>HG992154.1:21002022-21612022 GCA_905220505.1 Laothoe populi
CGGACTTTCCGCATCCGTTTGCGATTACTAGGTGATGTGTGGCGTACATGTGGCGTGTGGCGTGGCGGGTGGCGCGGTGGTCAGATAACGGGTTGATTTAATGAATTTAAAATAACTTCGTAAGGGAATATTGAACTGGCATTGTTTGTAATATGTTGGGGGTCTAGAGTTGAAGTACGATGTTTGGCCGTGTTGCAGTCTTCTGAGTACTTGACACTAGACCTTCCAACGCTTCCAGTTTATTTTACTTTGTTTTTTTAAAATTAAAATAAAGCGCGATATAATCCGTAAAATTCATTTTTATTTCAGTGTAGTATTAATTAAGCCCACCTTAGATTTTGTTTGATGTTAGATTTATGTTTTTATTTTATTTTTTATTTATTTATTTATATTGGTACACCAACAGCATAACATATTATATATTATCGTGTAAGTTTTGTGACATTTATAAATATTTAAATATGTATGCCTATTATAGGCGTACACAGCATTGACCATATTCTGGTAAACAACTGTAATATATTTTGTAACTTAACTTAGTAATTAATATGAAAGTTAAGTGAATTAACAAAAATTATATAAAATTAAAAAAAATAAAAAACAATTAATACAATGAAAAAAATACAATTAATACAATGAATATAAACAATTACCAAACAATACCTTAAAACGAATTATAATAAAACTAAACATAAAATTTTTAAAATGTAATAAATAATAATAAATTAATTCTTTAAATAATATAATAACAAAACACAAAAGTATGTTTAGAGAAAGTGTTTCAGCATTCTATTTCTAAATGTAGTTTTGGAGTCATTAAAAATATCTAAATCTGGTATTTTTGCATTAAAGTCGTTGTAAGTGTTGCATATTCTGGCCATCGGATGATGTAATCCAAGATTGGTTCTGTGTCGTGGTAAACTAAAAATTTTGGTTATTGGGCGACGTGGGTAATTGTAGGGAACACTTACGTTGACGCTTCCGAGGAGCAGTGAGCATTTGTATTTCCCATTCAACAGTTTATGCAGAAACATCAGATCAGAAACTGTTCGACGGTTCCGGAGGGTCATCATTTTAAAAAACTTTAATCTTTGGTCATAAGGACGCTTATATGAAATCCCACTCGACTTGTAGGCCAGATATCTAGTGTATGCGCGTTGAATACTTTCAACACGCTGTGAGAATGTGCTGTAAACAGGATTCCATACAACGCAAGCATACTCCAAGTGGCTACGGATTAGGCTATTATATAAAATCATTCGAGTCAATGGTGATTTAAAACCTGTGGAATTCCTCTTGTTTGTATTTATAGCACTTTATTTTGATTTGTTTCCGTTAAATAGTTTTAATTTATAACTAAGTATTATGTAAGCTGTGTTTACCGGTAAGTTGGAGTTCATATTTAGACTATAACGCTAAAGCAATTGTTAGCTTCCTTACATGTACTAATATGAACACCGCTGGTGGACCGAATTTAAGAAATAAATAGTGCTTCACACGTGAAGATGTGGAGACCACTTACTGTCAGATACAGACACACTTAATCGCTTACCAGCTCCTGTTTTATTTAGCGATTCCAGTTGATAGCGGTTTCTGCGAATTATTTATTTGGAATGACATAATTGCATGTTACATTTAAATGGACTCAATTGGGGTTTAGCTCACACCGGCTTGTATCTGGATATGTCCTTTATAATCCGGAGCATTTACTCGTTCACATCAGGTTTGGAGTACTTGCTTCGTTGGCAGCGCTGTAGTATACCCCAACACACTGAGCACTGTTTCTTACCAAGAAGGAGTTTGGATATGAGTACACCACGCTCGGCTAGCGGGTTGATCGACTTTACATATCTTTGAATATCTTATTTAGAATTCTCAGGTAGGCATGTTTTTCTTCCGTAGATGTAGTAGTAGGGATTATATTACACAAACCATACATTTAGTAGACTAAAGCCAGTGGTAGACCACTTATAGTAACTGCGACGCGTTTATTTGCTGATTGCCACTGTTAGAGAACTTTGTAGAATAGTTATATAATACTAGTCCTGTATTAAACATTGTTCCACTGCTGGGCACGGGCCTCCTCTACTAATGAGAGGGGTAAGGCCTTAGTCTACCAAGCTGGCCTAATACGGATTGGTAGACTTCACATATCTTGGGTTTCTTCACGGTGTTTTCCTTCACCGTTAAAAGCAAGCTAGTGTTATAATTAACAAAGAATGCATATAACTTTAGAAAAGTCAGAGGTGTATGCCATTTGGGTTTCGAACATACGACTTTCGTCTTGACAGTACCAACTAGGCTATCGCTGCTTTTTAGAATAGTTATTTGTCAATAATTATTTTAAGTGACTTTCGAGACATTTGATCTTCACTTTACTAGTAATTGCATACTCCGTCGTACTATATAATAAACATAAATAGTGTAGTGATCTTAGTTATGAATAATTCATTGACACTGAATGTGGCAGCACGTGTATTCTAAGTGGGTTAGGGATGAAATGTAGCATTGTGAAATTTAAGCGCAGATAAGCATGTTAATTAAACTAATGATAATACCCCCAACAATCCCACATAAAGTCCTGAACCCACACTAGGTCAAAACTTGTATCGTGGGTATGATGAACTAGCAGGTACTACGGTCCCACAACACCCAGACCAGACACAAATATTTATGGATTCCATTCGTCTAGGCGCAGAGATCGAACTCGCTGCCTCTCGCTTCAAAGCCGGTTGCTCACCCGCCACGCTACGGATGATGTCAAAAAGAAATACTACACTATCATACTGATGGATGTTTAACATTAAAGCAAGAGCATATCTGTGACATAAACTGCCATATTTTATCTGTTATCTCCAATCAATTACTATTATCTTCCACGACGTGCACTCTATGTGTACGTCAATCAATGCATTAAAGTAACGATTAGAGTGTTATCTTACAGTTATGAAAATGAGATAAACTTGCTTTATAAACATGTCTCACTGTCGGTAATTGAGTTTATCCATACTAATACTATAAATGCGAAAGTAACTCTGTTTGTTTGTTTGTTTGTTTGTTACATCTTCACGACTAAACGGCTGAACGGATTGTAATGAAATTCGGTAAGGGAATAGATTATATCCTGGAGAAGGACATAGGCTATCTTTTTTCTTAAAAAGCAACCTTGAAAGGGGTCAAATAGGAGTTCAAAATTTGTATGGGAAATCCATAATTCCTCGACTTAGGGATCTGTAAAATCATATTTAGGCTTTTGGTAGGAAAAGAAATACGTGTTTCAACGTTTTTGAAAAATCATCCCTAAAAGGGGCAAAGTGTGGTTCAACTTATGGGGTATTCTTTAGATGCAATCTCAAGATTCAGGCACAACACCTGAGAGGCTGGATAATCGCTACAGGTGGCTCAGTGCACAAGACAACTCCTTGGATTGTATACTTCTGCTCCCGAATATACCCTCCACGCAGGCGGAGCCGCGAGCAACAGCTAGTCTAATATAAACTAGCTATACTCGCGGCATCGCCCGTGCTCTTTGCTCCACTCCCAGGGGTTGTGACCTGATGTTAGATACCACTATGTTAACCATTGTTATATAACCGTTATGGTATATAACCGTTATATTATATAATTGTTACGTTTTATAGCCGTGGGACAAAAACATAATATTATTTGCCCGTTATTTTATATAACCTTCTTTAAAAAAATGGCTATAAAATGCAAAAAAAAAAAATTCTATTCTGACTGGTAGTTTTAAAGATTTGCGTTTTGAAATAGAGAATCGCTTTGGGTTTATCCTACTAATATTATAAATGCGAATGTTTGAATGGATGGATGCATGTTTGTTACTCAATCACGCTACAACGGCTGGACGGATCTGGCTGAAATTTGGCACAGAGATAGATTATAGTCTGGAATAGCACAAGGGCTACTTTTAATCCCGGAAAAATTTAAGGTTCCCGCGGTAAATATTTTTGTTTTCCACAGAGCAAGGGATCGACACAATTTCTTGCACAGTGGTTGTTTACGGATCAGAGTATCACAAAGGTGACTTTTATCCCGGAAAAAATGTACGGTTCCCGCGGGATAGTTTTTTGTTTTTCACAGAGCAAGGAATCGACATGATTTTTTGCATAGTGGTAGTTAAGGGGTTATAGAATTACATAGGCTACTTTTATCCCGGAAAAATGCACGCTTCCTATGGAATGCTCCACGGCTCCATGGCTCCATGCAGGCGGAGCCGCGAGCAACATCTAGTAATATTAATTAATTATACACTGTTCACTTGTCATCACAATCACCTAACGAAGAACGTCTTTATGGAGGTGCAATATGATTTGTAGTCTGTCAGTTATTTCTGTGTGTTTATTTACATCTCAGTGTGTAAGTTACTGTAAAACTTCTAACATCTTAACTATTGTAACTTACTTAAAGTTGTAAATCTGCAACTTATTACTGTCTTACGTCAAGTAATTTAAAACATACAAGTTAATAATTATAACTAACATCTTTATAGTTAAAGCTGTTATGTAAAATAAAATAATATGAGAGTTAAACAGACAAATATATGATTCATCATTTTCATATGAAATTATGATAAACATGGATAAGTCATAATATGTCAAAGAAAACATCGTGAGGAAACATGCCTAATTAAGAATTCAAAATAATAATTTTAAAGATATGTGTAATCTACGCAAGCGTGGTGGACTAAGATTAGACTAAGGTCTGATTCCTCGCTTTAGGAGTGGAGGCCCGTGCCCACCAATGGGACAGTACAGAGCTGGGATTATTATAATAAAATTTTGTCGGAAGCTGCTTTAAAAATTATTTCAGCTTATATTTAAATACCCAGTTTATTGTTATCAAACTCGCCTACTATAGATTCTCCGAATTAGGATGTTGAATATTCCATCGTACTCAAAATCGTAATCAAATATTTATTGAATCCATGTGAAAATGAAATGAAATGTTATATAAATCATTTAAATTCAGTCTACAGTTTTTTACTCTACCGCCAGTTCGGAATGTAGACATATACTAATAAAGACAATACCTACTTGAATGTTGTTACAGGATTCCCCGACGAAAGACTCGCCACTTGTGGAACTAAATCATATGCTGAGTGACAGACGCTAATGTTCAGCCATTGCCATTTAGCAATCATCGGACACGTTGGCACTGATTTGTCGCGTGTCAAACGTAATATTACCGGCAGAACGTCGCACTGTTCGTCGCTATTAGTTCTGGAATGTTATTTTTGATGACTATGTTTTGGTCAGACTGCCTCGTTTACGCAGTTGTGATTGCGCATGCGTTACGACTGCTGTGCTGAGGTCTCGGGTTCGATTCCCGAGTCGGGTAATGTGATATTGGGTTTTTCGATTCAGAAATTATCAGTATCAGCCCGAAGTCTGGAATTTGTGCCCGGTATGGCGATAGGCTTGCCCCCTTCACATAGTAGGACCGAAATAAATTCGGCGAAAAGTGGGTGTACCGGTTGCACCTCTGTCTACCCCTTCGGGGATTACAAGCGTGAGTGTATATGTATGTATGTATGTTTTGTTCAGCTTGAGAGCAATGTATCAATAATAATGACTGGCGGTTGCCCAGTGTCAAAATAATAATAATTCATAGAATTTTGACATATAGTATAACTTCTTATTTTTTAAACTAATTTTTTATAAGTTGTGTTTACTAAAATGATAACGATGAATTCAAATCAGACGCGCAAATACTTCCCCGCACCTCCCTTCAGCTTTAAATTTTATTTTAACAAATCATTACCGTACCCGTTGTATCTTTGCTTTTCACATAGAGTCGTGCAACGACCGCCTAACACAAGAAAACCCAGTTGTAGCCTATATTTCGAAACAATATCCCTAAAGCTTTAAACCGACTTGTAAAATATCTCGATACATGTGAGGCACCATCAGGTCTCGAGGCTTAATTCACCCATTTCAATAAATATAGAAAAAATATTGTTACACACGGAAACTACTTTTCTCCGTAAGCTTTCCCCTCCTCAGGCCTCCTGCGTCTAATTGACACGGTCACGTGTCCAGGCACGTCGCACTTCCGCCGGAAGCGCGCTCTCCGAGTGACTTATGTGTGCTTCCTTCCGGCCCCCGCTGCGCACGCGACCTCGGCTAAAGAAAAGAAACTACTGGCGGCAAAACGCCAGTAGTTTCTTTTCATTTAAAATATGTCGGAAAAAATCTAGAGAAATAAGAAAATTACTGTAAAGGCTTTGTGGAAGTTTGTTTGTCCTTATTTTAAGACTATTTCAGTTTCAACGACTCCTAAAAACAAGCATTACATAAAATAGCATGTTTATTAGAAGAATTTTGTATATTTTATCCTTGTCTTAATTTTTTTTATTGCCTGCATAGACAGACGAGCAGACGGGTCACCGGGTGGTAAGTAGACACCGCCGCCCATAGACTATTTTTTAATTCTAATGAATTCTTCAAGATATGTAGTCAAAAACAAATCCCCATACACTAACATTGAATCCATGACCCTTCGTTTCAGAGAAGTATCAAAGATTTGTACCAGCATTAGTGGCACTGACGTGGGCAGTCGCGCGTCACTTCCGACCCAATGATGTTGCATTAATTGATAAAGGGGAAGTCAGCGTGCATCACTAGTTTTGACAACCGTAACTCTTGGTGAGTAAAACCCTATTGTAGTAGCCAAGCATACTATAGTCGCTACTTAAATAAAATTCATTGCATCGTTTCAACAATAGTCACTCTTGATCATTTTTTATTTTGATAGCAAATAGTTGTAATAACTAATAGTGTAAAAATGAACTAGGGCTAAATCCTTATTCATTGACCGTTACTCAATTATAGTTAGCCTACTACATATAAAAGCCATACCACAATACAGTCAGTCCGGTTATTTATATGTAACGTCGTTACGCAGTTTCTTTATGTTGGGATCTAAATGTTAGCTATAAGCTAATCATAGGTTGGTGAGAACGGACATTTATCATAATTATAACCACTTATAGCAAAGCTTAACATACTTTTTATAAATTAATCAGTAAAAAAATAATATAATTGGTTTGAAACAATACTCAAAATAATATATTTTTTATTGGTGTTTTAAATACATTGATATATTATCGTATATTGCAGAAGAAGATATGCTATGTTAATAAAGACAGCCGCATTAAAATGGTTATAAAAATAACATTTTAAAATTTTAAAATCAAGTAACAATGTTTTCATCACTTGAAAAATAATCTTGAAGCAGACGACGAGACATCGTGAAAAAAACCTTCATACATGAGAGTTCGTCGCAAATTTTTTGGGATTTTTGTGACTAGTAATATAACCTAAGCTGCATTAGATCAGCATTATGGACTAAAGCCTCTCTTCTCATTACCAAAAAAAGACCATCGCGCCATTCTTAAAAATGCGACTGTCAAGAGTATGTTAATATGTTTAATAGCTTTTAATTAGTATTAACCCCTCCCTATAATTGGTAAGAAAGATTAGTGATACGTAAACAGCACGTCACATTGCACGAGTGGCGAGAATCGAACCGTGTGCTCCGATGTCGGCAGCAGATCTCGGTTCACAGACCACTGGCTCACACTCCGGACAACCTCATCATTGAACACCAGACTTATGTAGATTTAGAAAGTACTTCAGAGATAAGGAAATATTTAATGCATTTAATTTATTTATTTATTATGAGAATAAATAAATAAATTAAATGGAATTATGTATTTGGTATGTAACAACAACTAACAAAAAAACAACTCGGGCACTTTTAGAACTCAGGATTATACTTTAAATCCACCAGTTCTTTATAAATAAGTTCCAATTTACATTATGAAAACAAAATATACAAAAGAAACTAGGTGTAAAAACGAACCGATCCCGCTCGGAGGCGTAGACGCCGAGGCGATGGTAGAAATCGCCCCGGTTCCTCTGTATAGGGGTACGTAAGAATGCTGGGGAGTTATTGATACTCCGCTCTTGACGTGCTAATACAGCGTAACACTGGGGGGGTTCCGGCGTGTTTCTTTTGGAGGTCCCGGAATCCTTCTGTAGTGTTGATGGAGACAACCATGGGGTTTTTAGCCGGTAAGAATCCGGCATACCCCGTCGCTAAGACGGGAATCCAAGAGGGTTTTCCCCATGAAAAAAAAAAAAAAAGTGTAAAAACGAAATCAAAATAAAATATTTATTTAATCCATGATATGTTATACATTATTTAGATTCAGTCAATCTTTTTACTCTACCACCAGTTCAGAATGCAGTTTCGCTAGAGAAGAACAGGTAAGAAACTCTAGCGTTACTCTTTTCGAACACCGGGTAAAAATATTTGGTCATATAATGAATAGCAGCTTCATGATGTTAATTTAATTGCCTTATTGCAATATTGTAAAATATAACTTATTACAAGAAGAACGAACATAGTCTTATAGCTGTTTCACACCAACCACCTTTGATGGAATAAGTTATTTGGAACAAAATATCGGTAATCAGTTCTATGAGATCTGCAAGTATTGACACAGGGGTGCGCGTGGCGTCGACATGGCCTACCGACTAGAGTATGTAAACTGTAAGTCGAGGCCACTCAGTATAGACAAACAAATATCTTTCATTCAACGCAAGGCAGCGGCTTTGATGTGCCCTGGCATTACAGAAGTCTATAGGCGGCTTACCATCAGGTGGCACGTCAGCCCGTCTACCTATTGAGGCATTAAAAAAATCCTCTGCTTACTTTTAAAGTCCTTGTGTGTGATTTTTTTTGTACATATAATTTAACGCCTATATTCCACAAGAGGCGAATGGCCAATAGGTACTCCCACAGTTCGCCATACTAATAACCGTCCTATAATGTGGTGGATGGCGAGCTAATGCAAAATGAAAGGTACAAAATAAAAATCCCAGGAAATAAGTCTAAAATATTTTATTAACATAATTATTCGATTCCACAAAATTACTTCGCCGATTTTGTTATACGTATTACATTTAATACGTATAACATTGTATTTTAGTTATTTTGGTAATCAAGCGACCAGGTTAAATTAAAAAAGTCCGGACAGAGTCATATTGATAGAACCCAAATTGTAAATCCAAAATCATAAGTATTGGAGTATTATTGAATCAGAAATGCAAATTACGCAATAATATATAGCAAACAAATCTAAAAGCACTTAAAAATCAGCTCATTGTATATAATCTCCTAAATACATAAATATACACTCACGCCTGTAATCCCTGAAGGGGTAGGTAGAGGTGTACAACCACTTCTCGCCGATTTTATTTCGGTCTCATAATGGCCGAGCCATTCTATCGCTACACCGGGCACAAATTCCAGATTCCGGACTAATACTAAGAATTTCTACATAGAAAACCCCAATATCACTTTACCCGACCCGGGGATCGAACCCGAGACCTCAGCACAGCAGTCGTAACGCATATTCGTTTTCTGAAAAAAAAAACGTACTTCTTACAAGTAATAAAATCACAATACTCAGTTATCAAAGCCACAATCTGATCGGAGCTGTTGAAAAAAAGACACTTTTATCAGTCCCTGAGGGGCGAAGGATCCTCGAGGCAATAGAGGGGATCTCGTGAAATTGCACTCGGTTAATTCACCCATTTGGCGATGAGGGCCGCTGAAGGGTTGTTGAAAAATTAAAGGTATAACGAGCTAAAGAAAGTGTCTGTGTTGTAGAAATAAGTGGTGATGTAATGATAAATTAAATTCCTAAAGTATTTTTCACAATAGGTTCATTCAATTTTCAATCAACAGCATAACATAGCATGGAAACGAGGCCGGCGAAGAAAGTAGTTTTATTTATTTATTTAGAGTTTACAACAGAGAATACATATCACATTCACAGATTGCAATATTATAGTATGTACAATAGTGCTTCTCCAATTATAGTAAACTACAGCATGCATTATATAAAAAGAAACACAATTTAATTAATTACATTTTAAATAAGTTACATTATAAATAAGTTACATTTTAAATTTTAAATTACATTTTAAATAAGTTACATTTTAAATTATATATATTATATAATAGTTGTATCTTGTAGCTCGCGCTTAGCAGGTTAGAGTGTTAGACAGAACATTTCTACCCAAAAATTACCAGCTATCTCGACTGCTCATTCGAGCGAGCGACACCCAGCTTAGGCCCCATATGATCGGAAGATCGGTTCGGCCATGGGAGGTTGGTGGGAAATGCTCATTCGAGGCCTATTTATTATTTTTGGTTTCTATTTGTTATTTTTTGTTCTATCTAAAGTTTACTATCCCATTTGACTGCCATAGAACGTCAGTGCCATGCTCGAGATCACCATACGGCGAGGTTATGGTGTCAGCAGTATTTATGCCGTATTTATATAATTCGCCGTGGCCCCACTGCGACGGAACGCTCGCGGCGCTACGTGACTCGCTTACTGCCGCCCTTTTTAGCTACATCAAGCACTTGGGAGGACAGGGGTGGATTGGTGGTGGTGAATTAACTAGTCAATCAGTTTTATACGTCTTAATTTTCCCCAGTTTTATTAAATAGTTTTCAAGTACCAAGTGATCTCTAGCATTAAGAAGTCTTATTTTTGAGATAATAATGATATGACCTATTATTTTGTTAAATTTCAATTACAAAATATCCGTATGAGCGTAATAATTAACATAAATTAATACGCGTGTATGTAATTTATAGTGTATATTTATTGATTTATTATACTTATATTTATTAATAATACCGCCTATTTATAGAACACGTCCCATTGGTGTCTACTGGGCAAGGCCTTGTTTACTAATGAGAGGAGTTAGGCTTTAGTCCATCACACTAGCCTAATACGGGTTGTTAGACTTCACATACCTTCCAAATTATGAGAATTCTCGGGTATGCAGGTTTCCTCGCAATTTTTTCCTTCACCGTCAAAGCAAGCGATGTATTAACAATAAATACACACGTAACTTTAGAAAAGTTAGAGGTGTATGCTATTAGGGCTGGTTTCAAACCTACGACTTTCGTTTAGCTACTAGGCTATCGTTGCTAATATTATATGAATAATTTTAAAAATTAAATGAAAATCGTTTTTTATAATAAAAGTTTACCCTAATTTCGCCCCTGGACGGCACCTCGCTTCCTTTTCATTTCATTTCATTCATTCCTCTGGATAAACTGTAATGAATATCACAGGATCCACTCGCTCGCACAATGCTCTCTCCAGTCTCCATTACATTGAGTGTTTTACATTGTAAATAACATCATATGTACCATGCGTGCTGAGGTTCTTTCCCGCAAGAGCTTTTATAGGTAACAAATATAACTTCCGGATGAGTCCTGTTTCCATCTCACGGAAATCTCTCGAATTTTCAGACAGGATCTAATCGCCTATTAGCGATTTTAAAACATACTAGCTTTTGTCTGTAGCTTCGCTTGCATTATTACGATTTTCAGTACCATATGACACTGTAATCCCATGTAAGTTTAATTTCGTTTTAATTATTTTTTATTTTTCCAATTTTCTGAGCACCTTTTAATTTTTTCCTTGAAAACTGCATTGACTAACGGAGATATAGTAATTTTAACTTTAAACATTATTATGAGGAATTTAGTACACAGGTCATACCTTTGCGCGAAAACATCTACAAGGAAAGTTATACAAAACGATGCTTATCTTAATCTTAGAATCAACCCTCGCTACAAATACAACCTAAACCGTTATATCATACATCGATGTTCTGTAACACAAACATAGTATGCAAATGGTGACAAACAGTCGACGCGTTTACAAACGCCCAATATAATTTTATGGTTCACGAAAAGCTAGCATGCCTATTTATATTTTGAACCTTATTGCAACGGGATAAGGAGGGTGTAAAGCATGAGTTGCGGAGGTACGGTGCGTTGAAGATATTGTTTCACGTGTTTTATGAGGTGGGCATTGTGATGAGGGTCGGTTGGTATCGATACGTTTATTTTTATTTATTTTTTATCCTGGCACGGTAAATTGACCACACTGCATCTGATGGTATGCGCAGTGCTGTCGAATTAGAGTATTGAGTAGTGAGAGACTATCTATCCCCCGCTACTCAACACAATCATGCCGGCCTGCTTCTTCAAACTACGCCATGGGCAAGAAGGTGAAGAAGTGGTCGAGGGTCTAGTGTCAGAGTACTCAAAAGGCCGCGAAACAGCCAAACATCGTACCCCAACTTTAGGCCTTGACAGAAACCGGATGTACACTGGCTGATCCCGGAACGCGACACACTTGCATGTGCCATTATGGCGGGTTTAACACCCTGTGTTCGGTGGTCGCTATCCCAGCGGATATGAATATCCTACCACCAGCTTAAATAATTTATTTTATTGTTATATTCCACAGAAGCCACGATATTCAAATTGTTCTAAATTTATAATTATTTCAACAATAAATAATTTAAAAAGCAACTAAGAAACTAATAGAAAATAGTCTGTAACTTAAGTAATGTAGTATTACAGTTTATGGATGAGCTTTATCGCTTTCATATCAACACTATCAAGCATATTTATCGATAACTCTTTAATATCGATATCTACAATACCATCAACCCTACCCCGGCCGAGATTTCACGGCGCTTTCGTCGAGGGCATTTTTGAGCTTTTCCTCGCCTAAGTTATTTTTATTTGTAAGGGGATGCATAGGTTATGCTTCGATTGCTCCTAACTTACCCACCGTGCTGTATTTATTACACCCCGCTTCGGATTTATAAGCATGTTTATGTTTTGTATATTTCAGTTTTTGGTCACTTGACTTATAATGTATATAATATATGGATGTTTTAACTGAAAGTACTAAAATACACTTTATAATATAAAAAACGCTCATTAGTACCATTAGTATAATCTGTATTTCTTTTTCGGAAAGGTGTTTTTGCCGGTATGCCGTAACTTCCATTATTCTACATCAAAAATGATTTAAACACCATTTTGCGCAATTCACGAAAAATAGAAAAATAGGTTAGGTTTTGCCAAAATAGGTTTTGCCAAAAAAAATGAAAAATTAACAGTGACATCTTTTGACAGTAAAAGTAACTAATTTGATGGATTATTAATTCAGGATTACGCGCATAGACGATTTTAGGCAGCGCCATCTATATT
Organism: Laothoe populi; assembly: GCA_905220505.1. Classification (NCBI taxonomy): domain Eukaryota; kingdom Metazoa; phylum Arthropoda; class Insecta; order Lepidoptera; family Sphingidae; genus Laothoe; species Laothoe populi. Next base: position 21,015,151 of record HG992154.1, read on the forward strand.
TTGTAGATTTATTTATTTTGAAATACGATTAGATGATACACAGCACATAAATATAATGCAATTGCAGCCATACACGATTATGTTGACCTCTTGAACATATTTACAACTTATTCCAAAAAAAATGTTAAGTACCTACTTAAGTTAGTAATTGGATACTATATATAATGTTAGGAACTTTAAATTCTACGAAAAAAATATTTAAAATTAATTAATATTTACTTATTTCTACTATATTAAATTACGTAACTGGCCACTATCAACGCGAAGTATTTGCACGGGTCAGGTAGTTCAATATATATTCCTCTAAAGTGCACATGTTATAGTATTAACTACTCGCGTATCAAAATATATTAAAAAAGTAAGGTAGTACAGAGTAAATAGAAGCCAAAATCAATTTTAATTTTACTATCCATAATATTAAAGTTGAAAATAGCATGTAAGAACGGAGACTTCCGGTGCGCCGGCATACCATTCGATACGTGACTGGTTAAAATAAAAATATGTAAGCAAAAAGTGTGTGAACCACGAGTCTTTAGTGTATAGATATATATATATATATTTGCTGCTCTTGAGATATATTTATAGAACCCCAAGCAAAATATAACTCCAACCTGTGCTTTTATTACTGAAGATATCAGATTTTTTCCCTCGTGTTTACATTAATAACATACATTAGGCGCCACCGTCCGTCTGTCCGTCGCTGGACATACGTGGGCCTCTAAAAACAACCTATTTCTTCAAAACGTTACTATGCTAGTGGCTCTCAAAGTTGTATAGACAATGTAAGGGATAATACTTTATAAAATTATTAAATTCTAATATATGCTGGCTCAAAAGCAACTATTACATGCAAAAATACAGCCAGTGTAAATATAAAAAAAAAACATATTTTTTTCAACAATATAACTACTGTAATTGACCATAATATAATTAAATGGCCGAAACTCTATTTAAAGAACTGACAATACTATTATGAGAAATACAATATGTTACGGGTCATTATCAAATTGAGATATCGCTACTAAGAGCACTTGCCATAAAAAGCTGACTGTATTTATCACGGCAAGACGAATAATAAAAATTTATTATACAATTAGCAGGTTAACAAATTATATTACGATGACAATTATAGAAAATGGAAATTTATAACTGTAACATTCAACATTATATTGAATTACGAACTTTAAACTTTCTGTGTAAAAGATTAAATAAAAAATAAAGTCTTTATTTTTGTATAAGCTATATCTAAAATGTAATAAAGCCAATTAAAACATATATTCCAAGATCCCAGAGCGATAACACATAACCTATTTTCATATAGATGATACCTTCTCTTCGATGGTTCTCATTAGGGTCTCATGTTCTTTGAATACCTGCGTGCTTGTGGAGCTCTCCTTGTGACAATGAGAACCTAAGTTTTCATCTATGTGAAAATAAGTTATGTCTGATCGCTCTGGGATCTTGGACTATATGTTTTAACTAGCTGTTGCTCGCGGCTCCGCCCGCGTGGAGGTCATGTTTGAGACGAAGAGTATACACTACAAAATACCAATTTTCATGCATTTAACTTCAAAAATGAAGGATTTTCATACAAACTTTCTTACCCTATTTAACCCCCTTAGGGGTGGAATTTCCAAAAACCCTGAAATATGTGTTTTTAATTTTTAACTGTAAGGCCAAATACCAAATTTCATGCGTTTAACTGCAAAAATGACAGATTTTCATACAAACTTTCTTCCCCTATTTTACCCCCTTAGGGGTGGTATTTCCAAAAACCCTTCCTTAGTGGATGCCTACGTCATAAAACTGTCAAAATTTCAAGTCTCTAACCCCAGCCGTTTTGGATGTGCGTTGATCGATCAGTCAGTCAGTCAGTTTCTTCTTTTATATATACAGATTGGCTTTATTACATTTTTTTATACAAAAATAAAGAGTTTATTTTTATAACTCTCTCTACTAATACTCTAATACATTAAAATAATAAAATATCAAATGATGCAAAGTTTGACAAACCGTGACCGAACTCCTTCGGACATCGCAAAATTTCCCTGGCAAGGAATAACGCAAAATAAACAAAGTGTTATTGTAGCTTATTTTCATAAGTTAATAGTGAGTGGACGCTGGACGCTGCCCCATCGGCTGCGACGGTTTTTATTATTTATGTAAATATGTATATGGTGGGCCTGGTTTATTCCGCCGATTCCGCTATGATATACATCCAGGCGGTACTTGGGTTTGTTTTCTTTTATTTCTATAGTCCTGTGAACATGTATACAAAAAGATATTGACTTTAATTAAGAGGTTAAACAAACGTTATTTTGATAGACAGCATTGACAGCCTCCGTGGCGTAGTGGCTGAGTAACCAGCCGTGAACTGAGAGGCTACGGGTTCAATTACCACAGTAAGATAAATAAATTTGTTTCGTGTCTGGGTGTTGTGGGACCGTAATCCCTCCTAGTTCTTAATACTCACCCTCAGACCTATGTGTGTGACTGTTGGGTGTATGTACCATAACTTACATTACGGTTGTATTTATATATCTATACCAGGAATAAAATAGTAATTTTATTGGTGGTCCATTTTTTACTTTATTACAGCTAGTATAATATTGCTAAGCCTATATTTTAGATACTAGTTACTTGTGAATATTAGTTAATGAGATCGCAATAAATTTAACTTTTAGTACAATCATAAGTGATGAGTCTTGACAAACTGAAAACAAAGTGACGTTCTCACGCTAAATTGGCTACTTGCTATTTAAATTTAAAGTAAATTTTTATGCGAGTTTTTAAGTTATTTTTAATTTTACAGTTCCGGGTCTTACAGCATGAATGTTCATTCAAAATATTGCCTGTGAACTCCAACTCAATAACTCAATCCCAACATGCAGTTATTTCACAGGAATTGAGTATTTTTCTTTGCAAATTAATCTTATTTTTGTATGTTTTAAAAAATTTAATTTATTTCATTTGTTATTCGTTGTAGTATTCAATGAAGAAATCAATGCAGCCATTCTGCATACATACATATCAAGTTGATAAAAACACGTAAAACGTATTTTTATTACTTTTATTTAAAACCATATTTTTTGTTCACCTATAAATTAAGTATTCTTAGATATAACATGCAACACGAATTCAAGAGAAATTCTTTATCCGAATGAAATATAGGTGTGATAAATAATTTATATCAAATGCTTTGTTTATCGCCTTCTTTGTCAGAGTATTCAGGCTGAAAAACTATTGACGTCCAAAGTTCAAACTTCATCGCAATCATAACGAGTTTTTTAATTTAAATTAAGTACATACGTGGTGCTCTTCTTTTCAATTTGTACCCGATATGGCAATAAACTTTTCATATTGGAGGAAATAATAAACATCTTGCACTCTGAATGTTTTTTTTATAGCATAGTCCGACAAACGAGCCAGTGGGTCACCTGATGTTAAGTGATCTCCACCGCCCATGAACATCCACAATACCCAAAGTATCATGTATGCGCTGTCGGCTTTGAAGGACAGGAATAGGAATTAGAGAAGGCAAGGGGGAATCTGGGCCACCGGATATCTCACTTACCATATGAAACGCGACAGTAAATTGTCACTTTGCGTTGGTTTTCTGTGAGACAGTGGTACTACCCCGGTCAAGCCGGCCCATTCATGCTGTAGACAAATATGTCTACAGAGTGGCTCTACCACTACCAAGTACTCTGGATGTAACCGTTGCACATCTGCCTACCCCTACGTGTCCAGGTATTTATTTTATGAAAAAAGTTTTTTATTCATAAAAAGTACACCGACTTCAATAAAAAAAAAACAAATTATGCGTCACTATAAAATTTGATTTTCCTTGATTTTTCTGAGATCCCATCATCAGATCCTGACTTGCCAATGACTGCCAATGGGACCAACTGGGAAGTATACCCTTTTAAACAAAAAAATAATTTCTCGAATCGGTCCAGGCGTCTTCGAGTAATCGGGTAACACACATAAAAAAAAAATATTCCGACGAATTGTTAACCTTCTCCTTTTTTGAAGTCGGTTAAAAATTCAAAGATTTATTTCGATAAATTCACATACGTACAATACAACACACTGCCCATTCATATATAGAGTTCCAAAAGCCTATGTCATTTATAGAAGGTCGCAGACTAAGATGGTAATTTTTGCAGTTTAGCAAATGTCCCATTCGGATGTTATGGGACGTTACTCCAGTATTATCACTGTGTCATACATCTGTAACAAAATACAAACATACAGAAACACTTGATGGATATAATTGTGATTTTGTCACGATCGTCGCCATGTTATTTGTCTTCGTGTCAGTTTGGTCGTAAAATGGATATCAGAGAATAATACAGTTCTTGTAAATATGTTTGGACGATTCTCTTCCTAATTGTATCTTTCTTTCTTACATTCCGAGGAAATCTTTAATATATCTAACACGGTCCAGTTTAGGAGTCAAGTGGAGGACAAAGCCAAATTGGCGAGCAAAAAATTGGGGATCCTGAACAGAGCGAGGCGGTATTTCACGTCGGGCCATAAATTGGCGCTTTATAAAGCGCAAGTCCGGCCCCACGTGGAGTACTGTTCTCATCTCTGGGCAGGAGCCCCAAAATACTTTCTGGACCCACTTGACTCTTTACAGAGGCGGGCCGTTCGGATTGTCGGGGATCCTGATATTACGGATAGCCTGGAACCGTTGGGGCTGCGGAGAGACTTCGGGTCTCTCTGATTGTTCTATCGGTTGTTCCACGGGGAGTGCTCCGAGGAACTGTTTAAAATGGTGCCTACATCACCATTTTATCATCGCACCACCCGACACCGCAACAGAGTTCATCCATACCACCTGGAAACGATTCCGTCTAGCACGGTTCGTTCCCGGCGTTCATTTTTACCACGTACGTGCAAGCTCTGGAATGAACTCCCTGCTGCGGTGTTCCCTGAGCGCTATGACATGTCCTTCTTTAAACGAGGCTTAAAGAGAGTAGTCCTTCAACGGTAGGCAGCGGCTTTGCTGTGCCCTGGTATTGCAGAAGTCTATGGGCGGCGGTGACTACTTACCATCAGGTGGCCCGTCTGCTCGTCTGCCTATTGAGGCACTAAAAAAAAAAAACTAAGCTAATAAATTGTAGAATTATGATATGATTGGTTATGCATAAAGAACTTAGCTTCATTTACAGATTGTAATTGGAGTATTATAATAAAATAATGAATATTGTTAACTTTTTAGTATTGTGAAGATTAAGACCAGTAGAGACCACTTATTAGTCGACTTCGAACAAATAGAACTTATTAATTACGTACTAACTTATATTAAATTTTCTAATTTATCTGCGAAATATATAAAGGAAGGAACATTAAAATAAAGCCAAGTTGATCCAGCCTTTCTCAAGTGATATTCGGAAAATTAAAGGAATCTTCAGCAAAGAAAATAACGGGAGATGATGATCAGGAGAAGGGGCAGGAATGGGAGGGGAAAAATCAAAAGAAAACTGGACGGATTTGGAAGGAAAGGGTGTAACTCCTAGTCTAGGTAACCTACAGGCCTTTCACTAACTATCTAAGCGATAACAACCCGAAGAAGAATGGTAGAAAGAAACTCCACGTTTATTTTTTTCGTCTTCAATTATTATGTAAACTGAACACCGTACTATACATATACTGAACTAACTGAAACTCCTAAACAATTGGCTATCACGAAATATCCACGCTTTCTGTTTATCCCATAAGCGCGCTTAAATCACGGATCTTATTTATTTACAGGCACGCAACGATTTCCATATAAGAGCCAATTCAATTTCGGGACTCACGGCATTTGCAAAGATTAAGGCTATATATGCCGGCTCCTGAACGACCTGAGTGCCCCCCCTACTCCGCGAGCCTCCCCACACGAAGACCATTCTAGAATAATCCATATAAATCCATTTTATATTCATCCACCTTAAATAGCCTAATAAAAGTGCGTTGTTTTTTTCTACGTGAATTTAGGTTTAAAGTTGATTGTGTTTCGAGGGGTAGGCTGAGATATACGTAATCTCTGGATATCCAAGTAACTTAGTTAACTGATTGTAATGATTATTGCTATAATATAAGGCTTAATTTCAATACACTATGTAACAATAAGCCGCCTCATATTTTCCTTTGTGATTGTTTATTGAGTAAGGAATTTATGTTTTATTGTGAATGAATATTATATAAAAGTAACGTTAAAAATACAGAAGACTTAAGGCTGAGTTTCTTGGTGCTTCTTCTCAAACTAGTGGGCATTTCTGGAGCACCGGTTGACCTAAATAATATCCCTGACTTGTAAAAAGTGCCCCTAGAAGACAAAATAACTAAATTAATTGTTTGATTTGACTTGTTAATTAAAATCATCATTTGTCTATCGGTCTGTCTAATTATCTCATTAATCTACTGGCAGTGTACTGAGACCGAGAAACTAGTGCAGTCCTGGATTCAAACCCTAGGTTGAGCAATCAGTTTCAGTATTCAATTTTGACACCGAAACATGATTTGCCCGGGACTGCGGTTTGTACACGAAATTGCAGCAGAATTCCACTTATCATGGGATGAGAATAAGCTTAGCGAACCGTGAAGGTAATAATTACACGTCTCCTTAACGCTCCCAGGTCGTAGATAAAATGAGATGGCGATTACAATATTTTTAAATTAAACTTAATTCATTTCTGACCATGGTACATGAATTGGTAGGATATTCACATTCACCCGGATATGAATGGTGTAAAACCCACCATAGTGGCACAGGAAAGTGTGCCGCGTCCCTGGGTCAGTCAGTGTACATCCGGTTTTTGTCGGGGGCTTAGAGTTGGGTCCAATGTTTGGCCATGTTGTGGCCTTTTGAGTAGGTACTCTGACTGCTAGGTAGAGTCTAGACCCTCGACCGCTTCTTCGCCTCCTTGCCCTATGGTGTAGTGTATGTGTATGCCGTAGTGAAGAAGCCACACAGCAGGCCGACATGATTGTGTTGGGTAGCGACGGATATATTGTTTCTCTCTTGATACTCAAATTGGACCGCACTGTTATTACTATCAGGTGCAGTGAGGTCACTTTGCCGTGATACGAATAAAAATAAGTGTAATATATTTTTTCATGAAGAAATTAAAGAATTGATTAGGATATATACATACATAAGAATTACCTATTAAAAATTTTATGGTTACTCAACATTAACTGCGAATGGTATATCAATACTCAATATTACGATCCTTCTCAATGTAGTCTCCGTCAAATTTGATAATACTTTACGATGGAAATATAAATGCCACAATAAAAAACGTTATGAATAGCTAATAGGCGTTTTAATGCGCTGTTAACGGCTTTAACAGTGCGCGGGCACATTCAATGCGATTGTCAATACAGATATACGAAGAGTTCAATGATATATGCTGTTGGCGAAATATTGTGTTTACATATACACTTAATACTCACACACAGTTCTGATCCCACACTAGGTCAATCCTGTATCGTGGGTATCAACTACTACGAGGGACTACGGTCTCACTACACCTAGACCTTAAAAAAACATCTGTAGGTACCTACTAATAAATTCGTTTCTTTTGCATGAAGAGTTGTTTGTTGCTTGCATTAATTGTTCTGAAGCATTATTTAATCCTTATCTTATCTCCTACGTTCAACACCAGAACCACGAACTTAAACATTGAAGACCACTCCAGCAGTTTGAAATTGAAATATTAAGTTTGTTGACATTGCAATTTAAACGAATTTTTACTTTTTATGCATGGAAATATTTTTTCAATTGATATTATTATTTTTATCCGCGGTATATTCGGCTTGAGCCACAACCCGCGGAACATAAATCGGCTTATTTGTGAGTACGTCGCGACGGTTTAAGCCATATGAGATTTCTCTATGGGCCATAACAGTGACGGCTTAAGGGACGCCGCATACTTTACTCACGCGACCTCATGCCACACGAGTCATATAAAATTCTTTAGTCACATAATTGGCAGGCCAGCATGATTATGTTGAGTAGCAAGGGATAAAGATGTTTCTCGCTACTTGATACTCTAACTGGACGGAGCTACCCCTGTTAGAATAAAAAAATATATAGACTTACGTTTGCGTCTAACATACTTGTCTCCCGTGGGAGTAATCGAAAATAAGGGTAAAAGGGATATTGAGATGGTAGTCAATATTTTTCAATATTAAGTTAAAAGTTTCTAGTAGGGTCGTACTGTAAATATTGAAAGAAGAAAGCCTTTAAATAAATTACAGTTTACAACAATCCGGATGATACTCAAAATAAATTTGTATCTTTAAAAAAAAGAATATAACCTTTTGTATATGTTAAATCCATTACGCTTGAAGACTAGACGCCAATACTCTTTCTATATAATAATATACTTCTAAAATATGAGCACGCTACTGAATAATTTATTACTGGTAATGCCATTGCTACAAATGTCATGGACTGTATAAATTGACAACATAAGCCCTTAAACCAAGTGGCATCCAGTGACGTGTGGACAGTTTGTCCCACCGTTCACTGTATCAGGGTAAGCACACGACGATTTGCTTATTTGATTCAGCCCATTTGTAGTGTTGTCTGGTTTCGGTACTCAATTACGCTACAACACTAGATCTACGAGCCCCCATGAGTAGGCCAGTTATTACATCGCATCTCTAGTGAATGTAAATTGGCCGACAAGTAGCTGAACGAAAAAATTAAATGCGCACCACTAGCTTTGACTTAATTTAGCGAAATACTTATTATTACTGTACACGTATTTCATTTGGAATTGGGGATGATAGTGATTGAACAGATTTTTCTACTTCGATAATCACTGTAGTAGATTTGATGTCATGGCTCTGTAAAGTGACTACACTTATGGAAAATATGGTGCAGTTTCAATGTTAACAGTTGAGAGACATTAAACTATAGTAGAATAGTTTCCTGAAGTAACTGGATACAGGACTGCTACTTATTGGCGCGTGTAGAATTGAGCTGGTAGAATCATAGTAATCTATGATTCTACCAGCCCTGTTTTCAACACTATCTCACTGCTGGGCCGCGCGTCTTCTACTAATGTGAGGTTAGGCCTTAGTTCACCACGCTGGCATGATGCGGGTAGGTGGACTTTATATACCTTTGCAATTCTTATACAAAGTTCTTAGCTTACCTTACGATGTTTTCTTTCACGGTAAAGTTAGCCATAATAAACAAGTAAATACGAATTTTTGAATAGTCAGTGGTATATGCTATTTGGGTTAGTTTCGAACCTATGACTTTTGAGTCGACAGTCCGTACCACTTTAACTAGGCCATTGCTACTTTATATGGCGGGTTTTTGTGTGTATGGGAGTAGTATCAAAACATGCTATACATGCTTCACTAGATAGTGAAGCATTATATAGTGGAGCACAAATATAAAGAAAATCTAAACGATATTTAAAATATGATATTTATAATAATGTCTAAAAGTATTTTATCTTTCACGTCATAGGATTTCTTATTGTTTTTGTATGGAGGAGGTAAGTATATGTTAGAGCATTGCATTCAAAATATAACATGAACTCAAGGAATTTGTTATTTAAGTTCCATGTCAAATAATTGTCTTTATAACATGAGGAGATCAGGTGTAGGAACTTCTAGACCAAAATTATCTGCGATAGAGGTCTAAGCAACCGCTAGGTCCCTATACGTCGGCTGGTAAATAAACTTATGAATTATCGTTATCCTTTATTACGTCTGACAACTGTATTTCGGGTATAAGTAAATTCAATAAATGTCATTGATAAAAATATTATCACAAGTGTGGTTATATATTATATCATTACGGCCATTTATGACTTGATATGAATAGATAATATATTAGTCACAAGTCTAATTATTGAGGATATATTAGATACTACATTTAGAAGTCATTTTTCATGGACTAGAATGACCCAGTTTCTTATCTTAATATAAATATACTAGGTTTTTATCACCTTTTGTATCGGGATTAGTTTCGGCTGGTGGCTAATTCTAAAAAGACAGCCAAATCCTTTAGGAAGTAGATAAAGAAGCACATTTAATGTACTGACTGCTCACCGAATGGAATATCCGAGATTCAAGTGGAGAAAGTTTAGAATGATTATCAAATAACATAACAAAGAGGATTTGTACCACTACAATGTACCTTCAAATTCACCATACATTTTACCTATCAGAACCAACAAAGAATCTCTTGAAACCAGCTTAATCCGAGACAATCGCAACTTTTATGCATTCTCAACGTTTATATTCAATTAGCACTAATTGAGGCGATGGGTCCGCGGTGTCTGAGTATCCGAGAGCCGAAGTGTCCGGGGTGTCCGGGGTGTCCGGGCATCCAGCATCATTCATTACGGTAATGGAACGCAGTTATGGCGACATTATGATCGGACAGTAACTTTTTACGGGATGATGTTTATGAGCAAAGTGGTTCTGCTTCTAAGTATGCAAGAGTCGTTAGCCGGTGTTAATTGGTATCCTGAAGGAATAAACATACGTTAGTCATAGTAATGAAGGAATTAATGTAAAAATCGATGTGGTAAAAGTTTCCGAATTAGAAATTGAGGGGGTAATGTCATTCTTACCAACCTTCGTTTCCTTTACTTAAGAAGACCCATAACGGTCTTGAGAAAGGTCATAGGTACTATGGTCTACTTATTTGACATTTGTCATACAAGATACAAAAACTATCAAAAATTTAAAATAAATACATGCTAATTTAATTCTATATAAAAATGAGTTTAACAATAATTTTGGAACTAAGAATTCTAAAACAACTAAATGCTGCGAGGGCCGTATTAGGCATCAGACGCAAAACGCCAGTGTCGATGCGTCTTTGCTTTTGTATTATGAACTACATCTAGTAATCTATTCAAAAGTAAAACACATAATATAGCTGGCAAAAAAGAATATATCATTGGCTATAGTGTCTATCAAAAACCTGACTACATAATTTCAAGCTGAAAATGATGTCAAGTGACTATCAGATCACTTTGAGACTAGAAATAGAAAAATGAATTTACAAATTCTAGACATTCCTTTAAGAATAACCCTAAAGTCTCATATTCATAACAAAGCATCAACAATACCAACCAAAGGAAACACAATTACCTTCAAGACAAAGTCAACCGAGTTTAGCATACATGTCCGTCTTAACGTGATTACCTTAGCCTCACGTATCGATGTCGGTATGATCCTGTTAGCACTAACTTTGAGTTCGAGTTAAGATTCACTTGGCAATTAGTGTTGGGAATATCGATTATCGATTAAAGATTGTGACGCAATTTATTGGATTAGGGTTGTGAAAATTCAGTTGTTAATTCATTTGTGGAATACTTATTTAAACGGTGTCAAATATGATTAAATGAATATAAAAATAGTTTATTGCTCTATAACAACGCAAAGAGGATATGGCTCAGCTTCAGATCCTAATAACAACGCACATAATCCTGACCCTACACTAGGACAAACCTGTATCGTGGGTATCCAGAATTACGAAGGGACTACGGTCCCACAACACCCAGACCCGAAACAAATATCTGTCTGTCTCACAAAGATTTGACTCGATTTGGGAATCGAACCAACGGCTTCTTGTTTTACAGCCGGCTACTCGCCCACTGCGCCACGGAGCCTAATATACCAATTTAAATATCATACACATGACGGCGAGAAATCTCAGTATCGTAAAGAGCAGTTTTTAAAGTTGTACACTTCGTTTCATTAGTCTAGTCGCAGGGAGCTTTAGCAGGGTAATTAGTAAGGTTCTAGATTCAAACCCCATTGAAATGGTATCGAGTTTTCGATTCCAGAAGTTACACGTGTTATCCCAGATTACAATTAGTGCAACATCATGTTACATCATAGAACGGAAATGGGTTTATCGAGCCCAGACTATATACAACCTCACCTACCTCTCTTTCGCAATAGTAATAATGTTTGTACATTGTACAAAAGCTAGCAAACGAACAAACGAGTAACCGATTATAAATGATATTCACCGCCTATAAACAAAACCAGAGGTACGTTACTGGCGTCAAAGAAACTATACGAAATGCAACACCAAGTGGCACTAAACATCGGTTGTCTGTGTCGTAACCCATTCGAACCAACCTATTCTTGCATCAGAAGTTGGGTTCAATGTGTCAATAAAATCTAAGCTAATCTAAAATAATCATTACTCATAATGTAAGAATAAAAACATCAAGATCTCCATACTACAAAAGGCAGCTAATTGGAAAACTTAATCTATTAAGTTCAACATTATAGTTTGTGAAACCAGTCCTACACGAACAAAGGCTATATAGGTACCGCCGTGTTCCCGACTCCTGTAGAGAGACGAGATAATGATGTTTTGAATGCCACTCATCTCATTACATGCCGATATCTTTCCTCAGGAAGCTGCATCTATTCTTCTCTTACTTACGTCCTAAGTTACCTGATCATTTACACGCAAAACTCTACTTTAATATATTTCCTATAGGTTGAATTTAATTTGCATGCAATGACAATGCTCTAATGAGTATACTTCAATTACATTACTTGAAAGAGATCGTAAGCGACTAGAACGAGCATTCCAATTTGAATTTTAATTAAGGATAATAAAAATACTATTCATTTAAATGGATCGCAAGAGTACTCAGCAATCAAAGTTGTATTTTATATGTGTACAAATAAGGTTGAATTGAGCTTGAATTTGGTAATTATTAGAACAAATTGCCCGCCGTGCCGGCGGGACAGTATAAGTGTAATTAGTTATTAACGACGGTGTACAGTCGAAGCGACACTGATCAGACGAGAGGCTCTATGTTACCGCTGATTGGATTGTTGTAGTGAATTGTTGGCCACAATATTTGATAGACACTTTAAGTAAAATGTGAAATTATTTACAGATTAATGATTTTTAAACTTACGAAGGTATACCTAGTGTTCATTTAAATTGAAGAAGATGTATGCCGTTATATAATAACTGATTCTATTAAATTTCATTAGAGTTACATAGGTTTCATTATTAGTAAATTTTACCACTGTGTGAGTCGCCTGTCTTAGCCTCAATCAAGACAAAGATTGATACTTCAAATAATGGAAACAGTGAGGAGCCAATCATTCTTCCGATCGTCTTTCCTTAATATGAATTTCTAATCAAAGTTTGTTTCATTTTGAATTTGTACAGTTGTTACTTTATGACCGTTAAGTACTTAATTCTCATAAAAATTAGATGTTCATTGATCAGTCAAATACATCGAATCCAATCACGTGATCGAATCAGACAGGATCCATAATCACTCAAACTTGTCCAATAAAAATGAACGCAAATGTTGATTAATGAAAATTGACGCAATATCAAACGATTTTATTGCTAAGGGCAGTTTTACAGCATCGCCAAATTTGCCCATAAAGCGGGCCCTTGCCACATGACTGGACTCGGGGCGAACTTTTTATTCAAGCCATAACTGTATAGCCTCTAATGAATTTAATGGTACAGTTTACTGGCTAATCATTGTTAGTGTTAATAAATTAAACGCGTTCTCGAGATTAGTGGGGGTTTGGATATCATCATAGTAAACATTTTAGCATCTTTATTAATGGAGAATGGAGTGCAGGACCAAAGTTTTTCCTGTATTTCTAATCGAGGTCGAAAATGTTTATTCGTGTCCTAAGTGGCTAGTAATGTGTCCGCTGTTATTCTGCCAATTTTTTTTTCATGGCATTGTAAAGTGACCATACTGCAACTGATGGTAAGTGCAGTGAGGTCCTGTTAGAGTATCAAGTAGCGAGAGATAATCTATCGCTCGCTAGTCAACACAATCATGTCGGCCTGCAAAATTGTGAAGACAATGTAATCATGTTCAATACATTTATTCGTCTGAGTGGCGTGACTGGCCGGTCACCTAATGATGATGAATAGTAGTAACATCACCCAGAAGAAACATTGCACTATACTTTCGTGACGACATACAACTCAGTCTGCCCCGTGACCATGAAGGCTGTAAAGCCTTCGAAACGTCGGGTTAAAAAAGTAAAATAAACCGCGGTATAATCCGCAAAAATCGTTTTATTTCAATGTATAATATTCACGTAAATATAAGAAACCATTATATTTGAATGCCTCCGTTTTTCACTTTTAATATCATCCCTCATCAGTCCATCTAATAAGGTCCTAAGTACCGTAAATTACTTGAAACTTGCATACCATTGCACCGCTAAATGTGTATTATTAATTTAACTGCTAGCCTCTAACTCACCTACGCTGCTTTAAAGCATCAAGGTGTGTCACCTTCTTAGAGTCTTACTCTAAGGTCACCTTAGTCGAAAAGTGAAAATATGCTTCCATAGATATGACACTAATTTAAATTAGTTTAATTTCTGATTTTGGGTACAAGTTTATATTGCATAAAGTACGTATTACAAAAATACAAGTATAAATAGGAGTTGAAATGATAAGCGAAAAACAGCCATATGGAAAAAAGTGTTTCCGCCCGGGATCGAACCGGGGGCCTTCTGCGTGTTAGGCAGATGTGATAACCGCTACACCACGGAAACTATATCTGTAGTGAGTAAAGTAACATATACATAGAACAGAATATTAATAAAAGAACAATAATAATATAAGCTATCATATGAACAGCGATAGCCTAGTTGGCTGCGGTAAGGATAGTCAAGACGAAAGTCGTATATTCGAAACCAGCCCAAATAGCATACACCTTTGACTTTTCTTGAATTTTTGAAGTAAAATATTTTAAGGCTTGATACATTTTTTAATAATGAAAATCATTATTTTAATCAGGTTCAAATTTTCACAAGATATGTTTTCTAACCATACCAATAGTATATATACATAGTCGGCTAGAAAAAGATAGCCATATACATCATGAAAAAGAATGTCTCTTTTGCAACTCGCTTTTCGAGGTCACCCAGTGTAAGTTCACCTACTTTAGACTGCCATAATTCTTGCGTATCTCGTATCAACGTATCGTCAGTCGAATGTATGGTGAAGCGTAGTAAAAAACCTATGAGCACTGTCTCACAGAACATTGCCGAGATACAACGTTGTTGCGTTCCGTACAATGAGTAAGATTCCCATCTAAATCCGCATCCCTGTCAAATTCCTATAGTTTTCTTTAAAACCGGGATCCATCTTTCATCTGGTACAGTGAGTATTGATGAATGGTGCTCACTTACTACCAGATGATATATTTCCTCGTATGCTCGCTTCATATGTTTGTTCAATAACATACGCACTCACTGACGCCTGTAAATCCCCGAAAGGGTAGGTAGAGCTGTAACCAATTCACCCACATTTCGCCGAGCGTTTTACCATTCCATGTGTATATGGTGAGGGGATGGGGTGAGCCTATCACCATACTGGAAACAATTCCAGACTGAGATCTGATACTGAATTCGTGGTAGAAAAACCCAATATTCCTTTTGCCCAACCCAGGATCGAACCCAAGACCTCAGCACAGCAGTCGCACCACATACGCAACTACAACTGCGCCACCGAGGCAGTAAGTTTAATGAATAAGTTTTACAATATCCATTCAAATAAATTGAGGCTCAGACAGTAAGAGCGATCAATTGCCAATCCTCGAGATCGGATGCCAGGTCACGTCTGGCGCGTTTGGAAGCCCCCTGTAGGTGAGTACAGGGTGCGCGATAAGCCGTATTGATAAGCGTCGCTTGACCAGGGTGCCCGCTTCCGACGCCGCGGGCGGTACAAAAACACTAGCATTTGTTTTTTTCTAAGATAAATAAATAGGTATGGCTCAGCTATTATTTGGCAACATGTTTATAAATCGCTTTTTCTGTGTATTTTTTTGGGTAAATAGAAAAATATATTTAATGTTTTTTATCTACTGCCTCGGTGGCGCAGTTGTAATTGCGCATGCGTTACGGCTGCTGTGCTAAGGTCTCTGGTTCGATCCCCGGGTCGGGTAAAGTGATATTGGGTTTTTCTGTTAAGAAATACTCAGAATCAGCCTGGAGTCTGGAATTGAGCCCGGTATGGCGATAGGCTTGCCCCCTGTCACATTTTGAGACCGTATTAAATTCGGCGAAAGTGAGTGCACTAGCTACACCTCTGCCTACCTTCGGTGTGTGTGTTTTCTAAAGATTCGGCAAACTAGTTGTTGGATTACATCATAGAATGCGATTGACATCCATACTTGTGATTGAAGAGTTTATCAAATTGTGGTCCATACATTCTAGATCTGTTAAGATTCATTTATTTTTATTTTGATCATATAGGTACTTAATTCAGTTTGGTTTTTACCAGACTACACAAAGAAAAGAGTTATCAACATGAGTTGTATAAATGAGAGTGGGAATGTATGAAAAGTTCGAGCCCTCAGTTATAACTCTAACGATACTGTTACATATCGAATACACAACTATAACTAATTACACATGATAACAATCTGTAAACAAAACTGACAATATTATGTATGCTCGTGTGGACTCAGGACCAAATGCTTCAAGAAATCGAGATTTTCATCACTCTCACGACGGTCATGTGTGGCAATAGGTCTTGTAATTAGTTTAATTTCGCAACTTAATTAACATACATTGAGCTCCTCTAATCTAATGTAATCAAACTGGAATCGTATTTAAATTGTATGACCAAATATTGTTAAGTAGTGTTCGAAAAGAGCAACGCTTTCTTGCCCGTTTTTCTCTAACGAACTGCGTGTCGAACTGGCGGTAGAGTAAAAAGTTTCACTGAATCTAAATAATGTATAGCATTCATTGTATTCAATAATATTTGGTTTTGATATGATCTATGATTTAGTAATAATAATAATACACCCAACAGTCACACACATACTTCTGACCCCACACTAGGTAAAACCTGTATAGTGGGTATCAAGAACTACGAGGGACTACGGTCCTACGACACCCAGACCCGAAACAAATATCTGTCTGTCACACAAACTTTTGCTCAGTGTGGGAATCGAACCCACGGCCTCTCGTTTCACAGCCGTCTGCTCGCCCGCTGCGCCACGGAGGCTGAAAGTATAACTAGTAGTAAAACAATAATTCCAAAATATTAGTCAAAAATAACCAGAGTCTAGGTCCAATGGCTCCATTATGTTTGGTGACTGAAGGAAAATCCAAACTATATCATAAGTAAAACTTCACTGAAAAGTTACAAAGTAACAACTACTTGAAGAAAGTTACCGATTAGACACGCTGTATACATTCACAGGGTGTAGTGTAAAGCTCATCAGAGAAATAGAAACACAATGGAAGGAGTCGTATCCTCCCGCGGGCCATTTCCGCATCCGGTTCTTAACGCGCGGTAACTCAATTACACGCGACAGGTCGACGCGATAAATGTCTTTCGGTAACTGGGGGATGTGGCGGAATATAGAGGTTGAAGCGGGTAAGACAGCGATTATGAATAATAAAAATACATAAAGATTAAAAAAAGCGAAAAAAATACTCGTCGAATTCAAAGCCTCCTAATTTTATGTTATTTAAAAATTACAGCTTTGGACGCGTTTATTATTAACTGCCTTAGAGTAGTATTTAACACTGGAGACGCCATTGAGCGCTTACCCCGTATGACAAATGTAAGAGCACGGTGCTCATACACGTTCTATAAAACGAGTTGCACTTCGTGATCCGCCACTCAAAAAGTGACATCACGTGCGAATTGAGCTCCGTCAAAATGCAAGCCTGTAGCGGTATTAACATGTAAAAATAGATCTAACACATCAAACTTACAAAAATACAACATTATTTTTCACCTGGACGTATTTTTTTAAAGTAATATTATCCTTAAAAGCAACAAAACATATAATTTCTAAAAATTATCATCGGGTAATAAATGTTGCCAGGTTAATCTTTTAGCCACAGTAGTGTAAAATTTATTTGCATTCAATATCTTAAACGCAAGTTGTTTTTTTAATATTCATTTTTAACTAATGTTGCCCGCGGCTCCGCCCGCGTTCAGGTCATGGAGCATTTTAACCTTCTATATTTTGCTATCCCATAAGAAGCGTGCATTTTTTCGAGTTAAAAGTGGTCTTTGTCATTTTCTGATCCCTAAACTGCCACTATGCAAAAAATCATGTCGATCCTTTGCTCTGTGAAAAACTAAACTATCCCATGGGAACTGTACATTTCTCCGGGATAAAAAGTAGCCTATGTGCTTTTCCAGACTATAATCTATCTCTGTGCCAAATTTTAAGTGGATCCGTCCAGCCGTTGTAGCGTGATTGGATATCAAACAACCATGCATCCATCCAAACATACGCATTTATAATATTAGTAGGATAACTTTATTTATGCTTCTTAATTTATAATTTAAAAATATTAGGAGAGTTGACATATCGACTAAGTTTACAATTTCATAAACTTTATGCCAGTGTAGCATTTTGGGTGGTTTATGTGGTAACACTGTCGTTTATGCAAGACTCAAATAGTGTTGTAGATAAACTTATAAAGGTTATCGATAAAATTACTAATCCATCTGGACTGTCTTCTAAACACATACTTTTAATGTAAATAGTTCTAACACACTAGGAATGTCACAAAATATGACAAAACCAGAATAAAGTATTTGTCAAAAAAATGTGATCCTAAAAATGTATCCGGTATATTTAAAAAATATTTAGGTATGAATTTTGGCGCCATTCATTTATTACGTAAGATGATGTAGGGGGGGAGTCGATCATGTCTTATTTTTTCTTACAAGGGGTGGGAGGGAGTCTTAATAGTTCTTACGTAAGATCACACAAATGCGCAAAGTTAGGATTATACTTTGAAAAAACGCGGGCCATGCCTATAATTTTAAAAACAAGCAACTTAGATTTTTTTATTTTTTTTGTTAACCGGAATGACTTGCCTTTTCACCCGGTTCCGGCTTAACGTCGACTTTTGGGACACCCTGTATTCATGTCGAGATCTCAAGCCCTTTTTATATGCTCTTCATAATAGATAGCCGTTAGCCGGCTACCACACCAAAACAGGCGATAATCGCTCTCAATGACATACAATAATTTCATTCACAGCATTTGCTAATCGCATTCGTTGCCAGTAACACTGTATTTCTTGGCTCCGCTTATTTAATTTGAAATTTTATGGAATAACAGAACACTCCATTTTCTTACAAACTATATACCATTGGAAAGGTCGTGTTGTGTACTTTCCGGTGGTATATTTGCTGAGGTATAATCGGAATACCTCAAAACGAGTGAGTAATCAACATTTTAAAATAATTTGCAACGGCCGTCATTGTTGTGTTGCATGTGCTGACATACCTGAAAAACGCTACTCTACAATTAGTGTTGACCAAAAAAAAATTGAAGTGTCACGGATGATGTGCAAAGCAACCAAAAACTGATAACAGTAATACACCTTTACGTCCCATTGACTCACCCGGGAAGTCAAGGAACGATAATGACCGTTCTAACAATCTTGAGATAGAGTGTGTCCCCGAGCACAAACAGTAAAACTTGCTATCTATAATTACTCAGCTGTCTAAGGTATCCTGCAACTTGAAAGAATCCGACATTCATCATTGCACTCGTGTGGTAAAAAGTAACAGAGACGACAAGAGACCTCGCTCAATCATTGTTAAATTGGTTACCTCTAGGCTTCGGGATACATTTTAGCGAAAACAATAAATTTTAATAAGGCAAATCCAAACGACAAGCTCAGTACTGCTCACATAGGCATTGGAGGTAATAAATCGCCGCTTTACATTGTTGAGCACCTTTCACCTAAAACAAATTACACGCAGCGGCTCGCCAGATCGTCAAAGAAAAAGAGTACAAATTCGTGTAGATTAAGCAAGGTCGTGTTTTCATTAGGAAAACAGAAGAAGACAAGTTTACTTATATAAGAAACCAAGAGACCAGAACCGACCTAAAACAATTCTCTGCCATATCCATACTAGCTGTTGCTCGCGGCTCCGCCCCCGTGGAGTTTATTTTCGGGAGCAGAAGTATCAATGCAAGGAGTTGTCTTCTGCACTGAGACACCTATAGCGATCGTCCTGAATCTCAGGTGTTGTGACTGTCTAGATGGCTAGACAGGCACAACTGCTAACTTAAACTTCTAGCACTCCTTATAATACCCCGGGATCACTCCGTAAGTGTCGAAGAAGGCCACCGCGGGGTTTAAGCTGGTAGTGTCCGGTTGGGTGTACATAAGTAGTAGGGACTCGGCCCAGCCGCAGCCCGGATAGCCATCATCCGGGCGAGGGGGTGCTGGGTCGTAAGACCGGCTAGTCCAGCATAACCGTTTTATTCTCATTCCGCTTCCCCCCGAAGCGGACGACAGTAATAAAATGCTTTCCCCGCGACAAAAAAAGTGTTGTGCCTGAAGCTTGAGATTACATTTAAAGAATCTGTATATATAAAAGAAGAAACTGACTGACTGACTGACTGACTGACTGACTGACTGATTGACTGACTGACTGACTGATCGATCAACGCACAGCCTAAACGGCTGGGGTTAGAGACTTGAAATTTTGACAGTAGGTACCTTTTATCACGTAGGCATCCACTAAGGAAGGTTTTGTGGAAATACCCTAAGGGGGTAAAATAGGGGATGATAGTTTGTATGAAAATCCGTCATTTCTGAAGTTAAAGGCATGAAAATTGGTATTTGGTCTTTCAGTTAAAAATAAAAAATATATGTTTCAGGATTTTTGGAAATTCCACCCCTAACGTGGTAAAATAGGGGAAGAAAGTTTGTATGAAAATCCGTCATTTTTGAAGTTAAACGCATGAATATTGGTATTTTGTATTGTATACTTTTTTCCCAAACATGACCTCCACGCGGGCGGAGCCGCGAGCAACGGCTAGTACCTCATAAGTTAACTCAACTAACTTTGCCCTTTAAGGGATGATTTGGTAAAAACGTTGAAACACGTATTTCTTTATTTTTTACCTAAAGCCTAAATATGAATTTTCAGATCCCTAAGTTGAAGTATTACGGATTGCCCATACAAACTGTTAACCTCTATTTCACCCCTTTCAAGATATTTTTTGAGACAAAAGATACCCTATGTCCTTCCCTAGGATATAATCTATCCCTCTACTGAATTTCATTAGGATTCGTTCACCCGTTTAGTCATGAAAAGGTAAGAAACAGAAATACAAACAACAATATTAATTTTGCTGCGGAGATATTTGAAAACTGTAATATCTCCTAAGATATTCATTGAAATCAAATGACGTAAAGGGCAACTTTGTTCAAAATTAAATACTTGTGATGAATAAAATATTTATTTGGATAAGGATTAATACCATGTTTATAAAAACCCCTTTCCAAATAATACATTGTTTCAGAACAAATTCGATAACCATTAAAAAGGTTATAGTGAGCCAACCGAAATAGATAGACATATGCTATTGCAGACTTTTTTTAGAACTTTTTAAGAGGACTGCCTCGGTGGCGCAGTTGTAATTGCGCATGCGTTACGATTGCTGTGCTGAGGTCTCGGGTTCGATCCCCGGGTCGGGTAAAGTGATATTGGGTTTTTCTATCTAGAAATTCTCAGTGTTAGCCCGGAGTCTGGAACCTGTGCCCGGTATGGCGATAGGCTCGCCCCCTATCACATTATGGGACCTAAATTCGGCGTAAAGTGGGTGTACTGGTTACACCTCTGCCTACCCCTTCGGGGATTACAGGCGTGAGTGTATATGTATGTATGTATTTTTAAGAGGAACAATTTCGTCGTACATGAGTGTTATGTAACTTTAACCGTTAACGCAGCGTACGCAACGGAAGCTCTCAAAAGGAATCAATTTTCCCCGTTTTTGCAACATTTTTTATTGCTGCTCCGCTCCTATTGGTGATAGCGTGATGTTATATAGCCTATAGCGCTCCTCGATAAATGGGCTATCCAACACTAAAAGTTTTTTTCAATTCGAACCAGTAGTTCCTGAGATTAGCCCGTTCAAATAAACAAACAAACTCTTCAGCTTTATATAATAGTATAGATTAAATAAATTAAAGGCGTATTATTTTAAAAAAATCTAAAAAATAAAGTTTTTATTTTTGCTTATTTGGCTTGTATTTTTCTCAGTACTAATTACCTTTATTATCTTTACAGTATTTCGATTAAATTAGAAATATTAATTTACACTATTTTTAACTATATCTCTCTACTTCCGTCCCTTTTCACGAAATCACACCCAGAGATTGCAAGAAAGCGATAGAAAAGATGATACACATAAAAAATTATCTTAAAACATTTAATAAATTATAATTGTTTTATTTTATCTATCGATAGATAAGGACAACGCTATCTATACCTAGTGTCGACATTGCTACGCTCTACTGTTTTTACACAGCTGTCAATATATGACACTGTAAATATATTTCACAACAAGATAAATTTGTAACTGTGTGCATAAATTTGCCAGTGTTGTATGAAATAGTGTAGTGTGCGTGCGTAGCGACGTGATTACATTTTGCATTTGTGTGCACATGTTTATTTGTAGTTGTACGAAGCCCCCCACCGACATTGCTGAATTTTTTGTTCAAGATTCGAGCGTAATGCCGTCTCCTTTTGGTTGCCTACTCTAAGTTAACTGCTTAATTTTCCTAATAAGAGGATTTTTGAAGAAAAAACTAGTAAATAATATTTAAAAAATAGTTAGATGTTTAGGCTATATCTAGAAGCAGTGTATATTATGTCAACTGTCCAATGAAACTTGAGAATTAACAACCATTTTAAATTGTCCTAAGTATACTCCTTCTAAGCACAAATGCTACATCGTGGTAGCAAACTCCGCTTGGCTTTATTGGTGTGGGATAAAAGCAGGAAGATGATGCATATTCTTACGCAACATTCGGACTATCTAATCGCTATATATTATCACTTACGGCACGCAGCTCGGGCATGCGGTCGACATAACTCATACTGCGTCGCACCTCGCACTTCGCACTCGGTTAAGTTGCAAACTTTGATATATCGCCGCTCAGCCACCTGGACCTGCCTCGCCTCACCTCACCCCGCCTTGTTGATTACAACTTTAACTTAACACTATATATCACTATTTCATTTAACTTCACACTATGGGGTTTCCTTGTAACAGACTTTGTGGCGAATGGGATGAGTGAAAGGAGAGGCCGGCGCATTCGATCCTCGGACCGAAACAAATGTTTGAGTGATACACAAATAATTTTTCGAGTATGAGTGTTGTGTGATCGAAATTCTCATAGTTCCTGATAGAAGACATCTAACATTCTATTATCATCATCATCTAACTTTTCATTATCTAACATTATTGTGGGTCAGGACTATTGTATGTAACTAAGTATAGAGGTATTGAAACTTTATGCTATTAGATATAAGTTATATTTTATCGGAATGTTGGACTTCAAAATTCATATTATGTCACCGCAGTTACCTCTCTTTACCTCAAAATATACTTTAACATAAACGCTGGTAGAGTAATGGTTTTTTGGACTTAGTTTCATTTTAGCGTAGACACCGACTCTAGAAAGATCTATTATTTACCATCGCTCAAGCTAGTGACTTTGTTACGTCATATTTTATTATTAGTTTATTATACCTCTGAATGTAAGCGGTAGATATATCGGATTAGATATCGTTTCCGTGGTGTAGCGGTTATCACATCTGCCTAACACGCAGAAGGCCCCCGGTTCGATCCCGGGCGGAAACACTTCTTTTTATAATCTTTCATCTAATATTCTCCAAGCCGAAGTTCATGCTGAAAATGTATATATTTCTGAATCATAAGTATTATAACATCTGTTGTCCTAGTTTGTTATAAACAGCAACTAATTCCTAAAGTAGTACGGAATACTAAGTGTTATTGATAACGATGAATTTTGAGCTTTTGAAAATCTTGCTCACCTTAAAAAATGCCACATGAAACTCTTCTAATTACTAACTAATAACTAGGTCCAGTTGGCATAGTAATGGTGTAGAAAGCTGTCCACAACGTGGCTCTACCATTTCCTTTCTAAACTTTCGTTGTTTTCGTTCACCGTTATAACGTGCGATTATTGACAATAATTTCAGACAGCAAAAATACGATTCTACCCGCGACTTCATTGCTGTTGAATAAGTTTAAATATCCATATTTATAAATAACGACCCACCACGTAGGGAAAACAACGCTACTATCGCGCCGATCGCTACCAAACCTCACGGGAACACCTTCTGGGCTAATCTAAATATTGCCTACAAACTTCATCAAAATCCCACCAGCTATTTTAGAGTCCATAGAGGACAAACATACTTAACATTGATTTTTATTTATATATATATAAATACTAATTTAAAATTAGTATCCAGATAATACATCTAATAAAAAAAAAAATGTTTCCGCCCGGGATCGAACCGGGGGCCTTCTGCGTGTTAGGCAGATGTGATAACCGCTACACCACGGAAACAATATGTAATAGAGCTCAATATAAAAACCTGATTCCACGCACGGCCTCGATACCACGTGAAAGTAAACAGCAGATAATACAACTGGTACAAATTATGACGTTCGAATTATTTCGTAACCATCGGACCAGTTTATTGCTTTAGAAATCTTTTTAGAAGGCCAATGTCGTTTTTATGTATATGTATACAGACATAGATGTAAATAGACTACTTGAGTGCTTCAATCTATAATGAAAACTGAGCATGTCACTAATTAAACACCTACACTCTCACTATCACGTGTCACTCCGCATAGCTCATACAGAGTGCGTGTCCAAAATGAAGGAGTAAAGCATGTACAAATGCGTTGTCTCTTCAAGTTTTAGATCTGTGATATAGATCTTGATTATTCGTAGATCTTCGTCTGATGAATTAGAATCGCATTTTTAAGAATTAGCTTATGAAATGTGCAGATACATTTACGAAGTTATAACTTAGTTGATAAATGACAGAACCAATTGATGCAGGTCATCACTATATATACACACGAAATAGAGACCTATTTAGTTCTGACCCCGCTCTAGATCAAACTTGCATTGTGTGTATAACTACGAGGGACTATGGTCCTACAATATTCTGGCCTGAAACCAGTATTTTATATTCTGGCGCGGCAAAGTGACCATACTGCACCTGATGGTAAGTGCAGTGCCGTCCAGTTAAATTATCAAGTAGCGAGAGACAATCTATCCCTCGTTACTCAACACAATTATGCCGGCCTGCTGTGTAGCTTCTTCACAATACGCCTAAAGGACCTAGGATCATAGGATGGAGGGAACACGGTAGCTGGCAAACTGTTCCACAGCTTGATGACTGCAATAAAAATATTAAAATCTAAGGCAGAGTACATTAAGCCGGAAGCCATTGAGCAAATTATCGTTATATTAAAAAGTATCCTTACAGTTATGATGCGGATAAAAACCAAATAAAAATACATTTTCGGTGATGCATGGTGCGTCATGTGGCAGGTGACCACTCAACATGTTGTACTATGGTGTGAACAGCATGGCGCTGAACTGTAGTAAGTAACTTTTAGACAATTCAAAACTTTACCAGGAAATGCTTACCATCATAACCATAACAATCCGAAATATGTATATCAAAAGACCCCTCTAAAACTAGAAGTTGTAAAGTAAATCTTCAACTCTTACAATAATATCCAGTTCTGGTGTCCGACCTTTCATAACAACAATTAACTATCACAAACTGCGTAGGTGAGGGGAAGCTGGGCGGTGGTGGGTGATCTAATGATGCTTTATGTCCTGATAAGTATATTATCATATTAACGGTGGATGGAAGGTAGTGGTAATGGGATTAGATGGAAACGACACGTGGAATGACGGGTCATATTTATTTCTGGTCATTCTATGAATAAATACAGACATAAAAAATTTGCATATTTTAAATTATTCAGCCATCCTGTAGATTGATTTATCTACATCTTTATTGAGTTGGTTCGACACTGTCATGTAGTGATTTTTTGTAGTTTATAACGTATGGTGCGATTTCCAGATACCCTTCCTTTAAACTCTACAATGTATTCATTATTGTTCTGTGTTCAGGATGATTGAGATTATTTACCGTCAGATGACTTATTTAACGTTTTCTGGAGTCTACTATAAAAACAAAAAATTATTAAAGACTTAAACGTAAAATGAAATTTATATATAAATATTATTTTCCCCAGTAAAATGACGCTTCTGGCCAGTGATATGTTTTCTTGGATTTTCTGGCTTTTGAAATAGTGTCAGATTTATTTATCATTCAAATCAGATTTTCGATACAATATTCGTCTTATATAATAAATAAATACATCCAACAGTCAAACTCAGAATCCTGAACCCACACTAGGTCAAACCTGTGTCGTGGGTATCAAGAACTATGAAGAACTACGGTTCCACAATACCCAGACCCGAAACAAATACATGTCTGTGATACAAACCATTTGTCACCATGAGGGAATCGAAGCCACGGCCTCTCGTTTTACAGCCGACTGCGCCACGTAGGCTGTGATCATGAGGCGTATCTTTAAGAAGGCAGCCCGGAGTCTGGAAATGTGCTCGGTATAGCGATAGACTCACCTCCTATCACACTAAAATTCAATAAACTGGTTACAACTCTGGGTACACCTCTGCCTACTCTTTAGGGGATTACAGGCGTGAGTGTATATGTATGTATATCCACATGCTCAAATGCACAAGATATGTGACTCCAAAGGCCCAAAAAAATAAAACCTAGTTTGGTCCTAAAAAGAGGTTAGATTGTTGTGCCGTTTCAATAAAAAAAAAAAAACTTTATTGATCACGTAGGCATATAAAAGGCACTTATGACATGTCAAAACACAGATGGAAATTCACCATACGGAAAAATAATTAATTATGTCTAACGTCATGGGAACTTAGAAATCACCATCAAGGGCTGGTAGGCAAGGAAGGATACAACGAGGACGGGACTGGAAAGGGAGAAAAGAGGGAGACCACAAAAAGGAAGGAAGGTAATCGCGGTCTTCGGTAAAGGAAGTGACTGGAGCAGATGATCACGGGAAGGCGCAGGAATGGGAGGGGAGAAGGCGAACGGAAACTGGACGGATATAGAAGGGATGAGTGTTAACCCTAGTCTAGCTAACCTACCAGCCTTTCACTAGCTACCTAAGCGATGACGACCCGAAGAAGAAAGGCAGAAAGAAACTCCGGGCTTGTTTTTTTCGTCATCAATTGTCATATATATATATATTTTTTTTCTCATAGTAATTTTACAGACATATTTTAATAATATATGAATCAATGCATATATAGCACCACTAAAATATAAAAACTTGATAATAGTAATAAAAAAAATAATTACGGGTGCATAGTTGCATTAAACCCACATTTACAAATAACATTCATTAACATTCGTTGGATGTATTTATTTATTATATATACCTACGTTAAGACAATTACATAACTCTTTTTTTATCAAGGGCATACACTTATAAATCGAACGATCGATCGGACGTCTTAAAATAACAAAATAATATTTGTATTAGCACAAAAGTACAATGTCAAAACGTTAAAAAAAAAATTATATATTAAAAATATGTCATTATTCAGGACCTTTAAAATGCATAGTTTAATTGTAATAATATGTTTTTATTTCAATTACATGCTACAGTGTCTTGGTGCAGTGTGCAGGACTGATTCCAAATATCCCTATCGGCTAAGTAATCTGCTACTTTATAGTAACCTCTAGACATTAGCACTTGTTTGACATGGAATTTAAATTTATTATCCTGCAGATTCGTTACTTCGGAAGGTAGTTTATTATAAAATTTAACACAGTTACCCATAAATGAATTATTTGTCTTAGTGAGTCTTAACTTTGTAACTGCGAGTTTGTTCCTATTTCTTGTATTTAGACTGTGTATGTCACTGTTTTTTTTAAAGTAAGCTAAATTGTTGCGGACATACATTATATTCTGAAAGATGTATTCGGCCGGCAACGTCAGTATATTAATATCTTTAAACAGTTCTCGAAGAGAGTCGCGAGATCGAAGGTTGTAAATTGCGCGAATCGCTCTTTTCTGTTGTATAAATATTGTCTGCAGATCTGCAGCAGAACCCCACAGCAAAATGCAATAGGACATAATGCTGTGAAAGTAAGCAAAATACACCAACCTAGCCGTCGCCACATCTGTCAGCTGTCTAATTTTCCTAATTGCAAATACAGCGGAGCTCAATTTACTAGAAATCACTTTTATATGTGGACCCCATTGCAATTTAGCATCTATTGTAACTCCAAGGAATACAGTTGACTGAACTAGATCCAATGGATTATTATGTATTGTAATATTTGATTTGTCTTGGGTCACATTACGCATTGAAAATTTAATACATTTAGTTTTTTTTGCATTTAAAAGTAAGTTATTTGCAGAAAACCAGTCCAGAGCTAAGCTAAGAGCTTTATTGGACTCTAGAAGATTCTCATCCTTCCTGTCTACTTTAAAGATAAGTGACGTATTGTCAGCAAATAATACTACATCTGCGATGCTATTTACCATGTATGGAAAGTCATTTATATAAACTAAGAATAAGAATGGGCCCAAAATAGATCCCTGCGGTACACCTATCTTAACAGAAGAACCTACAGAAGTAACATTGTCAATAGATACTTTTTGTTGCCGATTTGTTAGATATGACGACATCAACTTAAGCGCTGGGCCGCGAATTCCATAGAAATCAAGTTTTAAAATGAGAGTGTTATGATCAACGCAATCAAATGCCGCAAAACGCAATGTACATCAACATAAAAAAATCTGTTTAATTTAACCCCTAAACTCCCATGGCATTTTCAATCAGTGCCAAACTCACACCGGCACCCATTACATCTCTCGTAACGATTGTGCAAAATTAAAAATAAATGAGTCAGAAAAATACAAGAGAGTCCATGATTTGATTAAATAACCAGGAAAATACCTCACCGCACCGCGAGGGACGTAGAGTTTTCGCTTTTTTCATTCTGTTATTATTAAAAGGTTTTTTGTTAGCGAATAAGGACTCCATTTTGCAAATACGTCGATTTGCATGAATTTACTCTGTTCTCGCTTGAATGGAGTTTGCTAAATATTTGAATAATGTCACCCTGGGAAATGTATAAATTATATTTTTACTTAAATGAAACAGTAAATTGTGACGTGTTATACAAGATATTGCCCATTGTAGATTTTTCATAAGTGCCAAACTGGCAGTTTGTATGTAAAGCTGAAAATATAAAGAACTATGACATTGATGTGTTTCGAAACCTTATTTCATTAAGTGGTAGACAGTACCAGACTAAATTTAGCGAAAAAAAATTGAAATTCATATTGTGCTAACATGATTAACTACACTTTTAGTTCGGATTTATTGAGTCTAGAGGACACTGGTGTTTAGTTATTGACTGAAATATTTCCCTATCAAGCAAACATTAACTGGTAATATTTGATGGAACAAAAATTCCAAAGACCGTCTTAAAGCAGATGTCTATCTTTGTATTCAGACACGTCTATAAACATTATATACAAAGACCCTACAATCCGACACCACACAGACATACCCAAAGCAATAACTCTCGCGGTACACTACACTCCATGTGGCGAACAATTTAAACTCAACTACGATAACCCCAAACTGGACAGAGAGCAATAAAACTTAGCAGTTAACGGTTAATTAGACCCAGTGTCCGATAGTGGCCGATTTATAACACAATTTGAACCCTCAAGACGGCTGCGTGTCGCGGTCCATCGGATCGTATGACTGATAAAGTGTGGTCGCCCTCGCCTCGGGCCTTCACAGCTCCCTTGAGGACACTTTCTTGGACATGTTCGGACATAGCGACAGTGGAGTCGACTCTGCTGGTTTTGTTGTAATGGAGCTCTCTTTGTCACGTAACCATTAAAGGGTTGGTTTATGAATGCTAATGAAGAATATTTGACCCGTAACATAAGACATATTACACTGGAACTGATTAAAACTACAATATTATTAGTTACGCATCTCTGAATTCTCATTACGAAAAGATACCATTGTATGAAATGGTTTTAAAAAATCTCTCTTAGATATATGGAAAATTATGAATTTTCTCCTTTTATATTACTACCAGCCTTATTAAACTAGATGACAAGTAATGCCAACTTAATAAACCCCCAACCCTCCCAATGCTTCCCATGTGCTGTGATTAGAGCGCGCGGTATCTCAGATCGTATTGGTAAGTGTCGTGAATAAATCACGCTCGATCCGATCGAGAACATCTCGTATTGTAAATAAACAGGGCCGATTCGACCCCGCGTGACGAATGGCTAATATTATATTAAATGTATTGTGTGTGTCGCAGTGTTTGAAATGTTTTGGTTACCAGTAGATTTTGTAATTTATGCAAATATCTATTCTATTTTTGCATCAATAAAGCTGCTTTTAATGTAATATTACATAAAATTTTCTCAAATAAATAAATGTTTTAATATAATTAACACCACAGATTTTTCAAGTATTATTTAGCAAGCGTAAAGTTTTTGCTATCCTGGAAACTATTCCAAACTTATTATCAAGTGCAGTGTGGACACTAGTCCACACTGCACTTGATAATAAGCACTGTGCCGTCCAGATAGAGTATGAAGTAGCAAAACTACTACACTATCATGCTGGCCTGCTGAGTAGCTTTTTCATAGTACGTCTAAAGGAGCCAGGGTCGTAGAAAGTTATCACAAGTAAAAAGAAGACTTTGGCGTAAATATAATAATTGTTTTGGCAAAGTGTGTGATTTATATCTTAACGCTAATGTAAAATCAAATTTACAATAAAGTAAAAATATATTTAAAAAAAATCGATAAGTGTTAGTATAAACACGAGACCCACATTACAGAGGTCCTTTCATGCACGTAAACCTGTAAAATTTAATTACTACATAAAACTACGGCAACAACTAACAAAATTCAATGTGCACACGAAGAACGGCTCTTTAACTAAATTTAAAAACAATATAACTTCGATCAACTGAACATATAAGTTTGTAATTGTGGTTAAAAAATAATGGACTTTATCTATTATCAACTAAGGTCTTATTTGATTTTGTTGTAGATAGATTCCATTTGTTTTTTCAGTAAACGAATGTCGTTGAGATTCAGGTCAAAAGGTCGTAAGTTAATACTTTTTATGTCTCCTGAAATTTTTACGATCTTTACTTTTTAGCGTTCTTTAAATACGGAATAAATCCAAATTGATCTCATTAGTAGAGGAGGCCCGTGCCCAGCAGTGGGACAATGTTTAATACAGTATTATTTATTTATTATATAATTTAAATCCAAATTGATCTCTACTAACACCAGCCTGTTATTTCAGAGATTACAATTGACCCGCTTGAAAGGATATTACAAAAACCATTTAGTCTACAATCATCGTTAAACTAGTTTTCTTCGTTATTTTCTTATAATTTTATGGAAATATACGCACTTTAATTAGAAGTTTTCGTAACATAATAGTAATAATAGTCAAACTTGCATCAAAATCGGTTTAGCAAATTTACGTGATGGACATTTATTTACCAGACATAAATCGACTACTGTTTTATTATAAGTCTAGATTATAAAATATTTAAGTCATTTTCCTGTTAATATCAAAACACATATTTGTGGTTTTTAATAAATACATGACCTCAATATTTATCATTTTGTTAAGAAAATCGCATAATTGTTGGTTCATTCGTTTAAAAGCTACACTATAGAATAAACAAATATAGGGAGTTAATCTTTTAACATATTTTTTTATTAGCATAGTGTTAGTTTGTATTTACCAATCCTGAATAATATCGAACATTTTATTAAAACAATCACTCATTCGAACCATACAGCCATTCTTGCCGTTTATTCGGTCGTTTTAAAAACTCACTCACTTCTTGACAGAGGCGCCAGTTCGAAACGGAAAAGTGGAAATTAGTCCGGAGGCTATAATTATATACAGATTTGTGTAAGTAAAGTGAATTAACAATAATAAGTAAAAATTAACAACATTATTATAAAACGATGATTGTAAAACTAACGGCAAATGGAAGCAACAGTTCTTACAAAATAACAATCACATTGTGACTCGATTGATGTGGATGTGTCAATTATTACACTAATTTTAGTCTGATAATGTTATTATATATGTTTATTTTATTAATGCTCTTTCATTTGTGATACCAAACTCCGTCTTCAGAACTAGTCGATAACAATAGTATGATAAAAGTCTAGAAAAAGGGGCCAACATTTGGTACAGAACCCAAGGGAATCTGTTTCTTACAAAACGCTAATGTGTCAAAGCTGCATTTCGTCTTTCTCCTCATATAATTTCCCTCGGTTTCGCCCGTGATTTATTGTTCGAACAGACCATATTAAATTTTTACAGTTCACTTAATTACTTCCTTCATGATAGCACCTCGTAAACGTCGATGTGTAACTTCATTTTACTGCAAGGAGTTCTGTAGTTTATGTTTTAAAAACATATTATTCCAGTTTTTTACATCTTATTTGTATTGACAGAAATCCATTAAAATTTCGACAAACGCGGACGTGAGTATAAATTAAAATGGAACATTTATGTAAATACATAAGATAACTATTATTTAATGTAATACTTATTAGGCTATCTTCGTTAGCTAATATAACAGAAAAAAATAAATAATGTTTATGGAGCACATTACCTATAGTGACATGTTATTACAGAAATGCATCCAATGCAATGCAAGCACAAGAAAATTATTTTTCTATTCTTTTTACGGGCAACTAAGACACCTGAAAAGGTGGTTAATAATGAATGACCGTCATTATTGATCATTGCCCATTGACGCCTACAGCCAGACAGACTGACTGCTTTTTTTTTTTTTTTATTTATTCTGGCGCGGCAAAGTGACCACACTGCGCCTGATGGTAAGCGCAGTGCCGTCCAGATAGAGTATCAAGTAGCGAGAGACAGTCTATCCCCCGCTACTCAACACAATCATGCCGGCCTGCTGTTTAGCTTCTTCACATTACGCCTAAAGGACCCAGGATCATAGGAAGGAGGGAACACGGTAGCTGGCAAACTGTTCCACAGCTTGATGGTGCGGCAAAAATACGAGTTTGCGAACCTCTTGGTTCGGGCCGGGGTAGTAGATACCACGAAGCTCTGGCTCCGCAATCCAGTACGCGTGGTTCTGGTATGGAAGGGAGAGGAAGGGATCAGATCAAACAAGGGGGGATAAGGGAAGGGATAAGGCTTTGCGGCCATATTAGAAAAAAATAGGTATTTTCATGAAGGTTCCTAAATCGGTGTACCGCAAGCAGCAGCAGATTCTTCAAAGGTGCTGTACTAAATGGTAGGCTTAGTTCCACCAATTTCTGTACTTCTGCCACCGAGCTACTGGTCTTTATGACCGAATAAAGTTCGATTAAATTGTATCCGCCAAATAACGCATTATCCGGACACTTTAGATTGTATAAATTTATCAGCAAGTTCTATGATCTCGTCACGTTTCTGCTCTATGATTAATCATATTAAAAAAACAACTTTGGTCACTGTAGTGGACTCATGCTTAGCCCCGCAAAATATAGAACAAAAAAAGGAAGAAGTTAAGAAGGTCATGTAAAGCCAGGGTTTAGAAGTCTTAGTAGACTATCTTACTAATATTATAAATCCGAATGTTTGGATGGATGGATGTTTGTTACTCCATCACACCAGAACGGCTGGACGGGTCTGGTTAAAATTTGGCACAATTATAGATTTTAGTCTGGAATAGCACATAGGCTATTTTATATCCCGGAAAATGCACGGTTCCTATGGGACAGCATAATATAGAAAGATATCATGATATAGACAGATGTCTCCATGGACTTTATACCTTTTCTTTCAAAAATAACAACCAAGCCTGTCCTTAAAAGTGGAATATACACAGGTTTGATATTACTATTTAAAGTAAACAATAATACTTCATTTAATCCGTGATTACTGTAGATCGTGATAAGACTATAATTTATTGTAACGATGTATCGCGAGGCGGCCGGTGCCAACAGCTATTAGGCTCTTAAGATCTGTCCCGCGGTCCCTCAGCCCACTGATAACGCTCAATAAACCATAATACTCAGAATATGGAGTATGAAGGACGTGACACGAGGTTTCAGTTACATTTAAATGAACACCAATTATGTTTAAATGGGTTTCACATTATCAAAATTTAAATTAATGGCGTGCACTACCAAATAACATTAAATGTATAATATAATTATAATACTAGCTCTGTATCAAAACCACTTCTGGACTTCCAATGCTGGACTCAGATCTCCTCTACTAATCAGAGGGGTTATGCCTTCCACTGAAGTTGTCGATCCCCCACCGATGGCGTCATTACCACCGACGTCATCGTCGTTGAGTTCGGCAAGGGTTATTTCGGAGGTTTCGCCCGAGGAATTTCGGGCGGTGGTGCTTCGGCTGCGGGGCAAGAAAACAGCCCCGGGTCTCGACGGTATCCCCGGACGTGCGTGTGTGTTAGCCGTCGAGCATCTGGGGACTAGGCTCCGTGGCCTGTTCTCCGCATGCCTGGAGCAGGGCCGTTTTCCGTCTCAGTGGAAAACTGGGAAGCTGGTCCTGCTCAAAAAGGAGGGGCGGCCCGCAGAGTCGCCATCGGCCTACCGGCCCATCGTGTTGCTCGACGAGGTCTGCAAGCTCTTCGAGCGTATCATTCACGCTCGCCTCGTTGAGCATCTTGAAGGGGTCGGGCCGGACTTGGCACAGTGCCAGTATGGGTTCCGGCAAGGCCGATCGACAGTTCACGCAATTCTGCGGGTCAAGGCACAAGCGGAGGAGGCAGTGGCTCGGGGTGAAGTGGTGGTGGCGGTGTCTCTAGACATCGCCAACGCGTTCAACACATTGCCCTGGGCCTGTATACTGGAAGCACTGCGGTACCATGTGGTGCCACCGTATCTCCGGCGTCTGGTGCGCTCGTATCTCTCAGATAGGTACATAGTGTATCCAGGCGCCGACAGGTGGCACCGAAGAGCGATGGCCTGCGGTGTTCCACAGGGCTCAGTCCTGGGCCCTCTCCTGTGGAACATCGGCTACGATTGGGTGCTCCGTGGTACTAACCCCCGAGGCGTCGCTGTCGTCTGTTATGCAGACGACACGCTAGTAACAGCGACAGCCAGGTCTTTCCAGGAGGCCACCCTGCTCGCCTCGTTCGCAACCGAACAGGTGGTGGGCAGGATTCGGCGACTGGGCCTTAAGGTGGCCCTGAACAAAACCGAGGCCCTTTACTTTCACGGTCCTCGGATTCGGCCACCTTTAATGCCCCACATCAATGTGGAGGGGGTGCGGATTCCCATCGGCTGTACAATGAAGTACTTGGGATTGATTCTGAACAGCCGGTGGGATTTCCGTGCCCATTTCAAGGAGTTGTCGCCGAAATTGGTGCGGGCGGCGGGCGCGCTCGGACGCCTGCTGCCGAACCTGGAGGGACCTAATAGCCCTTGCCGAAGTTTATACGCTGGAGTCGTGCGGTCAATGGCCCTGTACGGATGTCCCGTATGGGCCGAGTCCCTGAACGCCCGCTGCATCGCCCTGCTGCGCAAACCGCAGCGTTTGGTGGCGCAGCGAATAGTTAGGGGCTACCGCACGGTCTCCCACGAGGCGGCCTGCGTATTGGCCGGCACACTCCCTTGGGAGTTGGATGCAAAACTCCTTTCGTCAGCGTTCTTCTGGCGGGAGCAGGCGTCCAGCGGCCGTCAGGAGAGACTGGCCCCGAGGGAGATTGCGGCCCGGTTTCGCGGAACCGCCGTGGAGGAGTGGCATACCAGGCTGGAAAGCCCAAGTGCAGGCTTGAGGACCGTTGCGGCAGTGCGTCCTGTCCTAAGAAGATGGCTAGACAGGCGCCACGGTGCGCCTACGTTCCGGCTGACGCAGGTACTGACGGACCACGGGTGTTTCGGTTCGTTCCTGTGTCGGATCGGAAAGGAGGTGTCTGCCGTGTGCCACCATTGTGGCAACTGCCGTGAGGATACGGCCCAACACACGTTGGAGGAGTGCCCAGCCTGGGACGAAGAGCGCAGCGCTCTCAGAGCAGTCGTCGGAGGAGACCTCTCGCTGCCGGCCGTGGTGTCGTCCATGGTCTCCAGCCCGAGGTCCTGGCGTGCGGTGGCCCACTTCTGCGAGAGCGTCATCTCGCAGAAGGAGAGTGCCGAGAGGGATCGGAAACGACATAATCCCTCCCGCCGCCAGAGAAGACGTAGGAGGCGCCGGGTGGACGACTGACCGGCGTCTCCCGCCCTGTGGAATGGGGGCGTTTGAGAATTTCACCACGGTAACCCCTGCCTGTCGTACGAGGCGACTAATTGGGGCCATCGGGGGTCGCGGGCGCGCATCGGGGGGCTGTTAGCCCATATCGATGCATTCCAGTTTCGGTGCATCGTGCGACCCCGAGATGGACGGCAGCGCGGGTGGTAAGGCCTCGTTAGCTGTCGTTGTTCGGTGCGCGGGGGCTCCTAAGCCCCACATGGAGATGGGCCCGTACAAGGCACCGCGCAGGGGCGATTCCAGCAGCAATTCTAGCACTCCTTAGAATACCCCGGGATCGCTCCGTAAGCGCCGAAGAAGGCCACCGCGGGGTTTTAGCTGGTAGTGTCGGGTGGGGTGTACATAGGGGGTAGGGACTCGGCCCAGCGGCAGCACGGATAGCCATCATCCGTGCGAGGGGGATGCTGGGTCGTAAGACCGGCTAGTCCAGCATAACCGTTTTATTCTTATTCCGCTTCCCCCCGGAGCGGGCGGCAGTAATAAAACGCTTTCCCCGCGACAACAAAAAAAAAAGGGGTTATGCCTTAGTTTTTTTTATCTTGGCATGACAAAGAAACCACACTGCACCTGATGGTAAGCGCAGTGCCGTCCAATTAGAGTATCGAGTAGCGAGAGACAATTTATCCTCCGCTAGTTAACACAACGATGTCGGCCTGCTTTTTCACACTACGCCATGGGCAAGGAGGTGAAGAAGCGGTCGAGGGTCTAGTGTCAGAGTACTCAGAAAACCGCAAAACAGCCAATACATCGTACCCGACTCTAGACTCCCGACAAAAAGTCCACTAAACTGGCTGAATGCTGGTTGGTAGACTTTATCTCATACCTTTGAAATTGAAATATTGAATTTTTCAGCATGCAGATTTTTAAAATTTTTTGGTTAAAATAATCGATAATTAACAATAAATAAACACATAGCTTTAGAAAAGTCAGAGGTGTATGCTATTTAGGCTGGTTTTGAACATAGGACTTTCGGTATCGGACATTAGTCTCGGTAGACCGTACCACTCCCATCTACGGTTTCGTTCTTTTTTAGATTAAATACTGCAACAAAAATAGTCATTGAAAAATATGTGTGTGTGAAAATTGTGGCTTGACTGTAATTTTTATTTATGTTTATTGATAAATTATGAATATGAAGGTTTACTTAGATCAAGGTTTCTGAAACCACAAGGCTTAAGTAAATGTCACCATAAAGATAATATTTCATAGAAATAATAGATAAACAGACACCCACATGAATAAGAATTACTAACAATATAAGAGAGTGTATTTGAGAAATTAAGTTCAAAAGTTCAAACTCAAGTAACAATGAAACCGCTGAGCCTTATATCCCGGTGATAAATAACCAAGATCTACGTAATGCAGTTCTTATAGCAAACGAAAAATGTATTGTCGAATCTCAGCAACTTAAATTACGTGGAGGAACAAACGGCGATATCTGAGGATTATCTGTGTCTCTGCTTCGAGTTAATTAAACATGAAATTCAATTAATAGAGGCAGCGGCGAGTTATCGCGCCGCGAATAAAGGGCAGATCCCTTCCTCTCTAATTAAAATGTATTGCCTTATTTAACTCATTTTCCACTTACAATGACATTGCGAGACCGAAGTCGAAACTTTTTAATCTGCTCGGTGTCGCACTGCGCCTTAAGTTCTATAGTGTGTTCACTCTAATTACAACTCTATTTTTTCGAACTAAGGTTGATATTAAGTTGTGTGTTTCAGATGGTGGAAAATTCCGTGTAGCCAGGTCTGAAGGAGAATCGGCGGCGCTACTGCTCCAAGTCACAAAGAGGTATTTGCGGCGGTCTTAAGGCCGAACATTAGTTTTTAAGGGTCTTATTTTGTTGTGCGCTATTAAAACGAACGAGTCTTTGATAAAATTAGCCGGGGACAATAAAATTAATCGGTTTCCTCCGCAAATGTCGCTTTATATTTTTAATTTGGAATGTTTATTTTGATTAAAGATTTATCTCAAAGTTCTGTTACACACATATGAACATAATAAAATTCACTTAGTATAAAAGATTCAGTCATATCAATACATTTAATAATGATATATTTTTTTTTATAGCAACTAATATTATGGCAGCAGCGTATTAAGCAACAATATTAAGCAGTTGATCTTGGGACAGATACAGGGGAAGTGCTCCAGGGGCCAAATTCCAACACGGTGGTGTAAATTATTGTAGAGGCAACAGGAGAGACTCTACAACGATCTATTGAACTGGCGAAGGACAGACGCAAATGGAGACAAATCATACATGGTCACGATCCTCATTAGTGAGGGAACGACAAAGAAGAAGAAGAATATTATGACATTTAAAAACCATTAAAATATATACTTTACCCATTTCGGTGGCGCAGTTGAAATTGCGCATGCATTGAAAAAAAAATGCGGGTAGACACCACCGCGATAACATTGTGCTCTGTATAAATTATTGATTAAAAATAGTCAATCTATCTAATTAAGCTAGATTTCAGCATCAAAGTAAAGTGTAGCGAGAGACACTGTGGCAAGTGTTATTAAAATCGTAATTCATGTAATGAATGTAACGTCAAAGTTTTTTTTCAAACTACAAATCTATAAACGTATTGTATCTAAATATTACACAAGTGATAAAAGTACACAAAGTGTAAGAACAAAAATATCCTACAGTGAGTGCTAAAACTGTGATGAGAACATATAAACTTAGTGTACATCAACATTACAATAAAACGGACTTTGGACCTATGGATTATTCAAATGCTTAAGAACAGTGTAACGGACTTTTTTTCTCGATATTGACAACTAACATGGTCCATAATTTCAACAGGTTCCATAAGCAAGCAAATAGCATACAATTAATAGTAGGTGCTATACACCCCGCGGGTCGTGAGTTCAAGACCCAAGAATCCATCTGTATGTTTTTGTAATTGTATGTGGAATAAATTTGTAATTTGCACATTTTTAACTCATTTAAATAATATCTTACAATCTTACAATGAACGAAGAAAATAATATTACATTTCGACGCCTTCATCGTTCTCGCACAAAATCAAACTCGCAAAACAATGTCAGTCAATTCGACAATGAATTTCTAGTACAAACAATGGATGACACAGCTGCTAGCCTCCCAGACATGAGTAATGATGAGTATTATGACCAAGAAGAGCTAATAGCTAGGTTAAAATATCAAATCGAGTATTTGACTGTAAAATTATGTAGTGCAGAGGAAGAAATTGAGTTACTTAGTTTAGAAAACAATACACTCAAAAAGTCGAATGAAGAGTTATTAAAGAAAAACGATATTTTTAAAAAACTCACCAGTAGCCCTACACAAAAAACAAATCCAAAAGTATCTTCTCCGCGGAATCCTCCAAAAATAAAGAAAATGGTGCAAGTCAAACAAACACAAACACAGCAGACAAACACAAATAATATCCCTAAAAAGATACATAATAAGAGTACGCAGACTGAAGTATCTATTAAAACACCAGTAAAGACAAATTCCGCAGAAAGAACTCCAATAATTAATTTAAAAAATAAAAAAGAAAATTTTATAAGAAATAGTCGAAAAATATGTATTTTAAGCGAAAATAAATATAACAAAATATATACAATTGCAGATAAAAAGTTGCAAGATTCTAAATTATGCCATTACATAACACCTAACTATGGAATAAATAATATGTTACGAAACTTGGCACCTAAGATTAAAAATTATACCTTGGATGACTTTTGCATTATTTTAATTGGTGAAACAGACTTCAAAATAACTAAAGACTATTCCAGTATAATTTTAAATATAAATCAAACACTCGAAAAAATTCAGCACACAAATGTTATACTTTGCATGCCCACGTATAAACATGGTGTAAGTAATATAACAATGTATAACAGGAGAGTAGAACATTTTAACAATTTACTTTACCAGGATATATTAGCCTGCGAACATGCCTACTTTATTGACTCTAACAAAAACCTTACATGGGACTTTAATATGTACAGAAAAAATATAGGATCTATAAATAATTTTGGCATGCAAATTATTTTCCAAGATATCGTCGAACTTATAAATTATGTAAGCGAAAATTGCCTAGTGAATATAGAACACCACCATACGGAAAATATGAAAACACAACAAGAACCTCAGCAGTTTTTTCTTTTATAAGCACATATATATAATGCATCAGAATATCGCAGGCTTATTGAATAAAAGTAATGAATTTACTATATGTCTTGAAGAAATGTCAGACAAAGGAACAGAAATTGATGTAGTTTGTCTATCAGAACATTTTATAATTGCTGGCCATGAACACTTATTGTTTATTCCCAACTACACCATGGCAGCCTGTTACTCTAGAAAAAATAACAAGAGAGGAGGAACATGTATTCTTATTAAGAAAGGCCACCAGTACAACGAACTTAAGGATATAGCAAAACTGTCCATAAATGGAATTTTCGAGTGTTGTGCCATTGACTTAATCAATCATAAAACGATTGTCGTATGTATATATAGAGTACCTAAGACTAGTAAATTAAATATATTTTATGAACAATTGCAAAAAATACTACATATTATAAATAAAAAAACCTAAAGAGAAATATCGTGATTGCAGGTGATTATAACATTGACAGTCTTAAACATAACAATACATTGATGGAATTAGAATGTTTGCTCTTATACTTTAATTTAAAATTAGAATTAAATCAGCCAACAAGAATTATAAGCGGTACATGCATTGATAACTTTGCACACAATCTAGGAAAGAAATGTGAATCTGAGGTGATTGATTTTGGCTTATCAGATCATACGGCACAAATATTAAAATTACCAGTAGATAAAACTTTCTTAGTTAACCATTGGCAAATAAATAGACGTGACTATAGTATAGAAAATATGAACAAATTTAAACAATATATACAAAATCTTTCCTTTTCAGAAATCTATAATATTGATAATTCAGACATAGCCTATAACACATTCATAGATATTTTCAAATTAATTTATAATTTGTGCTTTCCTTTTAGAAAAATTACTATTAGAACTAAGGTTAAACCTCAATGGATATCACGTGGAATAAAAAAATGTAGTAAAAAAAAGAGAGAGCTAATGTGGAACTACAGGTTAAATAGAAATGATATAAATAAAATAAAATTTAAAAAATATTCTAAAACATATAAAAATATAATTCAATTAACTCAACGAGCGCAAAATAATCATAAAATTAATACAGCCAGTAACAAATCTAAAGCTACTTGGGCCATTATTAATAGAGCGAAAGTTAATGTACGAACTGATAATATGATCAACACCATAAACATCGGCAACAAAACCATTTCTAGGTCACAGGAGATTCCTAATGCCTTTAACAACTCCTTTATCGAAAAAATACAACCTATTTCAGGTTCTGGGAAACAAGTAAACAAGTATATTTCCAAATCAAGCCAGTCGATGTTTATGGCACCAAGCACACCATACGATATCTTAAAAATCATTAGATCACTGAAAAATACCTCAAGTGTTGGACATGATGGGATCAGCACTAAAATTGTTAAATATGTCGGTTACCACATATGTGATCATCTAAGCCATATAATTAATATATGTATAAGCAGTGGATCATACCCTCAAAGTTTAAAAATTTCAATTGTAAAACCATTATTTAAAAAAGAAAATAAGCAAAATATGAATTGTTATAGACCCATAACCCTTATTTCTATATTTTCAAAAATTTTTGAAAAATATATATACATATTCACAATTCTATAACTATTTAGAAAAATTTAACATTCTTACAGAGTATCAAAAAGGTTTCCGTAAAAACAAATCCATAAATATGGCTATTTATGATTTTCTAAATAAAGTAATAAATAATGTTGACAGAAAGATACCAGTATGTGCAATTTATTGTGACATGAGTCAGGCTTTTGATTGTGTGGATCATTGCATTCTGCTTAGTAAATTGGAAGCTTATGGCATTAGAGGAAATGTACTGAAACTGATAGAATCCTATCTAAAGAATAGAGAACAATAGACAGAAATTTCTAAAATTAATTTCAGCACTAAAAAAGAAGAAACAAGTGTATCAAACAAACGAATGGTTAGATATGGTGTGCCTCAAGGGAGTGTGTTAGGTCCACTCCTGTTCATTATTTATATTAACGATTTACCAACAATTACAAATTATCCAATATCTCTTTTCGCTGATGACAGTACGGTCACTATACATTCCAACAATAAAGACACATATGAAAGTGAAATAAATAGCACAATTGAATCAATAATTAACTGGTTAAATAACAATAATTTAAATATTAATCTTGAAAAGACAAAAATTATGTTTTTTAGTCAACGTTTAGCAGCGCCTATCATTAACGTCAATTACCACGGAACAGCAATTGAGAAAGTAGTCACAACCAAATTTCTCGGTGTCACAATTGACAAAAGTCTAAATTGGAAAGCGCATACGGAAGAATTAAATAAAAGAATCAGTTCTGCTGCTTACGCGCTCTATAAACTTGCTTCTATAATAAGTGCCAATGCGCTTCTCACAGCATATCACGCTATTGTTGGCTCCATCCTAAGGTTTGGCATTATATTTTGGGGAAATTCTATAAATAAAGAATTAATTTTTAAGTCACAGAAAAGATGTATTAGAGCTATGTTTGGCCTGAAAACAACAGACAGCTGCAAAACATATTTTATTGAGCATAAAATATTAAGTTTTCCCTCCCTATTTATTTATGAGGTAGCTTGTTTCGTTCAAAGTAATTCTAAGTTATTCAGCAAATTATCAGACGTAACAATACGCAATCGACGGGATAATAATAGGTTATGCATTGTAGGATCGAACACGGCTTTGAAGCATAGTAGCATATTTTGTTTGGCACCAGTTATTTATAATAAAATCCCGAAACATATAAAACAATTACCATCTATACAATTTAAGTTAACTCTAAAAAAATATCTTTTACATAAATGTTATTATAATATATCAGAATTTCTTAATGACTGCAATTAGTATATTATCTGTATATATAAAAGAAGAAACTGACTGACTGACTGACTGACTGACTGACTGATCGATCAACGCATAGCCAAAACGGCTGGGGTTAGAGACTTGAAATTTTTACAGTAGGTACCTTTTATGACGTAGGCATCCACTAAGGAAGGGTTTTTGGAAATACCACCCCTAAGGGGGTAAAATAGGGGATGATAGTTTGTATGAAACTCCGTCATTTTTGAAGTTAAGTTTATGAAAATTAGTATTTGGCCTTTTAGTCAAAAATAAAAAATATATATTTCAGGATTTTTGGAA
This sequence comes from Laothoe populi, assembly GCA_905220505.1. Taxonomy (NCBI): domain Eukaryota; kingdom Metazoa; phylum Arthropoda; class Insecta; order Lepidoptera; family Sphingidae; genus Laothoe; species Laothoe populi. The sequence continues at coordinate 21,058,695 of HG992154.1, forward strand.
ATTCTACCCCGAAGGGGGTAAAATAGGGGAAGAAAGTTTGTATGAAAATCTGTCATTTTTCCAGTGAAACGCAAGAAATTTAGTACTTGGCCTTACAGTTAAAAATTAAAAACACATGTTTAAGGGTTTTTCGAAATTCCACCCCTAAGGGGGTTAAATAGGGTAAGAAAGTTTGTATGAAAATCCTTCATTTTTGAAGTTAAATGCATGAAAATTGGTATTTTGTAGTGTATACTTTTTGTCTCAAACATGACCTCCACGCGGGCGAAGCCGCGAGCAACAGCTAGTTAGATATAAGATGCAATATGACATTTCTCTTAATTATTAAATATGATTTTCGATATATTTTTGTTTATTATTTTTTTATAAATGATATTTTGTATTAATTTAGTTTTTTAAATTTAGGCGACGATTCGCTAAAATATAATTTTTGTACGCCGTAAATGGCAAAACATGTAGCACTTTATTGAAACTGAACACCATGTATACACTCATGTTTTACAAAATAAAAATATTATTATTATTATTATTATTATTATTATGCGTTACGACTGCTGTGCTGAGGTCTCGGGTTCGATCCCCCGATCAGGTAAAGTGATATTGGGTTTATCTATCTAGAAATTCTCAGTATTAGCCCGGAGTCTGGAATTTGTGTCCGGTATGGCGATAGGCTCGCCCCCTATCACATTATGGAACCGAAATAAATTCGGCGAGTAGTGGATGTGCTGGTTACACCTCTGCCTACCCCTTCGGGGATTACAGGCGTGAGTGTATATGTATATATGTATGTACTTTACCCATAGGTATAACAATACGTATGCATACAAAAGTGTCCAGTGTCAGCGCCCCGCTGAGCTCTCTCGACACTGGCGACACTGCACTACACGCGTGCATAGTTTAATACTGCATATAGTTTTACACCGCACCATTTAGCTACAGCGTGTTTCGTTTTCCCAAAATCCGAACATAATCACAATTTCCATATATATCGACAGCCTCCGTGGCGTAGCAGACGAGTGGCTGGCTGTGAAACGTGAGGACGTGGGTTCGATTCCCGCACCAAGGCAAATGTTTGTGTGACAGACTATTTATTTCGGGTCTGGGTGTTGTGGGTCCGTAGTCCTTCGTAATTCTTGATACCCACGATACAGGTTTTACCTAGTGTGGGATCAGAACTATGTGTGTGGCTGTTGGGTGTATTTATTTATTTATATCAATGTTTACATGTCGAGGAACTAAACTCCGTGAGAGTAAATTCGGATAATTGTGATATGTAAATAAAATATGAAATGTTTTCTTTGTTTCAGATACACATTGTGAATGTCGACCCGAGCTGACTATCGTAATCAATAAACGTGTTTGAAACTGACACATAGTGACATTGTTTTTTTTAAATATCGGTCCTGTAGTATATATTACATTACTGTACCACTGCTAGACATGGGTCTTTACTAAACGGGTTAAGATATTCCAGCACGCTAGCTTTATTTAGATGGGCTGACTTCACGTGCCTTTGAAATTCTTATAGAAAATTCCCGATGTGCAGGTTGCCTTACAATATTTTTTGAAACCATTATAGTAGCAGAAAAGGCCCGACTCTAGCAATGGGACGGTATTTAATATAAACTTTTTTTTTTTTTTTTTATTCTGGCGCGGCAAAGTGACCACACTGCACCTGATGGTATGCGCAGTGCCGTCCAGATAGAGTATCAAGTAGCGAGAGACAGTCTATCCCCCGCTACTCAACACAATCATGCCGGCCTGCTGTTTAGCTTCTTCACATTACGCCTAACTTGGTATTAATAACTACAAATATAAGTGAATTCCATTGTAAATATATTTGCTTACACTAAACTCAAATTATTTTAAATGTTGTTTTTATTTACCATTCAAAAACATTCAAATAGCTTTTATTAGCAAATCGTCAGTGACATACTAACAGTGTGAAAGTTAAAACTCGAATTTTACAGTGGAAGGAAAATCAATGTGTAAACAAATCAATATGTGTGTTTAAAGATTACAATGCAATTATGGAAATACAAGAACATCATATTAAGTTAATATTTGGTAAAAAAGCAGCTATAGCCTAGTTGGGAGTGTTACGGACTATCTAGACGAAAGTCAGAGGTTCAAAACAGCCCAAATGGCATACACCTCGTACTATAGTTACGTGTGTATTCATTGTTAATTATCGGTTGCTTTAACGGTGAAAATAAACATTGTGAGGAGACCTGCATACCTGAGAATTCTCATAATAATTTCAAAGGTTTAATAAGTATACCAACCCGCATTAGACCAGCGTGGTGAACTAAGACCTAACCCCTCTCAATAGTAGAGGAGGCCCGTCTTTGTTTACACACATTGTTTTATCTCTCTTGTAAGAATAGTTAACTTCCAAATTGTTAGAATTTCACTGGTGAAATATAAAGTTGAAATAGTAAACGTATACGCACCATCCTGTACATAAAGTGGACAGTTAAATCTTACTCGACGGGAGAGCGTTACATGCATCGTATTACTGCAATGGATTTAAGCCAACAACTATCTTTTACTTTGCTTTTAACTGTATTTAAAGGTTATTTTAAATATAGCTTAGGTTTTGCAAACATATTATAAATCTTTTTTCGTTTGTCCGAACACGATCCAATTAGAGCATCGAGTAGCGAGACACAATCTATCCCCCCCTACTCAACACAATCATGCCGGCTTACTTCTTCACACTGCGCCATGGGCAAGAAGGTGAGAAGCGTTCGAGGGCTAGTGTCAGAGTACTCAAAAGGCCGCAAAACGGCCAAACATCCTACCCCAACTCGTAGACAAAAACCGGATGTACACTGGCTGATCCCACTTGCGTGTGCCACTATGACGGGTTTCACACCCTGCGTACTTCATTAAAAGTAATATAATAAACACATATATAGAAAAAATATCACTGAAGTAAATTAAAGAAAAAAGCATTTATTACGCACTAGATGTTGCTTGCGGCTCCGCCCGCGTGGTGTTTATTTTTGGAAGAAAAGGTATATAACCCATAGAGGCATCTTAAGCTACAACACCTTTCTACATTTTGCTATACAATAGGAAGCGTGCATTTTTTCGGGATAAAAAGTGGCCTATGTAATTTTCTGATCCCTAAACTATCATTATGCAAAAAATCATGTCGATCTCTTGCTCTGTGAAAAACTTTACTATCCCACGGGATCTGTGAAATTTTTCTATTATTCTTGGCAATAATCTAACTCTGTGCCCAGTTTCAATCAGATCCGTCCAGCTGTTGTAGTGTGATTGAGTAACAAACATCCATCCATCTATCCAAACATTCGCATTTAAATATTATTAATTATTTAATTAATAATAATATATAGTCGGATTAGTAGGAGTAGTCTAGTTAAGCAACAGAGACACGTCACCAGTCACGTATGGCTCCAACTCTACCTTTATAAGAAGACATTCGGCCACAACACAATAAAAAACAAAATCAGAAGCATAACCCCAAGAAACCACAATTCACTAAAATCAAATTAGATCGTATTTACAAGAAACATAATAAAAGCAGCGAAACGAGGCAATGCATCATTTTGAGTGGTTGTTTAGCGTAATAAAGTGGGGACATGAAAGAAAAGTAAATTGTCCGTGCGGCCTCACTGGCTACTTCTACCCTTGCCCGTACACGGAGTATCTTGACCCACCGGCAATGTATCGCAAAAGTGAAATAGAGTGGGGACATTTGGAGAATTTGCTTGTCTTACGATACTTTTTATCGATAACACTGATTATAAGTTGTTAAGAATTAGAGGTACCTTAACCAATGTATAGCATGAATGGACCAGCTCGTCTGGGTTAGTACCTCTCTCACAGAAAACCTACATGAGGTAGATTGTTGTTAAATACGGTGAGTAAGGTTTCTGAAAACCCCCCTGTTCCAATTTGTATTCTTTAAGGCCGGCAACGCCCCCATTCTTATGTTATTTGGGTGGTGAAGATTACAGTTTTTTTTTATTTATATATTAATCAGATGACCCACTTACTTTCGTGGTTGCTTCTTTAAATATTATTTTTTTTATAAATATAGTGTCGTCACATAGACATGCGCATTTTATAAATTGCACTATATAAAACTATTAAATACCTTTGTTCAGGAATTCAGGAAGCAGTTTTTGACTAAATAAAATATAAACCTAATAAAAACTCGATAAGACACATCCCATCACTATACGGCAGTATCTGAGTGTAGAGGGATTAAAGGTCTAGCTAAGCTGGTCATAGCGGCAACAATTATAAATAAGTAGGTTGGAGCAATAACGGGCGCGACGTGCATTATATCAAGAAAACTGCCTCGATGCACCACCACCTAAGAGACACCATACATAGAGTAAATAAGGTAGAGACGACATGTCACTATGTGTTTAGTACCTACATGATATTACCAGGTTGTGATAAATGGATACGATATATGATAGCTTCCGTGATGCAGTGAGTGATAACCCGGTTGTGTAACAAGAGGTCGCGGGATCGATTCCAGGTACGAGATAAATGTTTGTGTGATATACAAATATTTGTTTCGGGAGTTGTGCGACTGTAGTTCTTGATACCGATGCCATAAGTTTGACCAATGTGGGGTCAGGATGATGAGCGTGACTGTCGGGTGTATTTATTTATTTTATATATGTAAAGATAATGTTATTTGTATTACAATAACTTTATTAATGTAGATAAACTATGGTATCAAGAAGAATAGATTATGTTTCATGGAAATGTAAATTGTTAAAATTCTTTTAAAATTTAAATTGTAATACAGTTTCAATGATTTCAAGGAAGTAGAAACTAGAAATCGACTATAAATAAACTTTTAAATGAAATTTGTTTCTTCAATAACAAAGCAACACACACATATTGTTTTGTTTCTCAATCCTAAGAGAAAATTGATCTTATATATATTTTATATCCTATATAGAGTGTCCACAAAACTGTCTCACAGAAAATCAAAGCAAAGTATATCTTGCTGTTGCATTACGTACAGTGCTTGAGATTTCTACTGGCTCAAATCCCTTTCCCTTTATAATCCCCAAACCATCTCGTAAAGGTCTGCAAGATACCCATGACTCATGGTATCATGGGAGTGCTTGGGCGGTAAAGATCATATGCCATCAGATGACTTGCTTGTCGTTGTCTTCCATAAAATGTAGTAATGAAAGAGAAAATTTAATAAATTTTAAACATTCCAAAAAAGTATAAGATCTTTTCCGTATAGATCTATTGAAATGAAATGGATGTTTGTTGGTTTTCTATGCAATTAATTATCAAAATTTTAAAACTAGAAAGTGAAAATAAAAGAAGTAGTAAAAACAAATTATTATAAATTTGGAGTAAAGCGAACTAGGTATTAGAATAATATTCCTATATTTAAATAATTATCCATGAGTGCAATTAAAAAAAAAATACGAAAACATGCAGGAAATTTAAAAAAAATGTTTTAAGTGTCATGAAATCTGCGTTTGCATGTTTCATATTATGCCTACAAACTTTCAGTGTCGCATCTGCATAAAACCTGGCTTAATCTATGCGCAGTTTGGACTGCTCATAGACAATTCATAACGGTGTCGGCGCTACGGCGGGTAAAGCAGACGTTTTTATATCCTACGCGACACACAAATATAAAAACAACCACTCAAATATCACATAAACAGCGCTTTAAAGCACACTCGCGCCCGTATTAGGTAGTTAAATTTACATTTGATATTTTCAGCCGTGAAAGTTATTTCTTGTTTGCAAGCGCTGCAGCAGATTTATTGTTTCGATCCGCGACACAACGTATACTCATTGTTGCGATCGTTTACGTGTATTTATGGTGGTAATTTAAACATACGAAATGTTTCAACGGATCCGGTCAATGTGCATATGAATACAATGATATTCGCTTAATGTTTGTCAGCGCTTTACATGCTTGAATGCAATTTGTGAAAAGGGAATGTAAGAAACACTTGATTTGTTCAGGATTGCATAAAATAACGCTCGTATGCAATGCTCTTGGTTATGTATAGCTTTCTGTATATTTAATTGCTTCATTCTTGGCGCCAGAGAACACCGGACAAATCACATATACATACACGCACGCCTGTAATCCCCGAAGGGGTAGGCAGAGGTGTAACCAGTACACCTACACTTCGCCGAATTTCGGTTCCATTATGTGATAGGGGGTAAGCCTATCGCCATACCGGGCACAGATTCCATACTCCGGGCTAGCACTGAGGAATTTCTAGATGGAAAAACCCAATATCACTTTACCCAACCCGGAGATCGATCCCGAGACCTCAGCACAGCAGTCGTAACGCATGCGCAATTATAACTGCACCTCCGAGGCAGTCACCGGACAAATCACGTATCCAGAAACTAATGCACAACAAAAAGCTTACTCAAGTTGCTAATGCGTACAGACGTAAACCCTGTTAATTTATCATTTGACCGACGCAAAAAGAAGGATTGTTTCAATGACATGTACATAATCTCTGTTTCCTTCTATTGAACTAAATATATACCTTCATTACGAACTTTAGTCCCGAAAGAATTTAATTTAAGCTATTACACCTCTCTATATTTTGCTATCCCTTAGGAAGCGTGCATTTTTTCGGGATAAAAAGTAGCCTATGTCATTTTTGATCCCTAAACTGCCACTATGCAATAATTAATAAGATTTAAATGAACGTCCTTAATATGCCCTCACATACATGTTTGCTGTATATGATTTTAAAATAGTTTTCGTATAAAATGAGCACTTTATCTCGCGAAACATAAACTTATGCTAACAAGACAATATAAATTCAGTTTTCTTACGTTAATACATCTCGTGCATACGACGTTATTCATAAAATAACTGTTTACAGCTTCATATCTTGTAAATTCATCTCATAAATGCAAGGGATCGGAATGGGAATAAACCAGTTTAGCTCTTTTGTATTTTGGCTGTCAACGGCCTTCCAGTACACCTTTAGAAACATGCGTTTATAGATATTTAAATAGTGATAAAAAAAATATTTACACCAATAACTATACTTTCGAACACAATCTTTAAAATTAAACATTCAAATCTCCAATTCGATATTTGAAATAAACCAATCAAACGGAATAATAAGTGCGGTGACCAACCATTATTCTTATGTATCATTTGTTGGCAATTTCTAATTTTAACTGACTCGAAAAAAAAGTAGAGTTCAAAACGTTTTTTTGTAGATTTTTTTTAAGTGCATATATCTATCGCCCCTCATAATGTTAGAAGATGTTTATTGTGCAAAAAATTACAAAATTAGAATAAGTATGAAATGAAAAGACAGGCCAGACAGAAATGATACTGAAACTGCACAAAAAGTTATAATTTTTAATCAATCATTTTTAATATTTGAATTATTTCTTACATTTTAATGCATCTACTTGTCAGCTCATTGGTCTTAGATAAGATAATAAATAAAGATTAAAATATTTCCACCGACTAATCCGACATCTAAGCCGTAAACCGGCTCGAAGATAAATAGTTAGACAATAAACAAAACCCCTTCATACTTTCCGCCGCGTAAAAAGCTGAAGATAAGGGCGTCCGCGATGACGTCATCAAGAAAGTAAACAACGACAAGAGATTAAAAGTGAAAAATTGTTGCGTCCGATGTCGCGGCGACAAACAAAACATTACTAATTGCTTTTTTTGCCTATTTTATAGCTGTCGCCTGTTAAATGTTGCGCCATTGTAGGGCCGCGTCTTGTCCTCACCTCCCTTGTAAGGATGAATGATAGGCCGCAAACAAGAAACAAACAGATAGAGGGAAATACCAAAAAACTGTTCATATTTTTTATCACTACTAGGCCATTAGCGGCCTTGTAATAGCGGCTTGTAACAAATGATTTTTTGAGGCAAACGTTGAAACTTTGTAAATATAAAATAGAAAGGTCACAGACGTATATTTACAGGACATACAATTTGAACGACAATACTACGATGAAGTAGACACCGTCGAAATGGTTCATTCTGATGCACCTCACCGACAATAGGTGCCTGTTAAACTATACTTTGTTAACGGCGAAACTAAAGTCATCTGCAACAATTTTTAACTCATTTACCATTTCTTTAGAAACTAAAATTCTAGAACAAATACTCAACATTTGTGTTTCGAGTTTTTAATTTAAACAATAATCTGGGACATTGGATATATTACTCCGATTTAGTCCATCAGTTTAAATGTAGTAATTCGGTCTTCTAGTACTATTAGTACATGGTAAAGTAGATCAAGACTTAACGGTTCTCGATCCAGATCTAAACGATAAAATATAAATATATGTGCTAATAAATGAACTAAGCTATAATATATGAAAGATATACATATGTAAGCCTAGAAAAGTAATGAGCTTGACAAAGCGCGGGTGCACTATTCACTTCTATTTACAACTGACGTAATATGGCTCTATAGGATACCCAGATACGTGCATGAGTTTTTTTTATTATTTATTTATTAATCAAAAAGCAGCGATAGCCTAGTTGGTTGCGGTACGGACTGCCAAGACGAAAGTCGTAGGTTCGAAACCCAAGTGGTATACACCTCTGACTTTTCTAAAGTTATGTGTGTATTAAAATGTTAATTATCGCTTGCTTTAACGGTGAAGGAAAACATCAACAACAACGGTAGGCAGCGGCTCTGCTGTGCTCTGGCATTGCAGAAGTCTATGGGCGGCGGTGACTACTTACCATCAGGTGGCCCGTCTGCTCGTCTGCCTATCCAGGCACTAAAAAAAAAAAACATCGTGAGGAAACCTGCATATCTGAGAATTTTTCGAAGGTATGAGAAGTCTGCCAACCCGCATTAGGCCAGCGTGGTGGACTAAGGCCTAACCCCTCTCATTAGTAGAGGAGGCCCGTGCCCAGCAGTGGGACAATGTTTAATACAGGGCTAGTATTATTATTTATGAATCAGGCAGGCAGTTGTCATGCAACTGATAATGCCTGTATCCAGTATTACAATACAGTTATTGAAATCCTAAGTAGATGTGGTTTTGCATTTGAGGTAATTATCAAGATATTAGATATTTTTGTAATAATATTCAAAATAATTAATACACTACTAATAAGCTCCACAGCAATTCCACCTACATTTAAAACCGTAGATAAAGCAAACATCCAAACTAGTTAGAAACGAGGCAAGATATTTGGTCGGTGCACGGCGCTCCCTTGCGTAATCTCCCGATTATTGTCTAAGTTGTGCCGTTACCCGGGGCGTCGGGAACTTGTCTAACAGCCCGTGAGGTATTCTGTTGTTCACTAAGTGATATTTATTGACGACCTGAGCTCATAACTACGGTAGATTGTCGTGTAATGTGTGAATTAGCTTTCACCTGTAACTATATAGAAGTAACAAATCGAATATTTGGAAGATAAACTGTTAGGTATTGTTTATGACAGCTTCGTTTTGTCTACTACCACGGCCCGAACCAAATTAAAGAGGATCGTACTTTTGTCGCACCATCAAGCTGTGGAACAGTTTGCCAGCTACCGTGTTCACTCTTTCCTATGATCCAGGGTCTTTTAGGCGTAGTGTAAAAAAGCTATACAGGCCGGCATGATTGAGTAGCGAGGGATAGATTGTTTCTCTCTATTTTATACTCTAACTGGACTGGAGGTCTGGGCTTACCATCAGGTATAGTGTGGTATGGAATTAAAAAAAAGTTGTTTTACGCAATCATAGTTTGGTTTCAAGTGGATTGACTTGTAGAGTCAAGTTGTAAGTCAGTTGAAATGTAGAGCCCCTCATTAAAATTACCTCTGTATTTTTTTTTCTAGAAGATTCTTATAAATTAAATAGTATTCATGGCATTTGACCTAGGTATATCATAATTGACAGCCTCCGTGGCGCAGTTAGCGAGTAGCCGGCTGTGAAACGAGAGCCTGTGGGTTCGATTCCCACACCGGGACAAATGTTTGTGTGACAGACATATATTTGCGTCCGGGGTCTGGGTGTTGTGAGATCGAAAGTTTCTCGTAGTTCCTGATACCCTCAATACAAGATTAGTATCTTAGTGTGGGGTCGGGGCTATGTGTGTGACTCTTGGGTGTTATAGTTTTTTTAAACTATACTATATATATACTAATATTGGTCACATGACTACATATGTGTAGAGTCGCGTACCAGCTATATGGTGCTTCCCGTTGTAGATTATAATATATACAAAGGTGTGTTCCTGGTTTTATGCTACTCTAGATGGCTATTACATAACATTACGCAGAGCTTCTACTGTGTCTGAGTATGTGCGTTATTCCCGTTACACGTAGTATATTTTATTAATAATACAGTGTAACAGTAACAGTACATTGCAATAAACTTAAAAAAAAATATATAGATATATATGTATATATATATATATATATTTAATCAGTTTATAATTATAATATATACCAAGTAATCACTATATGTACACCACCATGTTGATACTTTTATCTCAGGGAACTGCTGGTTAGACATTACCAGTCTCGAGAAATAAATGATCTTTTAATTTAGGCCCCTAAGTACAAAAAACTTTCTAACAATAAACATAAAATAATGGTAAAGTTAAGGAACCCGTGCACAAATTGAACTCCCGACCCTCCAGTGGAGTGACTTGCAGTTGGGACCCCAGCGTTAACGAATTTATTAGTTCCAAATTCGATGGCAATGTTAATCCCGGTGGACGAAAACAATAAAGTCCTTCTTGATAGCTTAGTGTGGAACAAGTGTTTGCTTTTAAATTATATTTCAGAAATATGAAGAATACTTCGTGAGAGCTTACTTGAGAATTTTCTAGAATAATTTCGAAGTAAAGTCTACCAACCCACACTCGACAAGCGTGGTAGATGATAGTCCAAATCCTCTGGAAATGAAATAATATTATACAGGGCTTCTACTATGCACTAGATTTAATTCTTAATTAAGTCCAACAGTGGGTAAATGTGGGTTAAAATAATGCTAAGGAGTGGTGTGTTATGTTTACGGGAATATTATTAGGATTAAAAAGTAAAAAAACAGCGATAAAAGCCGTAAAATTAATTTTATTCCAATATGCTAATTCACTAGAAACTATATAATTATTCGGGTAGGTCGTAATGACAAACACTACAATAACTAGAATAACCCCCTTAGTTGAATCCCATTACAGATAAATAAAGGATCGAAATGTTAGCTATTCGAGATACACACACTTCCCAGATCGGGTAAAAGTGATATTAGGTTTTTCTATCACGAAAAACTCAGTATTAGCCCGTGCTCACCGCCTATCACATCATGGAACGATTATAAGCTCGGTGAAACGTGGGCGTACTGGTTACACCTCTACCTACCCCTTCGTGGATTACCGTGGTGAGTGCGTATGTGGGTGCAAACTTTCTGAGACAAAAACTATCCCAAAATCCCAACACCTAACACGATCCCTAACTAAAATCTCTTGGATCAATATTTGGAAAGCGCCTGAAGCAAACAACTCTGTCCCGAGAACCTAACATGTCACTTAACCGGAACTTACACTTAAAGACGTCTCTAATAAACTTAGACCGAAGTAAGTGCGCTACTTAGGAGCCAATACCGTTACCTATTTACATTTAATATTCACTTTAGTCGAGCGAAATCCCACGGCGTACTTTTGTTTTTTAGAATGTCACAAAAATTTTCTTCGAGTCCTTATGAAACAAAGTCTTATGCAAAAATCTAGAAATTTCTGTTACAGATTTAACCAGTGTTGTACAAGTTATTAATGCGCATTTCGCAAGTGAGCTTAGATTAATAGACACTATTAAATTTATTATTTTAATAGAAATAGTTTTACTAGCGCCGTATTGTTTAAACTGTAGTCAATTTTAACAATATTTAAAGTTATTTTTATAGTGGATCAGATGATTGGGTTTTTCTATCACGCAAACTCGGTACCAGCCCGGAGTTTTATGGCTGGTATGGCGATAGTTTCGCCCCCTATCACGTTATGGGACGGTAATAAGCTTGCCGAAAAGTGTACTGGTTACACCTCTGCCTACCCTTTCGAGGATAACAGGCAGTGCGTATGTATGTTATCAAAATAACTACAGAAAGACAAAGGACAAAATACATCAACGTTAAGAACATAAAACGCCTGTATAATACAAATAGCAGCGATAGCCTAGTTGGTTGTGGTACGGACTGTCAAGACGAAAGTCGTATGTTCGAAACCCAAGTGGCACACACCTCTGACTGTTCTAAAGTTATGTGTGTATTAAATGTTGATTATCGCTTGCTTGAACGGTGAAGGAAAACATCGTGAGGAAACCTGCATATCTGAGAATTCTTATACGAATTTCGAAGGTATGTGAAGTCTACCCTAAGGCCTAACCCCTCTCATTAGTAGAGGAGGCCCGTGCCCAGCAGTAGGTCAATTTTTAATACCGGGCTTGTATTATTATAATACAAATAATAATTACATCTACCATGCACACAGTTCTAAAGGAAATAATCAGCGTCAACCCTGCATTATCTAACACGGTGCACGTCCACAATAACCTGTTTAATGTGTTATCTCACGGATGTCCTTCCGCAGTTATCGCTGTGACACCATTTGTTACGTACCTAACTATTAACATTCGACACTTATTGTTTTACTAGCGACCCGACCTGGCTTGCGACGGTCAACCTTGGGAGATAGATTTATTCATCAACTATGAGTTTATGTCAAAAATGTACGATAGGTAAAGAAAATTGCTACTATATGCGTCGTTTAGTTTAAGAGACAGCGGGCAGACCGATACGTACAGTGACATTATTTTATATTACTTTTATTACCACTGCTAGTTATATACTAGTTATATAACATAAACAAAACTATGCAAGATGGATATTTAAAAGGCACAAATACAATGTTTATAATTTTATTGATTGATTTACACAACACTGTTACACATCTCATTGCTTAATATTAACACAAACTCATGTCAGGATTCACTTAAGGCTTCTCTTTATAATTAATCTACCAGCATTAACCTCTAAGCTGAGCAACGCGGCCATTGAACCAAACCAAGGCCAACCATGAATATCCTGGCTATTACTTCTACACAACTCAACTGAACACCGGAGCGCGAAAGGCACTCCGTTTTATGCTAAACATTTACTACTCCCCACTTAGATTGTCATTATTAATGTACCCCCAACTAGTCTCCTAAATACCTTCGGTATTTCTAATAATAGAAAATACCCTAATATATGACGCCAAAATTCCTTTGCGTTCCCTAATCACCTTCATAGTAAGATCACCAATAAACCCAGGTTTCTTCATTGGGTGTATTTATTTAGTTGACCCACATCCTCTTTTACCGACCTCGATAATATAAGCATTAAATCGACAGCCCCTGTTGCGCAGTGGGCAAATAGCCGGCTATGTAACGAAAGGCCTTCGATTCCCGCACTTAGAAAAATGTTTGTGGTGTGACAGATATTTATTTCGAGTCTCGAGTTATAGGTGAAGTTCCTTGTAGTGTGGAGTCAGCACTGTGTGTGACTTTTGGGTGGATTTATTTATTGAGATTTTCATCACTCTCACGATGGTCATGTGCACTCGGTCTTGTAATGATTTTTATTTCACAATATTGCAATAAGACAATTTAACATACATTGAGCTGCTCTAAACTAATGTAATTAAACTGAAATCATATATTAATTGTATGACCAAATATTGTTAACCGGTATGAAAAGAGCAACGCTAGATTCTCTTGCCCGTTCTTCTCGAAACTGCATACCAAACTGGCGGTAGAGTAAAAACTTGACTGCATCTAAATGATGTATAACATTTCATGGATTCAATAAAAAAATGATTTTAATTTGATTATTTAATTACCTATATAATAACATTCTCAAGCGTCTATAGAAGCAAACCCGTGGAAAAGTATAGTAACAGTCGCCAAACTACATCCCATGGCGGTAACACTGACGTAAGCCATTTTTCCGCAGTCTACTCTCGTTACACAACATTGCCATTTAACTGCTGGCCGCACACTCTACCAAGATTTGTAACTTACCACTCGAGAGCGTTTTATTGTCTACGCCACCTACGATAAAAAACTGAGACAGAAATAAAGGCGAAAAGAAAAAGGTACTAGTAGAGATATAACATCGCACTAAGTGATTTTGTAGGGTTTATCAAATGTCTGGATGGAATAAATAGACATGATGCGTATTTTAAATGTGTGGATACTAATTATTTATTTATTTTATTTATTTATTTAATACACAAAAAAATTATACTAATCTATACTCTTACAATTATTCATAATTGAGAAACTACTACATAAGTATATATATTAGAGTATGTCGTTGACGGCTGTACTAGTATAGACTGTGCGACAGCCGTCAGCGTCTTCCACCCTGAGCAGTTCATTAAACATTTTGAAGTAACATAATAAACATGTAAAAGTACACTAGCCACAATACAGAGAAATCAACTAGTTTATAATAAGTAAAAGTTTTTTTATTCATAAAATTTGAGGGTTTCCCTTAATGTTTCTGTGATCCCATCATCAGATCCTGACTTGGTGCCAATGGGACTACATGGGAAGTATACCCTTTTAAACAAAAAAAGAATTTCTCGAATCGGTCCAGGCGTCTTCGAGTAATCGGGTAACATACATAAAAAAAAAGATTCCGACGAATTGTTAACCTCCTCCTTTTTTGAAGTCGGTTAAAAAGGTAAGTTAAAATTGTATAATATGTAATGTAATAACATGCATGTGTGTGTATGGTCGTATGCGTGAGAGTGCGTGTGTGTGTGTAAGTGTGTGTGTGTGTGTGTGTGGAAGAGAAGTTCAGCTAATAATAATTAGTTCCGTATCAATGTTTTACTTAAAACATAAGCTTAATTAACACTTGCATTCCTGCACGGGTAGGTACTGGTGCATCTAGTATATTTACCGTTCGCCGAGCTAATTTCCATCCCATGATGTGATAGCATATGTCGCAAATTCTGATCCCGAGCTAGCTAGCTTTCATTATTTTAATCGAAAGCCTAAAATACCTGGTTCGGGATTTAAACCCGGAATCTCAGCCTATATAATATACATCGTAACCAGACCAATAAGGTGATTATAGTATTATTATAGAATTCTCTTAGGTAGCTAACGAGTAAAGTTACGCTAAGACTTTGGTAGAGCAAGTTTTAAACGTGTATTAATAATATTTCTTAAATAAAAAATACTTCAATTAAGCTATATTTATTTTTAATTATAATTTCCTTTTTCCTCACAATTCAAATATGTTAATTACCGACATAAATGTTTCTTCGGAACAACAAACAGAGAGATCGGTTCGTCGGTATTTATAGCTGAGTAAGCAGTGAACGTACCTGGGGGATGAGAGCTCTCAATAAATCAATATCAGCTTGTTAAGTAAGTTTATCTTGAGATGCTTCAATATCGTATGCACATCGCCTTATGCACACCGGTTTACTAATAAAAGTGTTAAGGACAAATATTGGCGAATCATTTTATAATTTAAATTAAGTTTTCGCAACTATTTAACTATATCAGAACGGTTTCTTACGTTTACGCGAATATTACACATTGAAATAAAACTGAGTTTACGGATATTATTTAGGTTTTTTTTTTTAGTGCCTTGATAGGCAGACGAGCAGACGGGCCACCTGATGGTAAGTAGTCACCGCCACCCATAGACTTCTGCAATGCCAGGGCACAGCAAAGCCGCTGCCTACCGTTGGTTTACTTTATTAACCTCAGAATTAAAAAATAAACCGCAATCAAATAAGTAAAATTTGTTTTATCTCAATATTGTATGAGAAATGTATATAAAAATGATTGCTACAATATAATAAAACATTATATAAAAAAATTACAAATTTTATAGTTTATATAAAAAATCACATTTGTAAATAAAATTCTGCGTACATGCAATAAGGTGATATGGGGTTGAGTTATGTTTAGTTAGTTACGGATTTATTATTATTTTAGCTACAATCAATAGACAGGGATGGCTTATGAATAATAGAATTAAAATAACCTCATTTATGATATTATTTCATAAAATTTGCATTTAAAAATTCTTAGGTATGCTATCACTTTATACATAAAAATATTTTATCAGCACAAATATTGTCCACACGCACGATGTTCTGGAGCACTGGCAAGCTCTCGTACATCCGGCCGGCGCCCGAGGCCGGCCGTGCCTCAACCTAATTTGTATTGATTAAAAATATTCTGCATAGTTCGTCCAAGGTTGGAATTCGCGAACGCTCAGCTCGCATCTTATACGATTTATGAAGATTACACACAGCTATCTCACAGTTATTCCCTTTTATACACGTATTTGTTTATACTTAATCGGGTATTAGACAAAATATTTAAGAAGATTAGTTGAAATAGATTAATTAATATTAACTCCAGCTCCGTATTGTATTATTCTACTATTGGACACGTTACACGGGTCTGCTCTACTAATATGAAGGGTTAGACATCCTAATTGAACCTCAGTCCACGCTGGTTTGAGGGGACTTGGTAGGCGTTACATATCATCTTCACTGTATTGTTATTGATCTTTTCTTCGCCGTTAAGTAAAGCGTAAAATTAATAATTAATATAATCATATCATCGAAAAGTCAGAGTTGTGTGGTTAAGCCCGCACCTTCACTCTCCGCTAAGCTATATATTCCATCACTGTCTACTAATTTGTTATTCGCTATTATGTAATGCCACTAATTTTATTAAAACTAATAAGTAAATACACCTAGCAGTCACAGACATAGTTCTGACCCCACACTGAGTAAAACCGGTATCGTGGGTATCAAGAACTACGAGGGACTACGGTCCCACAACACCCAGATCCGAAACAAATATCAGTCACACAAACATTTGTAAATTTTTTATACTGGCACGGCGTAGTGATCACACTTCGCCTGATAGCGCAGTGCCGTCCAATTAGAGTATCAAGTAGCGAGAGATAATCTATCCCTCACATGACTGTGTTGAGTACAACACAATCATGCCGGCATGCTTCTTTATACTACGCCACGGGCACGAAGGTGAAGAAGCGATCAAGGGTCTAGTGTCAGATTATTCAGAACATCGCAAAATGGCCAAACATTGTACCCCAACTCTAGACTCCCGACAGAAACCGGATGTACACTGGCTAATCCCGGACCGCGACACACTGGCGTGTGCCACTATGACGGGTTTTACACCCTGTGTACGCTATCCGGGCGGATATAAATAACCAACCATCAGAAATATCGTATATCTTAAAACAAATAATGTAAACACGCATGTATATCGCAGTACATTAGAAGCAGTATTATGAATATTGCGTTGTGTGGCAGGTTTTTATGGTCTGTCGTCGGCCGCGAGGTAAACACTGTGTTTTGTTGTGTCCGCGCCCTCTTATTATTTATGTAACGACTGTTGTTCTGTGGTACACGTGCCTTTATAAATGTTGGATATGACCGATATGCCGATGAGATAGAAAACGTCTTAGCGGATCGCTCGCCTACTAGTTGTCTATATAATGCAGAAGCTAGCTTGTGTTCTGTTGATTACAGAATATCATCGTAGTAGATGACTGATCAGATTTAATTACACTTTGACTACACATTTTTTTTTTTTTATCCTGGCACGGCAAAGTGACCGCCCTGTACCTGATGGTAAGCGCAGTGCGGTCCAAATAGAGTACTGAGTAGCGAGAGACAATCTATCCCCGCTACTCAACACACTCATGCCGGCCTGCTTCTTCACACTACGCCATGGGCAAGAAGGTGTAGAAGGGGTCGAGGGTCTAGTGTCAGAGTACTAAGAAGGCCGCAAAATGGCCATTGTACCCCAACTCCAGACCCCCGACAAAAACCGGATGTACACTGGCTGATCCCGGAACGCGACACACTTGCGTGTGCCACTATGGCGGGTTTTTCGCCCTGTGTACGGTGGTCGCTATCCGGGCGGATATGAATATCCTACCACCAGCTAATTTACAATAAATTTTAATTTACGATTTACTGTCTAAATAGTATAAAACAGTAATATTATAAAAATAGAACGGGTCTAAACGGCTGAGTTAGTTCGCAACTCGCTGATGTAACTCGGTTGAAACGTCGGGAATTAAATTGGTATTTATGTCATTAAATATAGCGCGATTAAGACCCGTTCTCTAATTTTATAATATGTATAGAAATCGCGAAAGTCTAAAATCATTTAAAACAGTAATATCAGCCCTATACTCTGTCCAACAGATCTCCTCTGCTATTAAATAAGTTCATACACTTTACAAACATTCGATAATTTTATTTAAATTCTCAGGTATGTCTCAGTATGTATGTTTTTCTTAACTGTTAAAGAAGCAATATTTATCAATGAATACACACGTAACTAAACTAATAAAGTTTACTCTGAAACCACATCATCGTTATTGATTTTATTACTCCCATTTTACCCATGTAGCCGGAGGTTTTAAGAGTGTAGCCGGAGATTTTTACCCGTGTAGCTAGAGGTTTTTTTAAACCAAAAGTTGTATGTAAATATTATCAAAAGCATTCACAAATATATGTAAAAATCTTACAAAATAATGTCGCATCCAAACATTCTCCATCCGCGTATTCAGGTGAAGCCGCCACTTATGCTAAGTGAGCGGATACTTCGTGATACTGCGGGGAAAGTGAGCGAAACTGCAAAAATGAAATACTTGAAAACTACACGAAACTTGCGGATTTATCATACTTCTCGAGAAGTTTGTACCAAATCGCCTTAATCGTATCAACGGGAAACAAAAACAATGTTCGAAGCTGTGTGAAAATATTTGAATGTTTCTGATCTAAAGAATGTAGGTTTTAGTATAAACTGGTAGTAGAGTCATATTTTATGCATGTTTTATTTTCAGCATGAACTGGGTTAGTGTAGCTATCTCACAGAAAATTTACCTGAAATAACAGCTTGCCATTGTATTTCATAAAATGTGTGAATCTGTAGAAGCCCAAACCCCCTCTACTTATCCAAATTTTAAAATCTAATAAAATAAAAAAGTTTGTGTAAGAATCATAATTACTTTATTGATAAAAACTGTTTATAAATTACACATATGCATAAGCTCAAGACTACATATTCCAAGAAGTAGATATAGGTACAACTAGTGTGGCCATGGATCCTCAAGTTTATATCCGTCCCAAGATGTGGTAAGCCTTTCGTCGTATTCCGAACAAATTTCAATCCTGAGCAATTTGTAAAAGTTTTTCCAGTTTATATAAATCCCAAGATGTGGTAAGACGTTTGTCGTATTCCACCCAAATTTTTATTCTGAACAATTTGTTTTACAATAAAAAGCTGAAAACGAAATTGTGATTGCTGGGCCTAGGATTTGAACTCTCACCTTATGAGCCTTAAGACTTAGCAACTAGACTAGTGAAATGTGTTAATTTATTAAGCAAATCCCCCAATAAACTTTGTTACATTAAGCCCACAAATACATCGATATATTGAAATTGTAATAGCATAACAACTTATACCAACTCCTTAGAGCCCACATTATCTATTTGCGCACCGGTACTGACCACCCTTACCCAACTGAGGGTCCGGGTAACAAAACTCCGAATTAATTTCAAGCCGGATTTAATGCTAAGACAAATATGGACTCACGGTACTTTGGTCGGATATTATTAAATTAAGACGTAAGCGAGTATTAAGCCGAGGGACTGGATACACTCGGAGATATATATTCTCAAAAGCGTTTTTTGTCGGTACGCCATATCTTCCATAATGCGCCATAAAATGTAATGATTCAAACACCATTTTATAACTTATGTTTGCCGGTTCACGAAAAATAGACAAATGCTTTAAAATTATAGGTGTTTCCAAGAAAATATGAAAAATTAACTAACTAATCTGTATATATAAAAGAAGAAGCTGACTGACTGACTGACTGACTGACTGACTGACTGACTGACTGATCGATCAACGCACAGCCTAAACGGTTGGGGTTAGAGACTTGAAATTTTGACAGTAGGTACCTTTTATCACGTAGGCATCCACTAAGGAAGGGTGTTTGGAAATACCACCCCTAAGGGGGTAAAATAGGGGATGAAAGTTTGTATGAAAATCCGTCATTTTTTAAGTTAAACGCATGAGTATTTAGTATTGTATACTTTTTCTCCCAAACATGACCTCCACGCGGGCGGAGCCGCGAGCAACAGCTAGTTAATTATAAGATTTTAGGCAGCGCCACGGCATTCTGGAATTCTGCCCGGTATAGGCTCGCCTCCTATCACATCATGGGATGGTAATAAGTTCGGCGAAATGTGGGTGTACTGATTACACCACTGCCTACTCCTTCGGGAATACAGACATGAGTGCGTATTAGAATAGTGACCTATAGATATTATTAACATAAAATAAATAAATACACCCAAGAACCACACACATAGTTCTGATCCCGCACTAGGTAAAACCTGTTTCGTGGGTATCAAGTTCTACGAGAGACTACGGACCCACAACACCCAGACCTTAAACAAATATCTGTCTCACACAAACATTTTGTCTCGGTGCGGGAATCGAACTCATGGCCTCTCGTTTCACTACTTGCCCGCAGCGCCACGGAGGCTGTCGAAAGAGACACTTAAATATTTTTCACAATATATCAATTCTCAAATAATAAATTAATCAATAATGTTACTGATTCTATCCATGCTGAGTGCATGTGAGAGTTCAGTGTTGTAAAACCTCTATCCCAAAAAGCAATTTAGTATGATCCTTGAAATGAAAAATAACCAACACGTAACAAAACTAGTTCTAAACTAAACAAGTAACTAATGGTCACTTCGCAATAGAACTTAGAGCTCCGGTGTAAACAGTGCCAACTGCCAACTGGCCGACAAAGTTTCGAAGGTCTCGCGGTCCGTGCCTAGGACATTTGGCTGTGGCATTTACGCTTTACTTGTTATGTTCGCCTGGTACATGTATATGGTAACACGAGTAACGAATTATTTTTAACACACCAGCTTACATAAGCAGCGATAGGTTTTATGACTTTATTGAAATTTCTTGTCAAAATATTTAAAATAAGAACACGAGCCGCATATATTTTTGTAATAAGTAAATACACCCAACAGTCTCATAAGTGTGTTGGGTGTCAGTGTCAGGACTATTCCTGACCCACACTAGACTAAACCTGTATCGTAGGTATCAAGAACTACGGTCCCATAACATCCAGACTCTAAATAAACATTTGTAGATCACACAAACTCTCGTCACAACTCAAATCTCGTTGCAAAGATCAAACCCGCTGCCTCTCGTTTCACAGCCGACTCGCCCGCTGTGCCACGGAGGCTGTGCTTCAAAATGGTATTTTTTACAAATCATATAGGTAAAAGTGAGTCATAGATAAAAGCTATTGCCGAAATATCATAAATCTGCACATTTATAAGTAAGTTAGAAGCCATTCAAAACTGGTGGAAGGAGTAAAATAACAGAAAATGGATGCACGATGTGATACATGACGTCACCGCTCAGAACGGTCACTACGTTGTATTCGTGTGAAAGAGATAGTAAGATATTCCCACTACGCAATACACTATTTTTCATACCAATATTTAAAACAATAATTATGACCACATTTTTAAATCTAATTTCATTTTGTATTGGGGAAAGGATTGCTTTTTCGTATTAATTTGGTATATCAAATCATGTCCGTAATCAAACATGGAAACCAATTAAATAGCTCCTGTGACTCAGTACTCAGTAGAAAAAAAACAAAAAGTACTAACTTATGTAGAACACCAACACAAATTCTTAACTTAATCCATGTCGAAACGAACCTCAACCAAACACCTCAACAATAGAAAGTGAGTTGAGGACAAACAGCAGTGGCCGACATGTTTTTGGACAATTTACATGTTGTAATTTTAATTAGGATTCCGTGACCGCAGTCTTGAGACGCCAGCTGAGGGCCCAAGGGTCCGTACAATGAAATAGTTTCACCTAATGTTAATATAATTCAGACAATCCCAAGTTTTGCATCTTGTGTTGTTGAATAGTGTTTGATAAATTAGTCACGTCAGTGATTGTTTATGGAAAGTTTTGTTTACCTGCTTTAAAAGTTACGAAATAGCTAGATTCAAAGTGAAATATATCCTTAAATGTTTATAGAAATAACTGTGACTAACAAATTGTGTTTATAAATATGGTTAATAGAGACAGAAGACAGACTATATTACTAAGTTAATATAACCCGGATATGCCGATGCACACTTATCACATCATGAGACATAAATAAATGTGTCATGTTTGTACCACTTTAAAATTTAAGGTGTGAAAATTTATTTTATTCCCTATAATTTCTTCAAAGCAATAACCATCCCTAATATAACCACATTTTCACGAAACATAATTCTAGCGTTTAGGAAAATTGCCACGAAAAGAAATGACGGCACACGAAAAAATGCGAACAGGCCACACCGCACACGTAACGTAAGCAATTTTAAAAAGGAGTCGACACACGAAATATGTTTATAAGAAGCAACGTGCTTTGATTTATAACGATCTGAGGATATGACGCCGGCTCAAGAAGATCGGGCGCAAGGGGCGGGATGCAGCGGAAATGTTGGTTGAAAAGCCTTTCTACCAAAAAAATCTTTAAAGCCTTAAGGGTAGTGAGGAGAGAAGAACTTTAAAAGAATGTAGAGACAACTTTTGCAAATAGTAATTTTACGATAACATTTGTTTTGCTGCTCGGTCGGAGGTTCACATGTTGGAGGATAACCTCTAATATGTGAGCCTCTGGCCGGGCACGTGTGTGTCCCGGTGCATTGACGAACAGAATCAAGTAAATACTTGAAAGTTGAAATTCCTACTAACTAAAATACCGAACAAAATACTGACTTACTTGACATTGGCGGAATATCTTCTTAGTTAAGCTCGTCGCCATCAAACAAAGAAGAAGAAGAACATTTGTTTTACTGGTTCTTTAATTTCTACATAAAATAGAGAAAGCTTAAAACAATTATTATTGCGAGGTTTCCGATTTTCTCTCGTGTTCAAATCTTTATCGAATATAAAAGGGATATTTCACCAGGTAAGCTCTATCAATAGGAAAACGAATTATCAATATCAATCAGTCATTCTATACCAACAATTAAATAGACAAATCTAAGCGTAAAACGCTATTCGTCTGTCGCAAGTATCGAGCGGTAGATATTTGTAGTCACAAAACTGCATGATTTATCCCCAGACCCGGCTTCGAACTCATTAGGCAACGAAACTCGCGGGATCACACACAATCCACTTTGTTTTACACCACACTCCGGGAATGTATGAAAACCGTTGCTATTCTACGGAGACAAAATGTAACTAAAACGAAATTATGCGATTAAATTAATTTTTAATGTGGATTCGGATTTCAAAAATATAGATTTCAAATTTTTGTCTCGGTAAACCAAACAAGTTTATAGGTGTTCTATGGTCTAAGTACGGACGTATTTAAGTTGTGATGTTACACTTTTTTTGAGCATATACAAAATATAAATAATCCAAGCTTCTAATTTGTTAACGTACTTAATGTAATAACAATGTGTTAAAACAAATAAAAATTTATGTATTCTTTGTTAAGTGCACTAGAGAACGGGTGGACCGATATAGCTCCTTTTCTCAATATTCGTATTAGTTTCAATAAAGTTTTTTTAATTAATTCACACAGAAAAATTATGGGGAACCTAAAAGTCTTTTTTATGGGATTTCAGTCTCTTAGTGTACTGATAAACGTGGTCACACATGCGAAGCTTCGGACGAAAACTTTTTATATCTTCTCTACTACAATAATGTTATAACTGACTGCTTCGGTAGTGCACTTGTAATTGCGCATCCCTTACGACTGTTGTGTTGAGGTCTCAAGTTCGATCCCCGGGTCGGGTAGAGTGATATCGGGTTATTAAAAATACTCAGTATCAGCCCGGAGTCTGGAATTATGCCCGATATGGCGATAGGCACACCTCCTATCACATTATGGGACCGTAATAAATTTGGCGAAAAGTGGGAGTACTGGTTACATCTCTGCCACCCCTTTGGAGATTACAGTCGTGAGTGTATATGTATGTATGTAAAAATGTTATAACTATATATTTTCTAATATATAAGTTACCTCACGAGGGTATACGGTCCCGCCATAACTCAGTGTTTTGCATGCACGCCCGGGTACATCATACCTTTAATTTATCGTCGTGGTGTGCACCCGACGTGCAGCGTTTTAGGGTTATTACTTACTTTCGGGGGTCGCGTCGGGATCGGAGGCCATTTGTGAACGAATTAAGAAACGATTATTGCTTTAAGTGAAGGTTCAACTTTTTTTACAGCTTCGAGATGCAGATGTAATGGGATATTAACATTTTAAACCTTACATTAAATTGAAATGGTTCCCTGGCGCTCTTAAAGTTTAGAAGACATTTAGACTATATTAAAATATTTTGTTTATTGTTCGAAAGTTAAATCAATTGAAAACAAAATTACACCATTCAAGTTTCCGTACATTTTTGTTTCTTCTTCATATTCACCTATTGTTTTGACATTTATAGCTTGGTTGGTAACCTGATAGTAAGATGCTAAGCCTACCCCTATATAGTAGTAATACTGTACATACCATATTTAAAATTATATAATATGTTTATCCTTTTTTTTGCTGTAGCTATAAATATTTATGCAGTTACTATTCTTTAATTTCTGCAGTACTTCAGATTGACTGATAAAGAATGCCTTTGGCGCTTAGTCCCTGTACTGTTATTTTTGTTCAAAGTGTAACTAAATGACAGTCTACGTGGTACAGTGGGCGAGGAGCCGGCTGTGAAACGATAAGCTGTGGGTTCGATTTCCGCATCGAGACCAATCTTTGTGTCACAGACAGATATTTATTTCGGGTCTGGGCGTTGTGGGACCGTAGTCCCTCGTAGTTCTTGATACCCACGACACGATTTTACCTAGTTTGGAGTCAGAACTATGTGTGACTGTTGAGTGTATTTATTTATTTAAATAACACAAATTATAACTCAAATTACCAAAGTACTGCATGGCATTTACTGCACTAATCATCCTGATCCAGAAGAAGTTAAGCCTAATAATTCCCAGTTATTTTGCTGATTCCAAAGTCTTTAGGACGGGAAATTAACGCTAACATCCAATAAGCATTTCTATTAAAAAACACCTGTCATTTCAGGAGCATAAAGCATATTTTCAGCCACGTCTTGCATTCGCAATATTTCATTTTACGTTTTATTACAGAACATTTAAGACATCTCTCGCTATATCCAGCCAGTTTTTTTGGCAAATGTAAAGCACCTATTTTGCATCACAATGGTCTGTGAGACGGGACCTTTGTATTGCTTTTTTAATGTTTTAATTTCGGCAACAAATAATATTTAATAGTGTTTATAGCTAACAGTAACGGTGGTGGATTTGCATACTAGTGGCTTGGATGGTCGTAAATATTGTGTTGGTAAGGTTAGTTGTTTTGTTCGTATTGTGAGATGGACAATGAAACGCTTTATTAAAGTGTTTGTCTGTATATTGCTTTGATTACATTTTTTAAGAAAAAATAAAGTCAGACTTAAGTATAAAAATACACAATGAATCTTAACGACTTTAGTCTAAGTGAAAAAGAATATTGGCCTGCAAATGGATTGCATTGCACTTCAAGGTCGACTATGGGAGTTTTCTCTCCATGGAAGAATTATGCTGGCCTGGAGAAGCTGAATACACATCTTACTTCAAAACGCGACTCTCCGAAACGAACCAGGCGGGTCCTTACCACATATACGATGGACACTATCGTTGAGCAAATGTATCACGTACACTCCTATCAACGAAGATGGCACAAATAGGTATTTTATTATGGAAATTAAACTATATGTTTAGAATTATATACATTTATAATACTGCATTAGTTCACCTGCAATAGTAGATGTAAGAGTATATAAATATACATCGATTTCATACCATTTAAACACAAGACTTTTTGAGCTCTTTATTGTGATTGGTCAGATTATGACTCTAATCAATAAAGAACCATCTTGTTATATCTAGGTATAGCAAAGCGCATAGCTAATTTAAGCTCCTGAATACATGCCTGGTGCATATTGCCTTTTAAAATCATTATGTATTAATCTGTCATCACATCCACACGTAATTTCAAATTCAATGAAAAAGTGCTATAACTTAATAGTTCCGTTTTTATTTGCAGTTAAGCGCGTTTAGGGGCAGGCCACGCCGCGCCGGTGAGGGGTGAAAGATGACGTCATTATTTATGTTAATCTTAAACGCTAAATGACGTCTTACGTGATAACGGTAGACTAGGGTTGAACGTGACAACATTATTGGATGGATTACAGAGGTAAAATGATCTACAATTTGTATTGTGTACTTTCATCATATGATAGGAAATTCATTTGCCTTAGTAATCATCAGAGGATAACTTAATTTAAAAGTAAGACAATAGCAGCGATAACCTAGTTGGGAGTGATATGAACTGCTGAGACGAAAGTCAGGGAATCAAATGGCATCGAACTTTTCGAAGTTATAGAATAATCATATTAAATTTCCATAAGTCTCCAAAAACCTTTTTTATCTATCTGTTATGTCCTACTAAATGGCAAAGGCCTCCCTTCCTTGCATTCCTATCAAGTGCTTTTGTAAATTAGTTTTTATTATAAAACTAAAATAAAATATAAACGTGGGTGTACCGCTACCTACTCCTTCGGGAATTACAGCCATGAGTGTATATCTATGTATGTATTTTTATTATAAGAGTCTAATTGGTCCTTCCATCTTCGCTTAGGCCTACCTCGTCATCTTTTCCAGTCTTTAGACACCCACTAGGTAATTGTTCTTGCCCAGAGCTCATCCGACGAGGCCTACTTGTACTTGGCACCTCGTAATTTTTTTTACGGACCAACTTTGAATTCATGATACAGCGGCAGCCTAGTTGAAAGTGGTGTGGACAGCCAATACGAAAGTCGCTTGTTCAACACCTCTGACTTTTCGAAGTTACGTGTGTATTCATTGTTAATTTTATTATAGCTTGCTTACTGAGGGAATATAAACATATTGAGGAAATCTGCATTCCAGAAAATTATAAATAAGAATTTTCAAGGCATGTGTAGTCTGCCAACCGGTATTAGATCAGTGTGGTGGACTTAGGTCTGATCCCTCTGATTAGTTGAGCAGTGCGACAATCTATAATATATGTGATACTGGTATTATTATTAATTTAAATTGTAAATTTAATATAAGCGAGCTCTAACCAAGCCAACCCTCAAACGAGGGCGGTGGGTACTTTGGGTTGTAGAAAGCAACTTTTTCTCAACTCACCGTGGTAATTGTGCCACTTTACATAATGTGTATTTTAGTAGCGGGAGAATTTTTCAAAACGCCCGCCCTAATGAGTCGTGAAGAGTGCTCTGATGTCCCGTAATGCGCAACAACATGCCTTCGCGGGAATATGTATTGTAGAACTGAAACTCCTTTGAAAATAACTAAAATTCAGAATGAGGATTACCTTTATGTATAAACTTTATTAGTCTGGGAATTAATCCTATTTCTATTATGTCAAATTTTAAAATTGATAGAGACAAGATTTATAATCACTGTTTTCACACGTTCATAGGTAAAGCCTTTAAAGTGTTCGAAAATAATACCTATTATTCGAGAGACCGTGGATTCGATTGCCGACCGGGACAAATGTTTGTGTGACAGACATTTGTTGTAGGACCGTAGTGCCTCATAGATCTTGATACCCACTAAACAGGTTTGACTTAGTCAGGACTATGTGTGTGAGTGTTGATGTATTTATTATTTATTAAGACAGTTATTAATTTCTCAGTTCCATTAACAAAGATATATGCAGTGTAGCATTTCCATCACCATTATTTAAAAGGCATGATCCAAAACATTCCCAACTGTCCTATCTGCACAACACCTTCTATACGCATCTCGCACTCATTTGCCGAACATTCGCACGGCGCAAGATTTATGTAGAGCGTTAAGTGAACCAGATAGCCTTTCGAATTTCAATTCCCGAGCTCTCGCCTCTCGCCTCTCACCCGAAGGTCGGACGTTGTCGCGAGGGGGAGGGGGACGGAGTAACGACGCACATTTAATTTTAACATTGGTAATGTGATGCTATAAAGGTAACAAATATGCTGGCGCGATTGTGAAATCAATTTGCTGTCGAGTTTTTTTAGGGAAGTTTTTGTCTGAAATGTAAGCATAAATAAGCCTAAATAAGCATATTTAAATCCAATTAACTTATTTGCGACCTAACATGAAAAGGTAACATCAAAAATGTACACTGAAGAAATAATAAATACACAATACTCTTACTGAAATGTTTATCAATAAGTGCAAATCGCTAATAACTTTAGAGAGGTGTGTAACAAACTACCGAGATGCATATTGTGAGATTGATTCCAGCCCCAGACACACACCTCTGAATTTTCGAAGATGAGTTTATTTATTATTAATTATCGTTTGCTTTAACTCTGTAGTTTTTTTTTTTAGTGCCTCAATAGGCAGACGAGCAGACGGGCCACCTGATGGTAAGTAGTCACCGCCGCCCATAGACTTCTGCCATACCAGGGCACAGCAAAGCCGCTGCCTACCGAAATTAAATATAGAGATAAATGAAGCCAGATGGAGGAGGCTTTCACCGCGTTAAGTGGTTCTTGCACAGAAGATGATAATTAGATACAGACAATTGATAACTGTAAGAAAAACTTAACTTAAATATAAGAAGTGCCATAGTGGCATACGCAAGTGTGTCGAATTCCGGGGTCAGCCAGTGTACATCCGGTTTTAGTCGGGGTACAATGTTTGGCCATGTTGCAGCCTTTTGAGTACTTTGACAACAGACGTTCGACCGCTTCTTCACCAAGAAGCCCATGGCGTAGTGTGAAGAAACGACACAGCAGGCCGGCATGATTATGTTGAGTAGCGGGGGATATTGGGATTGTTCCTCGCTACTCGATACTCTAATTGGACAGCAATGCGCTTACCATCAGGTATAGTGTGGTCACTTTACTGTGCTAGGATAAAAAAAAGATTATTCAACTACAACTTACATTTAGCCAATAAAAATAGCCAATAATGTACCAGATATAAGTAACATCATGCGGAATTTGTTTACTAAGATTTAAATAAGAATTTCTAAGACATATTATGAAGGCTCACGCAGTAGGCGAGCGTGCTCTACTCAGACTTAACTCCTATTATAAAGTGGCGTACACCGCAATGTAAGAGAGAATGAATAAGAAGAAATTACAGATATGATTTCATTTTACTAACATGGCCAATACACTACTTGTTTTATCTTATGGTTTGTAATATTCTAAATGCGTAAACACGAACATCAAAAATTCTTTTTAACTTGTTTAAACATTAAAAAAGCCTCTAGCCAAGGTGCGTTTCGCTCGTAAATATCAGTTTATCGTGTCGCAGCGGCTTAGTCTGGGACTCGCGGCTTAGTCCCGAGACTGGCGGCTTACGCGCAGACTCGCCGGCTATGACGCGAATCGCAAATGTCCAATTTACAAAGTTTCGCACTTCGCGAACCGCGCGCCAGATTTATGGCCGTTGGATCCTTAGGATTTCGGAGACACCTTCGGATCACGTGACGACTCTTTAAAATACTTTTAGTGAAATATTGTATATTATATCTAGACAAATATGGTTCATAGAAAATGTTATAGATAATATTTAATAAGCACAGAGTTTGTATCGTACGTTGGTGAATGAAATAAAGTAATAACATGACATAAGCTTACGCCTGTATCTCCGAAAGGGTAGACATAGCGTAGCTCATTTTCATTCCATGATGTTACAGATGGCATACTTATCGTTACATTAGGCCCAAATTCCAACCGTGGGTAAATTACGTGTGATTTTTTGAACCGGGAACTTGGGCTTCATCACTCTCTCAGCCTAGCATACATAGACATTAAATATAAATAAATATTTATTTCCCAATTTTCTATACATATAATTTTTATTACTAAGATCTTGTACTGAGGCTGCCATATAATTTAGCTTTATTTAAAAAACCTTAAGAAACCAAGCACGAAATAGACACGACTATGTATATTTATGAAACATGCAGCTTAAATAAATAATCAAACTAAGTTAGTGGAGCAAGGTTAATATTTAGCACAATATGGGATCAGTCAAAAGACCACCGTGTCCTGTCAATGCGGGTACTTTAAACAAACATGGCGAATGCCGTATCCGAGAAAAAACTTGTTTATTAGGGTTAAAAGATTTTTTCTATCATGAGTACTCCAAAATAAAACGTGTATCCAAAAAAGAGTAAGCTGTATTAAAATCAGTCGGTTTTATTTGCTAGCACTGCCTTATACTGGCTATGAAGTGAATATTTTGACATTGACATAAACCCAGGCAAATCATTGGTTTTCTTACTAAAAATAAATACATAATAACATGCCTGCCAGCCTCCGAGGCGCACTAGGTAAGTAGCCGATTATGAAACGAAACGCCGCGGGTTCGATTCCCGCACAAAAACAAATGTTTGTTTGACAGTTTTTTTTTGTCCCAGCACGGCTAAGTGACCGCACTTCACCTGATGGTAAGCGCAGTACGG
This sequence comes from Laothoe populi, assembly GCA_905220505.1. Classification (NCBI taxonomy): domain Eukaryota; kingdom Metazoa; phylum Arthropoda; class Insecta; order Lepidoptera; family Sphingidae; genus Laothoe; species Laothoe populi. The sequence goes on from HG992154.1 coordinate 21,089,324, forward strand.
TCCAATTAGAGTATCGAGTAGCGAGAGACGATCTATCCCCCGCTACTCAACACAATCATGTCGGCCTGCTCCTTCACACTACGCCATTGGCAAAAAGGTGAAGAAGCGGTCGAGAGTCTATTGTCAGAGTACTCAGAAGGCCGCAAAATGGCCAAACATTGTACCCCAACTCTAGACCCCCAAAAACCGGATGTACACTGGCTGATCCCGGAACGCGACACACTTGCGTGTGCCACTATGGCGGGTTTTTCACCCTGTGTACGGTGGTCGCTATCCGGGCGGATATGAATATCCTACCACCAGCATATATATTTCTTTCGGGTATCGGTGTTGTCGGACCGTAAACCCTCGTAGTTCTTGATACCCATGATACAGGTTTGACCTAGTGTAGGTTCTGGACTATGTGTGTATATATAAATATTGGGTGTCTCAACATGCATGTCCTGACACTAATTTTATTTGGCAGGTTTGGCCCAGTATGGGGTCAGTTTATAAGCGTAATTGTTGTGTGTATTTATTATTAGTTTTATCTTACAATTCTTAGTTTTATTATTATTATTATTACATCAAATTTTTATTTCTTGGGTGTGATTGCTATCAGGAATTTTATGAGACTTTCTATTGAAACCAGAAGCAATTATCCGTGGATTTATAAAAACTGGTCTCAATAATGAAGTTTGCGGCCTTTTAATTCACAAGTGGCTCCTTGCAGAAGAGTTTATAGTTTTTTAAAAGTGGTAGAGTCACGTTGTAGACGCTTTGACTACACCGTGTAGGGGTCGGGTAATTCTGTTACATTCCTTAAGATTAATGCGATTTCTAGAGGTCCAAATACTACCCTTTATGACCTCAATTATTTTCCTTCAAAGCCAACCATGCTCATATTTTTCTGTTATTGCATGGATTTATGACTAGTGGAACCAAGACTCACTTTTCCATTTGCCAGCCTTTAATATAAAACAAACAGATATTAAAATATTTCAACATAAAAATTTACCATATCAGTAGACCACATTCTAATTTTCGGTCTATTAATATCAATGGAGCGAGTATTTATAGCACACACCTGCCACTTCCTCTCTATCCTGAAGTACACCTTCAAGTGTGTTTGTTTGTGAACAGGTGGCCGCAGCGGGCGGATCTGAATGTTTACGTCAGTTTTACAACCCTTGCACGCACCTTGCTCTACTCTACGTGAACGGATGTGCGGAGTAAATACATGTTTTTGATGTTGTACGTCACGAGATAACTTCTGACTTTCGATCTTTGTAAATTAATGCATTTAAATGGATTATTCAATGTTATTATGAAATGAAATGAAATGAAATCGTTTATTGATCATGTAGGCAATTACATAGCTCTTATGACAAGTCAGTACATTAAAAAAAGTAAAGAAAATTTAAGAAAAGGGTATCAGCTTATGTATACATAGCATACATAGCATCATCAATACACTAGCAATCACTTTATTCATTTATAAGGTGTTTATAATTTTTATTTTTAATGTTATTCAAAGAAATACCAGTCAAATATACATATTTTTAAATGGGTCTGATATGGACCATGGGTATTTCCGAGACGTCGCACGTTTTAAAAGCTACCACCGGATCCAAACGCGACCCAGCCTGAGAAGACCCGGCGAAACAAACTCAGCGGGCTTATATTACCGCTGGATACTACGCGGCGCGACCCAGTCCTGAGACAATCCAGCGAATCAAACTCAGAGGGCTTGTTTTTGGTCCGGTTCATTATTTCTAGTAGATGACCTGTCACATGTTAATTGCCAATTTATTGTTTTATATTTTATACGCGATCGGTCGTCATAGTTTATTATTTGTTATATTTTAAGTGTATTCAATATTACGACATGTAATTTATTAATATTTTATAAATTTAGTTAATATTTTATTTTATTTCTACAACTAACATTGTGTAAGCTACGGGGCGCCAGGTCGCAGTGTGCAGAAAGGAACCGAATGCCAAACATCCCTATCCTCTAGATATTGTTGAACATTATAATAGCCCCTGTCCATAAGAACACGTTTAGTGTGAGTCTTAAACATTTTATCGGGCATATCAACCACGTTATTGGGGATTTTGTTATAGAATTTAACACAGTTACCCAAAAAAGACTTTTTAGATCTCACCACTCTAAAGGTGGGTACGGTAAGTTTGTCTTTATTTCTGGTGTTAACGTTATGAATTTCACTATTTTTATGGAATTTACTTATGTTTTTGCGAACGTACATAATGTTTTGACAGATGTATTCAGACGGCACAGTTAATATATTACTCTCCTTGAATACAGATCGTAAGGAATCCCGACTACCCATGTCGTAAATAGCTCGGACTGCTCTTTTTTGTAATATAAATATGGTGTTTATATCAGCAGCTGATCCCCACAATAGAATGCCATAAGACATAATACTGTGGAAGTATGCGAAATATACCAACCTAGCCGTTGAAACATCTGTTAAACGTTTTATTTTCCGGACTGCAAAAGCCGCAGCACTTAATTTAACGGATAACCTTTCTATTTGAGGACCCCATTGAAATTTACTATCTAGATTTATTCCTAAAAAAACTGTTGAAGAGACTAAGTCTAATGTTTCTCCGTTTAGTTCCAGGCACGAATTTATATTTGGTACATTTGGTAATGCAAATCGAATGCATTTCGTTTTTCCTGGATTGAGTAAAAGATTATTAGCAGAAAACCAATTTGAAATTAATTTTAGAACATTGTTAGGCGTAACTAGGTCTTTATCCTTACGATTTACTTTAAATAATAAAGATGTGTCGTCAGCGAATAAAACAATGTTTGAAACCTTCTCTACCATATAAGGAAGGTCATTTATATATATTAAAAACAAAAAAGGGCCCAGAATGAATGGAATTAAATTAATATACATGTATATATTATATACACACAAATGGGGCTAGTTCGTTGAGTTTGGTTTCATTCCATAATGCGATTAGATGGAGAGTCTATCACTCTACCGAGAATAAATTAAAATTTAGGGCAACTTATATGTGACTTTTACAATTTTACATTTCCCTAGAAAACTCAAATCGTGATTGCCTGGCCTGGAATTCAAATCCAGGTCTGTCATTGACCAACGAGACGATTAATATCTTTGTATTTGTGAATCCCGTGATAAGAAAAGTATAATTTAGTAATATTAAAAACTACTGACAAAGTTTTCAAATTATATGAAATTTCTGAAATAACTGATTGTCTCGGTGTTGCAGTTCAAATTGCTGTTGTGCTCAGGTCTCGGGTTCGATACCCGGGATGAGTAAATAATATATTGGGTTTTTTATTAAGAAATACTCAGTATTAGACCGGAGTCTACAATTGTGCGCGGTATGGCGATAGGCTCGCTCAGGAACCGTAATAAATTCGGCGCAAAGTGGGTGCACCGATTACACCTCTGCCTACCCCTTCAGAATTACTGGCGTAAGTGTATATGTATATGTTTTGAAATAATTGAGGTTTTCAATATGCCTTGTATTTACCATGAAGCTCTTCCGTATTTTGACTGTAATCATTTACTTTAATAATAATGTCAATTTCTTTAATAATAGTAAATCACCACGACATCGAATGAATCTTAAGTGAGAACAGGAAAAGTTGAATTTAAAACAATAGAACAAGGAATATCAAAGTAAAAAGAAATGCAAGTTGTGTTGAAATCCGACGATTGGTGCCCATTCAGAATCGTTGAACCAGTGGTGCAATAAGAAAGCCTCGGAGTTTAAGGATGGATTTAAAAAGCAATATAGGGGTTATGGGACCCATAGCTTAGTATAAATGTAAGTACAAACCAAAAATGACATGGATACGCTGTATCAAACCCACTTACCACGTATATGAATTAAAAATAAAATAATAATATTACGTTAAATTTATGTACATTTAATAATGAAACATTCAGTCATTAAAATTTTGGATTAATCACTGTGTTCTTTATGAGAAATGTATGAGAAGATGTATGAATGTGGAAGAGGCGAAAGAAGTGTGTCAGGATCGTAGCTTGTGGCACTCAATAGTCTCTGCCTACCCCCATGGGATACGGGCGTGAGTGTATATGTGTATACTGTGTTCTTTTTATAAATTTAATCGATGGTAAATTTCAATATGTTCTAAATTCGCCACACAATTTTCAGGGGCCCAACCGTCTACTACCTCGAATAAGTACCTGTCCAGAATCCGCTAAGAAGTGATGCATAATTCATTGCATGCCGGCGAAAGGTAATACTTACCAAGTGAAATGACCCCCAGGTTAATGGACATGTTATAATAATATTTATACGGTTTCCTGTACATTTCAATGATATCGTTTGTTATTTTAAAACCCATTGCAGCTTTTCGTTTGGGGTTTGGTATGAAGATGACTACTGCCATTTAGCATGTTTTCATATGAGAATTAAATTTAAATACCGGAATAGAAGAATACTTCAAGTTTTTTTTTCTTTGGTTAAGATAGACTATCCTATGTTTATATTTTGGTATTCATGTAAAATTGCTTTTAAAATTACGAATGTAAGTGCCCCGTAGTTGTTGATTTAATATAAGTAAAGACGATGGCATCCTCGAAAAGCTCATTGTGACCGGCAAAGTAGATGGGATTTAAGGCCTACTGGACGCAGCCCAATAAGTAGATCTGACCAGATCCGCACCGCTCTTGGCTCTACAGTTCACAACGCCCTCCACACCGCCACAGACAGAAACGGATGGAGAAAGATCATACGAGAGATAGTGATGCAGAAGGGAGGTCACGACCCTCAATACTGAGGAATACGGCGCAAGGAGGAATCAAGTAATATCTAGACAGGTATAGTAGTTGCTACTGAAGATTATCGTAAATTTGGACTGTACTGACAAATCCTAACTGATTCACTATTGGTTAGACTAAACCACTGGACCGAAAAAGCTAAAATTTTGACAGGGTATTTCAATAATATACAATATTACCATTCAGAAAAAAGAGGGGATGTTTTTATGTGGATTTGTGTTGTTCAGATCAAACTTGCTTGAAACTTGGGTATTAATGATCTTTAACGCAATAAAAGAATCAAGTATTTCGGTGTTTTACAAATTTAAGAAGGGAAGACAGGGATTGTAGGAAACAAAAACACGAGTAGAGGGTTAGTCGTTAAAATCTCCAATGAAAGCCCTACTAAATTCCGAAGCAAATAAACCATTAATAATCTAGTCTGCGCAATAACAAATCAACATTGGTAGAAAATAAAATGGTAGTGAGGAGTGCGGGGGACGGAGGGGCGGTGGAGGGAGTCAATACATCAAGTGTTATTTACATAGCATATTTTGTGTGTCAGCCCGCGGCCGGCTCACGCAAACAATGCCCACTACATATAGATATTGTAAATCAAATATCGATGTAGTGCGACAGGGTTGGGAAGGCACTTTCAACGGTCATCACTTTATTTTTCATAGTCAATGAATGTCATGCGCTTGCATTCCAAAGTTAGTATTTAGTATTTATCTCTCAATTCAACTATACTTTTTTGATTTAATTATTCCAACATAGGACACAATAATATGAATAGAGTTTAACCTCTGAATGCCTGATTGTGCTCAGCTATGTCACTATTAATATATATAAAGTTTTACAGGTTCTCGAGGCATAAAACAACTAGTTGTTTCATCTACAAGTTACTGCATAACTTATACTCATTTATGTAATACAATTTAAATCGTATGTCCAAATATTTTTAACCAGTGTTCGAAAAGAGCAACTTCTCATTTTATTGCCCGTTCTTCTTTAGAGATACTCCACCCCGAACTGGCGATAAAATAAAAGAACTGAATCTGATTAATGAACTCCATGGATGGAATAAATATTTTTATTTGATTTAATAATTTTTTTCACATACATAGTTCTTACCATGCACCACGTAAAATCTATATCAAGGGTATCAATAACTACGAAGACCTACGGTCCCACAACACCCAGAACCCAACCAACTATCTACCTGTCACACAAACGTTTGTCTCGATGCGGGAATTGAACCCACAGCTTCCCACTTCAACACCCACAGCGAAGTAGTGAGAAAAATAAAGAGTAGCTCCATGCCCTCAATCATTTGCCACAGTATATTTATGAATAAGCATATCGTTACATCGGATACACGCACAAATTATTGATGGCGTAGTTTGTACCCAATCGAACTTTTCCACAACACTGTCCGCACAGTCTCTCGTAATACCCTACCAACTTCCACCATCTGTCTTGGGACATACTTTCCGCATCCTATACTTGGGAGTCAACAATACCTATACCTATAAAAGTGGTAGAGCCACGCTGTAGACATATTTGTCTACAGCATGAATGGGCCGGCTCGACCGGGGTAGTACCACTGTCTCACAGAAAACCAACGTAAAGTGACAGTTCACTGTCGCGTTTCGTATGGTAAGTGCGATATCCGGAGGCCCAGATTCCCCCTTCCCTTCCCTAATCCCTATTCCTGTCCTTAAAGGCCGACAGCGCATACATGATACTTTCGGTATTGTGGATGTTCATGGGCGGTGGATATCACTTAACATCAGGTGACCCACTGGCTCGTTTGTCGGACTATGAAAAAAAAAAAAAAAAAAAAAAAACATAAATTGTTCACAGTTTTATCACCTAGTTAGACTACTGCTTTATGATGCATCAGCAAGTGCAGTGTAAAATAAATGTAATTTGTTTATATATTTATGTTTAATTGCTCAGGCGATCATTACTTTTTGCTTTAAAAAATGTGTTTGCTTAAGTGATGGCACATGTTTATTTTTTTCCTTAATGTCAAACTCGCTACTCAAACAACGAGACAAAAATATGAGAAAAATGAATATGCACTTATTGCACTTCTACCCTTTGACATCTAACATTGGACTAAGTAGTCAACTTCATGACAAAAATGTAAGGAAAAATGAAATCTAAAGTGAACTTAAACACAAGATCCGCAGACAAGTCTGGAGTCGACTCGCATGAATAATTCTCAATTAAAATCTAGACCTGTCTCAACCCGTGAGTGCGCCCCAAAATGCTTCACTTTATGTCAAAGGCTTTTGTCTTGTGTTGTTTTCAAAGGAATGATAAAATTACCTTTTTGACCTGCTCTCGAGTAATATTATTTCTTTGTAATGAAATTTCTATTCAGTTGCCAAATGTTACTTCTTCATTATCTCCCGGTCTTGGAAATAGCCAAGTAGCAATGTTAAACCACTTTCGGAAATTCTGAATATAGTTTAAAAATGAGATAGGATATGTACCAGTATCTCAAAATTAATATACATTTTTTTTATTATCATTACCTGGATGGCAAAGTGGACACACTACACCTGATGGCAAGCACAGTGCCGTCTTAGGGTATCAAGTAGCGAGAGACACACTACGCCTAAACAACGCAGGATGTAAAATTTTCGAGTATTATATTTTCTTTGGCAAAGTTTTTAGAACTCAAAAGCTCATCATTGGTAATTAACTTCAATTATCTCAAATCCTTACAAAGGAGCATGATGTCACGGTCAAGCCAATTAGACGTATTGAAGGGCTACTTTGATCTCTCCAATCCTTTGCCTCTCCGACCGTGAACCATTCACCTGAACGACACTTGTACTTAATTATATTTTTGTTTGTCCCTTGAAAGTGAGGGGCAATTGAGGTCCAACGAGTGTCTTCAATTATTCAACTTAATATTTGGAAATTTGAATGACTAAATTCCAGTACCATAAAAAGTATAACCTTTATGTCATGACAATGACTAGAGAAGTTGTCTTTTTATTTCTAAATAATTACAGTCCTTGAGATTTGTTTTTACGCAAAATGCACGTAAATGATGGTGGTAGGATATTCATATCCACCCGGATAGCGACCACCGTACACAGGGTGAAAAACCCGTCATAGTGGCACACGCAAGTGTGTCGCGTTCCGGGATCAGCCAGTGTACATCCGGTTTTTTGGGGGTCTAGAGTTGGGGTACAATGTTGGCCATTTTGCGGCCTTCTAAATTCTGACAATAGACCCTCGACCGCTTCTTCACCTTCTTGCCCATGGCGTAGTGTGAAGGAGCAGGCCGGCATGATTGTGTTGAGTAGTGGGGGATAGATTGTCTCTCGCTACTCGATACTCTAATTGGACCGTACTGCGCTTACCATCAGGTGAAGTGCGGTCACTTTGCCGTGCTAGGATAAAAAAAAAACTTATTACAGATTATTAAATAGTCCTATTATTCATAGTTAATCTCGAATTTAGGCTACTCATAAGATGGAACAATTTTTTATTATATTATTACTGTTCTTTTTTTTTCAAATTTTTAATGTATTTGTAAACTAGTGTCATACTTGGTTTTATATGCAGCCTAGATAAAAAGAATCATTTTTTGCTATGAGTAAGATGAAGTAAAAGTGGCACGTCAGGATTATGTAAACAGTAGTCTCATTACCCTTACCATCAAATACAGGCGTGTCATTTAATAAACACACTCAACACCTAAACCCTTATCTCGTTTAAGACTTTGATATCTACCATAATTTACTTATCACATCACTAGCATTGTCTGAGCGAACCTTCAAACGGCGCGGGCGGGTCTTTCCGACCAAAGACGCGGTCGTGACGGGCGCGGAAGTGCGCACGCCACGCGGTCATCTTCCGGCCCTTTGACCTGTCTTCTATCCTCTCAGTTCTAATTACAACATACACGGACTGTGTCGTGCTGGATATGTAGTCTTTATTATAATAATATAAGGTCTGGTTTTGAACAATGAGTGAGTTTTGAAAAGGTTTTGCCAAAGGCGTATATGACCCATGCAGTTATTTACAGGAAATTGCCTAAGACGTACCAGTTACGAACGTTTTGTGTAGGTACGTACTTTCTAGGTTATGGTTTATAGATATCGTATTATTTTTATATATACAAAATATAGTTTTATTATTACAAAGACCGCTATAGGAAACAAGATCACGCGCAACACAGTACGCTTGACAAAGTTGAAACAAATGTTTGAATATTCAAACTCCAAATACCTGTTAGTGACACGCTATAGCATCTAAAAATCTTTGGTTCAAAATTTTAAATTAAAAAAACCTCCTTCTTCATACTTTAACATACTGATCACAATTAAATTAAAACAATATTTTTAAAAATGATTAAGAATTTATTTTTTTCTCTTATTGGTCAACTAGTTATTATTCGTCATTTTTGCTGAATACTGCATTATACCTTAGACTGCAATTTGACGTTAGAAATTTACTGTAATCGAACATAAATAAATTTCACTTTTCATCAAAGTTTTAAATATTATTAGAAACAAAAAAATGATGGATATTGGATAATTTAAATTGCTAAAGATTTTGGTCATTCAACTTCAAAACACTGTGAAGTGTGTAAGTAAAAAAATATTATTCTTGTACACTTCTTATACACAAATAAAATGTTTTTCAGGTCCTATACGACGTAAACAATACGCTCATGTCCGTAGTAGTCCGTGCCAGGGCCGTGAGTAGCGAACGGAAGTTACGTGCGTCGGTCCCACCGACCACATCCGTTGCTTTGACTCGCAAGATCGCCGCTAGAGGGTTAAAAGGTCAACGGAATATGTGGCTGTGGATTTTAATGTTATGGTTTGAACCCCATAAAATGTGTTAAATTGAAATATTTTTAATTTAGAGAGATTTTTTTTTTGTGTTTTACAAATCTTTCCCTAAAAATTACTAAATATGTTTTTAGGCCATCTATCTATTCAATGTGTAAGCTTAATTAAAAGTGGTAGACACGCTGTCGTCCGTTTTGTCTACAATATTTAAATACCTATCGCTCTTATAACCACTGCCTCACAAAAAACCGATGTCAAGTAACAGCTTTCCGTTGCGTTCCGTTCCATTCAAGTGAGATTTTTGATTCCGACTACCTATCAAGTGAATCACTTAGTCGTTTACCAACTAGACCCTTCCCAGCGACGTAGTCTATTTCATAATGTTAATTGACCACCTCACATTTGGTGCCCACAATATACACAGTCAGGTCATAAGTATTGTCACACAGTAAAAACTTTTATTTTAGAATGCACATAAAAGTTTATTGAATTCGAATTTCAAATTGTTCATGAAAATAAAAATGTATAATTTTTAAAATTTTACTACATTTTTTAAATATGGAGTGGACGCTTAAAGAAGACCGTGTTGCAGTAATTGCGTTGCATCGTTGCGGTTACGCGCCAATTCAAATTTTTGACATACTGAAAAATTTGAATATAACCAAAAGATTCGTTTATCGTACCATCAAACGATACAATGAAGACTCTAGTCTAGATGACAGGTCAAGAAGTGGTCGCCCTCGGTCTGTTAGGACTCCAGCAGTGATAAAAGCTGTGAAGGCGCGAATTCAAAGAAATCCCAAACGTAAGCAGAAACTGTTGGCCCTTCAGATGGGGTTAAGCAGAACCACGGTGAAAAGGGTGTTAAATGAAGACTTAGGGCTTCGGGCATATCGAAGAAAAACAGGACATCGTTTGAATGCTCGTCTAATGGACCTGAGACTGAAGAGATGCCGCGCTTTGTTGAAGCGGTACGCAGGAAAAAAATATCGGGAAATTCTTTTTTCAGATGAAAAAATTTTTACCGTAGAAGAGAGCTAAAAACAACAAACAAAATGATAAGGTGTACGCACACAGTAGTGAAGAAGCGAGCAATTCGTATTCCGCGTGTCCAACGAGGTCATTTTCTATCCTCGCTCATGGTATGGTTGGGAGTTTCATATTGGGGCTTAACAGAGGTACATTTTTGTGGGAAAGGTGTAAAAACGAATGCAGTTGTGTATCAAAATACAGTCCTGACGAACCTTGTGGAACCTGTTTCTCATATGATGTTCAATAACAGGCACTGGGTATTCCAACAAGATTCGACGCCAGCTCATAGAGCGAAGAGCACACAAGACTGGTTGGCGGCGCGTGAAATCGACTTCATCCGGCACGAAGACTGGCCCTCCTCCAGTCCAGATTTGAATCCGTTAGATTACAAGATATGGCAACACTTGGAGGAAAAGGCATGCTCCAAGCCTCATCCCAATTTGGAGTCACTCAAGACATCCTTGATTAAGGCAGCCGCCGATATTGACATGGACCTCGTTCGTGCTGCGATAGACAACTGGCCGCGCAGATTGAAGGCCTGTATTCAAAATCACGGAGGTCATTTTGAATAAACTTTAGTGTCATAAGAATCTATGTTTTGTTAAGTTCATTTTGGTATATAAATGGTTACATAATGAATAAACTTGTTTCAATTATTTTATATTAAACATGTGACAGAATTTATGACCTGACTAGGTATATTTAGAAATACCCGAAATACAGAGTATAAACTAACATACAACCGTTAAAATAAAGTCATTCAGCAAAAGTGGTCCATAAAGAAACCGTTATCTTCAAAAAGCTTACAGCATCTCATTAACACGTCTCGAGTCTCAGTGAAAGGATAAACGAAGGTTGACTTAGCCCCTCAGACGCAACGGTCAACTCCAAATTTGACACTAATTCGGGCACGTAAGCTGCTAACGACGAGTTATGGTCTATTAAGAAATTGTTCTCGCTCGGACCTCGGGGGAGAAGGCGCGGGTAGTACAAAGGTGGGGAGGGTAGGCGGCTATTTGCATTAAGTTTCGAACGTGTGTGCCACCCTTGAGGGGATTGCTGAATTATAAACAGGGTGATGGAAAATTAACACTGACCTCCAGTTTACACGAGTTTTTGAATATCTTTTGCAGCAGTTTGCATAAATTTTGCTTTCGGTTTGGCTTTGAGTAGAATAAAAATGTAATTTATTATATGATAGTTTAAAACCAACTTTACTTCGTAGAATAAGCATAAGCAGTAAAAAATATGTTCGAAATGTTGGAGTTAGATTATGATCCTCGTAATTCACTCGAAAGAAGTCGTAAAAGGGCTATCGTGAAAATCTCAAAACCTTCAATTTTAAATATAAGTAAAAGTTTCAGGGGTGTTATTTCTTTAAAATCCAGCAGAGTTTCATTGAAATACTGATTCTTGATTGTATAAGTTTTATTGATCTTATCTCTTACTCTGTTAATACGATAATAACACGAGAACCACCTACTGCTCACTTTTTTTTTTATCGTGGCTCGGCAAAGTGACCACACTGCACCTGATGGTAAGTGCAGTGCCGTCCAGTTATAGTATCAAGTAGCGAGTGATAATCTATCCCTCGCTACTCAATACAATCATGCCTGCTGTGTAGTTGTTCTGTTCTTCACACTACGCCTAAAGAACCCAGGATCATAGGAAGGAGGGAACACGGTAGCTGACAAACTGTTCCACAGCTTGATGGTGCGGCAAAAGTACGAGTTTGCGAACCTCTTAGTTCGGGCCGGGGTAGTAGACACCACAAAGCTGTGGCTCCGCAATCCAGTACGCGTGGTTCTGGTATGGAAGGGAGAGGATGGGATAAGATCAAACAATTCTTCAGAGCATTCGCCATGATACAGACGGTAGAACACGCTAAGCGAGGAAATATCCCTACGCAGCTGTAGCGGCTCCAGGCTGTTACTCACGTCTGCATCATTCACAATGCGGATGGCCCGCCGCTGCAACCCGTCCAAGGCATGGAGGAGGTATTTTGCAGAACCGTCCTAGAGGTGCGAGCAGTATTCCATTCCCGGTCGCACCTGTGCTTTATATAAGCGGTAGAGCTGACCGGGCGTGAAAAACCGCCGCACCCTGTTCAGGATTCCGACCCTGCGGGAAGTGGCGGATATTACGCCCTCGATGTGACTCCTTGGATTAAGATCGCAGCGGATATCCATACCTAGGACACTAAGGTCATTCCGCATTGCGAGTGGAACACCCTGAAGAACGGGGATTGGAGAAAACGGAGACTTCTTGCACGAGAACGCGCACACATGGGTTTTCTTGGCATTAAACTCAACCCGATTCCTGGTACCCCATGATGATATGAGATCCAAGGCCTGGTTGAGCTCCATGACAAGATCCTCGCGTCTCCTCTCAGTATCCGCCCGGCAACCAGGAGGCTTGCTGCAATAACGCCCATGAACCGTGCTGTCGTCTGTATAGCATATCATTAATATGCAGAAGAAACAAGGTGGGCGAAATCACAGAACCTTGTGGTACTCCGGCATTTACTGACATGAGCTGCGAAGCGTGTCCATCAACGAGGACACGCATTCTACGCTCATGCAGAAAGCCGGAAATCCACTTGCACAGGTTGTCGGGCAGACCGTAGACCGTATGCCGGGAGCTTGGAGAGAAGGCCACGGTGCCAGACCCTATCAAACGCCTTGGCTATGTCGAGACTCACAGCCAGAGCCTCGCCATGCCTGTCAATCGCCTCGCCCCAGTGATGCAATACAAACGCTAGAAGATCACCCACACAATTTTATAGAATTCAATGTCGGTTCCCCTTCCTTCATTTTACTTTCCAATAAGTTAATACAGCAACATAATTATTTAAAGCTATCAAATGCAATATTGAATAATTCTAAATATACTATTAACAATCGACAAACATATTTAGTATTTATAAAACGTGAGTTTATAACGTGAATACATTTACTTTTACAATTTCTTCAATAAATAAGTACTACTCACGTATTATTCCAATAAAATCAATACAATTACACTTTCTTATTTATTTTGCATATCTAACATAAGTAATACGAGCCTCTAATGCTACATTAAATTGCAATTATTTTTTTTAGGCGCTCGATAGGCAGACGAGCAGACGGGCTATTTGATGCTAAGTAGCACATCAAAGCCGCTGCCTGCCGTGAAATAAAAATATTAGGTGTTTAATTATATATTTGTCACAGTTCTCTCCAACCAATGAAAATTAGGTAAGACTACGTCCACCACACTGGTGTAACGCGGATTTATAGACTTGATATACCTTTAAAATATATATGACAGGTTCTCACATGAAAAGTCAGAATTGTGACTGCTTGTAACCTGAGATTAAAATAAAATCAAATATTTATTGAATCCATGAAATGTTATACAATATTTAGATTCATTCCATTTTTTTACTCTACCGCCAGTTCGGAATGCAGTTTCGCTAGAGAAGAATGTGCAAAATACTCTAGCGTTGCTCTTTTAGAACATCGATTAATATTATTTCGTAACACAATTAATATACGATTTAAGTTTAATTACAGTAGATTAGAGCAGCTCAATGTATGTTAAGTTGCCTTATTGTCATCTATCGCTTTTTAAATCATATTCCTTTTATAAAAGTTTAAACGGATTAAAAGTCAAACACGCTGTATAATAAAGTTATATGGATTGTGAAGTGTTGGAAAGTCAGGGGTTTGAGTGGGAAATAACACGAGGTGTTTAAAGTCGGCGTCTTGGCTCGCTGCGGACGGTGCCCCCTCCTCCCCACAAGTGGACACAATCAACAAACACCCCGTGTTGCTTGTTGATGTTAACTCACATTGGGTGCTTCAGGATGGTGTTAATAATGGTTAAAATGATAACATTGAGGATAATCTCAGAGATAGAATCAAAGATATGAGGTGTGGGCCGGAGTTCACATTTAGCAGATCAAGATACAAGATCTTTCAGGTAATTATTATCACATCAAAACATAAATGTGAAATGAGAGCCAAGTTCAATATTGTAATATATGCCTTAGTTGTTGACTTCAACGACAAAAGAAGTGGGATCTGAATGGGTGCCAAGTTCAATGGTCAGTCCTGAAATTTATTTATAACAACATAAAATATTTTATAACAACTTTAAATATCATTTCTTCTTACAACTTAGGATAATATATTGAAGCCTAGAGTCTGACTTAGCTAGTTTTCATATACGAATATACGCTATAATATATATAGCCTTCGCAAGTTCTAAAGCTGTAAGTTCTTATTTTATTCTTCCGAAAATTGGGCTTGCTGGTAGAAACTAGCCATCGACAATTGGGCTCTTCTATGCTTGTTTTAGTAAGTACTTAATAATAATTCATATATTCGAAGTAGCCAAATCAGACCTTCTAGATTGTTATGTTTTAAGATTATTGTTCAAGTTTTCATTACATATGAAACTTGAACGTCGATGATAGGAAACAAAAAAAATATGAGTTGAGGTTTTGATACTAACATAAAATCCAACTTATAAAAGTAGGGGTTTGGCTTGGATTTTTATAAACAACAATAATCAAATGAGAGATCTTATATACATCATATCAAACTCTAGACTTTTTCAATTATATTTTTATCACCAATTTTTTTTACTAAATGTATTAATAATATGAATTGGTTGCTTTGGTACTTGGTACTTTTTGTGGTCTTTCATTCAGGTATTGTCTGTCCCATAAATGGGTAAGGGTCTCCTGCACCTGACTTAATGCACATTGGTACTTCACACACATACGAAAATTTTCAGATATGCAGGTTTCCTCGCAATGTTTTTCTTCGACGTTACAGCAACCGATAATAATTAATCCAATCACGTACATCCGAATATACACGTAAATTCGACTTTTGTTTCGTTAGTCCGTACTACACCTAACTA
This sequence comes from Laothoe populi, assembly GCA_905220505.1. Lineage (NCBI taxonomy): Eukaryota > Metazoa > Arthropoda > Insecta > Lepidoptera > Sphingidae > Laothoe > Laothoe populi. The sequence goes on from HG992154.1 coordinate 21,104,868, forward strand.
GATTTTTGCTATTTTATGAGTTTTAGAATTAACGACTTAGACGTATGACTGTAACCAGAATCCAAGAAGAGCAAGTAAGTCCAAATTGCCAATCTATAAACTATAAAGTACATTTTCATAGGTAAAGACACAACGTTCGTTAGAGTAGACATCCAAATGAGCATAAAAGCTAAACTTACTGGGCGTCTAAACCATAGGATCGATAGCAACACACATTTAGTATGTGATCGGATTAGCAGCGACTGTACGCAAATAGAAGGAGTTACAGAGTTGGGCTGCGGACACGGCCGACACAACTTCCACAAGCTGTGTTTGCCCTTTGACTGGTGTACGCACTGTTCCGAAGATCCGAGCAGCTAATAGATGAAAATACATTCATTAAACGTTCCATACAGCACATGTATGGATCATCATTAGTACGGATATAAAATTTTAAATAGCAAATAGTAAGATTCGTTCCAAGTTGTGAGTACTGCCAGTTGTCTTGCTATTTTAAGGGTTCTTTAAATTATTTATCAAGTGATTGTTGATTTCATTCTTTTTGCCTTACTAATATTATACTCGTCTATAATAGTTGTATACGATGTTTAATCCGCTATGTTTATTGACAATTCACATTGAAGGATAAAGACTTCAAGATAAAATGCTGTAGCTATGAGAGATATATACAACGTTAATTACTAAGGCCATTTGAGTAGACACGGTGGAAAATACTGAATACAAATATTAACTGTCATCCCTGTTTGTGCTGATTATTGATAGTTATAAATAGGATAGTTTGTAATTAAGGTTTTTTAATTCATTAAAAGTACACCGACTTCAATAAAAAACAAATTATGCGTCACTATGAAATTTGAGGGTTGCCCTTGATTTTTCTGAGATACCATCATCAGATCCTAACTTGGTGCCAATGGGACCACCTGGGAAGTATACCCTTTTAAACAAAAAAAGAATTTCTCGGATCGGTCCAGGCGTCTTCGAGTAATCGGGGAACATACATAAAAAAAAGATTCCGAAGAATTGTTAACCTCCTCCTTTTTTTGAAGTCAGTTAAAAAATAGTTGCAATCGATACAATATTGGAAATACTACCCACAGACACTATTTTAATAAATATAGGCTAATATGACATGAATTATAATAATACAACATTTTTAAGCGTTTCTAAAGACCAGTGCGAAACTCAAGACCCCCAAGAAACAGCCCAAGATAACTTAGTAAGTGACCCTTCCATTCCGATTGCGTGGCATCGGTCGGTGGCTAAGAAACTACTTCGGACCCTAAACATAGACGTACTAACAATTATTGTACACTTCTGTTTAAGTTGTGAACGAAACAAAGCCTCTGTTGCTTTGTGTTTATGCTTGAAAGGGGAAGATTGAGGTCGACAATTTTTAACACATATTATGATTTTACATTTTTGATTGCTTATTGCTTTCTCAAAGGTCAAGTAGTTTCTCTGGTATAGTTGATTTTTATGACTAAATATCACTTGTTGTCTTAGTTCGTCCAAATACTAGTAATAAGGATAAATTAGTAAGATAAATAAATAAAAGATAAAAATATTATATAAGAAAGCAGTATAATGAAATATTTGAAAAAATGAGGGACGATTACGATCCATATTTCATTACTATCAACTAAGTAAAATTTAATTAGAATAAAGGCTGGTATACGACGTATGAAAAAAACACATAAATACTCTATTTTACTTGATTCCAATCATGCATGCCTGTCATAAATTTAGACTGATCAAGTAATTAAGAAATGACCAACTACGTCTCAAACTATTCAAATTTTAATCATCTATTTAATACTAATACAAATCCAATTCAAAAGAAGTTTGCTTCCACTAATTGTATCTCAGCAAAGCGCGAGTTAAGCCAACGGGTAATTCCTTAAACTCGACTTGCATTCAGGTTAAGTTAACATTACGAGTGAAGTTGGCAAAGGGGCTATTTCTGGGGGAAGACATCGGGTGGAGTGGCGGGGTGGAGGGGGTAGATGAGAGCTGAATTTAATTAATCCCGGTGAATAGTTGGCGTTATGCACGGACGAGCGGTCACAGGCTCACAGGCCACCTTGCAGCGATACTTGGCGGGTGAAGACCAACAATGTCGACACATTATAACTTGCAATTAATATAAACATATTGAGATGCTTCTATACGATACAATTAAAGGGCTCTTATGTCCTATTACATATGGGCCATTGTCTAATTGTTATTACATTTGATATACAATAATTAACATAATAAGCGTCTGAAAGTAGTTAGTTAGAAATGGGCTATAGTATCGTTTCTTTAAATAGGTGGCGGCCACCATTGTGCAGCTGGCGAATAGTCGGTTGTGAAACGTTAGGCCGCGGATTCGATTCCTGCACCGAGACAAATGTTTATGAGCCCCTCAATTTTTTTTTCTGGTCTGGGTGTTGTGGGACCCTCTTAGTTGTAGATACCTGCAATACAGGTTTGACAACACAATCCGAGACCTCAGCACAGCAGTTGTAACGCATGCGTAATTACAACTGCGCCACCGAGGCAGTCTATTGTTAGTCTTTAAATATAATATCTTCGCTTAATTCCAGCCATAAATTTCAACTAATGTGACAAAAATTATACAAATAGAGAACAACCAAATCTGACTATTGCTGTAACAACCCAATGATCTTATTTATACTTAACTATCAAATTACTTTAACAATAGCAAAAATTTTGCAAGTTCGAAATAATAGTGAACTTTGCGTACATATATCTCTCGTAGTTGTATAGTGTTCAATTTCAATCAACATATTCGATCATACTTGGTTTTACAGTAAAGTACTGTGAAAAGCTTGAACATATAAATTACTTTTTAAACCAACAACGAATTTGATTCTAGACGAGGTATTACAGCCTATAAATAATAAAGTTTCTTATAATGACTGCCTCGGTGGCTCAGTTGTAATTGCGCATGCTTTACGACTGCTGTGCTGAGGTCTCGGGTTCGATCCCCGGGTCGGGTAAAGTGATATTGGGTTTTTCTATCTAGAAATTCTCAGTATCAGCCCGGAGTCTGGAATCTGTGCCCGGTATGGCGATACACATTATGGGACCTCTGCCTACCACTTCGGGGACTACAGGCGTGGGTGTATATGTATGTATATTTCTTATAATGTTAAAGATAACAACCGGGAAATAATTGAATTTATCTCTATATATTATTTCTGAAATGTTATGTTTATATGTTTTTTGTCGGAACGCCATTATGTGCATAATTCTTCATCAAATTTAATGATTATAACACCATTTTCAAGATTATGTTTACCGCTATTGACAAAAAATAGTCATTCTTTAATGACAGGTTAAACAAGTAAGTATCCGCACGGGTCATCTAGTATTTCTGATTTATAAGTTAAAAGAAGTCTACTCGATCCCACCTGTCATAAAACGTAAGTTACGTTCACGAAGTAGATATCTTCACTGTTCACTGTGTTCCTTTTCACCCTTCAGGCCATCTTGAGGAGTAATTAATTAGTGAGAAAGAGCTCAAACTTTGATTGGTCACATCCGCTCAACGAGCATGTCTTGTGTGCGTTACAATTTGCTTACTAAGTGAATATGTCAGTGAAGTTCTGTTTGGAAACTGATAGTGTCGGGCAAATCATAGATAAGTGAGTTTTCCAATTTGATAAACAAAGTGACCCTGAATTTGTTATTATTTGTCTTTATGTTGGCGATATCTGGACTTGCCCGATTTGTGACAGTTTTTTTTTAACAAAAATCGGGTACTGCAGTCACGAGCGAGCACACCGTCGGTGGGCTGAACAACAAGCGTCTGCCTTATAGATTAGCCATCTTAATAACTCATAACCTGAAACAGTCGCTGTGGCCGAAATCGGCTAGGAAGTCATCATCATCATTATTTGTCAGACTCGCTTTCGTATCACCATGGAAAATATAATAATAAAACCGGCCTTGTAATAAACATTGAACTTGTTCCAATGTTAGGCACTCTCTTCTACTAATGAGAGATAGGCCTTAGTAGTACTTACTTAGTCCACCGTGCTGGCCTTAGGCGGGTTCATAGATTTAACATATCCTATTGTAACTTACTTTAGCTTTAAGGTTTCCTTTTGTAATATTATTTTGATGGTGTTCAATACAGAGCTATCTATCTATCTATCTTTGAAATTCTTATGAGAATTCTTAGGTTTCCAGATTTACTCAAAATTGTTTTCATTTGACAGCCCCCGTGACGAAGTGGCGGAGTAGAGGGCTGTGAAATGAGAGGCCATGGGTTCGATTCCCGCACCAAGATAAATGTTTGTGTGGCAGGCAGATATTTGTCTCTGGTCAAGGTGTTGTGGTGTGGTAGTCCCTCGTAGTTCTTGATACCCACGATACAGGTTCGACCTAGTGTGGGGTGGTGGTGTATCACTAGACTTATTCCTGCTTTGGGAATTAAATTAAGTCAAAATATTAAAACACATGGTATCTCATAAATGAGTCTTTGTTTATTACATGATATATTTACGTATTAGGTAATATAAGTCATTACCGATGATTCATATTGGAAAATATACTATGAGTAACGTAGGTGTTATTGTATTATTTGCAAAACCAGCACATTTGCGTAATGTAATTGTATTTAAGTTTAAAGGTTACAAAATCGAGTTGTAGTATACTTATAATAACACACATAGTCCTGACCCCACACTAAGTCAAACCTGTATCGTGAGTATCAAGAACTATGAGGGACAACGGTCTCACAACACCCAGACCCCGGACACAAATATCTGTCTGTCACACAAACATTTGCCCCGGTGTGGGAATCGAACCCACGGCCTCTCGTTTCACAGCCAGCTACTCGCCAACTGCGCCACGTAGACTGCCAAATAAAAATTTTAGCGGAATGACAAAGTCAGACTTGACTCAAAGTAAAAAAAAACAGTTTGTCTAAAAGTATTAAAGTGTGTTTAAAAGTGGTAGAGTCACGCTGTAGACATATTTGTCTTCTGCATGAATGGGCCGGCTCGACCGGGGTAGTACCACAGAAAACCAACGTAAAGTGACAGTTCACTGTCGCGTTTCGTATGGTAAGTGAGATATCCGGAGGCCCAGATTCCCCCTTCCCTTCCCTAATCCCTATTCCTGTCCTTTAAGGCCGACAGCGCATACTTTCGGTATTGTAGATTCATGGGCGGTGGAGATCACTTAACATCAGGTGACCCACTGGCTCGATTGTCGGACTGTGATAAAAAAAAATATATATATATTGTCTGTCCGTTATTTTTGTGTCATGATGTATAAATACAAGGGTAATATAACATTACCGTGTCATATAACATTACCGTAACACATATGTCCGTTTACCTCATTTGGAAACAAAACAATCCTGACTAATCCGTACTCCCTTTAATGACTCAAAGTGTAACTGTTCAAAGCTATATATAGCAAGTCTATGAACAAAAATAATGAGGCAAATAACAAAACATTGTTCGGTGGTCGTCTGCGCAGGCGCCACTGACTAACAACAGCTGTCTCTTGTCCAGACTTCGATTCTGAGTGATGTCATCCGCCGAAATGTGCGGTCACGACCGGTAGCTCCTATTGCATCACCTTTATATGTACGGGCGAAGTCTCGTAAAATGTTCTTGGTAATAAAACATGTACCTACAAGTATATATAGGAAAGAACCATTGATGACTACGTAAAGTGTGTGGAGTATAGGCATTTGGGAGGATTACATTTTTCCTTTAAATTTTGGATATAATTCTATATTTATAACTACATAAATTTGCATTTTGTATGATTTAAACTTATTTATATACTTTTATGTTTCTCTAAAGTATTAATTATGCATTTAAATATAAAGTAAAACCACTAACTGTGGAGATAACAAAAATGTGTCACAGTTGCATCTATATACAGACATGTTCTCAAGTTTATATAAATACAGAGCATGGGGAAATTGCGGTCGAACAACTCGTAAGTATTCGTAATAGTGTTACGATATTAAAATAAAACCTTAACTTTCTATTCTCTTAAAAAGGAGAAATGTTTCAGTCCATTTACAACAACAAATGAATAAATACATCTGTCAGAATTGAAAAACTTACAACGAGCGATCGTCATAAGAAGTTAGTCTGCAAACTGATGCATGATACAATATGTAACTTGTTTGTAGCCCGCTTATTGCCATTGTTTTATTTTCTCATAAATAGGCTTGCGTTTGACCACTATCTCGCCTGATGGTAAGTGATGATGTAGTCTACGGTGGAGCACACTTGCCTAGAAGATACCTATTCACTCTTGACTTAAAAATACCCAGGTTTTAATTTTCGGAAAATATAGACTCCGGCAAAGAGTTCCACTCTCTAGCGGTGCACATGATAAATGTAGAAGCAAAACGCTTCGTGGAATATCAACCATGTATCGATGACGCTTCGCCGTGTCTCTTGTCGTCCGATGTTGTATGTCGCAGAAAGTCGGCGTGAAATAATAACTTACTAGGACATACCATTCTTCTAGTATCAGATACCAAATCAATGTGCTCTATCAACCTCTGTGTAAAAAGAATGACGACGTCAAGTTTCACATCGCTGTACAAAGTTGCCCTTTATTTAAGTCATGTGTTTCTCAATCGTTGCCCAATACACATGTATATTGTCAACACCATAGCTGTACCGACTGGGTGTGATCACTGTGCAGTGCATTAAAACAAGGTAATTAAAACTACACGTAGTGTACCGCCAATAAAAGAACGAGTGTGTAATCAACATGTGTGAGCGGTTCTCACGCCGCAATGGGGCCAAAGAGTAAGTCGTTAGATGAGACATGAGATGAAGAGAAAGTAAAAGATCATTAGGTAACAGTAACTTCATTGAAGAGATAAACTAGGGAAAGCAGGTACCAAACACGAGAGATTTTAAAAACATTACTGGCAATTTTAATATTTTCGTGATATATAATATACGATGAGTCTAGTGTGAGCAGGGCAAGTAATGAATTTGAATTGTTTTTTCTAATAGTAAATGGCCCCAAGTTTGGGGTCCATTTATTGTCATACGTACATTATTCAACGGTAGGCAGCGGCTTTGCTGTGCCCTGGCATTGCAGAAGTCTATGGGCGGCGGTGACTACTTACCATCAGGTGGCCCGTCTGCTCGTCTGCCTATCAAGGCACTAAAAAAAAATATATTGCTGGTGGTAGGATACTTGTATCCACCTGGATAGCGACCACCATACACAAGGTGTAAAACCCGTCATAGTGGCACACGCAAGTGTGTCGCATTCCGGGATCAGCCAGTGTACATCCGGTTTCTGTCGGGGTCTAGAGTTGGGGTACGGTGTTTGGTCGTGTTGCGTCCATCTGAGTGCTCTGACACTAGACCCTCGACCACTTCTTCACCTTCTTGCCTCATGGCGTAGTGTGAAGAAGCTACATGCCGGCATGATTGTTTTGAGTAGTTGGGGGATAGATTGTCTCTCGCTACTTGATACTCTAATTGCACGGAACTGCGCTTACCATCAGGTACAGTGTGGTCACTTTGCTGTGCCAAAAAAACATTACATGAATATTTTCGGAAACTATTTAAGAAAAAAAAACTTAATTTACTGCATATATTTTCTTAACTCTATTCCGCAAGAATACATTACTTTGGAAGTTAGATGCTTAAAAAATGTTTTTTTGTATGATGGATCACCGAAGCTGCTAGTATCTTACGGAACCAATTTGCACTGACTTTACCAGATGAAAATACAAAAATGGTTATATAAGTCAATCCCTTAATTAAAAATGTTTAAAAATCATTCCCATCTAATCTCAGCGTCAAGAATATCAAATCAACAGTCTAATCTTGGTTCGGTCAACATCCATTCGCAATGTCAATTAAATACGTGTACTCTGATCAGAACCCTGTCTCATCTGTTATCACGTCAGTTTGATCGTGTCCTGACGCGCCGGTGTATGGAGGTCGCATATGCGCCTGTGAATCACATCACATACGAACCCCCTCCCGCTCCCGTCACCTCACCCCTGCCACCACCTCGTATGTCTGGACAACACATCTGCCACACACACCGTTATATACTTGCTCTTTTTACCATAAATATTTTCTTGTGAATTTAGTGCACGCTGGTAGGTTTGCATTGACTGATGGGAAATAATAAACAGTGGATCCGATAGGACAATGACTTCGAGAAAAAGTTAACAGTAAACAATACTAGTAATATTTAAAGAATTAAGACTACAGTACAGCGCAGTTGTAATTACGTACGTGGTACGACTGTTATGCTGAGGTTTCAAGTTCGATCCCTGGGTCTGGTAAAAGCGATATTGGGAAATATTCAGTCTCCGCCCCAAGTCTGGAATTGTGCCCAGTACGGCGATAGGCTCACACCCTTTCACAACACATGATGGGAATAAGTACAGCGAAAAGTGGTACTGGTTACACAACTACCTACCCCTTCAGAGATTACAGACGTGAGGGCATATATATGTATGTATATCTGTTTAAAAATATATATGTTGTTTCTGAAGGGTTTTCTTTACGTAGCACATAAACCTATAAAATGATTACATAATAATATGCGGTACCTACCTACTTTCAATAAATAAAATGAATCATTATATAACAACATTGCCTTGTACGTAAACAGTTAAGGATACACTGAAAGATATTTATAAACTGCCGACGCACAAAACAACTAATGACTTTTATAATAACTAAATTGATCCAAGTAATAAAGATAAAAGACCTTTAACTCGCAGTTTCAACCAGCTCAATCCGCGTCCAAGTCAAAACAAACGAGTAATTAAGTACCTTACACATGCGGCGATCGTTTCGTAAGCACACGAGTATCACAAATGGATGGCCCCAGATAGATCCAGAGACACCCACTTTAACAGGCGTCGCAGCCACTCCAATTAATTGAGAACGATATCGGAGCAACGACCGGCGCGAACGCACCTTAAGTCAACTCCACAGGCTTGGAGCAAAGACCGTAAGCGGTGTCCACACTTGTCGACTTTTGACAGACTGTTTAATAATCAGGTTGGTCCTCTAATGTTAAGTGACCATGAAACTCAGAATCTCAAAGAAACTAGATAAATGTTGGGAAATTTTAGATCTGCGTCAATGTCATGCTTCTTTCTTCACGACGATTTTTTATAAAATATGATACACTTTTATAAAATAGAAGTCTCAAAAAGAATGTATTTACTAAAGTTTCTAGTGATTTGTGAATTTTATTCACAATCCCAGTGAAATTAGATTATTAGTGTATGGATAAGCCATTGACAAATTCTTTGGTAGTTCCTCTTAATACATGCTTTATTTGCAGGCAAATGCAGCCAATCTCGGAGCAAGCAATAGCTCGGTAATATCTGATGTCCAATTTATATACATTTTTCTACCAATTGTGTAGATCCGGCTTTACATCCGTTGACTCAGTGAAAATTTATATTATGAAGCCAATAAAATAGATGAAAGAAAAATCCAACATCCGGTCAGCATTGCTTTCGTTTTTATGTGTGTTTTCATCCGATACAATATGTTTGTTTCTTAGAAGTTAAATTGTTTCAGCAGTAAATCTCAATTGATGTTCGGTTCTGATGAAAATACACAGCTTCTTGTATTATGACACGATTCTTTAAAATTAGTTAGAAATTTCTCTATTGGGTTCAATGCCGGAGAGGTGCAGTAAAACTGTGAAAATAATACTCTTACCCCATTTAAACAGACCGAGTATTTTGGAACTACTTTTGCAACCGCTGAGCCTGATGAGCGTCACAGAATATTGAAGTTCGATAAAAAATCAACTTAAAAAATTGTGTTTTTTTTTTTCATCCTGGCACTGCAAAATGACCACACTGCACATTATTCTGATGTGTTTAATATTTTTCAATATATGCTACGAAACTATCTACCCAATGAGGATCGGTTTTGATATTTACCTGGCTACTAAATAAGATCTGATGATAGAACACAAGTAAAAATTGGAACTTATAATATATACTACAAAACACATTTTGAGTTTTATGTTATAGATTTCATGTTATATACCTACTATAGCACAAAAAAATTACATTTAAATAACATTAAATGTCACTTAAAATTTACAATATTATAAATAAAATATATTTTGTATTATACATAGCACAGAGGTGTTTTTTGGGTTGATTATTATATTTTAATTATCATTACCATTGTGAAAAGTAACTTTTTTTAAAATCATTCCTAGACTGGATCCTCGCGTCAGGAATATCATTTGAATCACGAGAATTTTAGTCTAATCTTGGTTCGGTCAACATCCATTCGCAATGTCAATTAAATACGTACACTCTGATCAGAACCAGTAACTTTTTTGTAAACATTAAATAAGCAACCTTAAGTGATTATCTTCGAATACTTAATCGCATAATATTTCAAAACACCGTTAATAACAAAAGTTTAAAAAATCTCCCCCACAATTAACAGCAGATCACTTACAAAGATGCTTATTTTCCTCGATCTCCGAACTTCGCTACGATCCCGCGAGTTCCCTTCTCATTAATTAGCCCAAGTATTTTATTATGGCCAATTTGTTCAGAATACCAGGTAGATTGCGGGCCTTCTGTAAGGCGATTAGATTTTTTCCCGGGAGACGCTCCCGAAGGGTCTGTGGGAATTTCTTTCCCTTTTGATTCTGGAATTTAAAACCAGATTTATTGTTTGCAGTTTTTACCTGTCATCAACAATTATGCTTTTCATCTGTTCCTTTGCTGAAATATGTTTTATTTGAGATTATATTCTTTAAATATTAAGGAATATTTGTTTATTTATTTAAATTAGGCTTAATTTGAAGTAAATTTTTATCAATCTGTTTTATATGACAGCCTCCGTGGCGTAGTAAGCGAGTAGCCGGCTGTGAAACGAAAGGCCTTGGGTTCGATTACCACACCGGGACAAATGTATGTGTGACAGACAGATATTTGTGTCCGGGGTCTGAGTGTTGTGAGACTGAGAGTCTCTCGTAGTCCCTGATACCCACGACACAAGATTCGTATCTTAGTGTGGGATCGTGGCTATGTATGTGACTGTTGGGTGTTATTTATTTATATTATATTTATTTTATTCAATATTACGAGTATATGCCGTATATGGTAATTCCCCACATTTGTCACACACCGTAATTTTAGACTTCGCTTCGCTTTTATCAATCAGTGGTACTTATACCCTTATAAGAATATGGCGCGAACGGTATAAATAAAAAAAAATAGATATAACTGAATTTCGACCAATAGACGAATACTAAGTTATTATAACATTTGTAATTATAATTGCGATGTTCTAAGAAATGGCTCAAAGAACTCAAAATTGACAATTGATTAACTGTCTTTTAAACATAATTTCAGTTCATTCGATTCTCATTCATGAATCGCCAACATTTATTATTAAACATGACCCTACGAATTTAACAAATCTGTTTAAGTACACACACACATACACCCACCCCTGTAATCCCCGAAGGGATAGGCAGAGGTGTAACCAGTACACCTACTTTCCGCCGAATGTAACGGTCATATAATGTGATATATAGATAGGAGGCGAGCCCATCGTCATACTGGTCAAGTTTAGATCCCGGGCTGATACTGAGTATTTCTAAACAAAAAAACCCAATATTTTTTTTACCGGACCCGGGGATCGAACCCGAGACCTCAGCTTAGCAGTCGTAACGCATGTGCAATTACAACTGCGCCACAGAACAAATTTTATAAATATAATTTTCAAGATTCATGCGACCACCAATTAAATGAATCCGCTTTCCCAGAATGACATAAATAAATAACAATACAGTATCTTTAAGACACGTCATTTAATTATTTTTTAAAATAATAAACTGTAACGCCGCACCTTATGTATAATTGAAGTTATAAATAGTGGTTGGGTGGATAATAGGTGATTCAGCGCAGATCGTTCCCACGTCTGCGCGTGGGCAATTGTTAGAATTGAGCGGTATGCGAGCTCTGTTGACCCCCGCATTACGGTTAATTGTCCACCTACTAAGAGCTGGGTGCGTGGAGTTGACTTGGTGATACTTACAATGTATTGGACAATGTTTTAAGAGTCGTCTTATAATTTGGAAAAGTAAAGATCCTCAATGACTTCAAGTAGTAAAATATTTCCTCATATATCATGGCGAATGCTCCGATGAATTGTTTAATCTTATCCCATCCTCTCCCTTCTATACCAGAACCGCGCGTACTGGCTTCCGGTGCCACAGCTTTGTGGTGTCTACTACCCCGGCTCGATCCAAAAGGTTCGAAAATTTGTATTTTTCTCGCACCACCGAGCTGTGGAATAGTTTGCCAGCTACCGTGTTCTCTCCCTCTTATCCTGCGTCCTTTAGGCGTAGTGTGAAGAAGCTACACAGTAGACCCACATGATTGTATCTTGCTTCTTGATACTCTAACAGGTGCAATGTGGTCACTTTGCCCTGCTAGGATAAAAAAAAACACAAAACTTGTACTTCATAACAGCTCCATTGACGTATATGTTCTAAGATAATGAAGTGGCGTGCCAGATATGGTCCCATGTATCTCATACGGTGAGTCATGCGTTATGATCGAGCGCGGTCCGCGCCTGACCGCCTCTAATAGGTGTCGTCAATTAATGAGTGCCGACTGCATCATCAAACCTATGTCGGATAATAAAATGTTATGTACGTTTTTTTATCCTGGCACGGCATAGTCACCATACTGCACCTGATGGTAAGCGTGGTGCCGTTCAATTAGAGTATGGAGTAGCGAGAGACAATCTACTCAACAATATCATGCGGGCCTACTTCCTCACACTAGGCCATAGGCTAGAAGGTGAAGAAGCGGTCGAGTGTCTAGTGTCGAAGTACTAAGAAGGCCGCAAAACGGACAAACACCGTAATGGCTGATCCCGGACGCGACACACTTGCGTGTGCCACTATGGCGGGTTTTTCGCCCTGTGTACGGTGGTCGCTATCCGGGCGGATACGCATATCTTACCACCAGCAACTACGTGTCACTGACTAAGGAATTAGAATGTAAAACCTGTTCAAAGTATTAGTACATGACGAACAAATTCAATTACAGTCATAACATTCGATTAAAATAGGAATTTGTAGGAAATGTGGAAGTAAATAGGGAAACTCAGTTACTTTTGATGAGAAGAAAAAGCGAAGCACGGCACAATGGTAAAACATATAATTTACTAGCTTTTGCCCGCGGATTCGCTCGCGTGGTAGTTATTTTTGAAAGAAGAGGTATATAATCCATGGAGACATCATAAGCAATTATTACATCTTTATTATGCTATCCCGTAGGAACCGTGCATTTTCCGGGATAAAAAGTAGCCTATGTGCTATTCTAGACTATAATCTATTTCTGTACAAAATTTCAACCAGATCCGTCCAGCCGTCCTGGCGTGATTGAGTAACAACCATCCATCCATCCATCTATGTAAACATTCGCATTTATAATATTAGTAGAATTATTAATCAGGTCTGCAAAATTATATACAAATAACTTATGGCCAGAACTCCTCAAATAGGAAACTAATCCAATTTCCGTGAGTCCGCTAAACCTGCCCATTATAAAACTCTCAATCAGATGGCAACACGAAGTAGTTCAACATTCTCCAATCTACGGAGATCGTTATCGCGAGTTGTTCCGGCAGCGGATGGACTCCCCTGATTTATGCGACCAGTTAATCCGACTATTTACTAGTTTTAGTGGAAGGTAAAGGGCCTTTTTCCTCCAGCCTTTAGGCCAAAAGACGAGGCGAGTGTTAGACAAAAGATATGAGCGATTTCAAACATACATACACATATTTGCAGGGTCTTGCAATTTCTTGTATGTGCCATCATAATTATATGCTAGATGTTTTTAGACATAGATGATCGAAAGACAAATGGAAAAGAGGAAAATTAGTAGGCATACAGGATATTTTTAGACATCAGATATAAGAAATACAGTGCTAATTTGTTGAATACTAATAAATACTAGTAATGGTACTAATGGTAATGAAATATTAATAATGAAAATCCATACGAGAAGAGTGAGTGCGTTTCCGGTTTTAGAGACGTGGAATAGAGCTTACGATTGGGATGAGTGTTGTGCGACCGATAGTCTCCCGTACCTTCTGATACCCACAACACAAGAGTCGTATCTTAATGAGGGATCACGACTACTTGTATGTGTCATTGATTAAACATGTTATTTATTGACTGCCTCGATGACGCAGTTACACTTAGGTATGTTGTGCGATTGCTGTGTTGGAGTTTTGGGTTCGATCTCCGAGTCGGGTATAGTGATATTCGGTTTATCTACCACAAAATTCTCAGTATCATTCCGGAGTATGGCTTTTTTTCCGGTAAGGCAATAGGTTCGCCCCCTATCACATCATGAGACGGTAATTAATAATCGTTTCATCTCACGCCGGGAGTGTATATATTATATATTAAACATTTCTGGATTGCATGCAAATTATCATTGCATTCGTATTCAGAAATATCGCCATTTTCAACGAGCAAATGCAAATGTCGTAGCATTTGTTCGCATATGCTCATGGCTTACTCCAGCCGGTCAGTAAGGACAGATATTAGTCAAGCACGGTGATGTATGCGCCCGTGTGCTCGCAGCCGCTCCGCCGCGCCGCAGCCCTCGGCCCTTTGCTAATTATCTATTAGTTTAGACATACTGTAACGTTGTCTCGACTCGTGTTTTTGTTAGGCAGTTGTAATCCAGCTGTTTATTGTGATATATTCGGATTTAGCTTAATATTTCCTACACCGTGTGCTAAGAATCTTGTTGTGCTTTTTAGATTTCTTATCAGAATCGATATTGACACATAAAATAGACATTGCATGATTTCGGCGGCTCACCTCAAGTAACGGTACGTTTTGATTTCAGCGGTGAAAAACTGTATGACTCGACTATGTGTCAGTATATTTTTATATTAATTTCTGTTTGAATAAGCTCTGCTTGATTTAAAATTTGTATTTCCCATATGCCTAATATAGGATGCTATAAATTTTTAGGTGACTTAATTAATATAGCCTATTTTATTTGTCAATTTATTGAAGTGTTTGTTTATGGAAATAAATCAAATTTATTATTATTAAATCAAATTTATTATTATTATACATTTAAATATTGTAATAATTAACCCGGTTTTCTTATCACGTGAATTTTTAATTTCATTAGTTTAGGTTATTTGCGGGTGGTACTTGTTATTAGTACATAGCGGCTACCGTAATTATTATTTTTGGGGAATAATAAGGTATTTTAAATGTAAAAAATTAATAAATATTTAATTAATTATTTATATATTTTAATTTATTAAATATTATTATATACTTGAATCGATTCAGTAGCCCAACTACTTTTTCACGGTGTACATTCATTATTGGTGTACATGTATTCCCTTATGTTAATCCAAATGCATTTTTTATCTTGTTTTATTCGATATAGAGGCCACACTATATACCTATAATATCTAGTCACTTAACTAAAACGTTATGAATCTTCCAATTCATAACAATATCCCCGCAACGTATGTTGTACAATATTTAATACAGTATAGAGCAATCACTTAGCTGAATTCAGAGCGTGACAGTACGGTTCAAATAAAGACATGTACCCACGGAGGATCCCTCGCTCGTGCATACGAATGACGCGCTTAAAGTGCCGGCAGACTGACTGCACACCGCCTAACGACACGTTTAACGTGGTCGTAAGACACACTTGTTGCTAAATGTTTAAATTCAGTTAGCATCTATTTTTTTTATATAGCTATCTTATAAATTAATGACAGCTGTGTTTCTACTTAGGTCGGGCATCAGTTGATAATAATGTTCTAGGATTAGTTAACAGTATTAATAATAATACCATCCTTGTATGTACTATGCCTATTTACGACCCTAGAACGGGTTGGTAGAGTTAATATACATTTAATAAAAGTTAAAGCAAGCGATAATTTTACGAAAAGTCAGAGGTGTATGCCATTTGGGTTGGTTACGAACCTGCGACTTTCTCTCTGCAATCCGTACCACTCCCAACTAGGCTAATGCTGCTTACTGTAACCTGTATTTTTGCTCTTGTTTTGATCCTTAGGACATAACACCAACTATTCAAGTAATTATGTGATACTATGAAACATCATGAACAGAAACAACATCAATATGTATTTACAACATCATCTTAAAGTTTACGGCAACTTAGAAGAATCTCATACTTATTAAGCAGATCAATGTTATTAACAGGCCAAATTACCTTTAAAGTACATCTATCGTTGACAATCCTCGATTTACAACTAACCAGAGCTCGCCGCTACATTTGTTTGGATCACGTAGCGTCTTCAAAAAGACTGGTGCTGTGCTATATTGGTTCGTAATGATTTGTAGCGTGGCATGGTGTGTAATATGTGTGTTCGATAGCGTCGCAACGGCACCCAACGTCAGAGTCACTGACACACCGCTATGTGCCGATATATGTACAAACGCACTATATATATAATATATATATATATTATTAGTTAAAATAAAACTAATAAATATATATATACCTAGTCAGGTCATAAATTCTGTCACATGTTTAATATAAAATAATACATACATACATATACACTCACGCCCGTAATCCCCGAAGGGGTAGGCAGAGGTGTAACCAGAGTACACCCACTTTTCGCCGAATTTCGGTCCCATAATGTGATAGGGGGCGAGCCTATCGCCATACCGGGCACAGGTTCCAGACTCCGGGCTAATACTGAGAATTTCTAGATAGAAAAACCCAATATCACTTTACCCGACCCGGGGATCGAACCCGAGACCTCAGCAAAGCAGCAGTCGTAACGCATGCGCAATTACAACTGCGCCACCGAGGCAGTTGATTGAAACAAGTTTATTCATTATGTAACCATTTATTTATATACCAAAATGAACTTAACAAAACATAGATTCTTATGACACTAAAGTTTATTCAAAATGACCTCCGTGATTTTGAATACAGGCCTTCAATCTGCGCGGCCAGTTGTCTATCGCAGCACGAACGAGGTTCATGTCAATATCGGCGGCTGCCTTAATCAAGGATGTCTTGAGTGACTCCAAATTGGGATGAGGCTTTGAGCACGCCTTTTCCTCCAAGTGTTGCCATATCTTGTAATCTAACGGATTCAAATCTGGACTGGAGGAGGGCCAGTCTTCGTGCCGGATGAAGTCGATTTCACGCGCCGCCAGCCAGTCTTGTGTGCTCTTCGCTCTATGAGCTGGCGCCGAATCTTGTTGGAATACCCAGTGCCTGTTATTGAACATGGTATGAGAAACAGGTTCCACAAGGTTCGTCAGGACTGTATTTTGATACACAACTGCATTCGTTTTTACACCTTTCTCACAAAAATGTACCTCTGTTAAGCCCCAATAAGAAACTCCCAACATTACCATGAGCGAGGATGGAAAATGACCTCGTTGGACACGTGGAATACGGTTGCTCGCTTCTTCACTACTGTGTGCGTACACCTTATCATTTTGTTTGTTGTAGCTCTCTTCTACGGTAAATTTTTTTTCATCTGAAAAAAGAATTTCCCGATATTTTTTCCCGCGTACCGCTTCAACAAAGCTTGGCATCTCTTCAGTTTCAGGTCCATTAGACGAGCATTCAAACGATGTCCTGTTTTTCTTCGATATGCCCGAAGCCCTAAGTCTTCATTTAACACCCTTTTCACCGTGGTTCTGCTTAACCCCATCTGAAGGGCCAACAGTTTCTGCTTACGTTTGGGATTTCTTTGAATTCGCGCCTTCACAGCTTTTATCACTGCTGGAGTCCTAACAGACCGAGGGCGACCACTTCTTGACCTGTCATCTACACTAGAGTCTTCATTGTATCGTTTGATGGTACGATAAACGAATCTTTTGGTTATATTCAAATTTTTCAGTATGTCAAAAATTTGAATTGGCTTGTAACCGCAACGATGCAACGCAATTACTGCAACACGGTCTTCTTTAAGCGTCCACTCCATATTTAAAAATGAGTAAAATTCTAAAAAGTATACATTTTTATTTTCATGAACAATTTGAAATTCGAATTCAATAAACTTTTTTGTGGCCAGCATTCTAAAATAAAAGTTTTTACTGTGTGACAATACTTATGACCTGACTGTGTACATGAAGATTGAATAATAATAATAATAATAAAATTTATTTATTTTGCACAAAACATAAATACATAATTTTATAATAAACATGAAATCTAATTACACACTTTGTGCTTACAATAATATTAATTTCAGTGTTTGACAGGGGGCCCCAAACTAGGCTATGCCTGTATCTTGGGGACCAGAATGTAATTATTTACAGAATGTAATTTAAGTTTTAAAAATAACTTTTTATAAACATAGCGTAGCAATATAAACAAGTAAGGTATGTATGAAATATTAACAAATTAAATCTTAAGTAAAAATAAATAATACAATAAAATATCAGTCTTATTCAGAGATCTTATGGGTTAAGTAGTCGTTCAGTATCAAGGTAGTTTAGTGTTTGAAGCCATTTGGTCACTATTGACTTAGTCTCTGGTAACGTTAGACCTTTTAGAAAATTCTTTTACTGAGCAAATTTTGGTAACATTCTAGCTTAGTGAGGCTTTTATGAGTATTGAGACAGTTCCTGAGAATAAACAGTTGACGCACAGTGAGGACTTCGGCTTCTTTGTACAAATTACTAGTGGGATAGCTAAATGGTTTTTTAAAAATAATTTTCAGAATAGATCTTTGAGCTCTTTCCGCTATCAGTAGATTAGATTTAGGAGCATTCCCCCAAACTGCGATACAGTAGACAATTATAGATTGGCAAATAGCTGTGTAAATCAGTTTTAGTGTGTTATGGTTAGCAGAATTTTTAAGTTTTTTAAATATTGCTGACGTTTTTCTAATGCGTTTGGCTAAGAAATCAATGTGGGCTTTAAAATTCAAGTTTTTATCTATAACAATTCCTAAGTATTTTATACTGTTTACCTGTTCTAAGCTGACACACTTACAAATTTGGCCAGTCTGTTTGCAGTTGTGTATTTTTAGAATGGCTGATGGGGATGGTTGTGAAGCAATAGTCTTGTGGAAACATATATATTTAGTTTTTTTGCTATTAAGAGTCAAAAGGTTCTGTTGCATCCAGTAGTTTATATTTGACATACCCTTTTCGGCATCATGGAAGGTGGTATTCCAATTCTTGCCGGTGAAAATAATTGCTGTGTCATCAGCGTAACATATAATTTTTGCGTTAGGCATATGTTTTATATTGTGGATATCATTTATGTAAATTATGAACAAAGTTGGACCCAATATACTTCCTTGAGGAACGCCATATCTCACAGGGAGTATTTCACTTTTATGATCTCCTACTTTGACCAGCTGTTTGCGGTCCGCTAGGTAACTTTTGAACCAGTCTAGTGCTAGGCCTCGTACACCTATATATTCTAATTTTGTCAACAGTATTTTTGTAGATACCGTGTCAAAGGCCTTAGCAAGATCAACAAAGACACCAAGACAACAGTTACCTTTATCAAGATTAGCACTTATGAGGTCAGTGAGAAGAGTTATAGCGTCTTCGGTAGATTTACCTGCGCGAAAACCAAACTGTTGCGGGGAAATGAGGCCATTAGCTTCGATGAAATTAATTAATCGCTTGTTTACTACTAAACACATAAATTGTAATACTAAACATTGGCAACATTTTTGTTCATACATATTTTATTATTCCAATTTATTTAACTATTATATAGTCTTACTTAATTTATTATATAGTCTTAATTTTAATCCAATAGTCATACACCTCCAACCGTCGAAAATGTATGAATGTGGAACAGGCGAAAGAAGTGTGTCAGGATCGTAGCTTGTGGCATAGTCTCTGCCTACCCGGATAAGATACAGACGTGAGTGATATATATATATATATATATATGTAGACATACACTTAATCCTAATATCACAATGATACAATTGTCTTATACCAAAGGCTTTCGATCCAATAACACCCAAACGTGAATTTTTTTTTTAACTATATAAATATTTCACGAGGACTTTCGTTCAAAAATAAGCTACTCGCCCATAAATAAACAGTACATATCAAGGAAAAGAGAGTTGCAACATTTTTATATATTTTCGATTTAGTCCATTTACTTTTCCAGTTAATAATAGTAGGTACAATAGTTTTCGTATCACCATACTACCAGTACAGAATACGTAAAATTACACGTAATCTTATTTAATCAATAAGTATACTTCATGATACCATAATCATATTCACATAACTTAGAAGATAACCCATCTAGGTATGGAATAAAACAGAGCGAGTGGAATGTAGGAAGCCATCTCATATCGCGGAGGTTTATTGCGGTGCGTCGGACGTGTGGGCTGGGTAATGCGTAGGCGACGCCGCGACGCCGTCCTACTAGAATGATTTCATTATAGTACGAACACCGGCTCTCATGTAAATGTTGAAAGCGTTTGAGGTATTTCATTTATTCATCTCACTAACTGTACTTTATAAGTATATCATTCTAGCTTTTGCTCGCGGCTTCGCCCGCGTGGTTATTTTTGAAACAAAAAGTATAAAATCATGTTGTGTCCATCTATTATAAGAGACACGATGAAAATGTACCTACCTATATTTAAATGTAAAATTGTACCAGCTTATATTAATTGTAGTCTCCGTTGATGTTCCTAAATAAATAAATAAATCCATGGAGACATCTAAAGCTATTACATCTTTCTATTTTTTGCTATCCCACAGGAACCGTGCATTTTTCCGGGATAAAAAGTAGTATATGTGCTATTCCATACTATAATCGATCTCTGTGCCAAATTTCAACCAGATCTGTTCAGCCATTCTATTGTAACAGAGTAACAAACATCCAATCATTCGCATTTATAATATTAGTTAGATTAACAAAATAGTTTTCTTGTTTTAGCATCATTCAATTGTAAAAACTATCCATAATGGTATATTAAAGCCAACGATACGAATGGTCAGTGCAAAAACGTTTAAACAACCTGTGTAATTTATTCATACTTTTTTATTCATGCGCCAAGTTTTTTATTCAAGTTGCCTTGCCTTTCCTGTAAAACTTGTGTTTTGACGTTTGATGTTATGTACTTACATCAAAAGTATAGATATTATGTAAATTGTGCGTTTACAAGAATATTAGAAAAGAAGCCATAATTATGCTTATTTCAGGCACGAACCTAATGAACCGGTACCAATACTGACTTGTCATTCCCAAGAATTGCATGAGTTCCAAGTGGCCCAGATTATAGGCATGCCAAATTCTTGCTGCTTAATTGTACCGACTCACAGACAAACATCTGAAATTAATCTTATTCCAAATCTTCATATTAAGATGAAAAACTAAACAAATTTTACATATCTGGCATTTCCGAAATATTCAAATACTCTTTCACAATATTTTTTGTCGTGGCTTGTTAAAGTGACCACACTGCACCTTGATCGTAAGCGCAGTGCCGTCAACCCAACTATAGTATTGAGTAGCGAAAGACAATCTATTCCCCGCTACTCAACACAATCATGCCGGCCTGCTTCTTCACACTACACCATGGGCAAAAAGGTGAAGAAGCGGTCGAGGGTCTATTTTCAGAGTACTCAGAAGACCGCAAAACGGCTAAACATCGTACCCCAACTCTAGACCCCCGACAAAAACCGGATGTACACTGGTTCATCCCGGAACGCGACACACTTGCGTGTACCACTATGGCGGGTTTTAAACCCTGTGCTTTTTTTATCCTGGAACGGCAAAGTGACTAATTTGCATCTGATGGTAAGCGCAGTGCCGTCCAATTAGAGTATCGAGTAGCGAGAGACAATCTATCTAATCTTGAAACATGAGTTTCGAGATCAGTGATTTTCACTATGATATTAGTGAAACAATCTAGATTAGAAGAACTATTAGAAGTATAATAAAGACAAAATGTACATGTCCAATATAGATGTCATAGACCAGTCAGCATTTGCGAGACAGATGCACCTCAGCGCCATCTGGCGTCACGAGACCAGGCGAGGCGCAGCTCGTATGTCCACCGAGCACTCGATAAATCATTTCTATCGCTCTCCGTATTGCGAGACGATATGAAAACTGCTTTACGGTTCAAGTGGGCTGGGGGCACAACGAGTACCCAAAATATATGTGGAATCAAATTGAAGGTAATCTTAAATTATTGCTTCAACTGACTGTATATGACGGCATCGGTGGATCAAATCAAATCAAATCAAATCAAATCAAATCATAGGCTAGTTCTCTACATTTTACTTAAAAAGTATACAAAATATTTTCTAATAAAACCATATTCTACGTTACATACCTTACTTTCCTAATATTTATTACATTAAATGAATTTCATTAAATGCATTACATTGTATATATTAGGACTGGAAGAATTCTTCAATTGAATAAAAGCATCTACCGACGAGGAAATCTTTGAGTTTATTTTGTATAAATTTACATTTGCTATATCTTTAATATCTGGACTAAGTTTGTTATAAATGGTTGGTCCCATTCGGTAAATACTCTTCTGCAGAAGCGCTGTGTTGCTCCTTCCTATAGCTAAAGTATTAGCCTCCCTTATTCGTAGTCTTGTATCAGCTGGAGGTCTCATTTCAAATAAATGGGTGTGGGTTTTAACAAACACAGCTACCTCATAAATATATAAGGATGGAAATGTGAGAAGTTTCAGTGATTTAAAGTAGGGTTCACAGCTTTCTCTGTAAGCTTGCTCTCTGGAGCAGTTGTAATTGCGCTCGCGGTACGATTGCTGTGCTGAGGTCTTGGGATTCTACCTATAAATACTCAGTATCAGCCCAGAGTCTGGAATTGTTCCCGGTATGGCGATAATCTCACCTCCTATTGACTAATGGGACGGTAATAAGCTCTGCGAAATGTGTATGTACTGGTTACACCTCTGCCTACCTCTTCGGGTTTTATGGACGTAAGTGAGTATGTATGTATGTGTCAATATATTTTCCAGTATCTCGTTGTACCACAGCCCGAATGCAGTTATCAGTCGGGTGCGATTTCACCGCATTTTGATTGCGTGCGAGCGGCGTGGCGCGCGCGTCGATTCGCTCGCTCGACACTCACCACCCGGATACTTCCATATTGAGCCATTACGAGCTGTTATAGCCTTTTTGACACTTTATATGTTTTATACATTTGATTTGGATCGAAATTGGCCAAATTGGTGAAAAACCCGTTTATTGTGTTTCAAATGTAGAGAAATTAAAGGAGATCGGCAGATTTGGAACAGCGTGAACAAGATATTCTTAATATCCAAAAAATCACTTGTATTTTTTAGACTTTATTTCTCATTTTTATTTCATCCTACACCGATGCAATCAGATTTAGAAGAAATATAATGATAACACAAAAATATTTCTACCATTTTTTATTGTAAATGATCGTGGGGTTGCTAATATAGCTTTTGTAAATATTGTATCGATTTGCAAATTAAACTAATATCGATAATCGATATTCTTTCAATTTTTGTTAAACGACATTGAATGTTGGCAAAAACTATAGAAGAATAAACATTGCAAGTACATTAGACAGGCATTTGTTCAAACATTTATTAATCAAAAGAAAATACACTAAAATAAAATTACTCGGGTGGTTCATCGATTTTATTATTGCAATATTGATCGAATGATAATTGACACTTCAAGTTTTTAAACATCTGTCCATTTTTCAATCTCTAGCTTGCTACTAATACTTAATCTGTGGTATGTGTTTTGTCGCGAGAGCAATGTGTTTTCGATTTGTGGTGTCGGTTATTTTGTGTTTATATTTTACGACGACCTTGGCTATTATAACGGATTATTTATTTCTATTTGGCGGATATACTTCATACAATGTATTCTCATCTTGAAAGGTGATTAGTGGTACGGTAAGGTAGGGTACATCGTGATTTATAATTATAATCATTAAGGAGATCATATCTGATGAAAATCATAGTCATTGAAGATGGTAGAAAATAGTAGATTATGTATAGCTTTAAGTTGATAAAACTTTGAAACCCTATGACCTACCTCAAAAATACTTTATCGTAGTTAAATTGTGGCATATCCTTATTGTTAAAAACCATACCCCATTTGTGTTCACCACCTAGCCCAGTTTACATAAGAAACCTGCGGATCTCCTTTAGACAATAATTTAAATGATATTGCTATTGATTGTAATAGGTGCTAGATTACGCTATATTATAATACATTTGACGCAATTCCGTTATAAATCCGTATAGGTAACAATTTAGGAATCGACGTAAACCTTATTAGATTTTTTTTACACAGGTGTTTATTTGAAAAGATAAATAATATCAAGTGATCCTGAAGTATCACAACTGTAAATCACTCGTCATTCAATCTCTCGTGGTTCAATTGCATTCTAATTTCAAAATTCGACCTAACGGTCGTAACTGATATATACACCAATCTAATTTGCCAACGGTACATCAGAAAGTGGTCACCTGAACTGACGGCGCCATGGAGGCGTAGTGTCTGGGGTGAAGGGGGGGCAGAGGGGAGTCGGACAGTGGCGGATGGTGGCGTAGATTAATTACTGTTTGATCCGCACATCGGGGCCCCAGGTACCGAGGTGACTGACACCTAAACTGCGCCCACTGACACCCGCTGATTTACTGTTAAATGCTGTTTCATTCCGAGATTAAACCAAGTACATCTTTGATTAATTTAGTAATGTTCCTACACATCACTTTCGACAGAAGAACAACAAAATTATAGAGGTATGCCGTTTTTCGCGCATCACGCAAAAACCACTGGACAGATTTAATTTAAATAAGGCACATAACTAGATCATAACCTGGATTGAAACATATACTTTTTATCTTAGTTGGTTTGATTCTTGCGTCGCGGAAAAAAAACGACAGTGATAAACGTAATCAGTCAAGCGAAGCTGTGGATAAAATTAAGTTATAATAAGATTCTTAACAGAAAAGAAAGAAAAAATTGTAAACTTTATTAGTCTACGTTTCAAGTAAGACTTTTGGGTTGTAATCGTTTTTCATAATGTGTTTTGCAACAATTTACTTTTGTTTCCTAATAACATTACTTTAACCATATTATGTGACTATATTGGCTTTTTATTGAAAAGAATACTAACTATTTCTATTTCTTAAAACTAATCATTGAAATAGTGATGTCATTAGTAGTCACACATTTGACGTACTTTTTGAATTAATTTGTTTTATGAATTAAAATAGAGCAAGCCCTCAACAACAACATTATGATATTACACTTAATTAATTTCGAGTAACATTACCTTTTTTTTAGCAGCGATAGCCTAGTTGGTTGCGGTACGGACTGCCAAGACGAAAGTCGTAGGTTCGAAACCCAAGTGGCATACACTTCTGACTTTTCTAAAGTTATGTGTGTATTAAATGTTAATTATCGCTTGCTTTAACGGTGAAGTTAAAACTTCGTGAGGAAACCTGCATATCTGAGATTTTTTCGAAGGTATGAGAAGTCTGCCAACCCGCATTAGGCCAGCGTGGTGGACTAAGGCCTAACCCCTCTCATTAGTAGAGGAGGCCCGTGCCCAGCAGTGGGACAATGTTTAATACAGGGCTAGCATTATTAATACCTTTTTTATAGAAATCCTGGATCGAAAGGGCTATCTTACAAAGTGACAACATGCTTAACGCCATACTACAGGCTAATGATCTTAACGATGGAAGCGCTGAAAGCAAGATACAAAATGCAGATGAAGTGGAAGTTTCGGCCGCTCAAGATGCAGCATTTTATGATCCCATTTGCTATTTCGATGTTTGTTAGAATGATTGATAAACGAGCTATCCCTTTTGTAGGATGTCGTTACACTTCCTTTAGTATAAGATACACGTGAAAAGAATTGTAACTTCAATGACCATTTGCGTTCAAATTAGTATCATCTGCTTTTACAATTATTTCAAAATTATTTAAAAAAACTTCAATAAACTCTACTGAGTTATAAAGTTTCGTAATTTTGTCATATTCACCACATTTGTTATATATCTATTACATCATTCAGGAATTTCTTAAAACTTTTGCGTATTTTTCAATTTCCACAATTGCTCATTTGAGAACATTAAAAGTTTTCTAAGACACTGTTCTATAGAATTTAGAAAGATTTAAATGCCAAGTCTACAAATCTCCACAATTTAACCTTAAAAAGGCGCAATATTCATACGTCGTGGGTTAATGAGGAAATTGCGGCATGTCATGTCAGAACCACGGCAAAAAGGCAGCGGCAGTAGCCAATTCATGTACGTGTATTAATTACCGGGCCGATACGCTAAGTAATGACCCTTGTACATTTGACAGCCGACAGGTGTGCCGCAGACACATATCGAGCTAGATGTGACAGGAAGTATGAAATCACTAGGTGTTGCACTATACATTTTTCCGCGATAAAAAGCCTATGTGATATTCCAGACTATAATCTATCTCTATGCCAAATTTCAATTATATCCGTTTAGCCGCTGTAGCGTGATTGAGTAACAAACATCCATCCATCCAAACATTCGCATTTATAATATTAGTAGGATAATACTCTGCTCATATTTTACATCAATAATAATCCTCTCAAACATTTGATGATATTCATATTTAATCACCACTATATAATACATCCCACTACTAGACAGTGCCTCGTCTTCGGTGGGACAGGACTTAGTCCACCACGCTGCCTTAATGCGGGTTGTTACATTTACGATAGCTTAAAGTAATGAAATACTGATTGTAAATTCTTAGATATAAAAGTGTTTAACGATATTTTTCTTCACATGGTACATTGTTTTAATTGTTACAAATATTTACAAAAACTATTTGTAATAATTAAGAAATTAAAAATGATATCAGGGTATGTGAAGGTTATCACTCTTGAATACGTTAAGATAAAATAAATTATCATAATGTTGGGGAATTTCGCGTGGCTACATTAATCAATACAGTAAATGTAGTAATAGTAGGTTAGAAAAACCAGGTAGCTAAATATGGGAGCACTAATTTGTGACTCACCAAAGTAAACTCACACAATGTCAAACAAATCGTAAGTGGAACTGAATGGTTTTTGGGGAAGGGTAGACTTCTTGTAATTTCCACCAATTCCAACTCCGTCGTCACAAAAACAATAAAGGTAAAGCTCAATCTCAGTTTCCAATGACACAGTACACTACCTCGTGGCGTAGCTGGCCCTAAAAAGAGAAGCAGCTGGTTTATTCCCTCACATTGATATAGCTACATGATACATGTTTGACCTAGTGTGGGGTCAGGACTATGCGTGTGTCTGTTAGATGTATTGTTATTATTACAGTGGTTTAACATTTCAATCAAGGCAATAAAGCTGTAGCCAAAGCGGTTACATGACTCTACCATATTAGAAGAAAAATGTAAATAGTTTATTTTCCAGAAACACATTTAACATATTGTAACATAAATACAACGGTCCCCGCGATAGGTGAACCTGTATCGCGGGAGATAGGTTTACTACAGTAATCATTTTATAAATGTGCGAGTGGGCTGTACACAGTTGATACTAATGGCGATGCAAAAAAAAGGTGACTATAAACATTAAAGTGTAATAGTTAATTATGAATAGATAACACTGGTATTATACTATATATACATACATATATACATATACATAAATGTATAAATACATAAAAAACATACGTAGACATAAACATATATATTCACATACCTACACAAGTTGAGATTTATGTAATGAAATGACTTCTATTTTGTAGTGGTTAGCAAAAGTTCGGTAGGTATCTGCATAATTTAAGGAAAGGAGGTATTTCTTCTGTTTGCTAATAGCTTCTTTTCTTCTATATTGATAAAGGATACTACATAGATGTCGCTTCTAATTAGATTAGTTCCACGTGTTCGGTATAGGTGTATAGGTGCGGGTGTGCCGTACAGCCATTAGCGAGATATGAAAGTACAGGTCAGCGCCGGCCCTAATCGACGCCGCAATCCATCACCCACGTGAATAGGTGGGCGCCCCGCCAGTCCGCCACCGACCCACCGACAGCAAAACTGAACGAATATATCGCTAAAAATAGCGTACGGAACTCCAGATAACATTTTATTAATTGGTGCATTAAAGCTTTAATGAATTGTGGAACCATGAGTTCATCAGCTTACCTGTCCACAGTTTTCTTCAAGAACATTGAAAACGACACATATGAAATTCTATTTATTTTTCTTCGTTGTATTTCTGTATTTCAATGTGTATCCCGTAACATTTTAAATTACCATGATGTGCAAGCACGTTCCGTGCTAAAATCGGATACGTCAGCCATATGCGCATATCGTATCGCATACCCACGATCGTAGCCGTACTACGTGAAAGAAAGCAAAGCCGCCGAGGCTGAAATCGGCCTGGAGTTAGTTAGTATCATTGAATAACGTCATCGAAAGTATTTTCAAGTTCAATCGTTATGACGAGGTAGGTCCGAATGACTAGGTCGGCATAATATTTGCGACCATCGAGAAATACAATTTCGAAGACATTTAGAGTCCACTGTAGTTACCAGACCGTTTTTAATAATAGATATCGGCACACTAGCAAGTGGTTCACATGATGGTAAGCAATCCCCACCCACCACGAAAATCCGTAATAGCAGAAGAATCAAATATCCGTTGCTGACCTTAAAAAAAAGAATTACCGTGATTAGACATTTGGGCCTCAAAAAATCTCGTGCAGTTTACGTCAGTGTTTTGTATTTCAGTGGTAGTAACCGTAGTAGCCCTATTCATTCTGAAACAAAACTTTCTCCATAATGTATGACATGGAATATCACTGCATTCTTCCATGCCAGGGTAAAGAAATGATGCTTGTGATCACGCAAATGATATTGCCATACCAAACTGGTAAGGTGTCCAGTTGTGTCTGCTATCGGTACTTGGACAAGTGACGAGCAGTGACGTCAGACGGCCGCTAGCTCTGCGCCAATAACTTCGCGTACCGTCGTGATCGATCATTAAACGCCGTGTTTTTATTTAATAACATTTTGTAACATGCCTGCCTTGTCTACGTACCTACCTGACAACACCTTTGATGCATTAGTGTGAAACTTAGAAACAACAGCATTCTAATGGTGGAATTGAATTAATGGGATGTTGATACCAGGTTAGATCCATCTGGATTATTTGAACACTACGATTCCTAGATTTGGAACAGTCCTTCAGTACGCAATACATCAGGCTCAAAATATTTACAAGCCTCCGTGGCGCAGCGGGCGTGTAGCCGGCTGCGAAAAGAGAGGCCGTGGATTCTATTCACGCACTTAGACAAATGTATTCACAATTCTCAAATATTTTTTTCGGATCTGGGTGTTGTGACCGTATTGCCTCGTAGTTCTTGATACCCACGACAAAGGTTTTACCTAGTGTGGGGTCAGAACTATATGTGTGGCAGTTGGGTGTATTTATTATTATTTAATGCTAGCTTTGCAAAATTACTCCTTTGCACCTGATTGTTTTGAGGAACATGAATTCTTTTCTCGAAATGGAATACTAAAATCAACCTTTACTTAATGAAATCATAGACAAGGTAATTTATGTCGATTGATAACAAAGTCAATCACATTTCTATGATATTTCAAACAATAATAATAGGATATAATACCTCAAGCAACAAACCGTTGCTAACCGCGTCCCATACAACTCCGCTCCCGGATCCAATCAGCATCTCATATCGAGGCGCATCTGCCCACTCCGATTGCACGCCATAAGGTGACGCGCTAATCCATTAGTCACCTCTAGCTCCATATTTAATACGAACTACCCTCCCCTGCTCCCGCACCGCACCCCCGCGCACCTAAGCAATTGTCCGCGCGCACATGTCGCTGCCCTAACAACGTATAAAATTTGATAAATCGCATTGCCAACATGTGAACTACCCTCTTAGCTTAAACGATCCGTACTCCGAGGCCACTCAGATCTGCATTCGCAAAAAGTAACCTTAATCCGTTAATATAAAGTTTGATTTGAATAAACATCGAATAATACGAGTTATCATTGTTTAGACACGCGTATTTCTAAAATACTATAAACGAGACAGTGAACTGTATACTGCAAAACGTTGTAGTAAAGTGTATATTTGAGTGAATGTTGCGTAGAGGTCTGACGAGCGTAATCGCAAATGCACTTTGGTGAATGCCCGCGCAACTGATTCCGAGGGCCGTAGGTAAGATAATGCAGAGGGACGCAAGGTGGGCGCCCCATTTGGAAGACGGCCCCTGTATTGATGACAGAAGCAATTTAGTCGGACGTATCTCGATTAATATAAATGCAGCGCAGTAATGCGTGAACTGTTCTAAGTTGCAGTAATGGTTCGTAAAGCAAATTATTTTAGATGATACAAGTTACACTAACTGTTTTCTATAAAACGTATATAATATGATTCATGTATGTGTGAAAGCGAAAGTAACTCTGTCTGTCTGTTTCTTACTTTTTAGAATTATAAAGTTGCTGCTCAGTTGTACAATTCTAAAAAGTAACAAACAGACAATGCAATTAAGGTCAGATCTAGCCGGCACACCTTGAGAAGGATAAGTTTAGGCCACTGTTATCACGGATTTTTTTTTGTGATAAAGCTGTAATATTATAAATACATAAAGTTTGAATTGAATAAACTATTGACCCAGTTCTAAACAATATTTCACCTATAAGAAATTACATTATTTTTAATGCTACAAGCTAATTCATTGTAAAATAAAGAGTAAGAAATCAACAGAGTTAAAAATGAGTAATAAAATAAAATGCAACAAAACTGAGATAATGTAATAAACACCTCATATACACTTATTTATACAAATGAAGGTGTTTTACAGATGATTATTAGGATTGTGTGTTAAAACTCTTTTCAAAATACATTGAATTGTTGCAAACATAACGCAACTAAGTTGTTCAAACTCAATGACGAAAGAAACCTATACATTTTTTCATCATTGTTCAAACTGTCAGATTCTTTACAAAAATATGGGAGCTAGTGGAAACAGTCATACCGTCGTAAAGCCGTCTGTTCCCGACGCTCCAACATTCAGAATTAAATTATCCATACCGCATCCCGCTTGTGTTCATAAAAATTGAATTTGAAACTTCGCACATTCAGTTTGAAATGTGTAAAAACGATCCATCAATTCCGAATCGCACGAAACTTTCACCGGGGTCCAAAATCGATACTAAATTAGCTAATGGAAACTTGATAGCGCACAAAAAACCAAATCCCCGCAAACCCCCATAAACGCATTTGGCAACAATAAATCTGTGCATTGTCCCTCACTGCGACAGATGGCGTTTTGTGCCACCCTCGGTACACAGGTAACTCTATACTGCACAGTGCACACCCTTGCTTTAAGCGCTGTATAAATTAATTCGTTTTGCATAGAGGTGCGATGTGTGGTGATGTAAGCGCTGTGTTGTAGCGAGCTAACTGCATTAGCCACGTACAATAGAATATAGAATGATGTTAATGCGAGGTGCGTGGCCATTTGAGCGATTGTGCGCGCGCGTCGGCCGCGGCGAGTCGCTCGTGTGTTAGTATATTTTGGGATTACGCCGTCTGTTTGAATTGTAACGGTCGGATTACTGTATTGGGAGCAATTCAAACGTGCCGCAGTGGATTCATGCGTCAATTAATATTGTCGCCTTGTAAATATTTAAAAATAGAATTGGACATATTTTAATTTCAATCTATTTATATGGGTCGTAGAAAGTCGTCACGTTGACCTATTAATTTTCTTTAAAACTATAATTTTCAATCAATACTCTACTATACATAAAGTATACATTTAATAATAATAATAATACTAACCCTATATTAAACATTGTCCCACTGCTGGGCACGGGCCTCCTCTACTAATGAGAGGGGTTAGGCCTTAGTCCACCACGCTGGAATAACGCGGGTTGATAGACTTCACATACCTTTGAAATTCTTATGAGAATTCTCAGGTATGCAGGTTTCCTCACGATATTTTCCTTCCTAAAGCAAGCTATAATTAACATTTAATACACACATAACTTTAGAAAAGTCAGAGGTGTATGCCAATTGGGTTTCGAACATACGACTTTCGTCTTCACAGTCTGTACTGCAACCAACTTGGCTATCGCTGCTCCAATTCAAATTATACATTTATATGGCAAAAAAGTACCATCCGTATATTATCTGATTAAATGAAATGTTCACTTCAATTCATAGCATTATGATATTGATAATAATTGAAATAGTTAATTGTAACTGTTGCTGATTTTGACTATCTACTTTTGTATCATTCAGCGACATCAACCCGCTATAAAAAGGGAGGTTATATTTTTAATATTTGCACTACCAATTCAATAAAGATCAAATAACAAAAATCTATCCCAAAAAATACAATTCTTTTGGAAAACTCCACGTAACAAGAAAGACATTGTATTTTTGCCAAACAATAGCACACATTGGCTGCTCAGTTTACCTGTGATTCGCTACATCACGGTATTATCTATGCTGTTAGTTTTTTTATTTTAATTTCCGTAGTCATGAGCAAGGCCGGTTCGAACTCCATTATCTCCTCGAAATACGTTAAACTCTCAAATGATGTGAAGAGACAAAGGCAGTAGAGTTATGAAGTCCCTTACCAATTGATCCATTGCCTTCATGGATTGTATATCTTTTCTTCCAAAAATAACTGCCACGCAGGCGGAGCCGCAGGCAACTAGTATATAATATAGGTAGGCAGCGGCTGCTGTGCCCTGGCATTGCATAAGTCTATGGGCGGCAGTGTCTAGTTACCATCAGGTGGCCCGTTTGCTCGTCTGTCTATCCAGGCAGTAAAAAAAAATATATACATTCGAGCTCTGACTCAAAACAGTTTAAAAGTGGTAGAGCCACGCTGTAGACATACTTGTCTACAGCATGAATGGGCCGGCTCGACCGGGGTAGAACCACTGTCTCACGGAAAACCAACGTAAATTGACACTTCACTGTCGCGTTTCGTATGGTAAGTGAGATATCCGGAGGCCCAGATTCCCCCTTCCCTTCCCAAATTCCTATTCCTCTCCTTTAAGGCCGACGTGATACTTTCGGTATTGTGGATGTTCATGGGCGGTGGAGGTCACTTAACATCAGGTGACCCAGTGGCTCGTTTGTCGCTTGTCGTTTGATATAAAAAAACAGTTTCCCAGTGCTTGATAAACAAAGATCTCTACCAAAAGAGTAAGTATTTCCATAATAGGAATGTCCCTATAACTTTATTGCCACTCAAGCATTACATACTGAATATTATAGTAATATTTGCTAAGAATAAAAATAACATTTTATTAGGTCAGCAACAAGCATAAATATATACTAAAATAATTGGAACGGTTATTCCTAAATTAAGGTGTATTCGGACGTGGGTTTACCCGAATTATTATTAGTCTATAACACAGTCACCTCAGAACCAATAGTTAATTCGATAACGTTAGTTACCGCGCCAAAATAAATATATTTTAACCGAAATGAGTAAGTGTGTAAAAATAACACACACACATACACTCACGCCTGTAATCCCCGAAGGGGTAGGCAGAGGTGTAACTAGTACACCCACTTTTCGCCGAATTTCGGAAAATACAGAATAAAAAACCCAATCTCATTTACCCGATCCGGGGATCGAACCCGAGACCTCAGCACAGCAGTCGTGAAGCATGCGCAATTACAACTACGCGACCGAGGCAGTCGAAGTAAACTTATAAATTGATAATTAATATCAATAAATTATCAAAGTGAATGAAATTTATACCTCTTGATACATTGTTATCAGAACACATACTAACTATTAACGTACACAATACAAAAACAGCTCATTAAGATAAAATCAATCGCTCCACGTGTACTACTTTTGGGTTTCCATATTGACAAATAAATATGCCCCTGTAATTCTCGAAGTGTTAGGTAAAGCCAGTTTGTAACCAGTACATCCGCATTTCACAGAGCTTTTGACGGTCCCATGATCGTGATCTTGGGCGAACCTATCGCTATACCGGACACGGATTCGTGGCCTCGTGGTAGAAAATCCCAATATCAGATTTACCCATCCCAGGCATTGAACTCTAGACTTCAGGACAGCAGTAGTGCCGCGTACGCAATTAAGTACAATTGCGCCACGGTTATTTAAAAGAAATCTTCTTCATAAGTAATACATAAGCAGCTACCACGGCAATAATTATCTGGCTGTGAAACGGATGGCAGCAGGTTCGGTCCCCCACCGAGAATTTGCTTCTGTGATCCAATTTGTGTGGGGTCTGAGTATTGTGGGACCACATGGTGTCTGCCACTTCAAACCAGTTTCGGGTGAGTCATCGTAAAAACCCTATTAGTAGTTACTGTTATCGGAAAGTTATGTGTAGAAACAATAGGTAATACAAACTGTACCTTGGTACGCAGTTAATTAAGATAACGCATAACACCATATCTAATACAAACACGCACCTAATGGCCTCGAATTTGTTCACCAAATAATAAAACTAACAATAAATATAAATATACTAACAATATTATTTACCTCATTTTTAATATGAATATCAGTAATACACAAAAACCTAATGGTACAATGATAAATAGGTATAAGGTATTTTATTTTTGGTTTTCCAAGAGGACTACAGTATGGGGTTCTTCAAGAAGGGAGTAAATAGGTTTCTGAAAGGTCTGCAACGCGCATGTGATGCTCCTGGTGTTGCGTCCATAGGCTACGGTGACCGTTTACATGATAGGCGGGCCGTAAGCTTGTTTGCCACCATCGTGGTTTAAAAAAAACAAGTGGCATACACTAGTACAACTGCGGCACCGAGGAACTCTACTATCATACATTTATAGATCATTCATGTTCTATAACTCAGCTGTAAGTTCACCATCAAAGACGTTGAAACCGACGCCCTATAAATATATTAGATGAGGTCGATGGTTCCCTTTAAATAAATCGTCATGACTACGACCTGTCATTGAAATAATGATTAGGCAGTACCATTGGGCCGCGGATCAAATTACAATTAAAAGTTTGGCCATTAACACTTCTGTGGAGTACGTTATAATAATAAAAATATGCCTCGGGGAGTGTTAACAGTTAACTGCTGAGACAATGGCTGTGACATAAATAATGTAACAAGTTATTGTTCATAGTAATGTAAAAACTCTTAACGAAAGACTGGAGTATTTAATTTTTAATCTGATAGAACGATTGGTGTCTTCCAGTTGCCATTCTCCCAACATTTGTATGTATCTATATTATGTTATAGAATATAGATACATACAAATGTATGAAATTCATTCCAAAGGCACTAGGATAGTTGCTATATTTATCAATCTTCGTAGGCACTTTCTATTTTTGAACTTTGACCCTTTTTCACAAGCAATTTCAATTGGGTGGGTAGTTATTTTCACCAGGCAAAACTGTAAAAAGTAATACCCAAATATTTTTTTGTACTTACTAAAGATTTGTGCCAACCACTGTGTTAATTGTGTAAACAAATATTTACTACTACTGCCTCGGTGGCGTAGTTGTAATTACGCATGCTGTGCTGAGGTCTCGGGTTCGATCCCCGGGTCGGGTAAAGTGATATTGGGTTTTTCTATCTAGAAATTCTGTATCAGCTCGGAGTCTGGAATTTGTGCCCAGTATGGCGATAAGCTTGCCCCCTATCACATTATGGTACTGAAATTCGGCGATAAGTGTGTGGGTGGGTGTACTTGGTTACACCTCTGCCTACTCCTTCGGGGATTACAGGCTCACGCACGTATATGTCTGTATGTATGTACAAGTATTTACATATTGGCTTCACACACTCGTGGACTGTTGGTTGAATCTCGTTGTAATATGTACATGTATTTGACTATTCTTTATTGAAGCGTGACGGTGAACGAACGGTTAACGGTGAAGGAAAACATCGTGAGGAAACCTGTATACCTGAGATTTCTCATAAGTATTTCGAAGGTATGTGAAGTCTAACAACCTGCATTAGGCCAGCGTGGTGGACTAAGGCCATACCCCTCTCGTTAGTAGAGGATGCCCGTGCCCAGCAGTAGGACAATGCTTAATACAGGGCTCGTATTATTATTTATTTAAGCGCGGAGGATAGTTGTATTATTACTTTTGTCCAAGATTAGTTTGATATTCTTAACAAATGGTTCATAGTCTTTCTCCTGAATGCCATCGGCCTGTCTCGTTTCTATTACCCTGCAACCAACTCCTTCCTTCCAATCCAATTCCCACTATTCCTTCCCTATCCCCATTCCAAATAGTTCCTCAGTCTTGATTATTTAATAATTTCTGAAAATGTTACGTTGTGTTTTAAACTGTTAAAGTGCTTTTTATATGCCTACATTATTAATAATCATTATTTTTATTAATTTATCTCTGTAAGGTTTGAGTCTGAACTATCTTGACAACATTTCAGAATAATTGTACTTTAATCCGTCTCAGAATACTTTTGATGGAAAAGCTGAACGGTTCGGCAGTAAAAATGCACGTCGCGTTTATGGAGTCAGTTGCCGAACGCTCAGCAGGTTTTCAATCGGCCAGCGCCGCCCACCGGCCTTCGCTCGTTACTGCACATAAACAAACTGTTTGCTCTTTTTACACTTTACAGCGACCCTCGTAAACGCGACCAACAAGCCACACCGAATCAGCGGTTTGTTGTTCTAGTGATGTCACTCACTGTATGTCGATACAGACTCATTTTGGATACAGACAGTAGTCTTCAAGATCCTCGTTAGACGAAAGTAATAGACATAATTCTGATTTTAAGATAGTTACTTGTTCAATTGACAGCCTCCGTGGCACGGGCGAGCTGGCTGTGAAACAAGAGGTCGTGGGTTCGAATCCGCACCGAGACAAATGTTTATGTGACAGACATATTTCTTTCGGGTCTGGGTGCTGTGGGACCGTAGTTCTAGATACCCACGATACAAGTTTTACCTGGCGTTGGATCAGAACTATGTGTAGGCTCCTCATAGGCTGTAGGTGTATCATAGGTACCGACCATAGTCAAATCATCAGTCATCGTATTTTTACTCACGGTATGAAATCTAACAGCACACTACCTCTCCTCGTTAGTATTCTTTGACACAGTGTTATTACCCCAGTCGAGCTGGCTGATTAATGTTATAGACAAAACTGTTTACAGATGTCTATACAACTTTCAATAAACTCAAATATAAATTCACTTGGAACTCTTTGACTAGCTTATGATCTGATAAAATAATTAATTCTCATAGACACACTAATCTGCATTTTTTGCTGGTAGTACGATATTCATATCCGCCCGAATAGCGACCACCGTACACATGGTGCCAAACCCGCCATAATGGCACGCAAGTGTGTCGTGTTCCGGGATCAGCCAGTGTACATCCGGTTTTTGTCGAGGGTTTAGAGTTGGGGAACTATGTTTGATGTGTTGCGGCCCTCTGACCCCACCCTCGACCGCTTCTTCATCTTCTTGCCCATGGCGTAGTGTGAAGAAGCAGGCCGGCATGGTTGTGTTGAGTAGTCGAGGATAAATTGTCTATTGCTACTCGATACTCTAATTGGACGGCACTGCGCTTACCATCAGGTGCAGTGTGGTCACTTAGCCGTGCCAGGATAAAAAAACTACAAATCTAGATATTAAGTTACCAATTTTCCACATTCAAATACCTTTGTCGACATCGAGCATAACCCGTCCAAATTGCAGCTATCCCGAGCGTCTTACATAGCGGACCAAGACACGCTACACAACAGAATATTTGCATTTTATTCGCCCGCGGTCCTCCCCTCGCTGGTACCTACCGAGCTTCATGTCTTGTCAGGTAATAACCTCTTTGACGAACGCGCCTGACCATCTTTATTCCCACACAACATGCGAATTTAAACTTTAAAACTATTCGAATAAGAGTAAAGCGAGGTGAATAAGTATCTTGGTGGTTGGTAAAGGCTGGAGAGATAAAAGCAAACGGATTATTGGTCGTCCGCTGGATATGTGGCTCTCAGACGGACACGGGCGTCTTTTAGATTGTTTATGCAGATTGAGTTTGCTTCCATGAATAGTAACGAAATGATTTTGGATGGCATAAAAGCTAAATTATAAACTACTTGCTTTAAGATAAATATTCCATAGTTAGATGAATTATGTTTTGAATTATTAACTTAGTGACGTGGAAAAATGTATGCTAGATAATGGCTAACCTTTATTTGATGATTTAAAATAGTGTATAATATAATTTTATTCATTAAATATAATAAGCAATGAATAACCAAAATATTTGAATGCCTTCGTGGTGCAGCGAGTCGTAGACTGTGAAACGAGTTGCCGTGGATAAGATCCCCGCGACAAGTTGTGTGATCTATAAATATTTGGGTCTGAGTGAGACCGTAGTTCATTATAGTTCTTGATACCCTCGATACCAGTTTGACTTAGTTTGCTTAGTAGACTTAGTAGATGTCTTTATTTATAGAGGTGCGGTTGTTATATAGATGACAAGTGAGAGGTCTCCTTGTAACTTAGATGAACTAAACTACGCTATTTACAGATACACAAAATATTAGAAGCTCTTTTGTTTTTTTCTAATATTTTTATATTAGAACCCTTAGTAGCGATGGATTGATGGATGGATGGATATCTGTTATTTTTGTCAAAATATTTACCAAATACTGATAATTTACTAATTATTAATATAACACATGTCTGTCATAACGTGTTCCACATTACAAATGGGACGTGTAATATGGAACACGTTTGATGATTTCACAAAACTGAATATTAAAGCGTGGATTAGCGAAGTGCGGACCTAAACAACGATCATTGGCGATGACAAACGCAATGGCGGCGTAATTAGTGATTAGTCGTAAAATGGAGCGGTCATCAGAGCACCGCTGTACCGCTATACGAGTGCCAGCACCGGCAAATAGTGGACGCACATAGAGGTGAGGGTACTGGAACCGGCTTATATTATTATTCAAAGTTAATTGATGGACTGCATCGGTGGCACACTTTTAATTGCGTTACGACTGCTATGTTAGGGTCTCGGGTTGGATGTCCGGGTTGGCTAAAGTGATATTGAGTTTTTCTCTTATATAAGCCCTGAGTTTGGAATTGAGCCTGGGATAGTCTCACCCCCTATCATATTCTAGGACCGTAATAAAAGTGGATATACTGGTTACACCTCTGCTTACCTCTTCGGGGATTACAGGCGTGATTGTAATATGTATGAATTAATTTGAGCTTCATGCTGAAATTTTTCACCTCAATAAAATTTCTGAAAATGGTCGTAAAAAACTTGAAAAACACTGCACTGCGACATCTAAAATAAATTTCAGTACATTTTCATAATTCTAAAACCATAAAAAAAACTGCCCACATGCACCCGGGGCCCGAAACCTCCAGTCACTTTCTGTTTGGAGTATTCATCACTCAAATCGAAAACCCCGTAAACAATACTGTCATGATTGCATTATTCTTGATAAATCGTAATACCTTAAAATGTTCATTCTACGCAAAATATTGTAAATTAGAATAAAAGTAAAAGGCGTTATCAAAGATCATAA
This sequence comes from Laothoe populi, assembly GCA_905220505.1. Taxonomy (NCBI): domain Eukaryota; kingdom Metazoa; phylum Arthropoda; class Insecta; order Lepidoptera; family Sphingidae; genus Laothoe; species Laothoe populi. Next base: position 21,144,455 of record HG992154.1, read on the forward strand.
ACAATGCTTCGACCCCACCCATTCGATGCTCGCATAGCCTTTTACACGCACTTATTATAATTTTTCAAATATTCCTAACGACCTCTAAGCCATAACACACTATTGATTCTATTGCAATTTTCCATTCGAGCTTATTGGATTCTAGGATTAGACCCACCATTAATAAGCTCGGCACTAGAATTTTCTAAACACCCTTATTTTATTTTATTCCATAGTGCTTCCACATCACCATGTTCCGTGTATTGGCGTCGTGTCGGAGCGGTTGATTGCGCGCGCTGTGACAAAGATCCGCCGACAACAATTCACGTCAATTTGTGAGCTGACAAGGTGCGGTCGCGAGCCGCAGTGCACCAAGCACGCACGCATCGGAGTAGCTCATACGCATTTTGACTTTAATAATTAGTAACACAAAACAATGCAATTCAATTCAACGATGGCGTTATTGGAAGGTATACTGCCAAGTTGAAAATCGCGTATTCGAAACAAGCCCACCTCTTTCACTAAGTGAAAAAGCCTTTAATAAAGAAAAATAAAAAGCCCACCTCTTAATTTTCGAAGTTATGTGTATATTCATTGGTGTAACGGTAAAGGAACATATCGTGAGGCAACATGCAAGTCTAAGAATACTTAGTTCGAACCCAATACCTCGCTCGCTCTACTTAGGTAGTAAAGTCGCCGGCTTTAAGTACATTGCCACTAGATGAATAAGACGGTATAAAATAAATGACACCCAACAGTCACACACATAGCCCCGACCCCACACTAAGATACGAGCCTTGTGTTATGGTTATCAGGGACTACAAGAGACTTTCGGTCTCACAACACCCAGACCCCGGACACAAATATCTGTCTGTCAGATAAACATTTGTCCCGGTGTGGGGATCGAACGGCCTCTCGTTTCACAGCCGGCTACTCGCCAACTGCGCCATGGATGAAATCTTCATAAGTGTGGTACATTCATAATGTGTCTAATTAGTACCTTGTAAACATTCTACATTATTAACGTATTAACCTAAACTTATGAATGATGATATAACACTGCGGGAAAGATGTCACACATTAAAGCTCATCTCAAGACTGTATTATGCATTTCAAGAATTTTGCTGAGGAAGAATTGTTACATCTCCACCGGATAGTGGCCGCCGTGGGTGGTGATAGATAAGCCATATACTCCTCACAAGTCCAGTTCCTGTAACAGACGGTGTTGACCCAGTTGGAACTTTTTTTTGGGATAATTGACCACGTATTTCGACTCACCGATAAAATATTCCCAAAATTCCCACATACAGTCTCGATTGCACAGGGAGACACAATTATCTTGAGTCATGAGTATTAGGTACTACGAGAAACGCGTACTGGCTTGCGGAGCCACAGCTTCGTGGCGTCTACTACCACGGCCCAATTAATATCAAGCCATGGAACAATTTGCCAGCTACCGTGTTCCCTCCTTCCTATGATGGGTCCTCTAGGCGTATTGTGAAGAAGCTAAACAGCAATTCGGTATGATTGAGTAACGAGGGATGGACTGTCTCTCACTACTTAATACTCTATCTGGACGGCACTGCGCTTACCATCAGGTGCAGTGTGGTTAATTTGCCGCGCCAGAATAAAAAAATCTTTCTCATAACACATACAACTCAATTCATTACCTCTTGTTTCTTTTTCGCCTACTGCATCACGAAGGTAGTGAATATACAACCAGAATGTAGCATACTTTAGCCAGGATAAAAAGAAAAAAACGTGTGTCAATTCGTCTCCACGGAATCAGTGTCCGCGATCAAACAGACAGGTCGATAGAGGTCCGACTCTACTCACTTGTTTTGCGAGTGGAAGCCACGAGTGGACCCGACACTGAACTGCATCGCATCTGTACTAGCACACTCTTGTTTACTGTGCTTACCAGTCCAGCTCTAATTCATGCAGTTTAGTTGCATAAATTGTTAGTAGATAGAAGTATTCTAAAATACGAGTACAACAAAAAAACTAACTACTATTAATAATTTGATACACTATATTGTGTTTTATAATTTCTATATTTCATCCATCTAAATACATTTAATGCCAATATTTATTGAAATAAATTTAAGTTTAAATGTAGCCCACGAGGTAAAACTAAAGTAGCAGCCTGCCCCAGCTATGCAAGTTAAGCATGAATAAGCCTTAGCAGATAGACTTATTCTATCACAGACTTTTCTGTAGATTATTGTTCCGTAATACATTATTTGGATTTATATCATAAGATCAGTTTTTAGTCAACGTTAGCAATGCAAATACCTGTAAATATAGTTCTGCGAGATGTAATTGTCTACTTAACATCGACTTCTCTTTCCATGTATAATATCTCTCTCCATGCATTAAATAAAATACGTATGTATGATACACATAAAAACTGCACAAGAAATTATTTATATGAAAGTGAAACCGTATAAAAATTCATTACGTGGTTTAGATGACTCTTTTTTCTTCATAGTAACATTCATCACTACTGAAGGTCGTGTCACCAACACACTCGCGTAAAGTACTTTCACCGAGATTATTACCATCCCATGATATGAAAGGGGGCGAGCCTATAGCCAAGCCTGATACAATTCCTGAGTCCGGGCTGATAGTGAGTATTTCGTTATGTCAATTTTACCCGACCTGGGGAATTAATGCAGTAGCTCAGTACAGCAGTCGTACCGCGTGCACAATTACAACTGCGGCACAGAGGCAGCACTATTTCGAGTATATCTTATATTTCACACAGTAGTAAAATCTACGCTGTTGTGATAAGAGTAGTCATGGGTTCGATTCCCGCCCTGAGCCAAGTGTTTGTGTGACAGACTGATATCTGTTTCAGGTCTAGGTGTTGTGGGACCGTACTCCCTCGTAGTCGTTGATACAGGATTTACCTAGTGTGGGTTAAACTATGTGTGTGTATATGTATTTATTATTAGTAACATTATTCCAAAACACTCATCAATATTTACAACCGCGTGATACACAATTATTAATATCGGAAGAACAATCTAGGTAGGTAATGAGCTCCAATCAGCTATCTTCGATTGGTACGAACAAATAGAGAATATCTCCGCGGTGGCTAAGAGAGCACGCGCCTCCGCTCCTGCTAATGAAGACCTAATGACTAGCTTGTTAGATATAATCATGCAGATAGACTTAACCACAAATAGTTACTTCTTTTTGGTAATATTGAAATATATTGTTTATCTGGGGTAAATTCTGCGCGATATTATTTCATGAAGAAATACTTTTAAGTCGTGAATGGTAATAAATGCTGGGTTTATTTTTAAGTGTTATGTATTGTTGCTATTAAGTAACAATAGCAACAATACATAACTATAAAATGTTATACATTAAATTTAGAATAGATGTTTCCATGGGGTCTTTCTTTTCTACCTAAGCTGAAGAACTTATGTTAAATATAAAGAGACAACTGCACGCAGCTTTCCTTTATAAATTAAAAAGCGGTCTACAATAAAATAAATTTCTTGACATTAAAGTAGCAAATAATTTTGCGATAATATTCAACAATTCTAAATACACTCGGAATCCAATTGTCCAGCACGAGATATCTGCAGATGTAGACATTACATCTGTGTTTTTATTGTACACGGGTGCTTGAACTCTGCTACGCACAAGTGCTTACCTTTAATACAACTTGCGATAAGAATATTTGATTTTCATTCAATAAATCTAATTTGATTGTTAATAACTAAAAATTAGCTATCATTTGTAAACGATATTTTTTCAAATATAGCTAAGAAGCTTTTTGATAAAACGAGTTATTCAATTAAAGACACTTATTTAAATTGATAGCAGCCATAGCCTAGTTGGTTGCGGTACGGACTGTCAAGGCGAAAGTCGTATGTTCGAAACCCAAGTGGCACACACCTCTGACTTTTCTAAAGTTATGTGTGTATTAAATGTTAATTATCGCTTGCTTTAACGGTGAAGGAAAACATCGTGAGGAAACCTGCATATCTGAGAATTCTTATACGAATTTCGAAGGTATGTGAAGTCTACCAACCCGCATTAGGCCAGCGTGTTAGACTAAGGCCTAACCCCTCTCATTAGTAGAGGAGGCCCGTGCCCAGCAGTGGGACAAAGTTTAATACAGGGCTTGTATTATTTTATTTAAATTGATCCACACTTTTATTATCTACAATAGATAAATATATTCATAAATCGAAAGACTTAAAAATTGTAACATCCTCTGTTGCGTGAGATTAAAAACTAACTCTATCACTTACAAGTAGACCTTGCACCTAGTATGCCTTGACAGGTTTGAGGTAGGTGGTCCTTGGTTTTGATTACCAAAAGGTAATCAAAGAACATAAAGAATGCAATGCCATCCCGTTCATAAAAAGAACATCTAGAACTCATCAAAGAACAGGCAAGAAAAAACATCATAAAACAGAAAAAAGTAAATATCTATAGAGTAACACTAATAAGTCGCATGAAAAAAATATTACGACATATCTATAAAAACTACAACGACTCACTGATACCAACTGACAATAAATGAAGTTGTTATGGACGGAGCAAATATTGCATTATTTTATGTTGGTTCCACGTTATTGGTATAATAAGAGGCGGTGGTTTAGATTGTATACACTGTAGATACCGGGTCAATGGAAACAAATCTAAAACAAGTCGATTTTGCTGGACTCAATGTCAACTGTCACTTAATCACTTTAAGCACGTGCTGACTGTGTTGTATATATACGTAAATCTGTATATATAAAAGAAGAAACTGACTGACTGACTGACATAACAACGCATAGCCTAAACGGCTGACAGTAGGTACCTTTTATGACGTAGATATCCACTATGGAAGGGTTTTGGAAATACCACCCCCAAGAGGTAAAATAGGGGATGAAAGTTTGTATGAAAATCCGTTATTTTTGAAGGTAAACCCATGAACATTGCGTATATACAACACAAATGTATTGTATACTTATTCTTCCAAACATGACTTCCACATGGGCGGAGCCGCGAGAAATAGCTAGTATTGTAATATAAAGTATGAATGAATATGACTAAGATACTCCAGAATTATGTCGGCAGTTTCACATACATGATTAACTCAATAGATGATGATTTGCTTATACAATCACCCCCTATTTCTCACCTTAATTTTACTAAAATGATAAAACGCATAGATATTTATTTGTTAACGACTGGTTTTTATACTCCTAACTTGAGAAAATGATGGGTAACATATGAACTTTCTGTCCTTATTTTAACCCCTCTGATTTTTTAAGACAATGTTCCTAGTTGCCTATGTTCTCTAGGGAAGGTCTTAGGATTTTTGAATCGCCTTTTGCCTTCTTCATACAAAATTTCATCTAAATCGGCTCAATGCTAGTATAAGCCATAAAATAAAGCAGATAGGCAGTTACTGTTACATTCGTTTGAATGTGTTTAAACTCAAGGACAATGGTGCAAAGTCTTTAGTCTTCAATATTTAGTAAGTTTGTTTTTCACTGGCAGCTGTCCATCTAGCAGTGTATAAACCGAAGGGGCGATGAATGTCATCGAGGCGACCCGGCTGCTTCCATTCACTTTGAATATTTCCTTACATTTATATCGCGTAAAACTGAAGTTTTCATTCTGCGAGGCAAAAGACGGTGCACGGATGATTGCATTATTACCTTTTCTTTTAGTCTATTATTTTGAATCAAGTACCACTTCTGGGGACAAATCAACTTGAGATGAATTAATGATTTTAATACACACACCTGCAATCCCCGAAGGGGTAGGCAGAGGTGTAACCAGTACACCAACTTACCGCCAAATTTATTACAGCCCCATAATGTGATAGAGGGGAGCTTGTCGCCATACCGGGATAAAGTCCAGACTCCGGGCTGAGGGTTTACCCAATATCACCCGGGGATTGATCCCGAGACCTCGACACAGCAGTCGTAACTACTCGTTACGCAAGCGCAATTAAAACTGCGAGGCAGTTGATTTTAATATATGATTTTAGATTAAGTTTGAAGCTTTATATGATCTAAAACTATACATATTTTCATGTAAAATTTGAGACATATTACATAGTATATTTGGTGGTACAGATATGAGCTATTATAGTTATTTGTTTAATATATTTTTTTTTACCCTGGCACGGCAAAGTTACCGCACTGTACCTGATGGTAAACCCAGTGCGGTCCAAACAGAGTACTGAGTAGCGAGAGACGATCTATCCCCGCTACTCAACACACTCATGCCGGCCTGCTTCTTCACACTACGCCATGGGCAAGAAGGTGCACAAGGGGTCGAGGGTCTAGTGTCAGAGTACTAAGAAGGCCGTAAAATGGCCATTGTACCCCAATTCCAGACCCCCGACAAAAACCGGATGTACACTGGCTGATCCCGGAACGCGACCCACTTGCGTGTGCCACTATGGCGGGTTTTTCGCCCTGTGTATGGTGGTCGCTATCCGGGCGGATATGAATATCCTACCACCAGCTCAGCAGCTAATATAAACTACTGCGAGTATTTTAGGATTACATTTGTCACGACCATCAACTTTTTATTTGCTATCTGATAACTAGATTTTTATGTTTTCTATTGCGAATTATAAAGTATCGGTGCGTTTACGAGGTTACAAAGTGATGTTTACTTCTATTTTGATTTATGAGCAGCGTCAGTAGCCCTCCAATGTCTGTAGTTGATTATTAGAATTGTATCAGAGTCACGGTACAGTTCGCCCCGGGATCACAGGGAAAAAGCACAAGGTATTAACAATCCGATATATCGTGTCAGAGATATGTTTGAAAAATACCAAATAAAATAAAGCAGGTTTTAGTTAAAGAATTGGCCTTTCATTTTATGTGTATTGTATATAGCTTAATTGTTATCTGTATATATAAAAGAAAAAACTGACTGACTGATCGATCAACGCACAGCCCAAACGGCTAGGGTTAGAGACTTGAAATTTTTACATTAGATTCCTTTTATGACGTGGGCATCCACTAAGGAAGGGTTTTTGGAAATTCCACCCCTAAGGGGGTAAAATAGGAGATGAAATTCCGTCATTTTCAACCGACTTCAAAAAAAAGGAGGAGGTTCTCAATTCGACGGGTATTTTTTTATGTTTGTTACCTCAGAACTCCGTCATTTATTGACCGATATGGAAAATTATTTTTTTATTACAGAGAATATACTTCCAGATTGGTCCCAGAGAATTTTTATCAAAATCGGTTGAGTAGTTTGGTTTTAAAACTGAAATAACTTGAAAAAATATGTTGTCCGAATATACGAAACTGCGAATTTTGCTTTTCTGTGACTTTCAGTGGTGTTTTCTTATGGTACTCTATCCAACGTACCTATTTTATATTTGTACCACTAAAAAGCAAAAAATAAATTATAACTTTTTAAATAAAACTGTCTTCAAAAACCCCAGACACAACTAAAAACCAAATAATAATTGGTTACATTTACATCAATTTATTACATACAATTTAAATAAATTATTTTTGGAGTCGGTTCCGGTGTTGTTGAAGTTAAACGCATGAAAATTAGTATTTTGTATTGTATACTTTTTCTCCCAAACACAACTTCCACGCGGGCGGACCCGCGAGCAACAGCTAGTTGCATATAAATAATTAAAAAAGTGAAGATTTTGCAACAGCTAATGTTTCAGAGTTTTAACGCCGTTTTATAAAATTCCATTATTTATAACTTAAGCATTTGTCAAGTCAAAGTTGAAAATGTTAACATGGCATAATTGAAGTGAGACACGACAAATCGTAACGCGTTCGAGAAATATGTTCTAGTATTCGTGTTTTTTATTCGTTTACGTTATTTTGCCTCAACGAGTATCTTTTATCGGGCTTTATCTGTTCGCCGGCGAGATGAATTTTCTTTATGTTTTTTCCACAAAATAAAGGAATTGCTTTGGACAATAAAATCGTAACAGTTGATGTCTAATTTGTGTCTAGACTCTATCATACTTAATAACTGCTATGACGGTCCAATTTGGTTCTAATAAACTGAACTATACCAGAATTTGGTCAAGGAATATAATTCGTAATATATGCGTACATGGCTCGGAAACCGAGACGTCCTCTTGACAATATTCTTTGATATACGAGTATCCTTATAATTTTTGGTGGTCTATATTAGATGGTAAAACATTTCATGCCGTACTGATGTTGGATTACCATAAAACATAAGCCATTGAACATGATACAGTTGCTCATTACAGTATATTGGAAGATAAATAACAAAACTGTATGGTGAATGGTAAAAAAGGCGGTTGGTATATGACAATATAAATTACATAGACAAATATCTAAATAGACATCGTAAACGTATCTACTTCGTACTCTGAAACTCAGTATGAAATAGGCCCGTGCCCAGCAGTGGGACAGTGTTTAATACAGGGCTAGTATTATTATTGTTACCAAGGTAATTTTATGTTAATAATATTTGACCTTCTTATTTTAATTTTTAAGGTCGGCAAAGGTGCTCATGATCAGTGAGATCACTTACCACCAGGTGATATAAATAATAATAATAATACTAGCCCTGTATTAAACATTGTCCCACTGCTGGGCACGGGCCTCCTCTACTAATGAGAGGGGTTAGGCCTTAGTCCACCACGCTGGCCTAATGCGGGTTGGCAGACTTCTCATAAATTCGAAAAACTCTCAGATATGCAGGTTTCCTCACGATGTTTTCCTTCACCGGTAAAGCAAGCGATAATTAACATTTTAATACACACATAACTTTAGAAAAGTCAGAGGTGTATGCCACTTGGGTTTCGAACCTACGACTTTCGTCTTGACAGTACCGCAACCAAATAAAAAAAAATATAAATAATAATAATAAAGTAATTAATACACTCAGCATACATAGTCCCGATTCCCTACTAAGTTAAACCTGTATCGTCGGTAATTAGAACTACGAGGGATTCGATCTCACAACACCCAGAGCCGAAATAAATAACAAACATTAGTCTCGGTGCGGGAATCGAACCCACAACCTCTCGTTACATAGGTGGCTACTCACCTGCTGGGCCATGGAGGCTGTTAAAACTGCTCGTGGTATTCAAAAACAAAAACCTTTCTACTCTACCTAACCTAATTGGATCCTCTCAAATAAATCACAATTCTATTAGCTATTCGAATGTTGCACGTACAGAAGGTCTGAAGACAGGAGGCTGGCATCGCATTGACAGCGCAATCCGCAACGAGCCTGTCCTGATGCTGATTTATTGTAATAAACAATAAATAAACTGGTTCACTACATTACCACGAGTGTAGCTTAGAGAGACCTAGATACGTCTCAACTATTGAATGTGTTTAATTTCGGTATTAAAATATATTATTTTTTATTATTGATTAAACTTAGGAAAATGAGAATTTATTTCATTTTAGCTAACTTATTAGTCCAGTGATTATGCCCAATGTGGCGATTTTTCCACTTATCCCATCATTATTTTTACAACTGAACGCGGATGCACGTGTTGCACTTCTAATTCTTCTTCATTTGATTTTTTTTTGCAGAATATAGACAAAATTGAATGCCAATACATATTTTTAGCGGTTGTTTTCAGGAGTACAGGCATAATCTTATGTATGTATGACAATTTTGAATGTAGCTTTGATTTTAATGACGCAGATGTCAGCCCTAGATGGTATGAGATTTGTCAAATAAAAGGAAATTTAAATATAATATTTTATTTATTTCAAATTAAGTATCCAAGTACTATTGTTAAAATATGTTCAATATATTGCCATTTCTACAAGTTCTTGGAGGAGCGAGTGCGTTAATTAAGCTGTCTTTCGAAGGCTGGTCGCGCGACATCGCGACACTGCGGCAAACTACATGCGATAAATGTACGCCTAGCCCCTGAGCACACTGAGCACTGTTGCTGTGTATCTGGGTTTTTGGAGAAGGTAACTAGGATTGCATTGATATTAAGGTCTTTGTCATTGTATTGTTTACCTTTTTGTGTAGTGTAACACAGGCTCAGCACGCACTTTTACTAACCGCATCCACTCTCGCCCATAGGCTCTCGTGTACTGACACGGTGCGCTCGAGACAGTGAATGTCATGTACCATGTCTGTGTGTATGTGTGTGTCAGTGTACGAGTAAATAGAATAGAACATAGCTACTCGATAATAATAATACAGTGCATACATATACATATATATATGTATCACGCCAATAACAGGTATACACAAACACTACAGTCATGTCACGCAGACCTGGCTGAAAACTGTCTGAGTATGCTCGAAGATTTTTCTACTCAATATAGAGTTGAAATCATTTTCTATACTTGTTTCTCACGTGTATTTCAATTTTATTAAAATGGAATAAGATCGACTTTAATAAGGCAACTTTAATTGCCAAAAACATTTCTGAAAATTGGTGGTATTTGCAAACTTGTATTTGGAGATACTATTGTTTCAATTTTTGAGATAGATATACAGTAGCTACTATATAAGTATATAATGCTTGCGTCGCCGTCATTTTAGCCACGCTCGACTTCTGTAGATAGTAACATGATGTTAGCTTATATTTTAATTTTAACGGACTACAAAATCTAACAATAGTTTTGGAAGTTTAATTTGTAGTTTCAGAGATTAGTGCATTCAAATATTTTTGAACCTTTAGTGTATTCTTAATATGCATATCAAGATATTTTAATCCTACTATGAATGTACCACTTTACATCTAAAATTACCGCATCCACAATACTGTATTGTATCTCGTGGTCACGTATCGCCAAGTCAGCGCATAAATAACGTATGGAGCTGCTAATCCGATATGAATGTGATTTGTTGGGCAATTTATTTATTTGCTTAACCCAGTAAATAGCCCTCGCATGTCCCAGGCCTACAACGTGCTCTAATTAACAAATAAATAATGGGATACAAAAGTATATTCAATTATATTTTACCAATGAATTATTTGTAGACAGGCCGTTGCTCACTTATAAGTCATAGGGTTGTATTAATTTTCTGGAATAAGAATTTTAATACTACAGTCTTTGTTCTCTGTTGAAAAGTGTAGTTGTAGGTCTACGCTGTTCACAATTTTGTTTACAGCATGAATGAGCCGGCTTGAAAGGGTTATTATGAAGGTAACAGCTTCAAATATACTTATATAGTCTTTTTTATGGTAAAATATAAGAATTGGGTATCTTTAAGTCAATAGTGAATAGGTGTGCTCCACCGGAAACCACATCACCACGTACCATCAGGCGAGATAGTGGTCAAACGCAAGCCTAATAAAAATTTTACCAAATGTATGGTAAAATCACGTTATTTCAACGATAATCAGGCTTGATTACTATCCAATTCTATGGCACTTATTTAAGTGTTTAAATATGAAAAAATGCTATAACTTTACTATAATTAGAACAACAGAATCTTCCATTGACACCAACGACAGATTCGTCAGTTTTTGTTAGGCGCCAAAAATAATTATCTACGCATACCAAAGAACTCTCCTACCCGAACTGTATTCAATTATCGTTCTTGAATACGGGGTGTCTGTCCACGTAGATATTTTAATTTGCAAGATATTTCGAAAAACATACATTTATTTCCTATAAGGAAGAATAAGAAAATGCTGAATCATCAATAAGGCCTGGAAGACGATGATTTTTATGGGAATACAGAATTTTGGTCATTCACTGTTTTATCGTATTATTATATGTACGATATAAAACCCGCCAAATTCATGTTCCGAATACTTTCTGATTAACATTAGCAGTAAAGCGAACGGTTTACGAGAGTCTCACACAAATTCGTTCCCATCCTCCATACAGCGTACTAAAGGCTGATAAATTCATAAATTTCTTATTTATAATACAATAAAATTTATAACCACTATAATCTGCCGACAGAGCTCACGACGCAAGATATTCTGTTATTAACAATTCTCTAACGGCACGTCCTACCATCGTGTTTTTTTCCTCAAGTGTTTGCAGTTAATGCTGGAAAAGCTGACCGTATTATCTGAGTGGTAGAGACGTTTTTCATGTGTGTGATTTGATGAGTGAAAGTAAATAGTGATGCTCAATAACCATCGGCATAAATAGTATTAACAACAATTGATTTACATACAAATTGCTTTAGACAATATTGCTGAAGGAATGGCGCGCGTGATGCGAAACGAACATTACGTGCAGCCACAGAAAATGCGGGGAGCAAGGAGCGGGGAGCGGGGAGCGAGAGAGATTCACTCGCTTTATATCATAAATGTAATTGTCCAAGGACCTTATAGCTTTTATTCATCACTAACATATGCCTGCCGCTTTAGATGAGGAGGCTGGAATTCCACAGAAAATTTACAAGTATGTCCAATGGTTCTCTAATGATGTGCTGACGTATGGTAAGCATTAAAATTTTGTTTATTATCCTTACCAATACTCAGAATATGAGCTGCTGCAGTTCTTTAAGGTTCACAACATTGTGCGTTCTTCTTTAAAATTTATTGTAGATCGATTATGCACAATTTAATTTATAATTTATGCTACTTATTCATTGGTTTATAAAAGGTATTTAAACAATTCATTAAACTTGAGTTAATTTGATTTTAAGTACCTTCTAAGTCAATAAACAAGTTCATGAAACTGTCGATCACTACAAATATTTGATATTTTCAGTTAATATTCACTACAATGTGTACAAGTAACAAATCCACTGTTTTTTTTTTATATAATATTTATCACACTCGCTGTTTCTCTAGCCCGATCGCAGAAAGCGCAGTTCGTATCTGGCGTAGGGGACCTCTACACGTACTCGTAGGCTTAGCTCGCGAGTCGTATGAATACTGTCACCTGATTACTCTTATTGAACTCACTACAGCTGATTTATACACTTAATGAAATTGCTCTAGCGATCTCTTGATCAGAAGAGACGGTGATTTTTTTATAGGAAAAAGAAAATTTTGCAATTTCCCATATATTTACAGTGCACGACGTAAGATTACGGAAAATTACTGAATAGTTCAGCCATCAACATTTTTTATTGGATTTAACATTCAGTCATGAGAAAATATACATACATATACACTCACGCCTGAAACCCTCGAAGAGTTAGGCAGAGTTGAAACCAGTACACCCACTTGTCGCCGAATTTATTATGATCCCATAATGTTATAGGGGGCGATCCTATCGCCATACCGGGCACAATTCCAGACTCCGAGCTTAAACTGAGTATAACTCAATAGAAAAACTCAATATCACTATGAACCCGGAGATGGAACCCGAGACTTCAGCACATCAGTCGGAACAATTACAATTACAACTGCGCCACCGAGGCAGAGCAGTTATCAGATTTTCTCAAACAAAATGTATTCTCAAGTCTCCACTCACAAAGCCGTTGTATTTATTCGTTCGTGGTTTTCTCGTCAAATCAAGTGGATCGAGTTTGTTTTTTCTCTTTTCCTCAGTGCGCCACCTTCCACGATTCATTTACATAATCCCCGTCAACTGCAGGTCCTTACGAACTGAGTAACATTGTAAACCGACTGATACAGATGACTAGGTTCCGTTTAATTCAGTGTAGTTTATTACATTTTATGTGTCATAAAATATTCTTACATGACTTACTTACTAAACCTTACAAATATTTAAAACTAGTGACTCCTACACTTCGCGTAATTCAATAACTGCCTACGTATTAAATAGAAATCCTCCCACCTCTTTAGGTATCGCTAAAAAGTTTTTTATTTCATAAAAAGTACACCGACTTCAATAAAAAACAAATGATGCGTCCCTATAAAATTTGCGGTTTGCCCTCGATTTTTCGGAGATACCATCATCAGATCCTGACTTGGTGCCAATGGAACCACCTGGGAAGTATAGCCTTTTAAACACAAAAATAATTTCTCGAATCGGTTCAGGCGTCTCCGAGTAATCGGGGAACATACATAAAAAAAAGATTCTGACAAATCGAGAACCTCCTCCTTTTTTGAAGTCGGTTAAAACTGCAGACCAAAAATACACGTAAACGTGCATAATGAATTGAATTAAGCATTAATGCGGGAACGAGTGTTTCTATTAATCGGTGCGAGGATGGTCTGGGGTCGTAAATCACCGCGGGCTATAAATCGCGCGTTTCAGCGGCAGTGCACGTCGCCCGCCGGTGATCGCGGCTGCTGTCCGCCCACAGTGCCGCACTCTACACTGCACAGTGCAGTGCAACCTGACTGGTGGCTCATCGTATCCTAGCATAACTAATATTTAATAGTATGCATAATACCATCCAAACAATATCGACCAATGGTACCACTGGTGGTGGTATGGTGTTTGGCCGTTCTGCGGCCTTCTGAACACTCTGACACTAGACCCTCGACTCCTTCTTCACCTTTTTGGCCATGGCATAGTGTGAGGAAGCAGGCCGGCATGAAATTGTTGAGTAGCGGGGGATAGATTTTCTCTCGTTACTCAATACTCTTAATTGGACGGCACTGCGCTTACCATCATGTGCAGTGTGGTCACTTTGCTGTACTGTACTGTAAAACTGTACATGCAGAAAAACATAATTGTGGCTATAAGGTTTCCAATATATGCAGAACAGATTTGATGATCTGGCCACACCGACTTAAGGTGTTCTATATTTTACCTCCTCGATAATATTTCCATTCCATTAGCAATTTAAATAACATGCATTAAACTCAATTCTAATGAAATAAGAGTTGTTTAATTTAATATCATATAAATAATTCTTTTACTCTATAAAAGAATCTCTTTTTAAAATGCAGCGTGCTAGGTTGCACTTAGATGCAAGTCTTAGAAGCTTTTAATATTAATTAGTGTTCGATGCGAGAGCCAAAAAGGCTCCCGTACATAGAACTCGGATGTTTCGTGTCAATTTAAGTGAATATCACGCAACGGATCTCCTCCTACTCCAATGCTTCTAATCGTTTTAAAGAAAGCAGAAAATAAATTTGGCTTAATTTAAAACCTTCCGACTCGGACATTCATAAAAAATATACACGCACGCCTGTTATCTCCGAAGGGGTAGGCATAGGTGTAACCAGTACACCCACTTTTTGCTGAATTTCGGTCCCATAATGTGTTAGGGGGCGAGCCTATCGCCATACCGGGCACAGACTGCAGACTCCGGGCTAATACTGAGGAATTTCCAGATAGAAAAGCCCAATATCACTTTACCCGACCCGGGGATCCCGAGACCTCAGCACAGCAATCGTAAAGCATGCGCAATTAGAAGTGCACCACCGAGGCAGTCCATATAAAATATAGAAATACCGAGCGTGCAACAACTATTGAACAAAACTTTCAAGCCCATATTTTTATAGAAGGAATACTATACACGTCTCCTTTCACAGTCCAATGAAAAATGTTTATTATGCCTTTATATAGTTACTTCCATCCAAACTGGATACTGAACCTTTGCTGGTGGTAGGATATTCATATCCGCCCGGATAGCGACCACCGTACACAGGGTGAAAAACCCGCCATAATGGCACACGCAAGTGTGTCGCGTTCCGGGATCAGCCAGTGTACATCCGGTTTTTCTCGGGGGTCTAGAGTTGGGGTACAATGTTTGGCCATTTTGCGGCCTTCTGAGTACTCTGACAATAGACCATCGACCGCTTCTTCACCTTCTTGCCCATGGCGTAGTGTGAAGGAGCAAGCTGGTATGATTGTGTTGAGTAGCGGGGGATGGATCGTCTCTCGCCACTCGATACTCTAATTGGACCGCACTGCGCTTACCATCAGTTGCAGTGCGGTCACTTTGCTGTGCTAGGATAAAAAAAAAACTATGTGTCAAGATTTTAATGGAATTAAAAATGTGTATGGTTGGTTCCAACTTGAAACAAAGGATAGTTTTGGATCCGACAGGTGGCGCTGTTGTCCTTGGAAGCAGCAGCTAATACATTATAATGTATCATTATTGTTATTTGTAATGTCTTTTCGATAATAGTGAACTGCCACTTGTAAGACACATATAAAATTGATTAAATTTCAAAACTGCGATATTTAGAGAGCTGACGTTGGTATTGTGGTAGCATGTGGCTGGTAGTGGCCCATTAGACGCGTGCCAGTGGATCGCCGATTACATATTGGGCGTATTTGTTGCGCGTATAAGCTCTTGCGTACATGCTCATACAAGTATGTAGTTTTTTTTTGTATCCTAGCAAAATTACCACTCTGCACCTGATGATAAGCGCAGTGCCGTCCTGTTAGAGTATCAAGTAGCGAGAGACAATCTATCCCTCGCTACTCAACACAATCATGCCGGCCTGCTATGCTGTTTTTTATCCTACCACGTAATATGAATTCACTTAACTGATTGAAAGTATAGTGCAATCCAAATATTATAAGAACCACCAAGATACGTTACTTAGAATGGTGACGACTTGAAGAAACTGGATATTGATTGGGGGACTTCGAAACGTGGTTCTACGTTAAAATAGTGCCTAGTTAGAGAAAACTTATCTGTATATATAAAAGAAGAAACTGACTGACTGACTGACTGACTGATCGATCAACGCACAGCCAAAACGGCTGGGGTTAGAGACTTGAAATTTTGACAGTAGGTACCTTTTATCACGTAGGCATCCACTAAGGAAGGGTTTTGGGAAATACCACCCCTAAGGGGTTAAAATAGGGGATAAAAGTTTGTATGAAAATCCGTCATTTTTGAAGTTAAATTCATGAAAATTAGTATTTGGCATTTTAGTTAAAAATAAAAAATATATGTTTCAGGATTTTTGGAAATTCCGCCCCTAAGGGGGTAAAATAGGGAATGAAAGTTTGTATAAAAATCCGTAATTTTTAAGTTAAACGCATGAATATTGGTATTTACTATTGTATACTTTTTCTCCAAAACATGACCTCCACGCGGGCGGAGCCGCGAGCAACAGCTAGTCATGTATATAGAAGAATCAATCATATTTCATTAGAAATAAAACGAAGTTTACGGATTATATCGCGGTTTATTTTACTTTTTTAATCCTTAAAAAAAAGTATATATCAATGATTCTTCTGGTACTGTCCATTGACAGTTCCTTTGGTGGTGAATATCAGCCTCTCAAGTGACCCTTACAGAACTGATAAGCTACCTGTTTATATAATCATAGAAAATAAAGAAAGAAAATAAATTTTATTTGGTCAACACTTTAGATGTCATACAAATTAAAAACACAAGGAGTAATACAACAAACGATTATAAACCCTGAGTACACCCGCTGCTCCTCAATTTGGAAAACCTGTGTCTAAAGTATGACCAAAAATGCCATAGGCTTAATAATCATTAGTAAACATAGTGTAGATAAACGCGGATATTCCTGTAAGCTGTGTAACGAGTGGGTCGCGAGGCGCGGCGTGTGTGGCAGGGTAGGCGCCACGTTTGCGTGCACTGTATAAATTACAATGGAGTAAACACGAACGACCCTATAGAGATACTAAAAAGATGCTGTGGACTTGGGACTTTTTTTTTATCTTGGCACTGCATATGTGACCACACTGCACCTCATGGTAAGCGCAGTGCCGTCCAGTTAGAGTATCAAGTAGCGAGAAACAATCTATCCCTGGCTACTCAACACAATCATGCCGGCCTGCTGTGTAGCTTCTTCGCTCTATTATATAATCTAGTTATTGTAGACATACAACTTGAAAAAAAAGATTTGTATTAGTTCAGTTAAAACATAACTAAAGTCCTCATTTTGACTACTCCTTCTTTTTTAACATCGCATAACTTCATAACGAAACATGTATGAACCATGAACCAGTGGTTTTTGAAGACAATTTAGTATGGAGAATGCTGATTTTATATCATGGCGTCATCGTTGTTCGCTGATCTCTCCAAGGTCGAGTATTAAATTACGTATCAAATAAAAAAAAATACTGACAATATTGGCCTTGTCTATTTTTCAATAGAATGGTCAAATTATGCACTGATATTGTGTTATTCCATTTATATATTAAGAGAATTAAAATAATTAAAATATATTTACAAAATGACTTCTAATATCTACATTACAATAATTTAGTTTACAGTGTCAGTGGTGCGGACAGTAAGTAAGAAGTGCACCAGAGCTGAACTAACCCGATGTGAAAATTAAAACTGCATTGTGTCCCGCCGCAAGCCTTTGTTACTTTGTGCCAGTATTGTGCCTTAGTACTCCTATTTACTACTATACAAGTATTAAAAACATTGCAATGGCTATAAAACGGATAATACACTAGTGCTTCTGTTTAACTACGGTTTGGCAGAAGGTGAATTTCCTTAATTTGTTTGCAATTTTTCTAAATATCATAAGTTTGTATCAATTAGGAATCAAACTACCTTTTATATTAATTTTACCACACTAAGGGATCATGTAAACAATGTAAATCAATAAACATTATGATCACACACTTATGGGAAACATATTTTACAACACATACAAGCAACACACTTTTTTTTTTATTCTTTACGAACCATTAATTGCAGCTTTACACACGTTATTACGAATATCGGCAACGTAGGCGAATCAAATCACCAGAAAAATAATTTTGAGTTTTTACCGAACTTCTCGACAACCAATAAAACATACGGCGGCGGCATTGAACCCTCGGATACTCTCTAATATTCCTATATTGAAACTTTGAAGTATTGGCACGACTCGATACTCTAATCGGACGACACTGCGCTTACCGCCAGGTAGAATGGTTACTTTGCAGTCCCAGGATAGAAAAAAATATCCACAATAAAAATATAGTTTATATCGTACACTGTACAGGTACAAATAAAGCCAAGACAACGGCAGTAAACCGCAGCAAAAAAACAGAACCAGTTACCCGGAGAGATTTAAATTTAAAACGTAACACCATTTTCCATGGCGTGTAGTCTTGTTGCATACTCGGCGCCGCTGCGGTACGTTTCGAATCCACATTTAATTTATTTACACCGTCCTTGTAGCTGCCTACTTTTCTCCCGTGCTAAAAATAGACCATGTAACAGGAGTTGTGATTGCGTGGACTTTGGAGTGTGGTTTTATTTCGGAATTGATTGCAAATGAATTTACAAGGATATCTTTGACTTTGCTTTGATTGCATGAATGATTCGACTAAAAACTACATGGATTACTGCTGTTGCGTTTCGTACGAAAGTGGGTTTTAGGGGACCAAGTCCCCGTTCTGATTTTTCTAGTGTTGTAGATGGTCTTGGGTGGTAGAGATTACTAATAATAGGTACATATAAAGAAAACTATTTAACTCATTCTCTCATAGTAATTCTTTATGACACAGGAGGCAAGTAGCCACATAAAAAACGGTAGGCAGCGGCTTTGCTGTGCCCTGGCATTGCAGAAGTCTATGGGCGGCGGTGACTACTTACCATCAGGTGGCCCGTCTGCTGGTCTGCCTATCAAGGCACTAAAAAAATATATATACCTACATATTCTTTGGTCCATGTTATCCTTATGTTATCTGACTCAGAAATTCCTTATTCTATGATAATATATGTAAATAAATAAAACACAACAGTCACGCTCATAGTTGTGACCCCACACTAGGTCAAACCGGTATCGTGGGAATCAAGTACTATGGAGGACTAATGTCCCACAACACCCAGATCTGAAACAAACGTCGGCCTGTCACACAAACATTTATCTCGTTGCTCGATTTATTTGGGAATCGAACCCACGGCCTCCAGTTTCACAATTCACTCGCCCGCTGCGCCACGGAGGCTGTATGTAACTTAGATATTATTTGTTTTTAAATCCAGTGAAGGACAAATAACTCTTTTTTTTTCTTTTATAATAAAAATCAAATTGAATTGAAATGCAAATCAAATCCAAAATAACCCTTGCTCTTTGTACTGTAACTGCCAATTGAAACGGTCACAGTGAGGTCCCCACTCAGCAGTAATTTGTGCAAAGTTTGCTCTACCCATTAGCAGGTGGAGGTCGAGGATTACAAATTTATGTAAAGACGTAATGAAGTGACCGTCGGGTCCATCCTGTTCAAACAACTCTCTACTTCTTAACTGCTGCCTCAATTTATCTAATTGGTGGCGACTTCGCTTTAAGAAAGTTGTTGGCACGTCGGTGGCACACTGAGAGATTGGGCTGGGGTATTTATATCCGGGTTATATGGTAAACGTAAAATTCCGTTAGATATAATTATTCTTACTAATTATGCTTATTTTGTAATAAATAGCCATGTACCTGATCAAGAAATATATTTCTTTAGTTTAACTCTAAAAGTAACAGTCTAATTAATAATATCAAAGCTGGTGGTAGGATATTCATATCCTCCCGGATAGCAACCGCCGTACACAGGGTGTAAAACCCGCCATAATGGCACACGCAAGTGTGTCGCGTTCCGGGATCATACAGTGTACATCTTGTTTTTGTCAAGGGTAGGTTTGTAGAGTTGGGCTACGATGCGGCCTTCTGAGTACTCTGACACTAGACCCTCGACCGCTTCTTCACCTTCTTGCCCATGGAATAGTGTGAAGAAGCAGGCCGGCATGATTGTATTGAGTACCGAGGGATAGATTGTCTCTCGCTAATTGATACTCTAACTGGACAGCACTGCGCTTACCATCAGGTGCATTGTGGTCACTTTGCCGTGTCAGGATAAAAACAATATTCAAATTCTGTCACCGTGTAAATATTTTAAATTTGTACGCTGTAGTCGCCTATTGCGGGAGCACGTCACACTGGTGTTATTGAAAATGTATCCTAGTTGGAGGTCGTTTAATAAATAAAAAAACATTTATAAAATATTATTTTCTAATTTCGAGATGTTAACGTACTTATAAACAATAATAAATAAACCCAACAGTCACACACATAGTTTTTACCCCACACTAGATCAAACCTGTATCGTTGATATCAAATACTACGAAGGACTACGGTCCCATAACACCCAGACCCGAAACAAATATCTGTCACACAAACGGTGCAGGAATCGAGCCCACGGCCTCTCGTTTGTTTCACAGCCGACTACCTGCGTACT
Source organism: Laothoe populi (assembly GCA_905220505.1). NCBI lineage: Eukaryota > Metazoa > Arthropoda > Insecta > Lepidoptera > Sphingidae > Laothoe > Laothoe populi. The sequence goes on from HG992154.1 coordinate 21,165,400, forward strand.
GTGCCACGGAGGCTGTCAGTTACCAGTGTTACACTTATCAGTGTGGAAAGGCCCAAGAGGTAAAATATATATAGGAAGACACACGCCGCACACGAGACGGCAAGATGATATGCAAAGGTAGCGGGATAAAAATGGATACAGCTTGCTCAGATGCATGGTCTCTTTTGGAAGAGGCCTTCAACCAAGGAGTAAAAGAGTTTTCTTGCAGAGTAAAAGTAAATAATTTATTAAAACTTTATTAAATGTAACATGAATTATACTAAATTTAACCTAGATATTTAGTTTAAGTGTAATTTTTTTCTGGCATGTCAAAGTGACCACAATCCACCTGATGGGAGTAGCGAGAGACAATATATCCCCCGCTACTCAACACAATCATGCCGGCTTGCTTGCACTCTATGCGATGGAGGAGAAGATTAAGAAGCAGTCGAGGGTCTAGTGGCAGAGTAGGTACTCAGAAGGCCGCAAAACGGCCAAATATAAATTTTATAACGTACGAATGTTCAAGAGGAACAAATAAATTATGTAGTTGTAATATTCCTCGCACTCAGTATATCCGTGGTAAAGGAAGTGCTCCACAGCCCGTGGACAAGTTGCTAGCAGAAGCACAATTAGTGAGCGACGGCGGACGGACGACGTTTGCATGCATCGCCAGTGCTCTACTTCAGCGGCTTGTTACTTATTAACGGTAGAGAGTGTGAGTTTGTATCTTCAGTGGTCCAACGACAACTAACAAACGTAACTTAAATATAGTGAACGACTTGTAGTTGCAGTAAACTACAAATTCACATAATTAATTTAGAAATATATGAAAATATTTTGACGCCATCTTGATATACTTATGATGTCATCGTATTTTTTCGTTGAAGTTGTATTTGTCCACACATACATCTATATTCACGCCTGTAATCCTCGAAGGGGTAAGGAAGAGGTGTCGGTCCCATAATGTGATAGGGGGCGAGCCTATCGCCATACCGGACGCAATTCCAGACTCTGGGCTGATACTGAGTATTTAAAAATAGAAAAACCAAATACCACTTTACCCGACCCGGGATCGAGCCCGAGACCTCAGTACAACAGCAGTCAAGTTGTATTTATACTATATTCTTAAATCAACCAATGGCCCACTATATGGAAAGCGACCGACGATGAACATCTATAATACCAGAAATATTATCAGAGCGTTCCTGGCCTTAAGGATGAAGAACGAGAATTGGGAAGGGGGAAGATTTAATCCTCTGAGAATCTCATACACAAAATGCAACATGCCTCGACTGGTCTACTGATCAGCAAGTCACATCGCGTCGGTTATCTACAGGATAATGGTAATAACCCAGTCGAGTCGGCTCATTTACCACTTTAAAATCAGCCTCACTTTTTAAGCCAATTTGGCATAGCTGCCCAGAAATAATACTATGCATGGATGAATTTCAAATAAACCAGTTTACTTCTGTTCGGAGTACGTATAATTGTAAGCAGAAGTTTGTTATTGAGAGCGTCCACCTTGCATACACGAGAGTAAATTAACGAGCAATCAAAGTTGGCTCATACATATGAAGTGGCCTAGCGTCACAAACTACCGTGATATTACATTAGAAAGCAAATTATATAAATAAAGGTCTCAACCTTTGGGGCAAAATGCAAGGTAGAGCTCAGAATTTAAATGTTTGTTAAAAACATTTGCATTTAATTTGTACACACACACACATACACTCACGCCTGTAATCCCCGAAGGGGTAGGCAGAGGTGTAACTAGTACACCCACTTTTCGCCGAATTTCGGTCCCATAATGTGATAGGGGGCGAGCCTATCGCCATACCGGGCACATTTTCCAGACTCCGGGCTAATACTGAAGAATTTCTAGATAGAAAAACCCAATATCACTTTACCCGACCCGGGGATCGAACCCGAGACCTCAGCACAGCAGTCGTAACGCATGCGCAATTACAACTGCGCCACCGAGGCAGTTTAATTTGTATTAGATAAAAAAAATTATACTAGCGCTGTATTAAACACTGTCCCACTGCTGGGCACGGGCCTCCTCTACTAATGAGAGGGGTTAGGCTTCAGACCACCAAGTTGGTCTAATGCTGATTGGTAGACTCCACACACCTTCGAAATTCTCATGAGAATTCTCAGGTAAGGTAAAGGCACCTATGTTGGACGCGGACCAGCCATGGACATTTTTTGAATTTACGTCGAAAATTAAGCAAACACGCAGTATTTTTTTTTTAATTTCAACACTGATCAGTTGTGCCATATTTTAGTTGTCATACCAACTGTTTTTGACAGCCGACACCCATTTTGATTGCGGCCTTAACGGTTGTTAGTTACGCGGTGTCATTTGGTGTCGGGAATCATAATTTATTATAAGAATTGCGATGCAAGTAAGTACACTTAACATCTTATTTTGTGTCAGGTGTATCGTCGTTGTTGAAATTCATATTATTTAGTGATTTATCAATAGTAATACATTACTTTTATAATATAACCCAAAACCCATTGTCATTCTAACTCTAAAATTACCGGTGTCCATAACTGGATATTATTCAAGCACGTACACCCAATCATGGACAGAGTGTCCATAAAGTGAACTTCCTTATTTTTATTATTTTTCATGTATCATACGTCTGCTCTAGTATATCTTCATGTCTCTCTAGAAATCTGCAATAAATTATTAGTCTATCCATAATAATGGACATTCTGTCCATGACTAGGTGTCTGTAATAGGTTCAAAGTATTTGTTATACAAACAAATTTATTTTCAAACTAGAAATGGCCCCAAGAAAAGACTACACAAAAGAAAAAATGGCCAAGGCTATCGAAGAAGTAAGAAAAGGAGAAATATCTGTTGCCACTACAAGATACGGAGTCCCAAGGATTAATTTACACTAGCTGTTGCTCGCGGCTCCGCCTGCGTGGAGGCTATATTCGGGAACAGAAGTATACAATCTAAGGAGTTGTCTTCTGCACCGAGGCTTCTGTAGCGATTGTCCAGCCTCTCAGGTGTTGTGCCTGAATCTTGAGATTGCATCTAAAGAATACCCTCCATAAGTTTAACCTCACTTTGCCCCTTTTAGGGATGATTTTTCAAAAACTTTGAAACACGTATTTCTTTATTTCCTACCAAAAGCCTAAATATCAATTTACAGATCCCTAAGTCGAGGAATTATGGATTTCCCATACAAATTTTGAACTCCTATTTGACCCCTTTCAAAGTTGTTTTTTGAGAAAAAAGATAGCCTATGTCCTTCTCCAGGCTATAATCTATTCCCTTACCAAATTTCATTACAATCCGTTCAGCCGTTTAGTCGTGAAGAGGTAACAAACAAACAGAGTTACTTTCGCATTTATAGTATTAGTATGGATAATAAAATCACCGGGAAAAGGCCTATATTGATTATAATCTAGGTCCAGCTACTGTACTTACATATAAGGAAGAAAGGCCAAAGTTGGCTTTCGAGTATTCTCCTGATATATAAGACGGACATTTATTCATAATAATGTTAGAGTGTTTTTATTCAAATAACATAGCTGACCGGTTGGCTTAAAAGAGAAGCATTTTGTTAATAGCTAATACTTTGTCCTTTACTTGGTCATTCATATTTCCATGACTAGCTGTTCACAATTAGTGGTCCAACTCTGGATTATTACTGTCCATTGATGGCTGTTCATAATGTCCATAATTGGGGGTCCAACACTGGATTATAACAGTCCATTGATGGTGCCTAAGTAGGGGTGTTGTTTATTTTTAATATTTTATTGTACTGAGGACTAAACTGAAATTTAAGTATTGAATACTGATTGACAAAAGAGCTTTTAATTTACTTGCAAATTCCAAAGAATGTATATTGAAAAATGAAGAAATTACAAAGCAAATACAAAAAAAAATCGCTTATACTGTCCATGACTGGTGACTTTACCTTATGCAGGTTTCCTCACGTTGTTTTTCTTCACCGTTAAATAAGGGATAATTAACATTTAATACACACGTAACTTTAGAAAAGCCAGGGGTGTATGCCATTTGAGTTTCGAACATACGACACTTTCGTCTTGACACTCCGTACCGCAACCAACTAGGCTGTCGCTTGGTTAAAAAAACATACGTTTATAAAATAAGAAATTTATTTATACTAAATTCTTTTTTTCCTGTATAGGAAGATGAGACGGGCTATTTGATGGTAAGTAAACACCGCTGCATAGACTTTTGCAATGCCAGGGCACAGCAAAGCCGCTGCCTACCAAATTGTAAAAGTTTGATATGAAGGTCCACACTACTTTAACAAAGACATTTGTGTTTGTATTTTTGACTCAGTGCCGCAGAGCAATCATTGGCATGTTTTTTTTTTTTTTATCGTGGCACGGCAATGTGACCGCACTGTACCTGATGGTAAGCGCATTGCGGTCCAAATAGAGTACTGAGTAGCGAGAGACGATCTATCCCCGCTACTCAACACACTCATGCCGGCCTGCTTCTTCACACTACGCCATGGGCAAGAAGGTAAAGAAGGGGTCGAGGGTCTAGTGTCAGAGTACTAAGAAGGCCGTAAAATGGCCATTGTACCCCAACTCCAGACCCCCGACCAAAACCGGATGTACACTGGCTGATCCCGGAACGCGACACACTTGCGTGTGCCACTATGGCGGGTTCTTCGCCCTGTGTACGGTGGTCGCTATCCGGGCGGATATGAATATCCTACCACCAGCCAAACGTAACATTATTAACGACATATCAATCACATATCTCGAACCAACAATATACTTCGAACAAAGCCGCACCAATAATAATCTTGTGAGCCGTGACATGCTAAAATATGATTAATTCACTTCATTCCTATTTAAAAACCCAATTCGACCAGCTAGTATAAATGTGGTTTTAGGGCTTGTGGATAAAGCTCACTTTGTATATGGTTTCAAATACCGACGAGCCTTTTATTTTCTATTTTTTATGAATTTTATTGTAAAAAACCTCGTGCGTATTATCTATATGACATACAACTGTACGCGCAAGTAAACATCGAATGTGTATGCGACGGTGTTGATGCTGTACACTTTTTTTTTAAGTGCCTCGATAGGCAGACGAGCAAACGGGCCACCTGATGGTAAGTAGTCACCGCCGCCCATAGACTTCTGCAATACCAGGGCACAGCAAAGCCGCTGCCAACCGTTTCATGTAATACAAGCATCAGAAATTGCTCCCATAACTTTTTTTATATATGAATAGGCTTGCGATTGACTACTATCTCGCCTGATGGTAAGTGATGACGTGGTCTACACATAACTTAAGGCTAACTGTATCAAGAAACAAACAATCGCATTAATAGGTACATTTATTTGTTTTCTTTTCTCCTTTTTCAAATTCTTTTAAAATGTATTTTATACACCCATTATATTTTATCTCTACACCACCCTGGGTTGACCGACCCAGTCAACCCAGGATGGTGTAAAAATCCCGTGGTTGGATCCCGTGGAGGATCCCGTCCCGTGTTGGTTCAAAACCGTTAATGGCTCTCGATCACCCGCTTACGCATCATATACCTATTGTCATTGTAATGTGTGAGTCTGTGCCAAGATGTATGATAGTAATTAAGGATTGGCAGACGCTATGGTACGCTCTCGATCTATATAGAGGTATAATGAAGCTCTAATGGATTGTTTGATTTAAGAACGTATTTTGTAACTGCTTATATGGATGATGGTTATATTATCGTAGACACATATTTCTTTAGTCGTTTATATATAATGGTACTTTCATATATGGCAGCCTTCGTGGTGCAGTGGTTTAGCTGAATGTGAAACGAGGCTGCGTGTTCAATGTCAAGGCAAATGCTTGTATGATCAAATATTTCATTCAAATGTTTTCAACAAATCCTGCAAAAGTTGATGATACCTAATTTTTGGATCCTTTAAGCGTAGTGTGAAAAAACTACACAGCCGGCTGGAATTGTTTTGAATTGTATTGAGTTGTAACGGATTGATTGTCTCTCGCTACTTAATACTCTTATTGGACGGCACTTCGCTTACCAACAGGTAATTTTGCCCTGCAAGAATAAAAAAATCACCAGGTTATCCTAGTGCGGACGACTATAATTGTGGTGTATTTCTATACTTAGGTATAGCATGAATAGGGAGTAATACAAATTAATAATACAATAAAATTATTTGTTCAAACAATTTTTTTTGATAAACTCATAACCTACAATCACCTGAAACATTGCTTCATTTTGACAGTTTGTAATGAAGCAAAAATAATGAATATACATCGTGAGAATATTGTGAGCTCATTTACACTGAGGTACGACACGGAGGGAGTCTGTGGGGAGGAGACGGGAGTGGGGGGAACAATCAGCACCAGCGTCGACGACCGCACAATTTTTAATCCCCGCGCACTGGCGAGAAAGTTTTTAATTCGGCCCGTGTGGAAACGCGCGCCGCACCGCGTTTGACACGGGAGCCAGGACATATTGCTGCTGTGGTTATTTAGCGAAAAAAAATGAATATATACATGGAAAATTCAAGAAAATGTATGTCTTCCAAGACTGAACCAATAAACGTAAACACGCATGCAAAGCTGCGGGCAAAAGCAAGTTCTAAAACCTGGTCAACAGTTTTAATTATAATCCATACAAATCAAGTATATAGATTCTAAGGTATTATTATATATACAGTTCATATTTAACAAATATCGGCTACAATTTAAATGGCTCTACGACTCTCTAAGTCTGTTGACGCATAGAACAACTAAATTCGTAAAGGATAAGTAACCTTTAAACAATTTGTCAATTTCGAATAACATTTTATATTTAGCGTTTTTTAGCCAGTGATACACTTAAGAGTGCTTGAGAGTGTTTGCCAAAGTCACTGTACCAACTCAAAACATTCCAAGCTCTCTGACAACCGGTGTCCCGAAGCGGTCTGCTCGCGAGGCGAGGGAGGCCCGCCGTGTTTACGTACACTATCTTTTTTAATCCACACTCTGACACTCCGGTCTCTGACACCCACGCCCACATTAGCGCGCTCTCCGCTGCCCGATTTATTGCATGCTTTTGTACTGTCCGACACCTTACGTGTCATAACACTGGCTTTTTTGCAGGTTTTAATTTGACTCTCGCTTGTTAGTGAATGCTGAAAAAGGTGCAGACTGGTTTACACATTTTTGAGAAGAGAATATGAATGGAAAAGTATAAATTCCCTCTCACCGATATGACACAATACATAAACATCACGCCTGTATCTCCAAAGGCGTGAATAGAGGTGCAACTAATACACCCACGGATCGTAAAATTGATTACCGTTCCATATCTTTTTAACCCCTCCAGTCAGGAAGGATATTAAAAAAAAAGTCGGGAGTAAAGCAACAAGCTTTTATTTCCATAGCATTAAAGTTAAAAATTGCATGCAAGAACGGCGAGTGTTGCTAGTGTTAGCGCCGCCGGCGTGCCTATCCGTCATGACAGTTTAAGGGTTAAAAATCGAAAATTCCAAATTGCCATTTGCAGACCTGGGATTCGTATGATTTATCAGCCTGTCTACGCTGTTACTATACGGATGATGTGAAATAAAAAAATATAGTTCACCTATCCCGGGTATAAAGAAAAATCAGTACCCCTATGGGAAAGAATATTCATTCTACATAATCCTTAAAAGTTTTCAATCAAGAAGAAACTGCGTAATGATAGACTATTACAGCAGAATTTGTCGTAAATAGTACTAATCAGCATAAGATTTATGGTGACATACCCGCATTACTGGCGAGGTCGACCAAGCGGTAGGTACCTAAGGTCTAAGGAGCAAAAGCACTAGAGCAAATGTAATTTTTTCCGATTTAAAATAGATTCTCTTGACTAGATATAGTCAAAAATAGTGTTTTATTTGTGAAAAACTAGTGACTGCTTCCAGCCATACGCTTTTCTAGATCAACCAGTATATATTCAGATACTGCAGGCATAATTTTAAGCCAGGTACTAAAACAACCTAATGTAATAGACAATCTACTTTCTGGTCAAACGGAACAAACATTAAAACAATATTTACAAACAAAACATAAAACCCCTCATCTTTATTCAAAAAGGTTTTATACTTTTCTTCGCATCAAACGCTAGGAGCACTGTGACGAAGCAATAAAAGGAATTCAATCCGCCACGGGCGCCCAAATCAAATTTAACACCGCGGGGAAAATTAAAAAGTGCGACATTGTTTACGGACACGTTTGGGCGACGGTTTAGGACGGGGCGACGGCGGGGCAGTGGCGGGAAGGGTGGAGGGTTAGGTCGTTACAAAACAAACACATAATCGCGGATTCGCGGCTGTAAACCGATCATAAAAACACTCCGCTACGATTCAAACAATAGATCGTGTGTTTTACGTGTCGTAAACTATGCGACCACGAGCTATAAATATATTGTTTTTCTTTTTTTATTAGAGGTACTCTAAGTATTTCTAGCACACTATACTTATCTCTAAGTTCAGTACAATCTAAACATACTAAGAACAGTTGAGATATATAATATACACTTATCTCGGTCTAAAATAACTGAACTCTGGTGGAACATTGGTTGATCCTGGAATACGTCTCAATATTGAGGTTTTTCCTTCTTCGTGTGATGGACGTCTAATCGGGTCCTTGTCAGGTATATCTACCACCAGCATGAAGCAATATGATATTTGCCTTGAAAATAGCTATGAATTTTTGGTAACTGGTATACAAAAAGACTATAACAGATCTACGTCCAAGAACGAGCTGAGAATAACAATGGAATATAATATAATGATGAGCCAAACGAAAATATAATGTATGTTTCATTTCAACCACATATCGTATTTACCTTGCTATTCAAGGACACAAAATCAGTTTAAAAAGACAACCTTTCCTAATAGTAAAGCATCGCTATATCTTCGTCTGGTGGGACAAAAAGTGTATCGCTGGGGTTTGTGTCTCTAGTAAATAAAAAACATTGAAAAAGAAACGGCGCGAAGTTACTGCTGTATTAAATTGTGCAATCATAAAAATATTAGCACGTGCGACTTGCGAGTCAAACTGAGTCGTCCCCGCGGCTTTATTGACAAACAAAAACAAAGTGTTTTTATATGTGTAACTAACTTTAGCTCGCGGCTCCGAGCGCGTCTTAGACAAGTTTTTTACACAATTATTACCACCTTCTTTCTTGTCTTAAGATTTTTTTTGACAAGTTATGGATGACGTGGTTTCTTAATGGTATCAAACAGTATTGAGATTTAGGTAAATTTAATAAAAAAAATCTATACATATTTTTTGCCTCTTTTCACTCGCTTAGAGATGAGAAATAAAACAATATTTCTACGAGGCATAATAATGCGGGTGGGTAGCCTTCAAACACATAATTTTTTTATGGAAAATTCTTGCCTATGTTCCTCAAGATTTTCTCCTTTACCGGTAAATCAAGCGATAATTAACAATAAATACACTCGTTAATTGATAAAAGATGAACATATTTTTATACAGTGGTTTCTCGCGATACTGGTTCATCTAGTGCGGGAGCCGTTGTATTTACTTACTTACTTATATAAGTTCAGCAGTGGTCTGTAAGAGAAGAACTCATGAATTTACCTATCCAACATACGTAGGCATATATAAAAAACGAGCCTCAAAATACCGAGTTTGCATACGCTACAAAAACGCCCAATCGGCAACCGGTGTATAAAGAAAGTCATTATAACCTGCGTGTTTTCATATGGGATTAGTTGCATAATCCGTAGACGCAAGCACGCGTCAGTTACGCCGCGCGCCGAGCTGAATGCGCATATTGTACTGCGCCGATTGCACTAAACCCGCGTTCACGCCTCAACAAAGCGAGGTTTAACGCAAAGTGATTGGATAGGTGAGGTTATTGATGCAGCACTTTTTTTTAAATGCCGGGATAGGCAAACTAGCAGACGGGCCACCTAATGGTAAGTATCACCGCGGCCCATAGACTTATGCAATGCCAGAGCACAGCAGAGCCGCTGCCTATCGTAAAAGGCACTGTATTTAATTTCTTGATGTACTTTTTAAAGGTGCATCAAAAAAATAAAATACATCTATTGATCACTTAAAAAAAGCAAGCGATAGCCTAGTTGGTTGTGGTACGGTCAAGCCGAAAGCTGTACTTTCGAAACCCAAATGCCATACATCTCTGACTTTTCTTAAGTTACTGGTGTATTCATTGTTAATTATCGCTTGCTTTAACGGTAAAGGAAAACATCGCGAGGAACTTACATAACTGAGAAATCTCATAAAAATTTCGAAGGTATGTGAAGTCTACCAACTGGCATTAGGATTTGATTTGAATTTTAATTTTAGTGTTCTTTCTAACTTTATATAAGTTCACAGGTTTATTATAATTTAAAATATTTCTAATAATTTTAAAACAAGAATTAAGGTATCAAAAACTAATTAATTTGACTGTAAAAAGTGTGGAGCCTCAAGATATATCAAAGTGATAATTTCATCTTGGATTCTCATTGGCATTTGATAAAATATACTAAGGCAAAGGCCATACTTGAAAATAAGTAAACAAAATGTCGTTCTCAATCGAAGTCTCGCTCAGTAATTGAATAAATCAATAACCTAATATTGATTTCATTATAAAATGATGTGAAAACACGCGCGCTGATTGATTCGTGCTCTCAAGGTGCGCTAGACGGAGGGGAGACGTTCAAATATTTGCGCAGCATGTAATAAAATCATATCGGATACCTGCCGACGTGCCAGACCCGGCCAGACGTTTATTAGATTGTATTAGGAATATGTTAGCGAGAGGAGCGAGTAGTCAAACTGGAAATGGCTTGAATTAACAAGAACCTTATATATAATAGTTTCTTATATTTACGTGAATATTATACATTGAAATAAAACGAATTTTACGGATTATATCGCGGTTTATTTTACTTTTTTAACCCGACATTTCGAAGACTTTACAGCCTTCATGGTCACGGGGCAGACTGAGTTGTATGTCGTCTCGAAAGTATAGTGCACAATACATAAAAAAGAATCTGTAAAATTCGTTTTATTGCAACCTAATAGGGATAGGCAGATAATTGGAATGTCATGAACTAATACACTCCTTTGTTCACTGTTATCAACTTAGACAAACTGTTCGGTTACTCCTTATTTTTTCAATTTGTTCAAACAATTTTTAACAATAATAATGTGTACTTATTCATTATTAAAGAAATTAATTTAATACTATACTTCCATACATTACCATTAAATTCCAGGCTACACTTGGCCAAGCGGAATACAATTTATAGGTATTGAACCAAAAAGCAATTCATACTACTGAACATAAACATTATGTCCAAATCGCTTTCACTCGTATTACGTCGAAGATCCTTATTTACATGACATACAGTGTTATAGGGCTTTATAAATATTAATGGAAAATGAACCGTACGTTCGAGATATGAAACTGAGTTTAGGGAACTGACTGGAACATTTTTAGAGTACAATCTTGGACAATGTTTTATAGTACAAAAAAGTAATATCAATTTTATTTGATAATAATCTATCATCAGTTACTATTTCATCACTATTTGAGACCATTGTTTGGACTGGCGATATATATTATGAAATTAAGGAATGGGTTTTAATTCAAGGCAATATTCAATGGAATAAAAATATTATAGTGTCAGCCAGTGACCACAGCCCATGCAACTCGGTTGAAACGTCGGGATTTTTTCAAGAGGTCTCAGGTACGCAGGCTTCCTAACAATATTTTCATTTGCCGTTAACGTAAACAATAACATATTATGGATACACAAAACATCTTAAAATCGGTTCTGGAATCAAACCTACGACATCCATTTCAGCAGTCTGTTCCTCGTTAAGGTGCAGCTGTTATTTAAACAAGTCAAAAGAGTGCACCAATAAATAAAACGTAACATTTTGAACAAAATCCGTAAAAAAAACATGTTCAAATTCCAATCGACAACCTGTAAAGATGTTTGTACGCTGGTACAATATCTCGTATTCATTACAAAGGTAGGGAAGATTGCCGCCGTCACTCGAGTTTCAATCAACTCCGAGCGGCAAACAAAATATATCTGGCATTGTTGATTGCGCCGTGTACTAGCTACTGGCTGCGTGCGAACCTGCCCTAATCAAATTTATGTTTGTTCGTCTTCAAGAACACCGCCACCCTGCGATACGTTGCGCCACAGTTCATGAAGGTACAGTAAACTTGAGTCGGATTGAATGACTAGCATGAAATAGATATAAATGTTTGTAGATTGACAGATGGCATTGTAATCCATACCAATACTATAAATGCGAAAGTAACTCTGTTTGTTTGTTTGTTACCTTTTCACGACCAAGCGGCTGACCGGATTGTGATGAAATTTGGCAAAGAGATAGATTATATCCTGGTTAAGGACATAGGCTATCTTTTTTTGCAAAAATCAATCTTGAAAGGGGTAAAATAGGAGTTCAAAATTTGTATAGGAAATCCATCATTCCTCAAGTTACGGATCTGAAAATTCATATTTAGGCTTTTGGTAGGAAATAAAGAAACACGTGTTTCAACGTTTTTGAAAAATCATCCCTAAAGGCAAAGTGAGGTTAAACTTATGAGGTATTCTTTAGATGCAATTTCAAGATTCAGGCACAAGAACTGAGAGGCTGGACAATCACTACAGTTGCCTCAGTGTAGAGGACAACTCATTGGATTGTATACTTCTGCTCCCGAATATAACCTCCACGTGGGCGGAGCCGCGAGCAACAGCTAGTAATACTATAAATACGAAAGTAACTCTATTTGCTTGTTACCTCATTATGACTAAACGACTTAACGGATTGTAATGAAATTTGGTAAAGGAATAGATTATATCCTGGAGAAGGACGTAGTCTATCTTTTTTCTCAAAAAACAACCTTGAAAGGGGTCAAATAGGAATTGTATGGGAAATCCATAATTCCTCGACTTAGGATCTGTAAAATCATATTTAGGCTTTTGATAGAAAATAAAGAAATACGTGTTTCAACGTTTTGAAAAATCATCCCTAAAAGGGACAAAGTGAGATTAAACTTATGGGGTATTCTTTAGATGCAATCTCAAGATTCAGGCACAACAACTGAGAGGCTGGACAATCGCTACAGGTGCCTCAGTGCAGAGGACAACCCCTTGGATTGTATACTTCTGCTCCCGAATATAACCTCCACGCAGGCGGAGCCGCGAGCAACAGCTAGTATGAGATATAAATTAATACATTTTGCAGGCATGATTGTGTCGAGTTGCAAGGTATAGTCGTCTCTCGCTACTTAATACTCTAACTGGACGGCACTGCACTTACTATCAGGTGCAGTGTGGTCACTCTGCCGTGAGAATATAAAAAATGGTTAAAGTGAGATTCGTGCAGTAAACGAATTGAAAGATATGTATAAAGTACGAAACGTGATAATAAACATCATATGGATGGATGGAAATAGGACGGACTACTTTAAATAGATTTTCGCAAAAGCGAAAAAAGCTGACTTGAAGCATTAGAGGAAGACATGAGAGTCAATGTTCTCAATACAGAGAATGTTCAAGGCCGAACGAAGTGAAAATATCTGAGTAAAAAGGTGCACCCTGATAATAGGACAACGCCAGGTAAAAGAAAGTTAAATATGAATCTGATGGAATAGTGTATTTTTTTGTCTTCATTTGTAAATGGGGTAACAATATACTCAAAATTTGATTAAACACAATTATGTTAAACTAAAAATTAAATAACTTATACATCCGCCCTCACACCTGCAATCTCCGAAGAGGTAGATAGAGGTAGAGTAGGGCAGATAGGGTAACTAGTACACATACATTTCGCCATATCTAGCTCAATTCCATACTTCTACCAAATAATGAGTATTCGTATTTAATTAAATAAATTGCATAATATTCATATTGGAAGTATATAAGTGTACTAAGAACATCACAGAGTTGCGTTACTGTATTTATTAACTCTGTGTAACCCGAGAGTAGAGGTACGTGGCTCGTGGAAATTACTCAATTTGCACTTCAATCCAGGTTCTTTGCCTGCCGGCCATTTTTCCTCGCAATGAAACCGGCTTGTTACGGCAATACGCTCTGTTTGATTGAAATGTTCACGGCCCCTTGTAATACACAATTAATTTTACAAATGGAAACAAACAGGAAATATTCTTGTGTTATAAAAGACGATTTGGTATTTCTTGTGTTTTTTAAATACCACATTGACCGCCTCCTAGATGCAGCAGGAGGCTGGTTGTTAAACCTGGGTAAATAGGCCTGGGTTCGCCGCATTAGTACAATTTTTTAATTATACACAACTAATATTTGTTTGGAGTGTAGATATAATGGGAGATTTGTCCTTCGTTTCTATTCGTATTTTTTTTTTATCGTGGCTTGGCAAAGTGACCACACTGCACCTGATGGTAAGTGCAGTGCCAGAGGCCGTTCTTATGTCAGTCTGTCCGGTTGTCATTTAGAGCGGTTCGGGAGTGCAACCCCGGCCACTTGAGCCGTCAGTGCCGCGTTCCATCACTCCACCCGTGGCTCTGATGTCCTCCTCCATCCCTTCCCGTCCCGTTACTGGTGGTAGGGCTTAACTTTGAGTGAATTCTATTTACTTAGAGTTGGGCCCGAACGGATTGGTACCACCGTCCAGCCTATTTCTGCCGCGAAGTAGAAATGCGTTCCGGCGGAAGGGCTAGATAGCCGTTCCCTCTCTCCTCTCCTTTCCCTGGTGGTGCAGTTTGGACGGTACTCGTAATATGCGGAACTTTGGTGTTGGTCGTCGCGTGGGTATCATCTGTGGGGGGCTGGCGTGGGGTACAGGGAGACCCGATGGGAACGACCACCGCCGGCCGCCTGCCAGTCAGTAGGGGACCTGAACCCGGGGATACACTTTTCAAAAATTCCCTCCCCGGGAAGCTGTCCCGCCAACTGGCGAAAATCCTGTAATACAGTCGTCGTGCCAGCTTGGGAGACTGGAGTGGATCCCGGCGACTGTATACAGGGGGGCATCGGGGGCCCTTCCGTGCTTCGCGCTGGCTCCTCGCATTACCTGCGTAACCATCCTGCACCTTGTTCTGCGACTTTATGTTTCGAGTGCCGTCTAAATTTCACTGCCCCCTCACATCTCCTTTCCCCCACTACCAAATCAAAAATTTAAAATGAAGGCAAATAAAAAAAAGAGTAAGCGTACTTCGGCGGATACCATATCCACTTTAACAGTAGACTTCTGCAATGTCAGGGGTCTGCACAGTAACCTGGACGCTGTACATTACCATCTAGAGTCGGCGCGGCCTGCCCTACTCTTTTTAACTGAGACTCAGATATCTACCCCTGACGATATCTCGTACCTTAATTACCCCGGTTACGTACTGGAACATTCGTTCCTACGTAAAGCCGGGGTGTGCGTTTTCGTCAGGGATGATATATGTTGTCGCCGCCTTCGGGGCCTCGAGCATCGGGACCTGTCAATCTTGTGGCTATGCGTAGAGTACGGGGGTCGTACCCGAGTCTACGCTTGCCTTTACAGGTCCCATGCCGGTGAAGCGGGGTCTTCTCATTTATTCGAGAACGTCCAAATGGGGACTGGCCGATCTCTAGAGCAGTATCCATCCGCGGAAGTGGTGGTCCTTGGGGACTTCAACGCTCATCATGCTGAGTGGTTGGGTTCTCGGACCACTAACGCTGCGGGTCGGTCTGCTTATGAGATGGCTTTGGCTTACGGTCTCACACAATTGGTAGCTCAGCCCACCCGAGTTCCAGATGTTGAGACCCATGAGCCCTCTCTGTTGGACCTTCTGCTGACCACAAATCCTGAGGGATATAAGGTAGTGGTCGATCCCCCTTTGGGGTCATCAGACCACTGCCTTATTCGAACCTCAGCCCCTGCGGTTTATCCCGATCGCTCCTCAGCGACTGGGTTCCGCAGGGTTTGGCGGTATGGATCAGCGGATTGGGAAGGGATGCGTGAATTCTTTGCGTCCTTCCCATGGAAGCGGTTCTGCTTCTCTTCCGAAGATCCTGATGCTTGTGCGGACCGCGTCAGGGACCTGGTGGTCATGGGGATGGATCTGTTCATCCCCAATTCCAGGGTACCTGTGGGGTGTCGCAGCCGGCCCTGGTATAATAGTACCTGTGCCGAAGCTGCACGCCTTAAGCGGTCCGCATACGGGGCGTGGAACGATGCCCAAAAGCATCAGGGTCCAAGCGCGAAGGAGGAGAGGCGGAAATTTAATGCCGCTTCTAGGTCCAACAAAAGGGCTATAGCCAAGGCCAAGGCAGAACATATTGGCAGAATTGGTGAGCGGCTAGAGAGTTATCCGTCTGGCAGTCGGGCCTTCTGGTCGCTCGCCAAGGCTGTCCAAGGTAACTTCTGCCTGTCCAGTCTCCCGCCACTGCGTAAGACTGATGATAGTTTGGCCCATAGTGCAAAGGAAAAGGCCGATATCTTGGCCCAATCCTTTGCCTCGAACTCGACTTTGGATGACGGAGGAGCCACTCCACCAAAACTTCCCCGGTGCGAGTACTCCCTGCCTGAAATCCGCATCAATCAGCGTGCGGTCAGGCGGGAACTTAGGCTCCTTAACATCCGAAAGTCGAGTGGGCCGGACTGCATCCCCGCAGTGGTTCTTAAGACGTGCGCCCCTGAGTTGACCCCCATTCTCACGCGCCTTTATCGTCTTTCGTACAACTCCAGAAGGGTTCCCGCTTCGTGGAAGGTTGCCCATGTCCATCCGATCCCTAAAAAAGGTGACCGGTCGGACCCTTCGTGTTATAGACCGATAGCCATCACATCCTTGCTCTCTAAAGTCATGGAGAGAGTAATTAACGCCCAGCTTATGGGGTATCTGGAGGAGCACCAGCTGATTAGCGATCGTCAGTACGGTTTCCGTCACGGTCGCTCGGCTGGTGATCTTCTTGTTTACCTCACACATCGCTGGGCGGAGGTTATAGAGAGCAAGGGTGAGGCTATGGCCGTTGGTCTAGACATCGCGAAGGCGTTTGATCGGGTATGGCATGGGGGCCTTCTATCGAAGCTACCATCATATGGAATCCCCGAGGGACTCTGCAACTGGATCGCTAGCTTTTTGGATGGTCGGAGCATTAAAGTCGTCGTAGACGGCTACTGCTCCGACGCTTTGTCCATTAATGCTGGCGTTCCACAAGGCTCGGTGTTGTCGCCGACACTATTCATTCTGCATATCAATGACATGCTGTCTATCGATAGCATGCATTGTTATGCAGATGATAGTACTATCGACGTGCGATACACCGGCCAGCAGGGTATCCCTCGGAGCACTTTGGAAGAAAGACGGTTAGAACTTGTGTCGGAAATCGAGAGCTCTCTAGGGCGGGCCTCTGAATGGGGTGAAAGGAACCTAGTTCACTTCAACCCCACGAAGACACAAGTTTGCGCATTCACCGCAAAGAAGGACCCATTTGTCATGGCGCCACAGTTCCAAGGAGTCACTCTCCGGGTTTCCGAGGGTATTGGGATCCTCGGCGTCAATATATCGAGCTTGGTCCAGTTTAGGAGTCAAGTGGAGGACAAAGCCAAATTGGCTAGCAAAAAATTGGGGATCCTGAACAGAGCGAGGCGGTATTTCACGTCGGGCCATAGATTGGCGCTTTATAAAGCGCAAGTCCGGCCCCACGTGGAATACTGTTCTCATCTCTGGGCAGGAGCCCCGAAATACTTGCTAGACCCACTTGACTCCTTACAGAGGCGGGCCGTTCGAACTGTCGGGGATCCTGATATCACGGATAGCCTGGAACCGTTGGGGCTGCGGAGAGACTTCGGGTCTCTCTGCTTGTTCTATCGTTTGTTCCACGGGGAGTGCTCCGAGGAGCTGTTTAAAATGGTGCCTACATCTCCATTTTATTATCGCACCACCCGACACCGCAACAGAGTTCATCCATACTACCTGGAAACGATTCCGTCTAGCACGGTTCGTTTCCAGCGTTCCTTTTTACCACGTACGTGCAAGCTCTGGAATGAACTCCCTGCTGCGGTGTTCCCTGAGCGCTATGACATGTCCTTCTTTAAACGAGGCTTAAAGAGAGTAGTCCTTCAACGGTAGGCAGCGGCTTTGCTGTGCCCTGGCATTGCAGAAGTCTATGGGCGGCGGTGACTACTTACCATCAGGTGGCCCGTCTGCTCGTCTGCCTATCAAGGCACTAAAAAAAAAAAAAAAAAATTCTCTATCGAATGCATCCAGCTCGTCTCTCCATTACTCTTTGATCGTCCACGTTTCCTATGACCATCCGCCGGAATCCAGTTCGTAACTATTTTTGCCCAGCGGTCTGGATGCATTCGAAGCACATGTCCCGCCCAATTCCATTTCAGGGTGGCGGCTTTCATCCCTACGTCTGCGATTTGAGTTTTGGAACGTAGGTCGGTGTTTCTTACGCGATCGGTCAATTTTATGCCGAGAATTCTACGTTCCATAGTTCGCTGGCAAAACCCGAGTTTGAACGTCTGTGACTCCGTTAATGACCAGGTTTGGGCACCGTAGGTTAAGACGGGCAAGATGCACATGTCGACAAGTTTTCGTTTTAGAGAGAGTGGACGGTCGCCTCTTTGAAATTATTTAAGGGACTAGTAGCTTTTCCAGGAATTTTCGACTCGCCTGGCAATTTCCTGTTCTTGTCTATTCTTAAATGAGACTATCTGGCCCAAATAGACGTACTCGTCGACATAGTGCATTACTTGTCCGTTCACCTCCACGTTTAGTCTTGTGCTATTGGTCATCAACTTCGTTTTCGTCTCATTCATCTTAAGCCCAACCTCGAGGCTCGCCCTGCTCAGATCTTTGAGCATTGCGCGGATGTCTGCAGGTTTGGAGGCGAAAAGAATGATGTCGTCAGCGAATCGTAGTTTCGTCAATCTTTTGTCACCGATAGCGATGCCTTTATCCATCCATGAGGTTGCCAAGGTTTTAAATATGTCCTCAAGTATGCTAGTAAACAGTTTGGATGACAGTGGATCTCCTTGTTTTACCCCTCTTTCTATTTTGAAAGATGGTCTTGGCTCGTGGATTTTGACTGTAGCGGTGCTGATGTTATATTATATTTTTCAGGAGGTGTATGTATATTTGTTCTATACCCTGTTTTTCGAGCGTCAAGAATATAGGAGGATGTCTGATGCTGTCGAATGCTTTAGTGTAGTCTACGCAAGCTAGATATAACAGCAGGTTAAATTCCTTGTATTTTGTATTTGTTGTTGTTATGTGTATGTGTTATGTGTTTTTATTTAATTTATGTATACCTAACATTAGATGGGAAAATTGATACAACACAAACAAACACCTTAAACTCATCATATACATACCAAAATAATTACAAACCCTCAAATTGTGATTGTTGCTAACAACCTTTCTTACGTTGTAAAAACATGTCTTGTACTGACTAGTAGAGCGGTAGAGCAAACAACGAACGAACAACAGCGTTAGTAATTTGCGTATTCAAGTGGCGGCTTTAATTAAAATTTGAACAGCAGGTGTGGCAATATAGTATGGTTTTGAGTAGAGTATCCTGATAGACTCAGCGCTGTTTATGATCAGTGAAAAGTATGATATAAAAATCGTGAAATGAATATGTAATTGAAGTATTTTTGTTTTATATTTGCTGTTGATACTGTTTTTTAAATTAAATTATCTACCTTAATGTGAGGTAACTGGTAGATTAGCACTGTGAACAATGCTGCCTACAAATGGGTTGGCTCGTCTGAGGCATGATCGTGCAATTTGCTATTATGGCAATTGAAATTTCCGGTGTCTCAAAAAATCTTTAGTATTTTTGTGTTACTTGAAAACTAAATAGACTAACTTAATTAAAATGAAGAGATAGTAAAAACAAAATTACACAAATATAAACATACACAATCTTCAATTAAGATCCCCTTTATGTAGTCGAAAAAACAAGTCTTGAGAGAGTATCGCAGGCGGCTACGTAGAAATGTAGAGTGGTAGAGCGGTAGAGCGGTGGAGCGGTGTAAAGTAAACAACGCAGTACAAACAAATAGAGCGTAGTGTGTGCACTAATCCTACGAGTGGTGCTCCAGTGCCGGCTGTAATTGAAATTTTAATGGAACAGGTGTGCGGGACGCGGGGTGGGGTCCGCGGGGTGCGGGACGTGGCGTGTCTTTGTCGTGTCAAGTAACCAGGACCCCTGTAAACAACGCCCTAAATTGTTGACAAAAATGACATATAACTTTATGTTTACCTTGGAAAAAGACATGTTTATCCTACAACAAGTCGTTCTCAAAGAGATAATAGTTTTGCTTTCAAAGCGTAACATGACAGTAAGTTGGATAGGTAAACGTATGATAAGTAAGCAGCTATATAAACTTGATTACATATAAAAATTATCCGTAGAATATAATTATAGAAAAAAAGAATGATGTATTAGTCAAATTCAATGACATCTATTTATCAGCTCAATACTGTATCTCATACTTACTATCGCCGGAGGTATCGCCACCTTTATTTTTATTCTGGCACAGCAAATTGATCAGACTGCACCTGATGGTAAGCACAGTGCCGTCCGGTTAGAGTAACAAGTAGCGAGATACAACCTATCCCCTGCTACACAAAACAATAATGCCGGCCTGTTGTGTAGCTTCTTCACACTACGCCCAAAGGTGCTCCGAAATAAAAATGTATCATGTCCTTTAGTAAAATACTTCTTTGGTTAATTATACCCAAAAATAATTTTAAATTTGTCAGTCAGAACATGTAACGATGTAGAGATTGGACGCGAACTGCAACACCGTAAAACTCGAATGTATTTTTGAATTTTTGCACAGAGCTTGATTGCTTAACTAAGGTTTCAAACCAGGATCTCACAGCTGTCCATTAGACTAATATATAAAGCGATATTTTTTCATCACCTAACAAAATGTAGAGCTGGTACAAGTTGATAAACACAGATCTGTCAATCAAGTGTAGTGTAGAGCGCGTTGTGTTTGCCGTAGACGCCGTTAATTAAGCCCACGCTCGCGGCGCCGGTGCGTCGCTCCGTGTGTACTCTACCTTAATGGAAGCTAATGTGCCATGCTGCCAGATATTACTTAATAACACTGTTTGTTTATACTCGATCACTGCTTAAAACTCTTAACATGTCTGTTAAATGAAAATTGATTAAGATATACTGAGAATGGTCTGAAATAAATGTGTGTGTGTGATTAAGTTTTTCATAGCTGACTAAAAGTTTTAATAAATAATTATCTTAATTTATAAAATCAAAATTTAATCTTAAAATTATTCGTTGTTAGTCATTGTTAATTTTATGAAGGAAAATATCGTAAGAAGTTCTAATAAGAATTTAAGAGGTGTGTGAAGTCTACCAATCTGTAATAAGCCTCTCGTTAGTAGAAAATGCCCGAACCAGGACTCATACAATGTAGAATATATAGCTGATATTAATATTACGTTGAAAAAAAGGAAACCTTTAACAACTTCTAATTAATGTTATTTAACTAATAGTTTTTGAATATAGGATATAAAGGTGCCAACAAAGTTATGATTGCTTATTTCTTACATTAAATATTTGAATATAGACTAATAAAAGTTTGTTATAAATTACAGGTAATCTAACAATTAAAAGATGAAAAAAGAGAAAAGAAATTATGAATCCCGTTTGCATATATATATGTTTTATCATTAAAATAAAAAAATACAAAAAAGCAGAGACCTTATTTGAATACTGTTCTATCAATGGAAACTCAATACCTTAACTAATATCACAAAACAGTATCAAATCTCAGTAAGGTACGTTTTTGCTAAAATCCACTCAAGTGCGAGCGTTTAGTGTGTGAGAGCAAAGAGGTCAACCCTTCACCGCGCGTGGTTAAGACGGCACCTCCTTTTCCGTGTCGAGACCGCGCGAGGGTTAAGTGCGCAAAAAATTTATGCGTGTGCGAAGGTGACACTTGAGGGGAGGGGCGGACTTCTTTGTACACCACGATTTATGACGCAGGTATGGAATACCTGCATGAATTTGTATTTCTAATTGGATGGTCAGTTGTATTTTTAAATGTCGAAGCTTGCTGCTAATATACGTTACTTACATACGTACGTACTCAAGTCGATATCTCAAAGTTCGGAATATAAATAAATTTTCAAACGTGCTCTAATCGGTTATTTGTATTTAAGTCTTAAAATGGTAGAGTAGAATAATGATTTTTGTGAAAATACCCACTATTTCAAATGTTTGGTTCTAGGATAAGATTAGCTAATCATTTGATTCTATTAATACTTTGTCTAGACTATTGCTCCTTTTAAAAATAAATCGTGGAATCTTTTACAGGCAACAGTAGACAAGTAATTAATTATTGCAGTTATTGGTTTTTATTTTTTAAATCCACGGCATATTGGTAAAAGTTTTTTCTTGTAATTTGCAATAAGCGATATGATCATATTAGGCATGTTATATGTGGTGGAATAGTATTGGTGTGTGATAGGTGGCGAAACTATCGCCATTTTGGGCAAAAAATAAATTAAAATGTAAATATTTATATAAAAAAAAAAATATTATTTTTCCATATGGAGCTCACTTCTGTTCTACTGTTTCTATATGCTGCCACTAATTGAGGCGTCATAGGCCTCAGATAAGAAGATGTAGTGAACTATACCGTCTGTACTGAGAAGCACGGTATTTTAAACTCATTGATTTCAGTGTTCAACAAATAACTCATCATTTAAATTATCTACATCATGTTATGTTAAGTTAAATACGCATACCCTAAAGGAGTTTGTTAAAAAGGCAACGGAATCGATTTCACTTATTTTTATTTTATGTTATAAAAAAAAAGGCAAATATTTTCCCAAAAAAAAAAAGAACTAAGTAAATAGCGGTCACTCTCCGCAAAACAATCAAAACAAAGGAATTCGAAGTATAAATTTACGTGAATCATGACATTTATGTTGAGGGAAATATAGGATACAAAATACAAATAATAGTTTCAAATATGTTAGCAATACTTAAGTTCCGTTCCACACACTATAATTTCAGTATACGTCTTACGATTATTTGTATTTCAATTATGGTGTCTCAGGGTACACCCTGTTTAATACACCTAATTTATGTTATATTTGAACACACACAGGAATAATGTACACATTATTCCTGTGTGTGTTATATAACATCAATTATATACATGAGTAAGAATGTATACCATACTATTGGTCACGTTCACTGGTCGTCTTATAACAGGTACGTACAAGTTTATCTTGTTTACAATTCCTTATCGCAGGTACATAACACACAGCACGCGGTTGGCGGAGCGCTAATATATTCCGTTTATCGCAGGTACATAACGGCACATAACCGAAGGCTGTTTACAGGTGCGGCAGGTAAGGCGTGGCTACCTGTACCGCCCCCGCGCGTCGCACCTGCGCACCACGGCGACACCTGCTACCTGCCGCACCTGCACACGCCCACCTGCGGGCGCGGGGAGCGCGGGGAGACAACGCCGTTACCTTAACGACCGTTACGCACCGCGCTTTGTTATGTACAGTGCTGCTGCTTCTATGTACTGTGACTTTGTTATAACGGTAACATTTGATCATTTGTTTCTTACCTGAATATTTAAATATAATAATTTATTTAATATTTTTAATTCTGAGTTATTTAACAAAGGATAATTAATGTAGAATCTTTGCGACTTTTGCGATAGGAATTTCTGACAATAAATACATATAAATATTTAAAATTAATATTCTAATAAGTTTTGTTTAGAATTGGTAGATACCAAAACGATATGAATGTAAAAATATCCCTTATTAAAACGTAAATATTCACTTTGTCTTTCAATCAAAGGTCATTAATAAATCTAGATGCCTCAATATAATAGGTAATAAAACCGCCTATTTAGACCGATTCTACTCGAGTAGAGAGTCACGAAAGCAGCTCTTGTCACATCGTAGTTCGTACGTAAGGTGACTCCGATGTGCTGACAGCCTGTCCATTGCAGCGACAACGCACTGGCTCTGGGCCATCCACTCTATACCCATTGACAATATGCATGTTCAGAATTAGTGTTCTTACGGTGGGTTTAATTTACAAAAAATCTATTTTTAATTCATTTATATATCATAAATAGCAATATATTGCTGGTGGTAGGATATAGGGTGTAAATTCCGCCATAGTGGCACACGCAAGTGGTAGCATTCCGGGATCAGCCAGTGTACATCCGGTTTTTGTCGGGGGTCTAGAGGGGTACGATGTTTGGCCGTTTGCGGCCTTCTCGCTACTCAATACTGTAATTGGACGGCACTGCTTACCTGCTTACCATCAGGTACCGTGTGGTCACTTTGCCGTGCCAGGATAAAATACTGAACGAAATGTACATTATTATCATTTATTAATTCTTTTCGCACCTCTTTATTTATCACACATAAACATATGAAACCAAGCACAGCTTATCATCAGTAAAGCGCCGCGCTGGCAATCAGCTAAATAGCACTCTAGCTAATTAGACATGGGACAAACAAAGAACTTTTATAAACAACATCTCCCCGCGCGTCCTTCCTCACTCCTCCTTCCTCTTAGCCTCAAGACAAATTGGATTATGCTCTGCGATAATTACCTTAATGGCGAGCCCACCGGCCTGTCCTTCATTAAACAATCGTTAGCAAATGCACCGCTAATGAGGGAGATAAAGGTGTGTTGTCAAATTAGTTAATAGGAGTTTAACAAACAAAATTAATGATAAGTACAGTAAATGAAATATTGAAAACATCTGATCATTCGTGAAACGGAAGACGATTCCGTTAATAATCTGCTTAAAACCTGATGATTTGATGAACGCACCTTGCGTTGAAGGCCGATCTCTTCAACCGAATATAGAAAAATCGACGTTTTGAAATTTTATTAAATTTCAGCTAAACTTACGATAACTGTCCTATCGTTTTAATATGCCTATACACCTAATGCGGAATAGAAGACTTCATATGCTATCAAAAGATTTATTTAACACAACTATGCATTTATTATGAAAAATATATATCTGTTTTATTCATTCATTAAAACATTTTAGGACATTCTCTCTACAAAAGGAATCTTTCGTTTCAATTCATACTCTATACCTATCCACGGAAGCCAACAGCTGTCTTCTACCCCTTTCTAATTCTTTCGTGCAATCGGCCACGTTAAGCAACATTTGATTGCAGGAGTTTGCGGCGGGTTGGCCATCTGGCAGCGCACCTCTCCCCATTACACAATAAAACGGCTAATTACTCGAGAGTTTCAATAAAC
Organism: Laothoe populi; assembly: GCA_905220505.1. Taxonomy (NCBI): domain Eukaryota; kingdom Metazoa; phylum Arthropoda; class Insecta; order Lepidoptera; family Sphingidae; genus Laothoe; species Laothoe populi. Next base: position 21,190,639 of record HG992154.1, read on the forward strand.
GCTGCTTCAGCGAATAACGTTAATTAATTAAAAACAAGAAACCCCTTTTTTGCAACTATCTGGCGAGCGGCGCGCACCTTGCACCGAGCCTGCGGGGTTTGATGTCTGGAATAACATCTTTGTTTTATGAGTAGATGAAAAAGAAATAATTTCAATATTCTGTTTTCATCTTATTTTTTTAACATTTTTGTGAGTATTTGTTCTCTACTATAACATTTATATCACTTAATCATCTCATAAATACAAAATTATCCGCTCCAGACCTTATACCCAACAAAGGAATGGACATAATAATAAAGGATTTAGGACCCTAGAAATCCCACTCAATGTCCGAAGAGCAACTGCAAGTTGCTTCACTTTTACAAAAACAACCATAATATTCACGTATTTATATGTTACTGAACTCTATCTACCAACCCTCTAAAGAAAACTAGAAAGACCCATGCTGTCAGGTTTTTTTCGGCACGAGACTAATGAGGGCTTTATTAATCATTTTAAAAAGGTTTAGTATATATACCAATAGCACCGATATTACAAAATATACGAACATCCAATTTATTCTCTCTACTCTGACTCCCCAAATCCTGAACAGTCCCAATTTATAAGAACAGTGCGGTGGGCGAAGTCTTAAGTCCCGATAAGAACCCGCGAAGTAGAGCCGCGGCGAGCACCGACAATCGGCCTCGATAAATATTTGCAAAAGATTTCGTTTTCCTCTCGATATAATTAGTTGAAAACGAGAAAACTTTTTCAATTTACACACAATACGACAATCTGGTGGGCAAGGCGTGAGGCGGCCTCCAGCCACGACCACCGGGATTAGTTGCCTATTTAATTAAACAAGCTTTGTGTTACGCGCTAGTGATCAACTGATCGACTGACAAATTTTGATGAGGTTTCCTTAAGTGGAACAGTTCTTTTGAAAAGCGAGCCGATGGTGTCCTACATTTATTAGCGCCCTACAAAAAGACATTATTACGTCCAATTAATTTTTCCAAGAAATTACTACAACATAGAGGAGGACAGGCATAGGACCTTTGATGATAGGACATAGAAGGATAGGAAAAACTCTGTCACAATCATTCTACGTGTATTCAAAATTTATTTATTTATTATTTTCCACTCTTACATCTACTATTACAGGTGAACTAATGCAGTAGAGTAACACAATACAATTGAATTAGTAATATTTCTATCATAACAATCTTCACATTCTATACGAAATTATTATGGCCGCTATCTTTGTGAACTCACTCAGAGAACAGACAAATATATCCGTTTCGCCTGCTATGAGGTTGAGAGTGCGAAGGGCGCGCGTTATCGGCGCTTCTTGAAGAAGATTGGTACGCGCGCGCGGCACCGCTAGCAGCTGTGGTCGCCGTCGTCTCCACACATATTTTTTCGGAACCCATATCCCCACATACCTTAATAAATTGCTATTTTCTACCTTGCCTCTAAATACCTGGAAAATGTATGACACCAGCGCAAGATCCCTCCTAACCCTTAATTCAGTGTACCCATCCATACCCAAGATAAATAAAGTGGGATACATCAAGGGGTAAAATGGATATACCCCGTATAGTATCATATACAAAAACCTTACATATTTATTTTGTACCTTCTCTAGCATGAGTCTATATTTAGTCTCATACGGTGCCCAGATCACTGCATTATACTCGAGCACACTCCTGACCAGCGCGTTATACAAAATAAATGAACTAATCTCTCGTTGCACCTGATGATAAAAAAAATCATCACTTCTTAATCTTCTATATTATAGTCACAAAGTCATTTACTATGGAAGCTTATATTAATGTTCAATAAATGTAATTCGTAAAATAAAATTTCCTATTGAAGAAACAAAATAGAATTGTGCAAAAATACTTGCACATCAAATAACAATTTTTCCCACCTTCTATTAATTAAATTGAATATTTCGGAAGGGTTGGCGCAATTTCATTAAAAAATAGCAGAAGGAATGTTCGAGAACGGAACCGCGGCGCGGGGAGATAATCTCAATTGTAAATTCAATAAAACCTTAAACAATAACCGGCTTAAGACGGTTTATACAACATTAGCATTCAGCGCCGAGTGGTTGAAAGAATTAGTTGGCAAATAAAAACGGGGTGAATGTACCGAGGAGGGAAGTGGTTAGAATATTCTATAGAGTCTAAAAATAGATCTTCATAGCATTGTTACAGTATGTTGTAGTTCTCATTCGGCAACATTTCCCTACTACTTAAGAGTATATAGTTTAAACAAATAAATACAATCCAATTACACAATCCTGTAGGCCTACTCTTGAATTCCAATCTCGAACTCGATACAGTTTCAATTCCAATCCAGAAGATATTGGCAATATAACTCACTCAACTAAATGAAAAGAATATTTACTTACTAGCGATCGTAAATACTCTATTTCATTTAGTTACTAAAAATTCCGCCGTATTTAGTTAAATCGTGCGCTGGGGTTGCGTTCAATAGTGCCAATTGTACTGTTTTCGAACCCAATCCCAATTTTAAATTGGAATCGAGTGTCAAGGGTAACCCTCCTGATCTATTATAAAATACGATTATCTGGCGTATCAGGACCTGAAATTGAATTTTCAATTAGACACGCATAAGTTGACCGGGATTAAAATTTGTGCCATATGCGGCAATCAGCTTTTCACCTATCACAACATGGAACGGATGTAGACTTTCTTCTAGGCATACCTCTGCTTACCCTTTCGGGGATACAACTTATGTTTATGTGTGAGATATAAAGTCCATTGATTGTTCATAAGAATCTTAAGAAATACCTAATGCTATATTTTCGCCACTAGTCTGAATAAAAGAACAATCTGTAGTCTAACAAGCGATAAAACTCTTTCAACACACCGTAACTATTAGATCAAAATAAACGGCCCCACAAAGCGGCACCTCGGAAAGTTCCACGTCTTTTGTTAAACAACTCTCTCGCTTCAATTAAAACAAAACCGTTTAACAATCCCCATCGGAAGACATACAAAAACTGTTCGCAAAGATCAATAATCTGGAATAGAATGCGCAACCTGCCTGTAAAGGCAATTAACGGACTTATCTCGTGAAATAACGCGATCAAACGGACGTCGACGGAGCGTGCGGGGGTGTACGGGGGGTGGGGGCGGCGTCGCGGGAAGAAGTTGTAGTTAGCGTCGGTCGAGAAAGAGAAATCAATCTTTGAACTGAACCTGCCGGACTTTACTCGGATTTATATGTCACGACACGATCTGTCGTATAAGAGATAGTTTTTTTTTTTTTTTTTTTATCCTGGCACGGCAAAGTGACCGCACTGTACCTGATGGTAAGCACAGTGCGGTGCAAGTAGAGTACTGAGTAGCGAGAGACGATCTATCCCCGCTACTCAACACACTCATGCCGGCCTGCTTCTTCACACTACGCCATGGGCGAAGGCATAAGGTGAAGAAGGGGTCGAGGGTCTAGTGTCAGAGTACTAAGAAGGCCGCAAAATGGCCATTGTACCCCAACTCCAGACCCCCGACAAAAACCGGATGTACACTGGCTGATCCCGGAACGCGACACACTTGCGTGTGCCACTATGGCGGGTTTTTCGCCCTGTGTACGGTGGTCGCTATCCGGGCGGATACGAATATCCTGCCACCAGCAAAATTAGTCGAAATTAAAAAAAGTTAAATGGCCACCGTGGTACAGTGGGCAAGAATCCGGCTTTGCAACCGGAGGCCGTGGGTTCGATTCCCGCTTCCACCCGGTCTAGGTGTTATAGGAGAATACTCCCTCGTAATTCTTGATACCCACAAAGCAGGTTTTGTATAATATTTCAATAGAGGACTCTTACTTCCATAGAAAAACGCGTTAGCATAGTTATGTGATTTAATATTATAGACGTATATGTATTTTAAATATATTTCATAATTGTAAAGACTTCTGATTTTACAATAGAACCACTCGATCCAAATTGCAAAAGCATAAAAGTTTTATGTTTAATGCAGGAAAGTTTATTATTATCATTTTTTAGAGCGGTGAAAATATCAGAATAATCATGGATGCATTGCCAGCCTTAAACAAAAAGAATAGGGATTGGAAATAAAAGTGATTATTGCCTTTATCACTAACCATATGATAACACAACTGCAAGGTATATTTTAAATAATTTTTCTGTGAAACAGTGGAATCAACCTGGATAACCTGGTCCAGTCAAGCCCCAAACACTGTCATGGTGGCTCTACAATTTAAAAAAAATTGTTAAACTAAATATTTTCTTTATAAATGTCGTTGAAATATCGTACGTTGTAAGTAAGCTGGAGCCCCATCGGCGGGGCTAATTTAAATATCAAAACTAATTTGTTGAGAGTGCCGGCAGTTTGATTGTGGCCCGAATTAGGTGAAGGAGAGTCGCGAGCCGACACTGCCGCGCCACAGCGGGAGAAAAATTACTACTTTACAATAGAAATGAATATAGTTGAAAACTGGTATGTAGTAAACAATGTGAATCATTTTTTTTAGCAGTTCGATTCAAAGAGAAAGTGTGTCGATAGAAACGGTAGGCAGCGGCTTTGCTGTCCTCTGGCATTGCAGAATTATCTTCCTTTCAATGACTATCAAAAATGTATGAATATAAAAGAGGCAAATATTATGTGCCGGAATTGTAGCTTGTAGCACACAGTAGTTTCTGCCTGCCCCCATAAGACGCAGGCGTGAATGTGTATGTACTATTATATATATTTTTGACCTAAATAATTTTTTGATATTAAATATTTCGCAAGTTTTAGAAAATAAGGTAAAAAAATTATATTGCGAAATATTAATATTCAAACTTTATGGATTAATTTTTACATAGCTTGATCTCAAAGCGACAGTGCTTGATTTGAGTATGGTTTTGCTTAGGTGGTTCTGAAAAACGCGACTGAGACAGGGAACGCAACATGCGACAGTTTCCATATAAACGCATATATAATTTCGCTGTCATCATATATATATGTCTCCCAATATATATGTGCCTAACTCGCTATAGCGTATTCCGAACCGAAAAACTGTACACCTCGCTAATAAATTAATTATCTTAATTTAAAAATTACCGTTAAGAATAATCATAACGTCTAATTGGTCGTTATCATTAAAACAACCCCAGAGGACGTTTTTCATCAGCCCAGGAATGATCCCAGTCCCCCCTCGCCCCCACCGTCACGTAATTACCTCACAATCGGAAGGGTTCCGATTGCCGACCGGCTTTAATTAGTAAAAATCGCGCGACATTTCATCCGACCTGTCAAACTTCCGGAAACGCGGCCATTTGTACAAATGGCAGACGGAAGCCTTCGCCACCGACATAGTATGTCACAGTACGACAATTGTATTATTTTATTACTTTATTTAGATTCTACAGAAATCTCGGTACTTTCAAATAATATAATTTTTTTTGCAAATTATTGAATAACTTTGTTCGATCATTTTGTCTAAAACATGAAAAGGTCAGCTCGTCCGGAGTAGTGCCATCTAAAAAAAACAAATATACCACGGCAGTTGACTATTGTATTTCACATGATGACAGAAATTTCCAGAAATGCAAATCCTACCCCCTTCTACGTCCCCATTGATATCCTATAACACACCATCGAGCTTATGATTCTTCTGGTTTTCCAAATATTCATCTGGCTGTAAGGATCACTTACTACCAGATGATCAAGGATGAGGCCTCATTTATCAGTCGCTTTACCAAAAAATAATTACGGCATATTTCTATCAAATCAAATCAAATCATTTATTTTGTAAATTAGGCCACTATGGGCACTTTTTACATGTCATAATAATGTTAAGGTCTACTGGTGCTTCGGAAATGCCCACTGGTCTGAGAAGAAGCACCAAGAAACTCAGCCGTAGGTCTTTTGTAATTTGTCATTACAATTTACATTATAAAATAATTTACATATAAAATACATACATCCTTAAACAAGTCACATTCACATGAAACAAAAAAAAAACGGTACGGTACATGTTAATACAAGGCAGAGTCGTAAATGAGGCTATACAACCTTTTATTTATTTTCTCTAACTAACAATCAATGGGCAATCCAGGTAGACCAGTCCACACAAGCAGCACCCGTTCACGAGTATGACGCATGTGCCAGCCATCGGCCTCCTCAACCATGACACAGGGAAGTGACCGACCCGGCACATAACGCCGCCGCAAGCACAGACCCTTAAGCGAGCATGACATACCTTAATCGCGTCAAAGAATGATAGAGATACAAATTCACAAGAAAATAGCTTTAAAAAAACAAGAAGCCAAGACTATTACGACTCCGGCGTCCTGTGAAAACAATATACATCAAACCGAAATACATTATATAAAATGAGTAATATGTATATTATAAAATAAGTACCTATCAGTGTGTTGTTGTGTTTAGCTGAGCGGCCATGGTTGTTTATCGTTTAAATATTCCGTTATATTGTAATAAGCCCTTTTAACTAAAAAGTTTTTTAGTTCGACTTTGAATTGGTCGATGGGCAATTTTTGCACGGGCTCAGGAATATTATTATAGAAACGAATACTAAGCCCCTCAAAAGAAGCATGTACTTTTTGCAAGCGAAAATACGGCATACACAGTTTATGCTTGTATCTAGTATTTAGAGTATGTATATCACTTTTCTTTTTAAACAAACTGATATTTTTCTTGATGTATATTACATTTGCATAAATATATTGGGACGCAACAGTTAAAATACCTATATCTTTAAAGATATCTCTTAAGGAGACTCTTGTACTCAACTGATAAATTGAACGAACTGCTCGTTTTTGTAATATAAAAATGCTCTCAATATCAGCAGCCCTACCCCACAACAAAAATCTATAAAAAAAAATCTGAATGATGTTCAACGTACAGCTTAAAAATATAATATAATCTCAATCATACCAGTGTACTATGTCTATACTTTTTCCTGAGAATAATATTAACATAAGAAAAACTAGTTTTGTACAATGTCGTCATACCGTTCCTCTCATCCCAGCGCCACCGCTCATTCTCCAGTTAATTTGTTTTCTTCTAAATGACCGTCGTTTAATGAGAATTAAGGTGTTTATGGAACGGCGTCCGATAATAGAGCGCCACTTGATTCCATTTCGGAAATTAATGAAAACTTCACTTAATTGTTCTCAAAGTGTTGGATTTATAGCGAACGGGTGTTGCCAGCTCAGTCGATTTATTGTGTTACCCACTCGTGAACTACTTTCGATTTCTAATAACTCTGTTGCGAGCCTCGGGTAAATCTTTGGAAGCATTTTCATAAACACATTGATGTAGAATTTTAGTTTCTATCGTGTTATATAATGTTAGTAACACAGCAAAACTATGCAAGATGGATATTTTTAAAAGGCATAAATACAGTGATTACCACATTATTAAGTGATTTAAGTATTGATTGTATGTAGTAGGATTTACAAAAGGCTTCTTTCTCTTTATAATTGTTCTAAGCGTACGGACAGCATTACCCTCTAAGCTGTACTACGCCATGGAACTGTTATACTTACTGCACCGCGAACGAACTACGAATATACTCATTATCAACTAGTCTGCTATACAACTGATCCCCGGAGCGTGGAAGCGCTCTGTTTTATGCCAAACATTTACTACCCCCCTTCGGTATTTGAAATAATAGGAAATACCCTAATAAAAAGAACATGTAGATGGTTATTGGTACCAAATCACTGTGTGCACGAGAATTATCTACTCATGAAAAAAGGTAATGCGAGTTGGTAGACTTCAAAATAAATAACTTCAAACTATTTATGGAGAATTCCTGTGTATTGAGCTTACTGGTCTTAATTGTATATGACACAAAACTTATCGATCACACATCAAAGTTTAATAATGTAAAACTTATAAAATGATTTCGAAATTACCAAGTTAAAGTTCAATATACACATTGAAAACATTGTTAATTCGGCTTTTAAATCTCTGGGATTTGTCCTTCGACAAGCTCGGGATTTTAAACATATCTCAACTATATTGCAGCTTTATAATGTTTATGTCAGGAATAAATTAGAATATTGTTGTCAGATTTGGGCTCCATCATGTCGAATTCATGTCAACCGCATTCTTAATAACCGCGTCTTAATATAGTCTAACATTGTGAGCGTTTTGGCTTAGCTGTAAGTCCGCAATTGTATATTTAAATAAATAAATTGAACAAATTCAAAAACGCTTTATTAAACATTTATCCTATAGATTCAAAGCATCTAAGGATGCCCAATCCTATTCAAAACGACTTCAATATTTTAACTTAAAAGGATTGAACACACTAGAAGAGTCATATTAGACCTTAAATTTTTGTATAAAGTTTTTAATAATAAAATAGACTGTCCAGATATCCTCTCTACATTTAACATCAATGTTCCACGCAAACCACCGCGATACCCTGTCCCACTCTTAGGAATTACCAAATTTAAAACAAACTTAGGAATGCATTTACCTATAACACGTATATCAAAATTATATAATAAATATTCTGGTGATGTTAAGGAATTACATAGATTTATTAACCAACAGTCCTCATACATTCTTCCAACATTTAAAAACTGTAAATAAATAAATATTTATAACATACAATAACATTTATAATTAGACACATAACTTAATTATGTAAGTACATTGAAATTATTCTTATGTTTAGGTTTTTTTTATTTATTTATTTATTAAAGACTCATTACAGAATACAATCACAGGAAAATAAAATAAACAGAGTTAGTGATTATGATCTTAGATTGCACTCCAAAAATTGTGCCCAAATCGTGATTATAAAATATTATGTACGTACGCAAAGATTACACCTTAAACAATTAAACTGCCTACCTTTAAACAAACAAAATTTAAAAGATATATGTAAAATTAAAATAAAACTTTCTTTATAGATTTTATAAACTTCGCCGAGCTATTATCCATGACGTCAATGTGTTCATGTTTTTTTATATCTGTGTTTCTTTTTTAGTTATGCTAAGACCATCTATTATTAAGGATGCAATAAGTTAAGTGCAGTACAAATGTTTATCTATGATGATGGTCCATAATAAATAAAGAAATCAAGCAAATTAGTGACTAAAACAATCTGAATGTACCTAACTAGTAAATATTTGAAGTATAATACAAAAATACGGAAATAAGTTAACTTTCAACCAAATTCCAAATGAACCCCTTAATTCGTAATGCACCAAGCCACTAAAATAAATACCGCAGCACCTGTGTAATTAAGCCAGGCTAATTCCGTGCAGCCGCAGTACAAACAAGCAGCAAGGGAAACGGAAACGGAAGCAAACGTTTAAAAACTCGGACAAACAGAATAATTTATCCGTTGATTCAATGAAACCTCCGCAGCCCTCAAAGTGAATCTTCTACCGCGCTAAGATTTTTTCCTGGACGTCTTAAAATTGTTTAGAGCATGGGTGATGAGCGATTAATTTTTTGGATGAGAAAATGTTATATCGTATAGGATACATACATACATATACACTCACACCTCTAATCCCCGAAGGGGTAGGCAGAGGTACTACTACGCCCACTTTTCTTTTATCAGATTTTTTTTGGGGACTTTTGGTGACATTTTCACCATGCCAGCCCCATCGTACCCTAAACAGTGACTTATATATTATTTATAAATGTATATATGGTAATAGCGGCTTCACATAGAGGCTCCGATAAAATGCTTTGACAAATTCCAACATCTAACAAATTTATTCTAAATTCGTTCACCAGTCTCTCTCACAACCCTCATCCTGGCACATTCCATCATCAAGTGTTGAACGTCCTCCACCGAACCGCACTGTTCACAGTTGGAGGTAGCACTTTTTCCTATGCGGTGTCGAAACCTGTTTAATGGAACATGTCCGGAACGAAGTCTATTACCAATTATAATTAATTTCCTACTTAATTTAGAGTTGGCGAACCAGGGAATGTGAGGAGGTTCACTTTGTACAGTTTTAAACCAAATCCCTTTCTCTAGTGATCTAACATTAAAATATTCTTTCCAATCATTGTAAAATTTGATTTTGAATTTTGACAGAGTTTCAATGTAACTAGGAGTGATATTTATTACAGTACCTTCTGCAGTAGATCTTTTGTTTTCTGTTCCTGAGACGCACGTAATGTGTGTAGTACGTTGCAATATAATATTAAATTACATTGCTACTCTTTTTAAGCAAGTTCATAAATTTTACCATCAAATAATTTCTATCTCGTACTCCAAACTCGTTTAGGCAGTAAACAATAAATGAATTATAGAACAATAGAATATGTTATTTCTGAATCTTATTACATAACGTAAAAAGAATTAGAAATAATTTTAACAGGTAATTGGCAGAGCATTGTAATTCTGTTTATATTGTGTATACAGAACATACACAACTTAATAGTATTTCTGATATATTATAGCATGATAGTAACTTATCATATTAAGAACAATTTCAGTCTACATGTAATTTAACAATTTTTTTGTAATTTATAATTTTCTGTATAACTAAACCGCTGCCCGCTCGTGCCATAGCCGCTATTCTGATTTATATTTGAAACGGTGGAGCGGCAATTACCCGCCGAACTGGAATCATTGCCGCTGCCCTCCACTAATTAATTCCGCCCCTCTTTTAATGTTCAAAAATCGCGGCGTCTAATTAGGTTTTAATTCGTTTTATTGGGCTAAGTAATGAAATAATGGCCGGGCCGCGCAGTTACCAACTCGCGCCGCTCGCCATCCGCTACCGCCTCTGCCGCCGCCGCCGCCCCTCCCACGCACCACTGTTTTATTACTTCAAAACCTTTGAAATATTTAAAGTTTCATATCTAATCGGATTGTGTTAAAATTGTGACTATTGTTATTCATGTTGGAAAATCGTTCGTAGATTAATTTGGAATGATTTATTTATTTATTATTAATGACCTCCAACGAAGGTTACACGTATATAAAAGAAAAAGTGTTACATTTTATATAATAACTTTGTGACGTGCTCCTTCAATTACAGGAGACCACAGCATGCAGTGTATATACACTGTTTTTTTATTCTGGTACGGCAAAGTGATCACACTGCACCTGATGGTAAGCTAAATTCCATCCAGTTAGAGTAGCAAGTAACGAGAGACAACCATCCCTCGCTGCCCCAAACAATCATGCCGGCTTGGTCAGTAGCTTCTTCACACTACTCTTAAAAGAGCCGGGCCAGCTACTGATGGCCGGGCCTCCTTTACCTCCTCATCTAAACCTTAGTCCATCACTCTGGTCTAATGCGTGTTGGTACCAATGTGATCAGTTGCATATTACAGAAGTCAACGCAAACCACAGTTCTCTTAACTATTCTTGGATACACAGTAAAAAGCTCATTATTCCTCCTCATAAAGAATAATAATTTTATTATGATGTCATCATTATCTAAACGGTAGGCAGCGGATTTGCTGTGCCCTGGCATTGCAGAAGTCTTAGGGCGGCGGTGACTACTTACCATCAGATTGCCCGTTTGCTCGTTTGCCTATGGAGGCACTAAAAAAAACATAGCTTGAATATACAGGTAATGCCAATCCCGTGACCACATAATGGCCACTTAAAACTAAAATCTATCCATAAATATCCGTAAAGCAAGAGTCCGTCACCATTATGACCACCTGCAGCCGACGGATCGTCAGTATTTGCGACATCTAACGACAATTTTCGCGCCATTACCCTCCCGATAAAAAACAAAGCTTTCCTAATGACTTGGCCGATTACCGATAATCGGAAAAAATGTTCGGTTCTGCCGCGCCCACTGGCTGCTTAATAGTTCGTCTGAGAAAAACTCCTATAAAAGCAAGTGCTAATGACTTCAGTATTCATATGCTTTTATTCTCTCGAGCTGAACAAACCTCCGAACAAAAAACATTGTAAAAGTTTTAAAAATCACAAAGTAAATGTATTCGTTTATAGGCGCCCGATATAACTTGCTTGTATTACATTAAGGCCGCTTCGAATTCACTAGAATAAGGTTTCATCCGAAATATTTTGGGGTAATGCAATTTTACATTTTAACATATTCTAAGACTCCTTATACGAGAGTAATCTTAGCAGTGTAATGCTTTACTCGAGAGAGTAAAAAAAGGCAAACAAAAGTAACAGTTGTTATTATATTGACGAGTAAAGAAATAAAAATCAGATGATCAATTGACAATTCAACAAAATTAATGCATTCAAATTCGGTCGGTTTATATTTTCCTTATTTATATACTCTCTTATCCTTAGTATTGCGTATAGTAAGCATAGTTATTCCAGAGCAACGTAAATTTTGACAAATTTGACCCTTAAATAGCTATTGTTCTTCCTCAGAATAAATTGTTAGCGGGCGCCCACGCGTGAAGCAAAATTTAAAATCAGATTGCTTGCTTTAAACATCTCGGTCGCGGGCGCCTACAACCAATGAAATAAGTTTGCACACAGAGCCGTGAGGGAGCTGGTTCGTCGGAAATCTGTCGCCCTAACTAGAGACACAAATTAAATATAATATTTTTCTGTGGCGAGGTTTTGCAGTAGTGTATTAGCACCGCGGACATGTGCGCGGAGGTTTACTAGTTATATAAGGCTCGCCGCACACGAACCACTTTAATATTCGCCACTGGACGTCTACAATTAACGCTTGAACAATTTCATAACTCGACTCCGCCTTTGAGCGAGCTCAAACTCTCCTACGGGAAAAAAATTAAAAAATATCAGCTCGCAAGCGAAGGAAATAAACAAACAGCCGCGTACAAAGAGCCGGTGGACGGAACCCGTAATTAGATTAGTGCGAGCTCTCGATCGGCTCCGTCGAACTTCTTTATAATCTGAGGATCTCTTTTGACAACTACAATTTTATTATTCGCTCGTAACTTTCCCTTTGTTTTGTGTTGTGTTTGATAAATTGATGTTTTGTTGTTGGATTGCTATCGTAAATAATCTTAGACCAGACTAGAAAAATAGACGCAATTAGATCAAACAAATAAAATAGTTCAAAATTACTAAACTTTGTATTATAATAAAATTTGGTGTTACGATTTATTTCATCAGATCATCCTCTCGAGATCGTAATATAGATCAGATTTTTTTTAAACATGCTACAGTAATATTTTTAATAACAATAGATTATTTGCCTGATCTCAACCTTCCTCGTGATTCATTTCATCAGAATTAATGCATTACGTAATCCAAAAAAAACCATTGACAGCTAGAAAAACGAAAATATTGGATATCACGTTTTAACAAACGTAATTTAATGCTGCCCATAGTTACATACTCGTAGAATATAGATATGTGAAAAGCGTCTAAGTATGATTTTTATTTTTATATGCAGATACGGGAACGCAGCAAGTATACCAGGGCATCTGCTATTCTGCTTTAATTTTTCACTGATAAACACCAGACATACCAAATGGATGTGGTTGGAGAGAAAAGAAGCATTTTTTTGGAAGATCGAAACACTTATTTTATAGTAAAATTTAAACAAATTGGCACAACCCCTTTTATCTCAGTTTTCTATTAGTTGTTCTATATTAGGACAATTTATTTATATATGAAAAAAGCTGTTAACCAAAGCTTCGCATGACTTACGTTAATCGGTAAACTAGAATTCCATAAATAAAAGACCACTCAATTTTTCTCGAATTTTATAATTTTCAATATAAAAAAATTTGCTCTAATTAGATCTAGCCGTTCTCAACCGGCGCGCTTACCAAAGAACATTAACATGTATTTAATTTTCATTACAGATTATTACTTAAGTAATGTAAACAAAGGAGTATGTTGCACAAAACACTGCACGTGTGAAATAGATATGTGTGATGACGTCACAATGTATGCCCACACGCGTGCCCGTAACACTTCGTATCATCTGTTCCTAACTCATTAAACGGCAATTACCGGCTTGTTATATGAGCTATGCATTGAAGATGTACGGGCCATCTGTGGTCGCTGTGTTACCTACATAGCTGTACCTAATATTTTGGTTAGATCTGGATATTACATGACTGCCTCGGTGGCGCAGTTGTAATTGTGCAAGCTTTACGACTACTGTACTAAGGTCTCATGTTCGATCCCCGGGTCGGATAAAGTGATATTGGGTTTTTCTATCTAGAAATTCGCAATATTAGCCCGGAGTCTGGAATATGTGCCCGGTATGGCGATAGGCTCGTCCCCTATCACATTATGGGATCGAAATTTGGCGAAAAGTGGGTGTACTGGTTACACCTCTGCCTACCCTTTCGGGAGTTACAGGCGTGAGTGTATATGTATCTGGATATTAATTAAAATATATTAAACAATAACTTAAACCTGTTAATGGCTTGATTGAAATTACACTTTATTGTTCATAGTGTTAGAAGCTACGAGAAAAACTATCAATATACTGCGTACCTAATATTTTAATTGTATATGGATTTGAATAAAAATCCGTGCAACGGCATACAAGTATTTTTTTATTTAAATTAGGCTTTCGTTTTGTTGTTTGTTTTAGAGTTACAAATAATATGTCATGATCCGAGTTGCAGCGGCTGTAAAACGAGTGGCTTTGGGGTCGATTCCCGTGCCGTGATAAACGTTTGTGTGATCCACAAAGATATGTTTCGGGTCTGGGTGTTGTGGGCTGTAGTCCTTCGTAGTTCTTGATACCCACGATACAGGTTTGACCTAGTGTGGCGTCAGAACTATGTGTGTAACTGTTGGGTGGATTTATTTGTCTTTTCAGCACGATTATCTGTCTCGTAGTGATATTCAATCCCGCACTCTTTTGTTCTTTCGTAATTTCAGGTTAAAAGTATGGTCACTATTATAATCATTATAGTTTAACCAGAGTTTAACTACTACTGAAATCAAATAAATGATATAAAAAAAAATTGTGCAACAATATTTAAGAGTATAATTCACAATGAGCGACGATTACTAGCGATAAAAAGGTCGTGGATTCGAATCCAATACCAGGGAACACACCTGACTTCTTGATGTGGCGAAGGAAAACAGCGGCAGCGGCTTTGCTGTGCCCTGGTATTGCGGAAGTCTATGGGCGGCGGTAACTACTTACCATCAGGTGGCCCGTCTGCTCGTCTGCCTATCGAGGCACTAAAAAAAAAAACATAATATAATAACCAGCATACCTGAGAGATCTTCAATAAGAATTTGTGAAAACCAGCCCGCATTAGACCAGTTTGGAGAACTAATACCTAACCCATATCACTAGTAGAGGACGGCCATGCCCAGCAGTGGGAAAGTATAACACAGGGCTGATGTTATGATTCATAGATTTCACAAGTAGCCCAGTCATATTAGGTAAAAAAAGGGGTCAACCTCGGAATGAAAGCTAATAAGCTGCAAATTGGTATGAACCTTTGTTTTGTCATTCTAAATGTTGTCTCAAAAGTCACAATCGTTATCGTGTCCGCGTCTCAAGATATTCAAGGTCAAAGGTCACAAAAATCGGTTTTTCGCGAATATCTGGCTTCCTATCGGTTAAATGAGATTTGCATTTATTATAAAAGTTGTAGGCTATAAAATTCCCTACAACTTTTGTTTAAACTTTTTTTTCATACGACTAACCGTTTTGAAGGTAGAGCGCGAAGAGTGCACATCGTACAGTCATATACGGCCTAATGCAAGGTCAAGCGTGAGTTATGGTTATCAGTACGTTATAAAGTCAATTATTTACTTGGAAATTATAATTATTAAACAATGCCTATTATTTATGTACTAACTATTAATTATTTATATTTAATTAAAGTAAGTAACTTGATTATTTATATATAATTATTCATATTTAACTATTTAAGTATAAAATATTATTAATTCTGGATTATATATTTTAGTTTTATTTTAAGTTAACACGACATTATATATCTTTTCTTTAAAACGCGTAAATTTCCAATACTTATATACCTGGAAATACTTGTCCCTACCCTATGCCCTTTTCTATTCATTGCCGGGACAGATGTTCTATAGTATTCAAGGCCACTCTCTCCACTTTGTATGAGTCAAGATTATTCGTTAGTTTGAAATTGTACCGTTGCAACTACGGACGTACGGTTTTAAGAGCTATGGCTGATTTGTGTTTTATATGTGATAAGAAACTTTCAGAAGGTGTTTCTGTGAATGTCGTACGTGGTTTACAAACTTTAAAAACTGCAAGTATTGAAAGAAATGATGGACATATAGACTATTTAAATACTTTAAGTTCTGTAAATGTGCATTCCGAGTGTCGAAAAGTGTACACGAGTAAAAATGTTATTATTGCATCAAAACGACGCACAGATGAGAGTGAACCTTCAACGTCAAGTGCACCTCGTAAAAAACGAAATGAAGTCTTTGATTTTGGAAAGTTATGCTTATTTTGTGGCCAAGAAGCTGATGAAATAGCAGAAAAGAAAAAAAAATTAAAGTATAGACGGACAATAAGTAATGTAAGTACTCTTGCATTCAAAGACAACGTAATTAAGAGAGCAGAAGAACGAAACGATTCCTTAGGAGAATTAGTAAAGGAACGTATATATTACGAGTATGATTTGATCGCTGCTGAAGCAAAGTATCATACTATTTGCTATACCAACTTTTTAACCCGAGTACCATCTGCAGATAAAAAGCCTCGCCAAGATGATCAAGTCACTCAAGCAATGAAGGAGATTTTTTATTATATAGAAAATAATGAAGATTCTCAATTTACTTTGAAAGAACTTAAAGATGTCCCTACGGAATACATACCTGACGATAAGACAATTATTACAAAATTACAACAAAAGTATTTAACTGATATAATAATCACAAAAAAAATTGGATCATTTACAATTATATCTTTCCGTGATACACAGCTTAACTTATTATCAAAAGCTTGGTACGAAAATAAAAAAGTACTCCTGTAGAAGAACGTCTACGGATTGTAGAAGCTGCTGCGGCTATTATTAGGGAAGACATCAGATCATCTGTAGTTGAAACAAAAACGTATCCACCTCCGAATAAAATGCTAGATTGTATTAATGAAGAAATACCAAAAACATTATCACATTTTTTGGAAGAAATGATATTAAAAAATAGAAAAGGACAAGTAGATCATTTAAAAACGAAATGCACATCTATTAGCCACGCAATAATGGCTTCGATACGAGAACGTTCATTTTCATCACAGCTACTGTTGGGCCTTTCCGAATTTCTTCACAGAAGATATGGGTCTAAAAAATTGTTGGATGTTTTATCATCTTTAGGATTTGCTGCATCATATAGTAATACCATACAGTATGAAGTTTCAGCAGTTTACCATCCACAACCTCGTATTTTACCATCAGAGTCTGGTGCGTTGGTACAATATGTTGGAGACAATGCAGATATTAATGTCAGTACTCTTGACGGTAATAATACTCTTCACGTTATGGGAATGATAAAAATAATTACTCCGAAAGATGCTGTAATTTATGATGATCGCATAAAAAAATGTACAACTAAACCGAGTGCAAAAGAGTTAGCAGCAATATCACATGTATCTCTTTTAGCATATGAAAAGCCAGTTGTACCTGGGTACAGCAAGATTCAAGTCCAAAATCTACATGATGATCAAGTACTGATTGAAAAAAAATTTAATGCAGTTGATTTGTTGTGGTTATACGGAAAATGGAAGAATCTTTCACCGTTGCCAGGGTGGAATGGCTATCTTCAACAACTTACGAAAAATAATCAAAATTTTTCAACTTCTCAGGTTATATTTCTACCTTTCATTGATCATCCTGCCAGTAATTTAGACACAATTTATACAACTTTACATAGTGCTATAAATATTGCCAAGTCACATCAACAAAAAACGTGCATAATTACATTTGATCAGCCCCTGTACTCAAAAGCACGTGAAATGGTTGCTGCGTCAGATGCAAACTCAGACTTGTCTAAAACAGTTGTCAAACTTGGAGGATTTCATATGCTCATGTCTTTTCTTGGATGCATAGGACATGTAATGGACGGTAGTGGTCTCAAGGAAGCTTTAAATAAAATATATGCTACAAATTCGGTCGACAAAATGTTGAATGGTCACGCTTATGCAAGAAGTATCAGAGGCCATATATTATTACGACTTGCATTATCAATAAAGATTTTTGAAGAGATGAAAATTGAAAATTGTGTGTTAGATGAGTTAATTGAACAGATAACTAGTCGCGATGTTTCCTACGAAGATGTTGAAGGATGTACGAGCAGCTCCAACTCGTTAATTGATCAATTTCAGGATAAACTAAAAGAATTAAAAGCTCGAGGTCCCACGGCACAGTTATGGGTGCAATATTTTGAAATGGTATCAATAGCCCTAGATTTCATTCGCGCTGAAAGGCTGGGACTTTTTCAAGAACATTTGGATGCAGTGCGAAAAATGCTGCCCTATTTTCATGCTGGTGGTCATTTCCTATATGCGAAGTCAGCTCATTTGTATCTTCAAGATATGTTAAAAATTGAGGAGACAATGGATCAACAGGCTTTTGAGAACTTTAAAAACGGATTCTTTACTGTAAAACGAACAGAAAAATTCAATTCTGGTACATGGACAGACATGGTAATCGAGCAAAGTCTGATGAAATCTATGAAGACAGAAGGAGGAGTATCTCGAGGCCGAAGTACACAAGAAAGTGTTCTATGTAAGTGGGTATATGCTATGTATGCCACGAATACAATTTGTGAAGAAATTGAACGGTTTTGTAACATTTCTTTCGATTCTGTGGACCAACATGTTGATGCTAGAGATTCACGAATAAAAAGGGATGATACTGATGTAAATGAACTGGTTGGTTGGTTTACGCTTCATAATCCCTTTCCAAATGCGAATCAGTTGGTATCCTTAGCTTCAGGAATCGTTGGAAATGACCAAATTAATTGTCACCGAGCCCATGAAATCGGATTGCAATCTATGGTAAAGATAACTGGTTTGAACTTCAACGAAATAAAGTTAAAACGCGTCGATAAGGTTTTGCCGCTTTCAGCCATTAACAAATCTGTCAAAATTAATGATTGTAAAGTTTCTATAGATCCAATGTTACTTTTCCAGAGAATAACTGTAAGCAAAAAATTTGAAAGTAATTTACAAGAATATCTTCAGTATGAACTAAGTCCGTATCCGACATCTTTATTTGATAGTAATGGCATGAGAAAAACCACGAAAGCAACATTATATGACAATATGATGCCTGTCGTTATCGATCTTGATGAAAATAATGTAACATACATCATCGATGGTGGATTTCTTCTGCATCGCGTCGTATGGAGCAAAGACGATACTTTCTCTATTATTTTAAATAAGTACATTAAATATTTACAAACACATTATGGCTCAGCAATTGTTGTTGTATTTGACGAATATTCGGACTATAGTAAAAATATTAAAGCACAACAAAGAAGAACTGCTGCACTTTCAAAATCATATGAAGTTTGTTTTGACGAAACAAAGGTTGTGCCAATCAGTCAAGAAAATTTTTTATCAAATCGGTCTAATAAAAAAAAAATTATCGACATGCTTGTTGAAAAATTTAAAACTGTTAATATCACAACAAAACAAGCCAGAGATGATGCTGATGTTCTCATCATTGACACAGTTATTGCCTTATCAGAACATCAAAAGACTGCTGTCATCATAGGAGAAGATATCGATTTGCTCGTTATTTTAATTGGACGTACTCAGTCACATCATCAGGAATTTTTTTTGAAAAAAGTTGGCAAAGGCAATGTCAAAACACAAATATATTCTACTAAAAGTTTTGACCAATATCCTCGTACTAAAAAGCACATTTTATTTTTACACGCATTCAGTGGCTGTGACACGACTTCTGCGCTATTTAAAAAAGGAAAAAAAACTGTTACTAGAGCATTGGAAAAAATTCCTGATTTAGATAAACTGGTGGAAGTATTTCAACAAGAAAACTGCCCAAAACAAACATTATTAGAAAATGGAGTGCGCATCTTGTTGGCATTATATAATGCTCCAAAATCTGAGGACAACATTGATCATTTCCGCTACACGCAATTCATCAAATTTACAAAACTAAATAAACCTGTACAACTGTCAACACTTCCACCAACAAGTGTAGCAGCTCATCAACACATAAAACGTGTCTACTACCAGATTCAAACGTGGTTAGGGAAGGACTTAGAACCTCAAGAATGGGGCTGGATGCTTGAAAATGAAATCCTGGAGCCCATACGAACGTTATTACCTCCAGCACCAGCCGAACTACTAAACGTAATATTTTGCAATTGCAAAAATGGTTGTGGTTCCCGCTGTGGATGCAGAAAATCAGGGCTACAATGTTCTTTAGCTTGCGGCCAGTGCAACGGACAAGCTTGCCTCAACGCTTCACTGTATCCAAGTAATCCCGATGAAGAAAATACATATGATCCCGATATTCTGGAAGGTTTGGAGATGAACATGACAGATAATGAGGATGATGACAATGAATCGAACATTTTTGAGCGACAAGAAGAAGAAGACGACGAAGAAGAAGAAGATAATTAGCTTCCATTTCCAATTTCATTACAATTAAAATCAACAAAGATACTTTTGATATTTGAACTCACATTTTGATAAATGTATATTATGCCGTATTTAATAATAAATAAAAATATGTGTAAAATATATACTCTTACTATCATTTTAACTTAAAATAAAACTAAAATATATAATCCAGAATTAATAATATTTTATACTTAAATAGTTAAATATGAATAATTATATATAAATAATCAAGTTACTTACTTTAATTAAATATAAATAATTAATAGTTAGTACATAAATAATAGGCATTGTTTAATAATTATAATTTCCAAGTAAATAATTGACTTTATAACGTACTGATAACCATAACTCACGCTTGACCTTGCATTAGGCCGTATATGACTGTACGATGTGCACTCTTCGCGCTCTACCTTCAAAACGGTTAGTCGTATGAAAAAAAAGTTTAAACAAAAGTTGTAGGGAATTTTATAGCCTACAACTTTTATAATAAATGCAAATCTCATTTAACCGATAGGAAGCCAGATATTCGCGAAAAACCGATTTTTGTGACCTTTGACCTTGAATATCTTGAGACGCGGACACGATAACGATTGTGACTTTTGAGACAACATTTAGAATGACAAAACAAAGGTTCATACCAATTTGCAGCTTATTATCTTTCATTCCGAGGTGAAAGCCCTAATATGACTGGGCTAAAGTGACACAACAAATTATTGCAGTAAGATGTTACTATAGTCAAAGAACACGTCAGTTCTATCATATCTATATAGTTATATTCATAATGTTTTTGTTATCAGTTTTTCCACTGGAAAGTCTCGGCAGTAATGTGTGAATAAAACCAAATATAAGATATAAACTTACATCTATAAAAAAGGTGAAAGGTCAATATCAATTATAAAACGAGCATATATGTATGTATATTTAAAATTGTAATTAATTATATCTTATTGTCTTCTTGGCATTTTTTAAATATATATAATTTACTAATTGCAGTGATTAAGAAAACACATTTTGAACAAAGCTAATAAAACCTGACAGCCTCCGTGGCGCTGCGGGCGAGTAGCCGGCTGTGACACGAGAAGCCATGGGTTCGATTCCCGCACCGAACCGCCCAAATGTTTGTGTGACAGACAGAGATATTCGTTCCTGGTCTGGGTGTTGTGGGACCGTAGTCCCTCGTAGTTCTTGATACCCACGATGCAGGTTTTACCTAGTGTGGGGTCAGAACTATGTGTGTGACTGTTGGGTGTATTTATTAATTAACCTAGTCATCCTTCGAACACCAGTGGCAATCGCATCGTATTATTCCCCAGATAATAGCAAGAAGTAAACAGATCGTTCAATACGAAGAAAATCTGAAAATGCAACATATGCACTCTTAAGACAAACTCAGTTCCTCAGTATCTTGTAGCAAATATACATATCAAGGTGATATGATCCGCAATCAGATAGCATCGGTCGTGAACCCGGCGCGGGCTCGCGGGGTGGGTGTGGGGTGCGAGCGGGGAGCGGGGAGCGGGCGGGATGGCTGCCTATCGCCAGCGTTTTCCAAATCGCCGTCCGACGCCCGAGGCGACTCCCAGTAGACGCGACGTCGAACCTTCATATGACACGTGAACTTTATTACACGCCACTTTATTTTTTTGTCATTTTACACTATTGCCAGCGTAGCGTCAAGTTGCAAGATTTCTGATATTGAATGATGTAATTTGACAGATTTTACGCCTCTCGTAGGTTAGACATCACTACAAGAAAATAATAAATGCTACAACACTCCACACACATACGCACATACTTAAGATTATCATGTCTGTATAGAGACATCTTCTGCAACAACTACTTACAATAGCCATAAAATGACTCATCGTCAACACCTAGAGACTGCAGACTTTTATATCTTTCATATATAAAAAAAATATTTTTACTGCTTGGATAGGCAAACGAGCAGACGGGCCACCCGATGGTAAGTAGACACCGCCGCCCATAGATTTCTGTAATGCCAGGGGACAGCAAAGCCGCTGCCTACAGTTAATAATACATTTAATTGGTATAGGATTGCCTTAACTGCCTTTCTAATGTATCGTTCTGTGTCTTTCAATTCCCGCTGTCGCTGTCTCCTGTACACCATACGCCTACAAGATTGAGTTTTTATGTAAGTGCCGCACCTCGCGGCGAGCATTCGACTCGCGCGTTTTATGTGTGGCCCCGGGGTTAGCGGGGGGCGGAGGCGGGGGCGGGAGACATTTTTGACATTTAGCTGTCACCGGTTTTTTCCACATTGCCACCGCCTAGCACCGTAATCTTCAAATCTAACTGGCCGTAAAACTGAAATAAGTTTTGTACAATGTCTTAGTAAGGGCCGACAGTCAACGGACCCAAGTATGCGTTCACCTTCAACGTACAAGGCATTCTTGCCTTTTATTGCATTTCTACACTACTATTTATTCTAAAATTGAACTCATTTGAATGTTATATATTAGGCTTACATTATCAAATATTTTCAGCCAATCTTTTTTACTCTACTGCCAGTTCGGAATGCAGTTTCGCTAGAGAACAACGGGCAAGAAACTGTAGCGTTGCTCTTTTCAAAGCCGTCTACACCGTATATCTACCACTTTATTTACTTCAAATAAGCAATCATTTATATACGTCTAGGTGTATACAAAACTTGGTAAATTATCAGCAAGCTTGTGGCAATAAATACACGAGTAAAGTTGTACGTTATCTGACAAGGGCCTGTACCTCCGCGCTATCTGCAGATGACCGCAAGCAGTTTTGTTTGTTAAATATAGCCAACTATCTTCACAGATTAATTGAGGGGCTCGTGGGGGAGCACGTAGTAAGGACATAAGTTTGAATTCAAGTGCGAGTATGGTATATTTCAAAAAGTGTATTTTTACTATAAACAGCTTTGCGTTTGACTACTATCTCGTCTGATGGTAAGTGATGATGTGGTCTATTGTGGAGCACGCTTGCCTAGAAGATACCTATTCACTCTTGACTTAAGATACTCAGGTTATAATTTTCGGGAAATATAGACTCCGGCAAAGATGCGCATGATAAATGTACAAGCATAACGCGTACTGGTGGAATATGGTTGATAAACCAATAGTTGCCTAGTAACATATACCATAACCAGCTATCGCTGCTATAAATTATACAGTTTAAGTCATTTATTTTTACTACCGCCAATTCATAATGCAGCCCCACTACTGAAGAAGGCTGATAGGATATTCATACCCACCCACACCGTACACAGGATGTAAAACCCACCATAGTGGCACACGCAAGTGTGTCGTGTGGGATCAGCCAGTGTACATCCGGTTTTTGTCGGGGGTCTAGAGTTGGGGTACGATATTTGGACGTTTTCCGGCTCTCTGAGTACTCTGACACTAGACCCCTGATCGCTTCTTCACCTTCTTGCCCATGGTGTAGTGTGAAAAAGCAGGCCGGCATGATTGTGTTGAGAAGCGGGGGTGAGATTGTCTCTCGCTACTCAATACTCTAATTGGACGGCACTGCGCTTACCATCAGGTGCAGTGTGGTCACTTTGCCGTGCCAGGATAAAAAAAAGAACGAGCAGGAAACCCAGCATTGCTCTTTTCCTTAGAGTAGGCAACTTTTCAAATACTGGTTCCAATATTTGTAGAGTTAATTTCTATTAGTAAAGAATAGAATTTGAATACAATATAATACAGGACTGATATTATTTATATAAGTGTACGTCGCGCGTCAGTAGACAGCGTAGATCACTTATTTATGCGGTGTTGTGGAGTTTATCAACCGCGGGACCACACACGCTGCATCGCCGCACACTTTATAGTAATTGGAAGTGATAGATGGACAGTTTCGTAAATGTATGTATGGCCCTTTCTATCAGTCTGGCTCAAATACCTTCATAAACAGAAATCTAAAGCTAAGAAACAAGTTGACTCTTTCAGTTCTGTTATAATTTACTTTGCCTTTGTATTATGTACGAAATATTTGTAGACCACACAAAAAATTGACCCGGTGTGGGAATCGAAACTTGCGCCTTGACTTTTTATAAAACATCACTTTACACCACGGAGATTGTCACATATATCCTTAGAGTATTTAACTACTCCAAGCATATATCTATTTTCATTAACGTTTTTATGATATCCACCTAATTTTAGATGGGGCCGTAGTCATCATACGTAATCACGCAAAAGCTCTTATTATTTGACAGCCTCTGCAGCGCTTAGCCGGCTGTGAAACGAGATGCTGAGGGTTCGATTCCCAAACCGGGCCAAAGGTTTGTGTGACAGAAAATTTGTGTCCGGGATCTGGGTGTTGTGAGACTGAATAGTCTCTCTTAGTCCCTGATATCCACGACACAAGACTCGTATCTTAATGTGGGATCGGCGTTATGTGTGTGACTGTTGGATTTTATTTATTATTTAACAAATGTTACACAAGGTTTCACATAAACTACGTGGTGCACTGCGCAGTCACAATACCTATTGACGTAGAACATGTTTATTACAACACACACAAACATGTTTATCGACCCCGCGATCCTGTCACCTACTGCGACATCACGCGATCGATTCCGAGAATTGTATCTGATAGCTCACCGCTGCCCTCAGACCTGACGTTATCTTCATGTTCTTTTCCTATTATACTGGTAGGATGTTAGTAATTATATTGACTAACATAAATGCGTTAATGCACCTACTGGCTTATAGTGGCTGACTGCCTCGGTGGCGCAGTTGTAATTGCGCATGCGTTACGACTGCTGTGCTGAGGTCTCGGGTTCGATCCCCTAGTCGGGTAAAGTGATATTGGGTTTTTCTATCTAGAAATTCTCAGTATTAGCCCGGAGTCTGGAACCTGTGCCCGTTATGGCGAAAGGCTCGCCCCTTATCACATTATGGGACCGAAATTCGGCGAAAAGTGGGTGTACTGGTTACACCTCTGCCTACCCCTTCGGGGATTACAGGCGTGAGTGTATATGTATGTATCGCGAATTCGTTAATGAACCTACTTGCTTATAATGTAGTTTTTTTGCACATAACGGCACTATTGCACTAAACAAACACAGAATCTATGGGCCGCTGCACTTCACTACTCTACTGCAACGCCATTGTCCGCCGCAGTGACTGGAGAGCGCCGGTATCCATAACTAGTAAATCTGGGTGCAGCAAGTGTAGATCCTTGCCATGACCCTGGGTGCTTTGCCTAGTATGAAGAAGCTACACAGAAGGCCGGCATGATTGTGTTGAGTAGCGGGGTATAGGTTGTCTCTCGCTACGTGATACTCTAACTGGACAGCACTGCGCTTACCATCAGGTGCAGTGTGGTCACTTGGCTGTGCCAGAATAAAAAAAAGGTGGTGATGCAGAAACAGCAAGAGCTGCAGCATCCTCCGCAACAACCGCCACCACAAGGTCCGCACATCTTGCTTATGACATTTATGGGTTTACCTAAGTTTATAAAGATGATAGAAATAAAAAAGCTAGAGGGTCACACTACACGTACTACAAATTATAAGTGAGTAAAAAATATATTGGAAAGAGATTTTTTTTATTCTGGCACGGCAAAGTGACCACACTGTACCTGATGGTAAGTGCAGTGCCGTAAAAGTATCAAGTAGCGAGAGACAATCTATCCCTCGCTAGTCAACACAATTATGCCGACCAGCTGTGTAGCTTCTTCACCCTACGCCCAAAAGACCCAGGATCATAGGAAGGAGGGAACACGGTACCTGGCAAACTGTTAGATACGTTTCTATGTAAGCAGGTGTGTATGTGTGCTTCTTAAGTCTAAGGTATCAATCAAAGTAGTGATACTTCTTACAGAAAACTGGCTTGATATGGCAGCTAGATATTCTTTTTCGTATGGAGATTTAGGTATCCGGACGGTCTAATCCCTCGTATCGATTCAATCACCATTCCATGTATATGATTTTCTCGTATTTTAGACATTATTAGCAGTGGAGATTTACTAACAGATGATACACGTTCTCAAATATATGCAACATGCAGTCAAAAAACAACCAACAACGAACCTTTACCAATTGTTTTAAACTTCTTTAATAATTTTCCTCATAGCGAAACCCACTCCACGGTTTTTACAATGAAATTAATCGAATTATTTTATACTTTTTAGTTCAGATAGCTAAAGCATTTTGGCTGAGTTTCTTGGTGCTCCTTCTCAGACCAGTGGGCATTTCCGAAGCACCGGTAGACTTAGATTTTAACATTACTATGACATGTAAAAAGTGCCCCTAGTGGCCTAATTCACAAAAAAATTATGATTTGATTAGATTTTTGTTAAATATAATTTATTTACGTATTTACACAGTATAACAATTTATAGATAATCCGTCAGTTATCTGTTATGTAGGCCCAATGGTACCACGACGCGGACTCAAGGGTCCGATATCATATCCCTTAACGCGCTGCCTCACCTCGAACCCGCGAATAAAACTTATCGCGCTCTTGTCCTTACCTAAAGCTCGAAACCTACCCAATATACAATAGCACCTCCTGTAACACGTAACACATTGCAATAGAAGTGATATTTGAATACGTCAAGTACCAAGTTATGTGTTTCTAGTATAAAATGCGAGGACACACGGACGACCAAGATGATCTAAATAGGCGGGTTCCGTTTTATAGAGGTGGTCGATTGCGCGAAATTTCTTTTAGTTTTCCATCGTGAGTCCAAAGAAAAGTCGCTTTGGGGATATGTGGGGTTTTACAGCTGTATACAAACATATGCAGGTATGTGTGGTTTATTGGGAATTACAAAAGACACGTTTTTTGTCAACGATAACCATTTATCTGTAAACCGATTCTTCAGCTATACATACATATTCCAAAAGGGTACCTTTTCCTAAAACCTATTATCAACAGAATTTTATGAATCCAAACAAAAATAGGTAAATTAGACGCCACTCAAATCTCTGGAAGGAGTAATTCTCAAATGACAGTAAAAGGATGCATGATAATAATATGAGCCGTGACGTCACCTCTCAGAATGGCCATTACTGTGCCGTCGTGCGAGGTAGTAAGATGTTCCCACTATGCACCCATTTTTGCTCATACCAATATTTAAAATAAATATTGTAACCTAATTTTTAAGCACTTATGGTTCTGTTTTCACAAGGGGTTTCTTTTGCGTATTATATTAGGTTGCATATCGAATAATGTACAAAATCAAGCACAGAAAACTACCCTAATCTGCATGTTTTGCTTAGTTTTTTTTTATTCGATTCACAAAACTGATGTACAATATTACAAAAACGATAAATAAAACGATAAAAATGTATCAACTACTTTCACAATTATTGACATCTACTCGATGTGAATACAGCTAGCGCATATTAAATTACTATCTATACTATTTTACAGTACTTAATTCTAGTTCATAGAGTTAAAAAGAAACAAAATTACAATAAGTTTAGGACAATGAATAAGAAGGAAATGTTCTACGATTTTACAAGTTGCTTTAATTAATTTTTTACCGAACTATTAAAGATCCCATCCCAGTTAGATCCCATCTTCTATATTATCCTCATGAGGAGCGTGTACGGCAAGAATGATAAAAAAAACGTAATGTAGAGTCCCTCTGTACCGTACTCGCATGACCTGACATTTAATGCTTGATTTATATAACTATGAAAATTTTCACAGCAGTAATTGATCCGGTAACCCAATTTACTACTCGCCCACTGATGTTGATTTTTTTAATGGGTCACACTGAAACTGATTTATCCTCGCACATGTTATACATCCAATTGTTAAAACGCATGGAGTGTGAGGGATAGTGAAGCCGCAACAATAACTCACTTGTGGTGTCGTGACCCGCGCTGCAGAGATAAATGTGCAAAGGGAGGGATCACAGCAGCTGGTCACAGGTGTACTAACCGCAGTACCTCGGGATGCGGTCCTACCTTTTCCAAGATACTTTATCTTTTAACGTGTGCTGTTGACAGCTGTAATTGGTGAATGGGGTGTCTTATTATCAGAGAACAAAGTGACCGATTGCCTCGCTGGTGCTTTTGTAATTGCGTACACAGTACTGCTGTGATGAGGTCTCAGGTCGATTCTCGGGGCGAGTAATAGTGATATCGATTACTCTATAAAAAATACTCAGTAACAGCCGAGAGTCTGGAATTGTGCCTGTTATGGAGATAATCTAGCCCCATATTACATTATGGGATGGCAATAAGCTCAGCGAAATGTGGGTTTACTGATTACACCTCTACCTACCCCTTCGGAGATGACAGGTGACTGCGTGTGTAAACCCTAACTACCGTTGCCATCTGTCTCAACTTTGGCCAAAAAGGCTATAGGCTCATCAGATCGAAACATCTGGACCCGGATATTCTATCAACAGACCTTATTTCATTGTTTTGTATAGCGCAAATCGCCAAATATCAAAGGCAGCTAGCTAAAGTGTGTTTTTTAATCGCTTTCGATCACTTTTGATTTGAGAAGCGATCGATGTCGTCAGTCTTTTCCGCTGTGTAATGTAATAAAGTAATGACGCGGTAATACAATAATAATAAATAATATCCATTGACGTTATTGCGGTTATGAAATCAAAGTATATGTTTTTGGTAACATCATTATACGTAGTTACGAGTCACTGTACGTAACCACTGTGGCAAGTTGTATAAAATTATGACGTAATATCCAAGTACTTAACTAAGGTTGCGTCCCTAAACATTGACGTGTAATTTTCCTTTGTATGTGACGCTATAGGTCACTTGACCAACGAACTTTCGTTCGGTGCAATTAGAGTAGAATTTCAAGATCAAATTTGAATTAGAAGAATTTATTTAAATGATATTGAACAAAGTTTCAAATGAAACATTTTTAACGAAACAGATGGATACTAAGTCAAAAATATGGAACAATTATGGAATTCGTTTTTAAAAATCCAAATAAATTGCAGTGGCCAGTATCTCGAAATAATATATTTAGAGTAAAACTTCTCTATGCTGAAATAATGGGTGATTGACAGCTATTTGTAATTGGACCATTTATTAAATTGGCTTCTCTTCTATCACGAATACTTAGTAGAGTGCATGTTTTCATTATTATTTACCTATGTGTGTATATAGTAAATACAAATGACCCATACAATCTGAAAACTTACATATACAATTCGCCGTACCTTAGAACTCAATGTAGAGTCTCATAATATTCACCAAACTTACATTGTAATAATAACACAAACTGAGATCTCTATCCATAAATAGACAATAGACAACAAAATTTGAAATCATAACAAAACAAAGCGGTAACTGCGCACTTGAACTTGTTTCAAAAATAAAACACGCGTTTATAAACACGACGCATACGTAATTTACGAATGTCCAGTAGATAGGCCCCCGCGGGGGTGAGCCGCGTGCGGCGGAGAGGGGGTGCGACACCGCCGCGACAACTTTGTCGCGTGTCGCCCGCGTTAATTGTTGTTTGTAATTTGTTCGCACCGTTACAGCTAAGGTGATATTTTAGCGAGCGCAGGGACGAAACAAACCTACAGGATAATTAGTCTTGGGGGACATTATCGTCTTTAACGGTTCATTGGTCTAAATATGTATTTATTATTATATATGGAAACAACAAATCATATACATACACATAATCTTATCGACACCAAACGATACAAATCTTGTATGACGGGTATCAGAAACAGGGAGGTACTTATTTATTTATTTGAAAAAGGTTCTCCAACAGTACACACATTATTTCTTAAATCTAATATAAAATTACAAAAAATATATTCTGATGTGTATACCAATTACAGGAGTACACAACATTGGCAAATCACACGCATCTTTATATAATTACGTTTCACAACAGACCCAAAACAAATATTTGAGA
Organism: Laothoe populi; assembly: GCA_905220505.1. NCBI lineage: Eukaryota > Metazoa > Arthropoda > Insecta > Lepidoptera > Sphingidae > Laothoe > Laothoe populi. The sequence continues at coordinate 21,220,999 of HG992154.1, forward strand.
ATCACACAAATTATTATGACGGTGTGCGATCGAACCAGCAACCTCTCGTTCCAGTACTACTGCGTTTAATAACCATGAAATGTTTTTCTGTCGGGGGGTCCGGCACCCACGAAGCCCACGGCCGCCCGTTCTACGAATACTCACATTTAAATGTAAATGCGCAAACTTGCACGCGAGTTTTGACGGCCACCTACGCACATAATTTTCATTTGTCCAAGTTATAAATTACTCAGCCGACCTCCCCCTGTTGTGATTTGAATATGATTAAATCTAAATGTTGTCTTGCTCCCGTGCGCCAACTTTTATTCAATCCTGTTTTTACCTTTGATAATATTTTAGGCAAATGAGAATTGAAAATGTTGTTTTGGTAAACAGAATAGAGTATTGTGTAAATGATCATTATGAACTTAGCTAGGTCTAGTGACAACTGGTAGCATGTGTAATTCTAGGTTCGATTTCCATATAACTTTTAAAATACTGTAGAGGACTAAAAGATGATCGTAAAACTATATGGCTAATGGTTCTGGGTTGCATGTGCATTGCACTAATAATGGAAAATAAATGTTACTATAGTAAGGATTCAAGCTGTCCTGCAGTTTATATGATCGACTTAATTCGTATACCACACGTTTTGTGTGGCATCAATTTGACCATACTGACACAACAAAATTAAATAGGCTTCTCTTATTTTTCTTCTTATACTTTGCAATTTAAGTCCTGCTTAACCATCACTTACAGCTGTTCGTAGTGGTTTTACATTAGTGGTATAGCCAACTACTTCATATTACACCAAAAGCCATTACACGTTAAAATGAATACAAAGTTTTGCCTTTTATTGCCAACAGACCTTGCGTTAACGAGTCTGGACAAACTATAGAGAAGTCAAATTCGCACGACCCAATTCGGAGATGAAATTCGACCATTGTTGGAACTCGAGGGTGCACATACAAATCTGTGTGATTTAACGTATTCGCAAAGCAGAGGTAGGGCCCTTAATAGCCATTGAAACTGAACAGAAACGTGAGTGGACAAATTGGATCGGACCGGGTCACGATAAGGGCCCGCCAAGGAAAGGGAAACGTCCATAAACAACAGCCGACTCGGACCCAATTAATAAAGCAGCCAACACTGAAGTAGCGCAATTAATTCTGTGCCTTCGTAGATTTTAATAGTTCACATAAATCAGAGCGCGACCGGCGGGCGGCGGGCGGTAGCGGCGGCCCGGCGACCGGCGCGCCCGTAGGTTAATCGTCGTTTAATATGCCGGACCGGACTATCGCTAACTTACTACAAATATATTGCCTCTATCAACAGATAAAGCACGGCACGTGATCTGGACCTTCAGTGTTTACACAATTTTTTCATAAGCTATTGGCGCCCAACGTGGTGTTGTACTAAGCTAAGATATCACATGGCTTGAAATGAAATTTCACATAAATTAACCAAATTCATTATATTAATATTATAACTAAAAACAGTTAGTTTTGTCTTATTAGGTTTGTTTCAGTGTTTTTTTTCGTATTATTATATGTTAAAAAACGTAAGAAAATGATGAATTTTACATGAAATAATATTTAATATATTTTATTTAAAATACATTTTATTATACTATGGATTTAAAATGAACTGCAACATAGAACTTTAATGCAACCTTTAATCAAAGTCAAACGTACCCGAACGCAGGTGTCTATTCAATTACCAACGCATTTAATGCACGGAGCGGACACTTCCCAAATTCAATTGAAGCCAGACTTCAGTTCTCGTTAAGTGGTTATATTCTCTAACGGCCGAGAGGACGGTCGCTGGACACTAAACACAAGGTGCGAGGGAACTGCCGGGGGTGTTCGAGGGGGATGGGGGGAGGCGAGGCGACGACACCTCTGGATATTGAATTTGCGGCGGCGAGCGAGTCTCAATTGTTATCTGCCGCTGCAAGGTCGTCCCCGAATTGCCCCTGCCAGGTACTACAGCCCTTTCTTTTACACCAGGGTTGCCACTTTTGAAACTATTTTATAATGCAATATTTTACTTTCTAGTTGTGCCGGTTTCATTTTCGTCATCTCATATATACACATAGATGTAAATACTCATTCTAACTATTTTAATTTGAATGAAACCAAAGTGTCACCTTTTGAGTCATAGATTTATTTGTTTTGAGTACTTGCTGTGACGTCAATGAAGCAATGTAGTGATCAGAAACAAGTATTTTATATGAGTTTTTACGAAACTTAGCGACACGAAAAGACTTGTTCTCGTGTGTGTATAGCGTATTACTATGGTAACGTTAAATGCAAACTAACACAAAGATTCACGAAGTCTCATACTTTGTCTCAGTACCATACACTTGAGATTTCTATTTCGACTTATATCTATGGTCATATTTACGTACAACATTATGACACCCAATTCTACCATTCACTTTATTTCGATAACTGTTAGCAAAACATGGTGAACATAAAAATAAAAAAATTAAATATATATGTAGAATGTTAAAAGATATTCTTAACCATATTCACAAAAACATGATGAATTAACAAATATACCACGTATTTACGAACATTATATTTTCATTTTTCACGTAGTGCCAACCCTATAAACGTCGTCGGCTCGCAACAGCGGTCATTGGTCAATTTATTTCTTGCGCCTGTCCGGGCCGCAGTTATCATGATTGAATTAAGTAAGGACCGGAGTCGCACCGTGATTTAGAACCACCTCGCAATAGCACGGCGCCCGCAAAAACGGACACTTTGGAATTTTAATCGTGGGAATGTGCGGATGCCCGTCCGTTTGTCCGGCGGCCAGAGTTTATTTAAGGTTAATTTCGATGAGTTGATTCTGCTCTTAGTTTGCGTCCGATTGAGGTCGACCTTTATCGGTATTGTTCCCGAATCGGTGCGGAAGCAAATTTTGTTTCATTTGGGGTGAATTATTTTTGATTGTGTAGATATTGATTTAGACTAACTTTATAAGATGTTATCAGCATAATATTTTAGAAACAAGTTTATTTTTTAACCTTACTATAGAGTAACGGTTTATCAAGTAACTAACTATTAAAATGTATGAAACCTTTATTTTATGATTTGATTGTATTTATACTCTTTCTTTCTTTTTTCTATAATCATAGTCAAGTCCTTATTTCTAGAAAATAATAAAATTTATTAGAATATAAGAAGAATATAGAAAATAAGTAATATTTAAGGTCTATTGTAGCTCTTCCCTGACCACGTTGCACCGTACCGCTCAACACCGTAGCCGCGTAGGTAAGCCTGTGCTACGGCGTAGCGACCGCGAACTAAAAGGTAGTTAATCGAACCTCATCCGCTGATGAGAGGTGGCTTAACTCTCAAATGCATTTACTACATATGTTACACTGTAGTTTAGAATAAAGTTTATTTTACTTACAACACTACTAACAATATGTAGTATTAATTAGGGACTACAAAACATTAGCTACTTTCATATAAACGTTATCATGTACTTTTTGAATTTTAAATGACATATACCAACCCGCATTAAGCCAACGTGGTAGATTAATAGAGTAGCCCCATTCCCAGCAGTGGGACAGTGTTTAATACAGGACTGGTAATTTATTTTTGTTATTATTATTTTAACAAGACTGCCTCGGCTGCGCATGCATTGCGACTGCTGTGCTGAGGTCTTGGGTTTGATCCCCGGGTCGGGTAAAGTGATATTGGTTTTTTTGTTTATAAATACTCAGTATCACCCCGGAATCTGGAATTATGCCCGGTATGGCGATAGGCTTGCCCCCTATCCCATTGTGGGACCGTAATAAATTCGGCGAAAAGTGGGTGTACTGGTTACACCTCTGCCTACCCCTCCGGGGATTACGGGTGTGAGTGTATATTTTAAGAAATATTTATCCATGATATAGTGAGCCATACTTAACATGTGATTGAGTCAGCAGTCTTCCCAGTAATCATAATCAAGTTGAGAATTAGGATTCTCTCGAACGAAGTTACTTTACGACTAGAGCAACGTACAGAGTTGATACTAATAGCACAGTATTTTATAACAGTAAACAAAACTATCAAACTACTATTTTGCGCAGTTGTTATTTTTTGCACGCCAGTGGAGTCTCAAAGGAGTTGCGTACAGCGAAGTAATAAGTACTCTAGTTGTCTGAAGGCCTTTTTTCTTCTTCGTAAATACGTTTGTTTGTACAATTCATCTATATATATATAAAACCCAAAAATGTATTCTACCTATGTCCGTTATAGACGTTGTAACCACTCAACTGATTTCAATGAGTTTTGTGTATGTGTGTGGTCGGATCCAACTTAAAAGATTGGATAGTTGTAGATCCGATAGGTGGCGCTGTTGTCGATATCTGAATTTCTTATTTTATCAACAAAAAACATTTTACAGGGATTACAGGCGTGAGTGTATGTATGTGTGTGATATTGAACTCACAGTCACTCAATTCTGTTGTAGTTATTATTATACTTGTGTACAAGGAGCACGACCGCTACGATCTGCATTTTTGGGAGTTATTCGGATATCTCCCTTAACGTTACTATGGTGAATCCAAGGACCCTTAGAGCTGGTTTATGGACCAACTAAGGGTCAGCGATGATAGAGAACAGTGACACAGATTGATAGAGAACAGAAACCGTTAAAACTCTTTCTATGTACCTAGTCAGGTCATAAATTCTGTCACATGTTTAATATAACATAATTGAAACAAGTTTACTCATTATGTAACCATTTATATACCAAAATGAACTTAACAAAACATAGATTCTTATGACACTAAAGTTTATTCAAAATGACCTCCGTGATTTTGAATACAGGCCTTCAATCTGCGCGGCCAGTTTCTATCGCAGCACGAACGAGGTCCATGTCAATATCGGCGGCTGCCTTAATCAAGGATGTCTTGAGTGACTCCAAATTGGGATGAGGCTTTGAGCACGCCTTTTCCTCCAAGTGTTGCCATATCTTGTAATCTAACGGATTCAAATCTGGACTGGAGGAGGGCCAGTCTTCGTGCCGGATGAAGTCGATTTCACGCGCCGCCAGCCAGTCTTGTGTGCTCTTCGCTCTATAAGCTGGCGCCGAATCTTGTTAGAATACCCAGTGCCTGTTATTGAACATGGTATGAGAAACAGATTCCACAAGGTTCGTCAGGACTGTATTTTGATACACAACTGCATTCGTTTTTACACCTTTCTCACAAAAATGTACCTCTGTTAAGCCCCAATAAGAAACTCCCAACCATACCATGAGCGAGGATGGAAAATGACCTCGTTGGACACGCGGAATACGGTTGCTCGCTTCTTCACTACTGTGTGCGTACACCTTATCATTTTGTTTGTTGTAGCTCTCTTCTACGGTAAAATTTTTTTCATCTGAAAAAATAATTTCCCGATATTTTTTTCCCGCGTACCGTTTCAACAAAGCGCGGCATCTCTTCAGTCTCAGGTCCATTAGACGAGCATTCAAACGATGTCCTGTTTTTCTTCGATATGCCCGAAGCCCTAAGTCTTCATTTAACACCCATTTTACCGTGGTTCTGCTTAACCCCATCTGAAGGGCCAACAGTTTCTGCTTACGTCTGGGATTTCTTTGAATTCGCGCCTTCACAGCTTTTATCACTGCTGGAGTCCTAACAGACCGAGAGCGACCACTTCTTGACCTGTATCTACACTAGAGTCTTCATTGTATCGTTTGATGGTACGATAAACGAATCTTTTGGTTATATTCAAATTTTTCAGTATGTCAAAAATTTTAATTGGCGCGTAACCGCAACGATGCAACGCAATTACTGCAACACGGTCTTCTTTAAGCGTCCACTCCATATTTAAAAATGAGTTAAATTCTAAAAAGTAGACATTTTTATTTTCATGAACAATTTGAAATTCGAATTCAATAAACTTTTTTGTGGCCAGCATTCTAAAATAAAAGTTTTTACTGTGTGACAATACTTATGACCTGACTGTGTATATGTGATATCAATATGATGCAGGCAGGCAGCGGCATTGCAGAAGTCTATGGGCAGCGGTGACTACTTACCATCAGGTAGCCCGTCAGCTCGTCTGCCAATCGAGGCACTAAAAAAGGAAACTACTGCACCTACCGTTTTGTATTGGATGGTCGGGAATTCCAAAAAGTAGTTTTATGACATCAATTGCCAATAACAAACATCACTCAATGATAATATATTGCCTTTTTGTTAGATATTTACTATTATTATTTATGGATGTTTCTTCATCTTCAGATAACACTCGTCTATCGGAAGATTTTTTATTTGTCGACTGACAAAACTGGTTGACATACATATATATACACTCACGCCTGTAATCCCCGAAGGGGTAGGCAGAGGTGTAACCAATACACTCACTTTTAGCAGATTTTTTTTTTTTTGCTAACGCATTTAGTTTGTTGTTGTATTAAAAAAAACTAAAATACACGCTTTAATACCTTATTATCAGAATATAGTATTTCGCGCTTTTTTAAAAATCAAATTAATCGAATTAATTTTCTCCTCTTTTTTTTTTAGTTCCTCGATAGGCAGACGAGCAGACGGGCCACCTGATGGTAAGTAGTCACCGCCGCCCATAGACTTCTGCAATACCAGGGCACAGCAAAGCCGCTGCCTACCATCTACTCTCTATCCAGTCAAGCATGTTTTTTAGTTTTTTAAACTATTATTTATTTTCTTGATTTAAGTCTCAAAACAGAATTAAATGTACGTATAATTAACAGACTCGAATTAAAATTAAAAGATACAGGTGAAGCTAATATAATGCTTGTAAAAAGACTTATCACCTTATATTTTAACTTATACTATAGGTATAAGTTATCTTATAGTACCTTAGATACCTTATAATTTATATTTTAATATTGTTTGTTTTGGCAGTTTTACGAAGGATGATTGTTTTACATGTTGCAACTACTTTAAAAAAATACTTATTAAAAATAACTGAAATCGATTCAGTAGTTCATGCTTAACGATTTATCTTCAGGATGTGTTTTTATTGCATGCTATATATAATATCATTTTGAAATTGCCCGACCAGTAGTGTAGTAGTGAAATTTATTTATTGATTTTTTTTTGTTTATTGATCATGTACGCAATTACATAGCTCTTATGACAAGTCAGTGCAATAAAAAAAATGTAACAAAAAGCATATCAGATTATGTATAAATAACATACATAGCCTCAACAATACAGTAGCAATTAGTTTATTCATTTATAAGGTATTTATAATTAATATTTTTAATAAAATTCAAAGAAATACCAGTCAAATATACATATTGTTAAATGGGTTTGATATGGACCATGGGTATTTCCGAGACGTCGCATGTTTTAAAAGCTACTACCGGATACAAACTGAGAAGACCCAGCCTGAGAAGACCCGGCGAAACAAATTCAGCTGGCTTACATTACTGCTGGATACTACGCGGCGCAACCCAGTCCTGAGAGAATCCAGCGAATCAAACTCAACGGGCTTGTTTTTGATCCTGTTCATTATTTCTAGTAGATAATGATAACAATGCAGTTGAAATAAGGTCGTCGATAATAAAATCTAAATATTCCACTAAATATTGTAAGTAAGCACATTTGCATTCAATCTATGGGGATTGTTCATGAAAGTGAAACAGCCATCGGTGCCCACGTCAATGGCAACGTTACATCAAATTATTCCATTCCATTTTAGACGAAATGTATATAGAGCAAACATGAAAAGAGAACAAAATTAAGCATTACTGTGGGACTTAAGGTATGAGTGAGAGCGGGATAAACACGAAACTGTGCCGCTCTCTAAACTTAACAGAGCTTAGGCTGAACTGTTTTAAGCGTAATTAAATTTATTTATCAAAGTGTAAAGAAAAATAAAACGTCTTAGCATATTTCCAGCTATAGTTAACTCAACTATTATAACTGTTTTTTATAATAATAAAGAATAAACAAATCCGACTATTGCTGAAACAAGGCGATGATTTTCATTTTGTAAGAAAATACTTTAACATTTGATTGAAATAACACCGCCTATTATAACATTATATCTACTTGTATATTAGGTTGTTCATCACATGATTTAGTAACCGATTTTGTTACAACTTTTTGTTGTTAAGAGGTTATTATAACAATTGGTGAATAATTTAAGCAACTCAATATCCACGAAGGCAGACCCGTTATCGGTGGTGGATGCCCTTTAAAATACAATAACTCCCAAGTTACAAAGTTGATATAATTGAGCAGAAACTGATAATATTCTTAAAATACTTAACTAAAATTGTATTTGGCAATCATCTATAAATATACTTTGTCTGCTTGATTTTAAAATGTTCATCCACGACTACTCCACCACACCATACTACTATGATAGAAATGTGTGCCAAAACTGGTTTGATAAATTTTGATCCGGTAATTTTGATGTTAAAGATGCACCACTTCTGGAAGGCCAGTTGAGGCTGTTTACTATCAAAATGTTCCTGATATAAGAAGTAATGCATTGAGGCTTCCTACCCCGCTATCTCCTGCTGTCAGAGCCTCACTCCGCTATGATCCGACAGGGCGGTGGGTACCGCGAGTTGGGGCGGCGGGGGCGGCCGGTGGGGACGCGCGGGGGGCGACATCAATAATCCTCCTTGTTATTCTTATGCAAATGCCCACCGTACGATAATAAGTGGAACGCGAATCACCAGACGTTATACAGATTGGAAGAATTCGCTGACAGCCGGCGCGGCACACACTACGCGACTACGTCACTACGCGTGCCTGCATAGTTACATGGATACTGGCTGGCACTGCGCGACTAAATGCAACTAAGCATAAAACAGAATTACTAAATTTATTTTTTAATTTCCTAAATTCTACTAGATTAGCTATCCCGATACAGCAGTGACAACTATCAATCTACAAATAAATATTTTAATTTATTGCAAATTACTCATGTTGATATCCTTATAAATTCACTCAGAGCACAAAGGAATAATATCTAATTTAGGTAATAATATCCGTGTCAGTCAGTGCCAACAGCCACACATTTAGTTCTGACGCAAAACTAGATCAAACATGTATCATGGGTATCAAGAATTATGAAAGACTACGGTCCCATAACACCTAGATCTGAAAATATTTATGATCCAACAAAAAAAATGTAACCTGGAAGTACGCTTCATATCTGCACCGTAATAATAAGCTAAATAGATGATAGAAGCAGCGATAGCCTAGTTGGTTGTGTTACGGACTGTCAAGACGAAAATCATATGTTCGAAACCGAAGTGGCATACACCTCTGACATTTCTAACGTTACGTGTGTACTAAATGTTGATTATCGCTTGCTTTAACGGTGAAGGTAAACATCGTGAGGAAATCTGCATATCTGAGAATTCTCATAAGAATTTCGAACGTATGTGAAGTCTACCAGCCCGCATTATGCCAGCGTGGTGGACTTAGGCCTAAGGCCTCTCATTAGTAGAGGAGGCCTGTGCCCAGCAGTAGGTCAGTGTTTAATGGGGTGCGAAGTCAGGAAACCTCCACGTGGTGCACCCTGGGCAACGGCGGTCACGTTGACCGACGGCCGATATCCTGATAAAAGGTGGATGGCAGTCGTCGCCTGTTGTGGCGGCTGTCGTCAGTTTTTGTGCCCACTTCTTTGGGCTACTCCCGGGTTCTGTCTCGGGGGCGTCGGCGGGCTCGGTGTGCGCTTACCCCGCCGCCGAGCTGGCAGTAGGGGAGATTTTCTCTCCTGTTGCCACCGTCGTATATCGTAATCCAGTCAAAAGGAGGTCTGTGGTCACGTCTCGCGCTCCGACTGGACCGAGGGTCTTGGCTTAACCGCCTGGGCCGCGAGGGAGAAAACCTCTATAAAAAATCACCCCGAATCCCAAGCGGCGGCGCACCGCGAGGGGATGCATGGCCGATGGGTAGTTCGGTCTCTAGTGCGAACCACGCCGCCGGAGTACCTGCTGCCCCTCCGTGCGTGATACCCAAGGCTTACCCAGGTACAGGGGGCTCTGCCTGGGCGGACGTTTATATCCCCCATAATCGTGGGAATAACTATGGAAAAAAACTTAAAACAAAACAATGAGTCTGTAGAGAAGTTGTCTACCCCGGGGTACGCTAGTGACCCTGGGATGGATGACACTGGGCATATGCCCAAAAAAGGTACTGTCTGCCGAGGCCGTCCCAAGGCGAAGGCTGGAACAAGCGGCGTTATGACGCGCTCGAAGAGGGCGTTGATAGCTCGAGAACTGGACGCATCTGCAAGCGACAGTGATCCTGAACCGGCGCCAAAAGTGCTTGCTCTTTCAGCAAGCCCGGCTGTGGTGTCTGATGAAGACACTGCGCCGATGGAAGGAACGGGTGACCATGACTGGCGCTTGCAGATGTCGGCCATCATCCGGGACGTGGCACAAAAGTCCCCGCACCTTAAAGGGACGGAGCAGCGGAGGCTGAACCTCGCGGCGAAAGAGCTGTTGGAGAGAGCCGAGGAGTCAGCCTCCACAGAGGTGGCCAAGTTGGAGGCCGAAAAGTTGGCGATGGCCCAAGAAATCGCCTTCCTCAAGGCCTCCCTTGCATCCCAACAGCGGACCCTGGAGGAGATGATGGCGACTGTCCAAGCGATACAAGGACAGTCGCAGCCGGCGGCCCAAACTGGAGCCGTAGTTGGAGAGGAGGAGTGCCTCAAGCAGTTCGAGCGCCGATTTTTAAATATTTTGGACGCGCGCTTGAGCAATATATACGCGAGGCTACCTCCAGAGCCCATCATGCGGCCTCCGTTGGCCGCCGATAGGGCTAAAGCTCCGGCAACGCCCGCCGTTGCTGGGCCATCAAAGGCCCCACCAGTCGCCGCCGGCCCACCGGCCACCCCGAAAGGAAAAGGGCAGGGAAAGGGCAAAAGCAACGCCCAGCCCACCCCTAATGATGGTCCTCGACCCGTGCCTACTGTTGTAGCTGGGCCTGTACCATCAACGTCCGCTACGTCCCAAATTCCTCCTCTGAGTACGTCCCGCAGAGGGGGAAAGAGAAATAAAAGAGGGCGTGTCGCTCCACGGGCCCAAACACCCTGTGTGCCCCGGCCGCTACCCCCCGCTCCTGCGTCGATGGAGGAGGGGTGGAATGTCGTGGCCAAGAAGGGGAAAAAGAATCCCCTGACCTTGCCTAGTGCTGCTGCATCCGCACCGAAGCCGCAGCCGGGCCGGCCAGGGCCACGGATTCGCTTGCCCCGCAAGGCAGCCGTCACGTTGACAGTGACACCTGAGGGGTTGGCGCGGGGCATAACGTACGCCCATGTGCTGCGTCGGGTCCAGCGATCCGTTGACCTCGCCGGCCTCGGTATTGCCGACATGCGAGCTCGCCTAATGGCGACAGGCGGGTACCTGTACGAGGTGCCCGGCCCGGAGTCTGAAGCGAGGGCCGACTCCCTCGCCAACAAAGTGAGGGAGGTGTTCCGCGGGACGGAACTGGCGGATGATGTCCGTGTTTCCCGCCCGTTCAAGACCGCGGAACTACGAGTATCCGGGTTGGACGCGTCTGCTGACCCGGAGATGGTCGCTACGGCCCTCGCAAAAGCGGGGTGTAACAACACGATGGAAGATTTTAAGGTCGGGGAGATCCGCCCCGACCGGTCGGGCCTTGGTGCGGCGTGGGTGCGCTGCCCCGCCAAGGTCGCCGACAAAATTTTAAGTTCGGGCCGAGTGCTGATCGGCTGGGTGGCGGCGCGTGTCCACCTCCTTGAGCCGAGGCCTCTGAGGTGCTACCGCTGCCTGCACAGGGGACATGTGCGGGCACGGTGCACCGAAGAGTGTGACCGCAGCGGCGTCTGCTACCGCTGCGGTAAACTGGGCCACAAGGCCAAGGAGTGCTCCGCGGAGCCGCGTTGCGCAGTCTGCGCTGATGCTGGTAAACCCGCGGGGCACCAGGTGGGCGCCAAGGCATGCGTCGCCTCCTCCCGCCCTCGCCACGCAAAGCGTGGTCGGAGGACGGGGGTTGTGACCCAGCCGACAGCGCTCCCCGTAGAGGAGCAGATGGAGATCGCCCATTAATATGGCGCAACGTTTCCTCCAGGCGAACATTAATCACTGCGCCAGAGCCCAGGACCTGCTAGTCCAGAGCATGGCGCAGTGGTCGATACAAGTGGCTGTGGTCGCCGAGCCTTATTTTGTTCCCCCCAGGGAAGACTGGGCAGGGGACCTTAACGGTTTGGTGGCCGTCATCACTCGGGGCGCCGCCGGCTCCCCACCCTTCGAAAAAGTAGCGAAGGGGGCGGGATGTGTGGCGGTTCTGTTGGGGGGGATCTGGATTGTGGGTGTGTATTTCTCCCCCAATAGATCCCTGGCCGAGTTCGAGCACTTTCTCACTCGGCTAGGGGCCCTGGTGGTGCAAGGCAGTCAGCCTCGCCCCGTTCTCGTTGCCGGCGACTTCAACGCCAAGTCTCAGGCTTGGGGTTCGTCGGTCACCAGCAGGCGCGGCGAGGCCCTGGAGGAATGGGCGATCTCGGCCAACCTGGCCGTCGTGAATCGCGGGTCAGTTAACACGTGCGTGCGGCATAATGGCGGATCGGTGGTGGACCTCACGTTCGCCACCGCAGCTATTGCCCGCCGTGTCCGTGACTGGAGAGTTCTGGTGGACGAGGAGACGTTGTCGGATCACCGATACATTCGGTTCGACGTCGCCTTATCCCCTAACCCCCAGTCCAGTGGAGGACCGACTGGCCCGCGGTCGGACGGCCCGCGTTGGTCTGTAAAACGCCTCGATGTTGAGGCCCTGAAGGAGGCCGCACTGGCCCAGGCGTGGCTCCCTGCACCGGAGGCACCGATGCAGGTCGAGCAGGAGGCGTCGTGGTTCGGGGCAGCGATGTCGCGCGTCTGTGACGCGGCCATGCCCCGAGTCCGACGTCTTCCCGAGAAGCGCCAGGTGTTCTGGTGGTCGGCGGAACTCACGCGGTTACGTGTCTCCTGCGTGGCCGCCCTTCGTCGTCTCGCCAGACACCGTCGTCGTCGGATCCGTCTTCCCGGCGACGAGGACCAGGAGCGGCTGCTTCACGGCCTCCACAGGGAGGCTAAGAGAGCGCTGCGCGTGGCAATAGGTAGGGCAAAGTCTGCAGCTCAGGAGGAGTTCCGGGGAACTCTCGATAACGACCCTTGGGGGCGTCCATATCGCGTGGCGATGAGGAGATATCGCCCGTGGACGCCCCCACTGACGCAGAGTCTCCGGGGCGACCTAGTCGAAGAGGTCGTCGCAGCTTTGTTCCCTGCTACTGAAGATGTCACTCCCCCACCGATGGCGTCACATCCATCGACGCCATCGTCGTTGAGTTCGGCAAGGGTTATTTCGGAGGTTTCGCCCGAGGAATTTCGGGCGGTGGTGCTTCGGCTGCGGGGCAAGAAAACAGCCCCGGGTCTCGACGGTATCCCCGGACGTGCGTGGGTGTTAGCCGTCGAGCATCTGGGGACTAGGCTTCGTGGCCTGTTCTCCGCGTGCCTGGAGCAGGGCCGTTTTCCGTCTCAGTGGAAAACTGGGAAGTTGGTCCTGCTCAAGAAGGAGGGGCGGCCCGCAGAGTCGCCATCGGCCTACCGGCCCATCGTGTTGCTCGACGAGGTCTGTAAGCTCTTCGAGCGTATCATTCACGCTCGCCTCGTCGAGCATCTTGAAGGGGTCGGGCCGGACCTGGCACAGTGCCAGTACGGGTTCCGGCAAGGCCGATCGACAGTACACGCTATTCTGCGGGTCAAGGCACAAGCGGAGGATGCAGTGGCTAGGGGTGAAGTGGTGGTGGCGGTGTCTCTAGACATCGCCAACGCGTTTAACACCCTGCCCTGGGCCTGCATACTGGAAGCACTGCGGTACCACGTGGTGCCACCGTATCTCCGGCGTCTGGTGCGCTCGTATCTCTCAGACAGGTACATAGTGTATCCAGGCGCCGACAGGTGGCACCGAAGAGCGATGGCCTGCGGTGTTCCACAGGGCTCAGTCCTGGGCCCTCTCCTGTGGAACATAGGCTACGACTGGGTGCTCCGTGGTACCAATCCCCGAGGCGTCGCTGTCGTCTGTTATGCAGACGACACGCTAGTAACAGCGACAGCCAGGTCTTTCCAGGAGGCCACCCTGCTCGCCTCGTTCGCAACCGAACAGGTGGTGGGCAGGATTCGGCGACTGGGCCTTAAGGTGGCCCTGAACAAATCCGAGGCCCTTTACTTTCACGGTCCTCGGATTCGGCCACCTTTAATGCCCCACATCAATGTGGAGGGGGTGCGGATTCCCATCGGCTGTACAATGAAGTACTTGGGATTGATTCTGGACAGCCGGTGGGATTTCCGTGCCCATTTCAAGGAGTTGTCGCCGAAATTGGTGCGGGCGGCGGGCGCGCTCGGACGCCTGCTGCCGAACCTGGAGGGACCTAATAGCCCTTGCCGAAGTTTATACGCTGGAGTCGTGCGGTCAATGGCCCTGTACGGATGTCCCGTATGGGCCCAGTCCCTGAAACCCCGCTGCGTCGCCTTGCTGCGCAAACCGCAGCGTTTGTTGGCGCAGCGAATAGTAAGGGGCTACCGCACGGTCTCCCACGAGGCGGCCTGCGTATTGGCCGGCACCCTCCCTTGGGAGTTGGACGCAAAACTCCTCTCGTCCGCGTTCTTCTGGCGGGAGGAGGCGTCCAGTCGCCGTCAGGTGAGACTGGCCCCGAGGGAGATTGCGGCCCGATTTCGCAGAACCGCTGTGGAGGAGTGGCATACCAGGCTGGAAAGCCCAAGTGCGGGCTTGAGGACCGTCGCGGCAGTGCGTCCTGTCCTAAAGAGATGGCTAGACAGGCGCCACGGTGCGCCAACTTTCCGGCTGACGCAGGTACTGACGGACCACGGATGTTTCGGTTCGTTCCTGTGTCGGATCGGAAAGGAGGTGTCTGCCGTGTGCCACCATTGTGGCAACTGCTACGAGGACACGGCCCAACATACGTTGGAGGAGTGCCCAGCCTGGGACGAAGAGCGCAGCGCTCTCAGAGCAGTCGTCGGAGGAGACCTCTCGCTGCCGGCCGTGGTGTCGTCCATGGTCGCCAGCCGGAGGTCCTGGCGTGCGGTGGCCCACTTCTGCGAGAGCGTCATCTCGCAGAAGGAGAGTGCCGAGAGGGATCGGGAACGAAATGATCCCTCCCGCCGCCAGAGAAGACGTAGGAGGCGCCGGGTGGACGACTGACCGGCGTCTCCCGCCCTGTGGAACGGGGGCGTTTGAATTCCACCACGGTAACCCCTGCCTGTCGTACGAGGCGACTAATAGGGGCCATCGGGGGTCGCGGGCTCGCAGCGGGGGGCTGTCAGCCCGAATCGATGCACTCCCAGTTTCGGAGCATCGTGCGACCCCGAGATGGACGGCAGCGCGTGTGGTAAGGCCTCGTTCGCTGTCGTTGTTCGGTGCGCGGGGGCTCCTAAGCCCTCCCATGGAGATGGGCTGCTACGCAGCACCGCGCAGGGGCGGTTCCGGCAGCAATTCTAGCACTCCTTAGAATACCCCGGGATCGCTCCGTAAGCGCCGAAGAAGGCCACCGCGGGGTTTTAGCTGGTAGTGTCGGGTGGGGTGTACATAGGGGGTAGGGACTCGGCCCAGCGGCTGCCCGGATAGCCATCATCCGGGCGAGGGGGATGCTGGGTCGTAAGACCGGCTAGTCCAGCATAACCGTTTTATTCTTATTCCGCTTCCCCCCGGAGCGGGCGGTAGTAATAAAACGCTTTCCCCGCGACAACAAAAAAAAAAAAAAAAAAAGGTCAGTGTTTAATACAGGACTAGTATTATTGTAGATGACTGCCATACCTCTCCAAGAGGCTTCAATCACCGGTTCTAAGTGATTAAAACTATAATAAAGTACTATCATGAGCAGTGATAACCTAGTTGGAAATGGTGCGGTACGGTTGGTACGGACTGCTGAGACGAATGGCGTGGGTTTTAAACCCGTCCAAATGGCATACACCTCTTACTTTTCAAAGGCAATTATGTACAAGTTAAATATTTGCCGTCTTCAACGAAAATAATGCGAGGAAACTTGCATTCCTGAGAATTGACCATAAAATTTAAAAGGCATGTAAACTCTAGCTAGCTATACTAGACCATCATAGAGGATAATGCCCCGACTCCTGTTATTATTAGAGAAGTGTGCCTAGTCGAACAGTGTCTAATATAGGATCGGTATTATTACGATTATAAATGAGATAATATAAACTACAAAGTCCACCCCGTGTGCTCGGTGTCGGCGCGAGGCCTACGTAGATCTTTTAAACCAAATAAATGGTTTTATTTGCCACAATACATTATATAAAATAATAATACATAGAAAGAAAGATACAAGTAATATAACAATATGTATGTGGCGTGTACTACAGTAGGTTTAGAGTGCGCGCAGGCATGGGTACAAATACACACAATACAAACAAAAATAAAAATAAAACAATACTAGTACATAGGAACGACAAGAAAATAAAAATACAGAAAAACTGACAATAAAAATCTGATCTTACGTCTAATAAAGCAAACAAAAAAACTTCTTATTAATTGTAATAATATTAACATACCAATTTTAATAATCGATAACAATAACAGCAACATGACAGCTTACAGGTAACATTATGTATACATAGAAGAAGACACGCATAATTAGGAAAAGTAAGTTTGGAACTTTTTTTTATACTGGCACGGCAAAGTGACCACACTGCACCTGATGGCAAGCGTAGTGCGGTCCAATTAGAGTATCGAGTAGCGAGAGACGATCTGTCCCGCGCTACTCAACACAATCATGCCGGCCTGCTTCTTCACACTACCATGGGCAAGAAGGTGAAGAAGCGGTCGAGGGTTTAGTGTCAGAGTATTCAGAAGGCCGCAAGACGGCCAAACATCGTCCCCAACTCTAGACCCCCGACAGAAACCGTATGTACACTGGCTGATCCCGGAACGCGACACGTGCGTGTGCCACTATGGCGGTTTTTCCACCCTGTGTACGGTGGTCGCTATCCGGTCGGATATGAACATCCTACCACCAGCAGACTAGGTGACATAACTTGGTTTGAAATCTTCATGTTGCAAATCTGACTCCGCTCAGTAACTGTTGTACCATCACTACTCAGTACATATCGCGGAAGCCGATCCTATTCGTGACCCGTGATCCCGACTAATTAGGCCGGGAATGTAGAACAACTATATAAAAATTGTTACATCTTATCGCGTAAGTGCCCACGGCGCACAAACAACAGATTATCGCGACCTTTTAATAGCGTTTCTGTATTCATATTTTTAAGGTGTGCTCTAGAATACTTCGTATTGCGCATTAGGAATAAGCCGTTAAAACAAAATAAATATAATGAGTACTAGTAAACAAGCTATTATAAGTTGTATTAGTGGGCCTGGCAGACGTTGTCCCGTTGTTGTTGAAGAACCCTATTTCAGCACCACTTACCGGGTCCAATTGAGTTTTTCAAATAATACAGGATCCTATTGAAATAAACACACAAAAGTCCCAATCCCAATCGGTCCAGCCGTTTAGGAGGAGTTAGGGAACAAACACACGTACATAAGAATTATAATACATATATTAAGATATAGAAATAATATTTTGTAAAAGTAGCACTTGTAAGGTACTAAAATAGGCATTAACCAATTTATCATTGCATGTTTTTGATTTCTTACTCTTGTAGTTCTTATATCCGACTCCCAATATGCCGATACGTGACAGGCTCATCATCACATCATGCACGGAAATAACCTTGGTGAATCATGCACTAAATCTGCACCTTTGCTTATCCCTTCAGGAATACAATCATTGTATACTGTAAATAACATGGTTATTTAATTCTGACTGCCTCGGTGGCGCAGGTGTAATTGCGCATGCGTTACGATTGCTGTGCTGAGGTCTCGGGTTCGATCCCCGGGTCGGGTAAAGTGATATTGGGTTTTTCTATCTAGAAATTCTCAGTATTAGCCCGGAGTCTGGTATTGTGCCCGATGTGGCGATAGGCTCGCCCCCTATCACATCATGGGACCGAAAATTCGGCGAAAAGTGGGTGTACTGGTTACACCTCTGCCTACCCCTTCGGGGATTACAGGCGTGAGTGTATATGTATATGTATTTAATTCTAAAATCATTATTACAACATTGAGATTTTACTCTATGTACTTTACATAGTTAATTTGGAGACATTGGTTTGGGTTGTACAATAATCTTTACATATTTGTATATACTATTATTAAGACCTCCGCGGTGGCCCAGTTGTAATTACGTACGCGATACGTCTGATGTGCAGAGGTCTTAGATTTGATCCCAGATCGGGTAAAGGTGATATTGAGGTTTTTCGACAATGGCGATAGGCTCGCCCCCTATCACATCATGGGACGGTAATAGGCTCGGTGAAATGTGGGTGCACTGGTTATACCTATGTCTACGCCTTCAGGGATTACAGGCGTACTGGGTCCTTTAGTCGTAGTGTGAAGAAACTACACAGCAGGCCGGCATGATTGTGTTGGGACAGATTATCTCTCGCTACTCTTACTCGTTGCACTTATCATCAGGTGCAGTATGGTCACGTTGCCTTTCCAGGATAAAAAAAATTACCCAGTACCTATGTATCTACTATTATTAAGAAACATTGTACTGGTTTTTACTGTTCCTAAGGAAAAGAAACACAAGCGTAAATGTTTATGTGTATACTACATTGAGATTCCTATATACTATATAACGATTTCATCAAATAAGCAATGCGGAATCCAAATACAGCCAAAACTAAATTCTTTTATTGAAATATACAGAGTAATGAGGTCGGGTGATTGATGTAACGTACTGTGATTGCCGCACTGACTCATTCCGATGATACGACGTTAAATTAGCATACTGCGTATAATATATTCGCGGAGCACCTCCGAGGGTTCACGAGGGTGGTATTACAAAAATTACCTACTCGTATTGTGTTCGGATTGAACTGGATTAGTAGTTGAGAGATCTTGCCAAATAAAAGAGAATTGCCTGCAATACTCGTAAATTAAATGTTGCAATATTTATTGAGGTTAATATTGGGTATTAAACGGAGCGTGAAGAAGCGATTCAGATGATCAGGGAGTTTAATCGACATTGCTTTTTTAATTTAATGGGGTAAAATGAACTACAAATTATGGTGAGTACTTCCATCCTTCATATGTGGACCTGCAGTAATTGATTGTGCACTGGCTGACCACAAATGCGACTCGCCAGGTCTAACTACTATAAAGATTTTTGAAGTGAAAACTTCCTTAGGCACGCTGGGCACTGTTGGGAAGGAGAAAAAGCACACTGCCTATGCAGTTCTGTAATTATTGATATGCCATCATTAACAAAAATAAAGTTACTACTTCATGGACGCTATTTCAAAAAAAGAAGTAATTCTAAAGTTTAAGTTTTTACTTCTTTCAGCAGTCCCCATGGCTGTTTGATATTTTTCTACGTGCTCTATGGTCGTGATCCAGTCCGATACAAATATACATCTATCCACCTATATATAGGTCCTTGTATTTGGCAATACGATTGAACGTTGATCGAATTGAGATTATAATGTACATAGGTATTTCATAAATATCTGTGGGTATTGATCATAATTACCAACTGAGTGGGGGTGAAGTGTTGCAATAAAAGACAGCTCTCACAGTCCATTCTGGGACTGTCTACAGTACGAACGTATGGTGAGCATCAGTTCACATCGTCCACTATTGGAATGGTGGCAGTTCAGCATAGAGGGTTATGCTGTCCGTGCGCAGTTGGAACTAATTGGTAATTGGTATTTGGTACATCCTGACATTGAATTGTTAACGATGGGCACTGGGGTGCGTAACCGTGATCATTAACTTGATCAATACAGTGGTGATCATCGTTTATGTGCAGCTTAAGGTATCCGCCTTAAATAGCACTTTGTTGTTATTCTAAAATTACAAATTAGTATTGGTGTGTGTGCTCAAAGTGCACTTTACTTCACGCCAATTACCTTGGCATTTTGAATGCTGTCTATCCAATACAAATAGCAGCTCAATGGTCGCGTTGTTCATCTTAGAGGGTAATGCTGGTAGATTAATTATAAAGAGAATCCATAAGTGAATCCTGACATGCGTTTGTGTCAATGACGAAAGAATATATTTATTTGTAGCAGTTTTTTTTTTAGTTGCAGATTTCTCAGGAAATTCTTGGAATTTGCAGTTTTTATGATCGCGACCATAAGGCCGCAACACAGCGAAACTTCGTACCCCAACTCTAGATCCCTGACAAAAACCGGATGTACACTGGCTGATCCCGGAACGCGACACATTTGCGTGTTCCACTATGTCGGGTTTTACACCCTGTGTACGGTGGTCGCTATTCGCTATTAATATCCTACCACCAGCAGAATACGAGAATTGGCCTCAGAATACTCAGGATACACTCTTGTCTTAATGTTTGTTCTAATTTTTGTATTTATGTTTTAAAATATTTTTATAAACAAGGAAAACTAATATATTATGAATTAGCTACCAGCACGCATACACGTATCGCGCGTGTGTGGAAGGAAGCACACACGCGCACCCACACAGAGTAAGTACAGGTCGCGCTATCAACCGGCAGATACGTGGGGCATAGGCCAAGGAACCGCTACGTTGTACTCACGATTTTATGTCCGAGATAGGTACCAGTGACGTGCTTTGATGATGTACATAACATTATATCTATTTGGTAAAAACATCACGATGTAAATATTATTTCCTTAATTATTTACTAGTACACATATGAACTAGCCCTGTATTATACATTGTCCCACTGCTGGGCACGTTGCGCACGTCCTCTACTAATGAAAGGGGTTATGCCTTAGTCCACCACACAGGCCTAATGCGGGTTGGTAGACTTCACATACCTTTGAAATTAGTATATGAATTCTCAGGTATGCAGGTTTCCTCACGATATTTTCCTTCGCCGTTACAGTAAGCGATAATTAATAATGAATATACACGTAGTTTTAGAAAATTTAGAGGTGTATGTAGGTGTGCTGGTTTCGAACATACGACTTTCGTCTCTATAATTCGTATCACTACCACCTAGGCTATCGCTGCTATACAAATATTATTTGAAAATAAATTAATATAGTCCTAATTAAGAGGATTTATTCGCTTTTAACTGTTCAGTAAATGATTTGGACATATTAATTTCAAAATTTAGCTACTTCTATGAATTAAAATGACTACACATACATTTTTAAAAAGTCTTAGTTGCTCTGGGGGCTTGGGTTAGAATCGAACCGAAATCGGAAATGGTTCGAAACGGGAATCTAACCAGCGACAAAGGTCTCGGTAGTCAATTCCCCTCTCCATTAATCTATCGCTACTTATGTTTATACTAATCATTATTTCAGTACTGCTTTTTAGTAGTATTAATTCTAAAATAGGTGATAAAATCAAATTATAATTTTCAGTATTATACAAATCATTCCAATTTTAAATATCCTGACCTAAACTCCCGCAACCGTGTCGAGCGAACCATCAATGACACCGTTCGTACGGTCCGCAGATAAAAACCCGTGTATGAATGAGTGTCTGATAACACACACACACAACCCACACCTATGTAACACATACAGCGGGCGGACGTCTGCTCTTATCGAACAGGAATGTTACCTTATTGCGTTAGATATGGAATCATTGGTAAATAGAGCGTGTTTTTTTTCTGTGACACCGACTGTATCTATGTATAACTCAAGATTAGAAAAACTTATAAGTGTTGTAGGCGGTTGTTTGAATATTATAATTGTTTGGTGTTCGCACTTACATGTTTTTGCTAAAGATATGTTATAGATTTAAATAATAAAAATAAAATTATTCGTTATAGATAAATAGTATAAATATAAATTATCATTATATAATTATAAATAGTCGTTTCTGTCAATTGGCTGTTACCAAAGATATCAAAGAGCCTCGACCAACATCTTCAGAGGCTCGAAAGTCGAAAGCCAGATACAAAAGGCAGTATTATTGGATACGGCATGCATTATGAGTCCTAACCAACGCTGAGTTGGGTCCTAGGACTCGAAATCGGAGGGGCACATTTTTATATTTTTAAATGTATTTTTTTTATAAGAAAATTTTATAAAATAAAACTTTTAAAATAAAGAGTACTGTTTATCATTATAAAATGTAAATATTTTTAATAATGTTTTATTTCAAACTCCACACCATTATTCTAAGAGGGGTAATTAAAAGTGAAACTAGGTATTGCCGAGCAGATTTCCGTCCCACGAATAAAAAAATAGCGAGCCTGGCGTCATATTGAGCACAATTAAAAATCGAGACAACAATAAACTGCGATTTCCTGATTTGGTATTGGAAACGAAAGCTTCACCGGTTTTCTCAGCCCCTTAAACAATAAAGAGGCAGCGGGAATACCTTTTAAACTACGTGACCAAAAAGGGCACATAATAGGAAGGAAATGGGGGAGACCTTTGCCCAGCAGTGGGACACAATTGGTTAAAAAATTCATAGAAAGCGATTGTGCCTATATGAACAAGGGTGTAAAACCAGCCATAGTGGCACACGCAAGTGTGTAACGTTCCGGGAGCAGCCACTGCACATTCAGTTTTTGTGGGGGGTCTAGAGTTGGGATATGATGTTTGGTCGTTTTGCGGCCTTCTGATTACTCTCACACTAGACCCTCGACCGCTTCTTCACCTTCTTGCCCATGACGTAGTGTGAAGAATTTTTTTTCAAATTGTGTCAACACAATCATACTGATAGTGAGTAGGAAATGAGTTGGAAAAGAGAATGAGGGAGATGGTGTTCGGTACGAGAACAGAGGCTATCTCACTGTCCCAGCCGTAAAAAAATCCAGTCACAAAGTTCAACTGCTTTTTTTACAGTGGTAGCACATTCATACCGAAAACAAAAATGCGTATAACACTGCCTTATCTTACTCTTTCAAATAGAAAAAAATACAGAAGAATATTAAAACGTATTTTAATATAATTACCTTAAGTAGAGTTGTTTACTAGCATTCTGTAATATAATTCACCTCTAATTTCATTAAATTCAGAATAACAAACGTCATGTCACCATGATAAGACGTCGTTGCAATTATTTTCTGGTAATTTCCCACTGAGCGCGTAGGTTTAAATTGTTTGTTGTTGTGGTACTGAATACAAACTGTGGTGCGTCGAGCTCACAATAATGAGTTTGTCGCGTTGCATAATGTTGTACGTCATGCGTAATGCAAACATGCACATGCATTGACGCATTCGTATTATAAAGGTATACATACACGCACCCATTATCGAATGACAGTCAAGGCATATGATGCACTTTAATGTAATACCTTTAAAGACTTACAAGTCAATCAGTTCACTGCTGACCAGTATCAATTATAGTGGTGGCCTGCAAGTTCAAAATCTAAATTCTTTTTAAATAGCTGTTCGTCAACTACGTGAGACGATAGTCTTGAGGACTTTCTATTGGATATAGTTAACGGTATAGAAAATGCATGGGTATACCTAGGAAAGTAGAATGACCAACTAAATGGAACATAAATCACAGAGTTACTTTCCGAAGTTATATGTATTCACTCCTAATTATCAGTAATTTTAACGGTGAAAGCGAATATCGTGAGATAATCTGAGAATTCTCCATAAGAAATGTAAATGAGAATTCCCTTCTCTTAGTTGAGAAGGTTCGTGCCCAACAGTGGGAAAGTATAATGTAACACAGAGCTGAAAATAACAGTTTATAAACTAGACACAAGATAACTTTTTCAGAATAACGTTTGTTTTGACGTAAAGTTTCGTTCAGTAGCCAAGTCAACTAATTTGTTGTTTATTGTGTTGGTAACAGTGTGCCTAGCACGCACACTTCGCGGTGAAGTAAGAACATTGCCTGATAACTTATTAAAGTGGAGCATTTTGCACATAGCTCACGCCAAATTACATGCGTCCAGAATGATGTCCGTACCTTTACGGCTGCCACAATAACTCGCACGACAGTTGTATGTATATCAGTGTCAGTAATTCGCGTCATGTTAATGTTTTTGTTAACAACGCGCTTGTTCTGTAAATACATGTAGCGAGTGTTCCAAATCGCGGTTATTTGTTGATATTTGATGGATTTTTGTTTCAACCATAAATTTAGTGGGAAACAAATTAATGGAATAATTTCGTAATATTTAAAAGACATAAAGACGTCACACTCGCATCGCAGGTTCGAATCTAATTCCTAAAGTATGCACCTCTAGCTTTTCATTCAATTACCATACAGTTAAGAAATACATTGCAAGATCCTGAATGACCTGAAAGTCGCAAAAAAAACACATGTTTATGTTTTGTGACAGAAATAACTTCCATTTTCAAATAACTGTTAGTTGATCACTTCTCGTGCTGAAAGAAGCTTTACTCCAAAAAATATAAACCATATCGGCCATAATATTTTATCGTTTTTAAAAGAAATCAAATAATACCTACGCATAACTGGACTATTTCTTTTTTTTCTCTGGGCAGCTACATATTTTCTGCCAGAAATATTTCATTTGAAATTAAAATGTGCGACCTGTGCGACCCCGGCCTGAAGTCTCAAAGGCGCAAATTAGATAAAAAAAAAATGGAGAACTGCTTAATAGGAAGATAATATTCAGTTTATAAATTTAAAAATATTATATTCATGAGGATTTTAGTATGCCTTATGGTTAAATATACTGTGTGTCTTTATATCTGTAACGTGATCACACTTAATACAAATTTGTTACTGTAGACCCAAAATGCATAAAAAAAATTTAATATCACTAAAATAGTAAAGTAAATGTGACGTAATTCATACAAATGTCGTTTTTCAAAAAAGAAAACATAGTAACAAACAAAATAGAAACATAAAATCTCTGAACACAATAATCGCACTACAGTCTTACGGGAATTCGAAATATTTGAACAGCATACCGCAAATTGCGACAATGCCAAAATCACACGAAAATACTCACACATAAGTATGTATTTGAAATGTTTGTTTATTGAATATTGTATTACTTTATATGTAGAAAAAATACATAAATATTTCAGGATTAGTATTTTTAGTACCTCGATAAGCAAACGAGCAGACGGGCCACCTGATGGTAAGTAGTCACCACCGCCCATAGACTTCTGCAATGCCAGGGCACAGCAAAGCCGCCAACCGTTAAAAAATTAATTAAACGATAACTTTTAGTAAAAACAAATCAGTAAGCTTAGTTAAAGTTTTGGCATATAAAATAAAATTAAATAAAATAAAAAAGCCTTTATTCTACCATAAATTGTACATCATGCATTATACAATTACGTTATAAAATCTATAATACTAATTTTTCTTAAATTTTTGTTCATTGTTTCATTTATTTGATTTGAGTTCAGAGTATTCATTATATAGCTACTTAGTGTTAGAATTTTCTGTCAGTTACAAATTATTTAGTAAATTTATTAATTTGTACAGTACTCTTTATTTAAAAAGGTTTTTTTACATTTTTAAATATAAATTATGATATAAAAATACATTTAAAAATATAAAAATGTGCACCCTCCGATGGCGAGGCCTAGGACCCAAGCCACCGGCGGTTAGGACCCCAGAGTGAGGAACCTCCTCACAATGCGTGCCGTATCCAATAATACTGCCTTTTGTATCTGGCTTTTGACCCAACGACCAATTGAGAGCCTCTGAAGATGTTGGTCGAGGCTCTTTGGTATCAGCCCATTGGCAGTAACAACTATCGGAACAATAATAGCTGAGTCAACATTCCACATGTCATCAACCTCGTGAGC
The DNA here is from genome assembly GCA_905220505.1 of Laothoe populi. Classification (NCBI taxonomy): domain Eukaryota; kingdom Metazoa; phylum Arthropoda; class Insecta; order Lepidoptera; family Sphingidae; genus Laothoe; species Laothoe populi. The sequence continues at coordinate 21,246,748 of HG992154.1, forward strand.
CAGATCTAAATATTTGGACATTTTGTCTTTTTCAGCTTTAACGAGGTTATCGTCATGCGGAATGGTAACGTCAACAAGTATTGCCCGGCGCGCTAATCGATCTATTACCACAATATCAGGCTTATTGGCTACAATAGTCCTGTCTGTGATAATAGATCGATCCCAATACAGTGTTGTATGGCCATTTTCGAGAACCGGTTGGGGCACATATTGGTAATATGGCACCTCAGATATAACAAGGTGGTATCGAAGAGCAAGTTGCTGATGTATGATCTTGGCCACTAGGTTATGTCTATGCAAATACTCGCCGTTAGCAAGATACGAACAACCGGAAATAACATGCCTGATTGACTCTCCGGGACGGTGGCATGCACGACAGATGTCAACCGTACCGTCCTTCAGGATGTATTTCCTATAGTTGTTCGTCTTAACAACCTCATCCATAATTGCAAAGACAAAACCCTCAGTTTCCCCGAAGAGATCACCGAAGCGTAGCCAAGATACGGAAGCAAGCTGGTCGACATCGGGCCCATTCAGAGCCCGATAAAATCTTCCATGTAATTCTTTGCTCTTCCATACCCCCTTGCGATCCCCGGTGCTCATCACCACAGGGACCCGCCAGTTCTCATTTGCCAGGGAGAGCGGGGTAAATCCTTTATCGACTTTGACTACCTCCCGATGCACATCCACATCGCTATGGAGAAAATAATCTCTGAGATTGCGTACCTCGCGGTTATGCAGGTCCTTAGCATTAAGTAGGCCTCGTCCCCCACATCTCCGCGGGATATACAATCTCATCACCGACGATCGTGGATGATGCATACGGTGTGCAGTCATCAGAGTCCGGACTCGTCGATCCAGGGCATCTAACTCGGTCTGAGTCCATTTGAGTATGCCAAAGGAGTACACGAGTACGGGCATAACCCAACCGTTAAAAGCACGAATCTTGTTGCCTCCCGACAAAAAACTGTTAAGCACTTTTGTCAGACGACAGAAGAAACGCTCCTTCAACGATTGCTTCATGTCCGCACCCATTATACCTAGCGCTTCTGACATACCCAAATATTTGTAGGTTTCCGCTTCAGAGAGGGACCTTAGCCGTTCAGTCTCTGAGAGGTAGACATCATCAGAGACTCTAACCGCACCTCGCCCCACATGGATGACCGCACATTTATCTACACCAAACTCCATACTGATCGAGTTGCTAAAACTTTTAGTTATTTTCAGCAACTCAATCAAATCAGATTTTTTTGGTGCAAATAACTTGAGATCATCCATGTAGAGCAAGTGCGATATTGGTACACTCCCTCTCCGAAGACGGTATCCTAACCCTGAATCCAACAACAAAGTGCTGAGAGGATTCAGAGCCAGGCAAAACCACAAGGGACTCAGACTATCACCCTGGAATATACCCCGATCAATCTTAATTGGTTCATCACAATCAAGAGGACCTGCACCACCTGGATACTTTAAGACTGTGGTCCACTGCCTCATACATGCCCCAAGTAAGGTGCGTAGATTTGAATGAATCTTATACAAATCCAGCACCCTCATGAGCCAAGTATGAGGCACCGAATCATAAGCCTTTTTGTAGTCAATCCAGGCAGCAGATAGGTTTCTTCGATTGTGACGAACCTGCTGACAAATGGCCATATCTATGAGAAGGAGCTCCTTAGTACCACGTGACCCAATTTTACACCCGGTTTGTGCAGAGATCAGTATATTATTATTATCTATGTGGTATGCTATTTTAAATCTTATAATAGAGGTGAACAGTTTGTAGATGGTAGGCAGGCAAGTAATTGGTCTATAGTTTTTTGGGTCAGTAGTACTACCGGATTTAAAGAGGAGGTGAGTGACACCTGTTGTCATAAATGTTGGAAGAGACCCACTTTCAAGGGCGCTCTGGAATTGCGCTGCCAAACGAGAATGCGAAGTTACAAACCATTTCAACCAGAAGTTATGAAGACCATCCGGACCAGGAGATTTCCAGTTTTGAGTCGGCCTAACCGCCCTCAAAACATCATCTGGGCTGATTGAAATGGTCTCCATAGGTGATATGGCCTCGCACGCTCGCTCCACAACACCAATCCAGGTGCCTTCAGTGTGTGAAACTGGCGACGACCAGATGTTTGCCCAATATGTGCGCATATCACGCACATCCGGTAGTCGCCCATCCCCCACACCTTGTTGTGAGTGCTCCCAACATCTATACACCCTCTTTTGGTCACTTTGGAAAGCACGATTTTGCTGGAATCTGTTCCATCTCTTCTTATAACGGCGAATGCGGTTCGCCCACGCATAAACCTTCTGCTTTAGGAGGTCTATGCGTTCTGTAACACAGAACCTATAATCTTGAGGTCTAATACTACTCCCCAAGAAGGCTTGCGTCACAAAACGCATGACCTTAGGCCGATTATTACCTGCCTTAAAACAGATAAGCTTGCTGATGAGAGTCCGAGTCCTGTCGATACGTTCCTCGATCCTACGCTGCCAAGCAGGCACATGCGTAGCGTCCCGTGCGGCTCTGTAGTCATTAGGAAATCGTACATTAGCCACACGACACGCCGCGATGGCCGCACAGTATAGAATCGCATGAGTATCGACAAGATCTCGACTGGACTCCATGTATTCAGGTAACATAGAGTCCAATACTCCCATCAGCGCCAAATTACGTTTATGCGTTGGCAACCGCGGTAATCGCGGTCTAAGGCATGCTGGAACTAATTTAAATTCCAAAATCGCACTTTCCAAAGCACCTCTCAAACACTGTATATCATGGGAACTTACGTTATTGTCCAAATCGTCAACCAACTCAATGTTTACGTCATCAGTAGGCACAGATGGCCTATCCACTGTACGCTGGGCAACGTCCTGAACAACGCATAAGTTTGCACGTAGCCGATCAAGCGCTGCATCATCCAACAACTTACGCCGCTGGATGTACCGCACCTGATCCGACAATCGTTGGGCCGACACATCAATCGTTGGCTCCAAATCCTGAAACAGGGCAAGCATTTTGGGACGATACGCCGTGAGTTTAGTGCCCCCCTCTGTTGCCCCAAAGTAGGCCCGCATGACATTTTCATTTATAGAATGTGTCCATCTCATGCGGCGCACTACTCCACCGGCAGCGGGGGCCATTGGCGGGGCACATGGCCCCACTGGTCCCAAGCCAACCGGAGGAGGGTGTTGCCGTCCTCTTCGCCGCGCAGGTGTTAGTGTTGGCGGGGACGACTGCAGCCCGTCGCGCTGGCTCGACGCATCGGTGACCGGCAGTGGCTCGGGCGCTTCCGAGGCCGATGCCCACGACGCGGAGCTCGACGAGCTGGAGGGTGATGGTAAGCGTGCGCATCTAACCCGGTTTCTTGTCGTCATTTTACCATTACACTTTTTTGTAGAATGATTTGTCGAAGAAAAACTTTGACGTTGTCAATTTTGAGTTCTTTATAATTTTCATTTTAAATCAATAAATACACCAAATTGTAAATTGTAGACGAATTTATAAATATTTTTGATTATTACAGCGATAAATATAGGTTTTCAGAACTTTTAAATATTATTTAAATAAATATTGTGTCGGAGTGCAAATGGTTTGACGTGTGTTGCCAGGTTAATGTTATTAATTTAATTATTATATTTATTTGATTATTAGTAACAACCTATAATTTATATATAAAAATGTCATGATTGTTAATTATATTATTAATTCATAATAGTTAGTTGTTTATAAATTATTTATTTATGGAAGTCGCCTCATTGGCGTAGGCCTCCCCCAACACTCTCCAGTTTTCTCTATTTCTGGCTTGTCTCCTCCAATAAGATGCACATCTTTGTCTGAATATATCCTCCCAACGTGTGTGGGGTCTCCCTTTTTTAAAAAGTTTTGGCATATAGGAAGTCTTAAAGCTTTTGTTCGATTCGCAAATCCAAATAAGTCGATGCGTAGGATTAATAAAAACTTAGTGCTACTAATGAATAAAAAAAAACGTAGCCTTAATAGAAAATTACATTGTAATAATAGATTAGTGGTTATAACTCTTGCACTGGTATAAACTGTATACTAGTAGCTGTCTGTCTGCTCTGTATAACCAACTTTCCAATAAAATTAGCAATCTGCTAATTTTTCATGATAATAAAATATGAATGACCTATTCTGATAAATTTGTAATAAATATGTACTTTTTTGTTTAATTTAGTTTATTCACACTATTAAATGTTATTATTATTTCTAAGGAGCATGTTGTGATTGCTTGTAATTAAAATTGTAATTAAAATTGTAATTAGTTTAGTATTGTTTGGCTATTGTGTTATGTACTGATGTGAAATTGTAAATTTTGTTGGTTATCCCTAATAAATAAAAAATAAAGCTGTATTACAATAACGTGACGGGGCTGAAGCTAGTCACGAGTGGCTTCACGACTATTCTTTACAGAAATAATAGTATACCGCAAAGCGCAGAAAACAAGTTCACTCAAATATAATATAGCTAAATTCGGCAACAAAACTTTTTTTTTATCCTGGCACGGCAAAGTGACCGCACTGCACCTGATGGTAAGCGCAGTGCGGTCCAATTAAAAAATCGAGTAGCGAGAGACGATCCATCCCCCGCTACTCAACACAATCATGCCGGCCTGCTTCTTCACACTAAGCCATGGGCAAGAAGGTGAAGAAGCGGTCGAGGGTCTAGTGTCAGAGTACTTAGAAGGCCGCGTAACGGCCAAACAACGTACCCCAACTCAAGACCCTCGACAAAAACCGGATGTACACTGGCTAATCCCGGAACGCGAAACTTGCGTGTGCCACTATGGCGGGTTTTACACCCTGTGTACGGTGATCCCTACTACCATATCCTACCACCAGCAGTTTATTATAAAAACAAATACACGTGTATTATAAGGTTAATGTCTCATTCGGGCGGTATTGCGTCGTAATGTGATTTGTGAGATGCGGAGCTGTAGTACAGCGTCGAGGCCGCGCGGGGCCGAGGCTGTGTCAGCTAGGTGCGGTGTGTCCACGCGGTAACGATAAGCAAGGACTTTTCAGATACTATGGTGAGAACTGAAATGTGGTTTGTGAAGCACATAGCTTGTCTCCTCAGATGCGCGCTCAGCAGTACATTGTTCTTATATTTACGAGCATGCATGGCGTTGAAACGCGAGAGATCAATATGTCCGTAATAGTGTAGTTGTAGTATAACAGAATTTAGTCTAGAAATATCGAAAATTTAACTAATTTCATTATTTAATATTTTCAAGAAACAAAAATGCAAAAAGAAAGCATTTTATCATGTGACATGAAACACCCATCAGTCATGCATGACGTCACCGTTCGAAACATCTATTAAACGCTGAGCCAAACGTCTATTAGTTTTGCGGATGGTCACGTCACCCGAGAGGCCATGACAGTTGGTAGCGTTTTGGTGGGAAACTAAAGTTGGTGTATAAAAATGCAAATTAAATTTTGAAAACTTATGTTTTATGTTTATTAATGATAATATTTTAATAATATAGTCCATGAAGAATAAAATAAAACGGTTTCCCAAAAACAGTCAACTAGCCTATTGTGCGTCTCATCAAACAGTAGTGGCCAGTAATATTTTATTTATTTTATGTTTTATTTTACTTATAATATACTTATTTACTTACTACAAAGAATCTAGCAGTATCGTTACGGAAAAAACTTGTAGTTATAAGTTTCCTATGTCTATATTATTTCCAAAATTATAGACACCGGAATATTTGTTCGTAAATCATTTTAAAATCTGTATTCTTGTATTAAGGTTGTTTTTACAAAACAAATGATGTCCTAACTATTACCCCTTTATATGTTTGTCAGTTTGTTTGATTAAGCTTTAAACCAGTTGATTTCGGTGAAATATTTTGTATTTACCGTTAGACTTAACAAGTGTTCCGTGTCTATATAAAATATCTGTTTATATAAAAGAAGAAACTGACGTATCAACGCACAGCCTACGGCTGGGGTTAGAGACTTAAAATTTTGACGGTAAGTACCTTTTATGATATAGGCAACCTAATCTAAGGAAGGATTTTTTGTAGTACCACCCCTAATGAGGTAAAATAGGGGATGAAAGTTTGTATGAAATCCGTCATTTTTCGAGATGAACATATGAAAATTGATATTTTGTATTGTATACTTTTAGTCCCAAACATGACCTCCACGCGGGCGGAGCCGCGAGCAACAGCTAGTGTAGTATATATTCCTACGATGAACGATAACATTGATCGTATCAATGTATTATCCCTACAAGCGGTGCGATATGGTTACCTCGGTGTCAGAGACGATGTCGGGGTGTCGAGGTGTCGCGGTGGGCGCGTTGACGTCAATCGGTAGCCTATTTGCGCGGCATTATCGCAGGTCGGCGGGTGAAGGATCGCCACAGAGATGCAGTGTTCACGTGTCGCGGATCTCATCGGCTCACATCGCCGTTCGCCGTATTGTAGGAAGCCGATATGTGTTGATTGATTACTCTTTGTTCTGCGCTTGCACCACGTGTAGGACGTACTTAGGATTTTTTTTGGGGGTAATATGTATTTCTATGCTGCCTCGGTGGCACAGTTGTAATTGCGTACGCCGTACTACTGCTGTGCTGGCGTGTCGGGTTGATCCCTAGGTCCGGTAAAATTGAAAAATAAAAGTTGTCTTCCATCACGAAATACGCAATATATATATACTCAAAACTGATTTATTGCTCTTTCATCTTGATTCTGCTTGAAAGTTTGATTATATCGTACTTAATTTTAAATATTACAGTACAAATAAATTATCAGCTTACCAACTTGGCTACTCATATTTGTTACGCTTGATAACACACATGAAGTACAAATAAATATAGACATTTTCAAAAGTCCCTGAAAGCAAAACAAGCAGCAAAATTCCAACCACAAGTAATACGTTTACAAAAAAATTTTACTCGGTAATTCACCCATATAATAATGTGGTCAGTTTTATTACAAAATATTATGTCACAATGCGTGTTTGTCAAAAGAAACTGTTGTTGTTTTGGGGTTTGCCCCCCAGGTTTCGCTCCTGAGTTTGTCTAAGATTACTAAAACAGCTTGCTTATTTTTCGCCTCCAACTACCACTGCTAGTTAGCTAATCTGTGTAGATTTATATTGTCTCATCTATATCCACATAGCAAATCAATCAGAAGAGAAATCAAGAAAATTTTATAGAGTTTTCGCCAATTCTGCTTTCCAATTGTAGAACGATACTGTAACAGTTCTTCTTCTTCGTCGCCTCTTCATGACTGAGGGTCGTGACTATATGAGGTCATCACTTTCTTCACCAAGGCTCTCCAGGACGCACGGTCTTCGGCCATCCGGATGGAAGTCTGTATACTGCTTTTCGAGACTTCTTTCACGGTGTTGGTCCATCTGGTCGGTGCCCTTCCGCGGCTCCACTTTCCTTCCAAGTGTCCTACCACAATAACTTTTTCAAGATTATCGGGTTCTCGTCTGGCTACGTGTCCGAAGTACTTGAGGACCCGTTGGAGGCATATGGTCGATAGGCGGCACTTGATATTCAATTCGGAAAGAATTGACACATTGGTGCGGCGCGCTGTCCACGGAATACCCAACATTTTGCGCCAGCACCACATTTCGAATACGTCAATCCTGCTCCGAATGCGTGCCTTCAGAGTCCAGGTTTTCGAAGCGTAGAGAAATATAGAGAAGATCAAAGTTCTCACCAGTTTGCATTTAGTGCTCTTACTGATTCCTCTATTCCTCCAGATCTTCTCAAGTAATACTGAAACAGTGCTATTGGCCAATTTTTATAATTAAGGTCACGGACGTAGGGCTTAATATAACTAAGTCATACTAGATGAAATTTGCTGTACAGATTGTTTGAAGAAAGATAACTTTAAGATTTTATCCTAGAATACTAAATCACTCACAGAGCCGCGAGCAAACACTGGTATATATTAGTATACTATAAATTTGCTACTGCTCCCTTAATATTGTGCTTGTAATTTGATAATACATATTGTGAAATAACCGAAGATATAAGGCAAACAAAATAATCTTAGGCCAGTATATATTGGATAGTAGTTCCTGCTAGGTATCCAAACAAAGAGCATATTTCATAATGTTTAATTTTAATGTGTAATATTCGCGTAAACAGTAGAAACCATTGAGAATCTTACATACACTCACTCGATATCACGATCGCTATGTTTACTATATCTCAGGCATGTGTAATGATGAAACAATTAACAGTTATACATCATATTACATTTAATAACAGATAAATACATAAAGGACAAACTTTTATCATCTCACCAACGTGGGTCGATGCAAAATGGTTATACGTTTAGGGAGTGGTTTTACTTACGATCAGCTATTTTGTTTTTCAGACAAATGTTTGTGTGACAGACAGATATTTGTTTCGGGTCTGGGTGTTGTGAGACCGTAGTCTCTCGTAGTTCTTGATGCCCACGATACAGGGTTTACCTAGTGTGTGGTCAGAACTATGTGTGTTATTATTTATTGACTTTTTGCCGACGCTATACTGTGAACCATCTTAGAAAAATCAACAAGAATTGTTGGGTGTTTGTAGCTTAGCTTAGCGTTTCATAATAGTAATAACATAATTATAATTCATCTATAGCCTACGTGGAGCAGCGGGCGAGTAGCTAGCTGTGAAACGAGAGGCCGTGGGTTCAATTCCCGCATCGAGACGAATGTTCGTGTGACAAATATTTGTTCGGGTCTGGGTGTTGTGAGACTGTAGTCATAGATTTTGATAACCACGATACAGGTTTTACCAAGTGTGGGTCAGAGTTATTTATTAATGATAATAATTATCACCTGTGTATTTTTGTCACAGTAATTTCTTACCATAGAACTTTGGAAAATATCTACAGAGGATCTCAAATGGTGGTTGGGTCAAGAAGGCAGTATTGTGGGACACAGAGCTCATTCTGAAGAGGTTCCTCAAATACCAAAAAAGATAAAATTATTATCTACCGAATATTTTTTTAAACACCGGTGTAACCAGTACACCCACATTTCCCCGAACTTTTTAACGTCCCACGATGTGATAGCTTAACGCCATACCGGGCACAAATCTGGACACTGGGCTAATATTGAGTAGTTCGTTAGATAGTCACTTCTATCCGGCCCGAGGATCGAACCCGAAATCTCGCACACGTACCACACTCACACCGCGTACGTTATTACAACTGAGCTACAATTAGTCATTAAAACGATTTCTAAAAGGTATAAAATACAGTAGCATGACGTATGATATATGATAGTGTATTATTTTAAGTAATTACTGACGTCAATGAAGCTTTTATATTATCGGTTTTCTCGGCCACGGCATAAAGCGGTTTAATAATTTGCGAATAAATATTTATCTGTTATATGACGACAGTGAAGGCGCCTGTGCCTACTATTATTTACTATATATTTTATGAAAACACTACGCAAGTATTCACGTCAGTTGAGTGTGGTTTCTTTCATTGAAGTTAGGTAAAAAAGACACAGCTTTTGTATTCGTACGGTGGGATTTAGTTAGCCCTTCCTTCACCGTTTACCAATCCCTTTCTATTTTTAAAAAAGACAATTAAGGAGCCGTGATAATTCTGGTATTGGGAAGGTTCATGAACACGTAAAATAATATGAGAAAACAAACAAGCATGACTTTTTTATCCTGGCACGGCAAAGTGACTACATTGCACCTGATGGTAAGCGCAATGCCGTCCAATTAAAATAGCGAGAGACAATCTATCCCGCGCTACTCAACACAATCATCCTGGTCTACTTCTTCACATGACGCCATGGGCAAGAAAGTGAAGAAGCGGTCCAGGGTCTAGAGCCAGAGTACTCAGAAGGCCGCATATCGGCCAAACATCGTATCTCAACTCTAGATCGTCGACAAAAACCAGATGTACACTGGCTGATCCCGGAACGCGACACACCATGTGTACGGTGGTCGCTATCCTGGTGGATATGAATATCCTACCACCAGCAAATGCTCCACTTTCACTCTTCATTAATATGAATGAGAGACAAAAATACTATGCCATTCGATCTAGGATATTTCTTCAATAGAAAAATCTGTGTGCAGTACAACTCTAGACTCGCAAGTCGGGTGCAAAATGCATCCGTAACAAAAGAGCACGAAAATGAAGTGAATGGTTCAAGTGTAACAATTGTCACAAGCATTGACAATTGATTTAATTACGATCTTCGACCTCACGGCTCACGGATAGCAGTGCTCATCGCAAGATTTATGTTTATTAACAATGATAACGCTCAAACCGCACTCTTGGACATTTGCCCTCAGCGATAGTAATAAATTTTCGTAACGTTTACTTCTACTGCGTGTCAGGAGAACGCGTATGCATTATAATTTTAAACGAAAATTAAATCTAGTGTCATAAACAAAAATACTGTTTGGTGTGTGTACGTGCATCGTGTACGTAATACGTGTTTAACGTTCGGTTTCCACCTTTGCCACAGTTGGCGATGGGCCAGCGGCACTCGGCGAGGCAGACGGGATCGGCTCGCGAGTCTACCCCCGCTACACCCGCCCCGCGCCTCCGCGACCTGCTCACCCACTGACGGACACAACAAATTCACACAAACACTCACGCCTGTAATCCCAGAAGTGGTAGGCAGAGGTGTAACCAGTACACCCACTTTTCGCCGAATTTCGGTCCCATAATGTAATAGGGGGCGAGTATGTCGCCATATCGGGCACAGATTCCAGACTTCGGGCTACTGAGGAATTTCGGGATAGAAAACCCAATATCTCTTTACCTGACGGGTATCGAACCCGAGACCTCGTAACGCATGCGCAATTACAACTGCGCCACCGAGGCAAATTCAATTGTAAATAAATACACAGTTGTTAATAAAACCCACTAATGTGTTCCAATAAATAAGGACAATTGTCCACATTAATTAAGAAAAAGAATCTCCGATCAACCGCAGGAAAATTATATAAACGTTTCTGAAATCTTTTAGAGGGCTGCGGTGCAGGCGGGAAACACGTTGGGATTTCATAACCCACACCGGATTTAATTCCTTATGTATGCAAGTAAATCCCGAACGATTTACGTTTAATAAGTAAAAACCGTGAAAACAATAAATGAATACAGAAACTTATTATATTCGACCCTGGGTGTATAACTGGCCGATGTAAAGTAACATGTTAGCAGTTGAGTATTGTATAGTCATTCTTTTATATAAGCCGAAAGTATATAAAACATTGCCTATATACAACCTTGCCTATAAACAATCTTGCCTATATACAACCTTGTCTATATACAACCTTGCCTATTACAACCTTGCCTATGTACAACCTTGCCTATAAACAATCTTGCCTATATACAACCTTGCCTATATACAACCTTGCCTATTACAACCTTGCCTATATACAATCTTGCCTATAAACAACCTTGCCTACATACAACCTTGCCTATATACAACCTTGCCTATATACAACCTTGCCTATATACAACCTTGCCTATATACAATCTTGCCTATATACAACCTTGCCTATATACAACCTTGCCTATTACAACCTTGCCTATATACAACCTTGCCTATATACAACCTTGCCTATTACAACCTTGCCTATATACAACCTTGCCTATAATACCTTGCCTATATACAACCTTGCCTATATATAACCATGCCTATATACAACCTTGCCTTTCTATATGTTCTGTGGTACTTATCTTGCTCATGGGCTCGAAAATTAAAAAAACGTTTTCTAATGACATATTTCCGTCCATTAGCCAACCTCATTATGCTACAAGGCACAAGGTCCTTACCAGGCAATGGCAGCATACTTATCTACATTGAACCATTGTGGTGGCATAAATAGAGGTAGGCTTCAGTGGGGAAAGGTAAAAATTTTCATACGGGAATCCGACACTATTTAATCAAAGACAACTGCCCTAATGTACATCAGCAACTAAGTTACTTTCATTTAATTAAAAATACGTATACAAGTATAGAATACACACTGGCGCAGTGGGCGAGTAGCCAGCTGTGTAACGAGAGGCCGTGGGTTCGGTTCCCGCACTGAGACAAATGTTTGTGTGACAGACAGATATTTGTTTCGGACGTGGGTGTAGTAGGCCCGTATTCCCTCGTAGTTCCTGATACGCGCTATACAAGTTTGACCTAGTGTGTGGTCAGAACTAAGTGTGTGATCGTAATAAATCCAGTAATTCATAATTTATTAATATTAATTTTTTAATAAATTTTTCAAGAGCATACTCTATTTGGTTGTGGTACGGTATCTTAAGACGAAAATCGTATGTTCAAAATCCAAATGGCATACACCTCTGACTTTTCTAAAGTTAAGTGTGTATTAAATGTTCATTATTTGATTTAACGGTGAAGCAAAAACATCGCGAGGAAACCTGCATACCTGAGAATTTTCATAAGAATTTCGAAGGTATGTGAATTCTACCAACGCGCATTAGGCCAGTGTGGTGGACTCAGGCCTAACCCCTGTCATTAGTAGAAGAGTCCCGTGCCTAGCAGTGGGACAACACTAATTACAAAGCTAGTATTATTATTTAATATAATTTTTAAACTTCACAAAATAATACCGAGAGAATTCAAGTTGTATTGAACCTTCACGATTAGAGTACGCCTTCACCAATCGATGGGACTGATACTAAATTTACAAAGGATTTATAAAACTAGGTACAGTCAACAGTTCACTACATCGCCCCTATAAATCCGACCTGACGTCATTTCATAACCTTACAGCACAACTTTATTTACTACTTTTGTAAAGGGGTGGGCAGACACTTGTGATACAGACGATAAACTAACGTGCCTATTGTAGGGTGGATGTTAATATTAAAACGGCAGTGTTAACGAGCCACGGTACATAAAGTTCCGTACATGGGGCGCCAACTCACTGCGACCATTGTTGCACTATAAGACAAAAGGATTATTCGCGCCAAGACTGTTTATGGCAAAAACCTGAAGATTAATCCATTCTCCGTGGCGTAGTTGGCGAGTAGCCGGCTGTGAATCGAGAGGCCGTGGGTTCGATTCTCACACCGGGACAAATGTTTGTGTGACATGCAGAAATTTGTGTCCGGGGTCTGGGTATTGTGACAACAAAGATCTCGTAGTCTCGTATCTTAGTGTGGGGTCGGGACTATGTTTGTGACTATTGGGTGTTCTTTATTTATTTTAAACTAGCTGCACCCGGCATGTGTTGCAATACCACGAAAATTTGATTAATTGCGATCGGTTGATCGGCATTCAAGTTGGTGTTCTGCTGCGCCATCTATATACTCAGCCTGTTGCCGTCCACTGTTGGACGTAGGCCTCCCCAAGTGAACGCCAACCATCCCGGTGTTGGGTAGCCCGCATCCACCCGCTACCCGCCACCTTCTTCAAGTCGTCGGTCCATCGTGCAGCAGGGCGTCCCACACTACGTTTGCCTAAACGCGGTCTCCACTCCAACACATGTCTGCTCCATCGGCCATCTGTCCGTCTGCAGACGTGACCAGCCCACTTCCACTTTACTGCGCTGCGCTGCGCCATCTAGCGAGTTAATATTTTTTTTGGGCCAGGAACTATCGCGGGCATTTTAAGAACAACTCACCAAAGTTTCAACATAATCCGATATATAGTTTAGGAGTCCATAGAGGACAAACATACTTACATTGATTTTTACTTATATAGATAGTAGAGCTGCGTAGAGTGTTGACAATAGATCAACGTGTAGTTTGCTGTTTCATATTTGTCCTGCTCTCTCAGTAATATCAATTATCTTTACGAAATAGAGAACTACAAGAGACTAGTCTCTCAACACCCAGACCCGAAACAAATATTTGCAGATCACACAAACTTTTGTCTGAGTGACGGAAGCCGCTTGCTCGTTTCCGAGCTTTTGTTATAAAAAGGATAGCTTATTCATACAATGCAATATAAAGAAGCATTTAAGATTGTTTATTAACCCCTCAAGTATCAACGGATATTAAAAAAGTAAAGTAGTACGGAGTAAATAGAAGCAAAAATCAATTTTATTTACATAACATTAAAGTTGAAAATAGTTGATTAACAGTTGATTATGTGTACCAGTACATCTACTTTTCACCGAGTGAATTACCGTACCATTGTTGTGATAGGACGAGCCTATACCGGGCACAATTCCAGACTCCGGCCTGATACTGAGTATTTTGTGGGAGAAACCCCCAATATAACTTTTACCCGACCCGGGGATCGAACCCGAGACCTTAGCATTCCAGTCGTACCGCATACGCTATTACAACTGTGCCCCCGGGGCAGTGGTTGATAAGTCAATATAAATTTATTAAAATGCTAGTATCACAAAAAATCTTATGACTTTTGTCTTCCTAGTTGCTAATAATGAATCAAAAATCTATTAAGAATATTAAAATTAGCCAATTCTTATGCTTTCACTCTTTATATATCTGCCTGTGGCTATAGGGAATCCATAACTGTATATTCTTATAGAATATTGGAATATAATACTACAACAATTTCTACTTAGAATACAATATGTTTTCCCGTGTGGTTGCAATCCTGTTGTTTGTTTATACATCGTGGCATCAAATAGTAGGCATGTTCTTAATATATAATTTAATTACTCTTTGAACAGATAAACAAGATTGCACCATAATTTAATATAAGCAGTTTCGGATTTATTTGAGTTTAACCTGACACATTTGCAAAATGTTACGTCATTTTGTACGCATTTATTTATCGTAGCACGGCAAAGTGACCACACTGCACCTGATGTTAAGCGCAGTGCCGTCCAATTAGTATCGAGTAGCGAGAGACAATCTATCCTCCGCCACTCAACACAATCATGCCGACAAACTTCTTCACACTACGCCATGAGCAAGTAGGTGAAGAAGTGGTCAAGTACCGTCAGGGTACTCAGAACGCCGCAAAACGGCCAAACGTCGTACCCAACTCTAGAGAGTTGGGGTACGACGTTTGGCCGTTTGACCGTCAGTACACTGACTGATCCTGGAACGCGACACACTTGCGAGTGCCACTATGGCGGGTTTTACACCCTGTGTACGGTAGTGACTATCCGGCGGATATGAATATCCTACCACCAGCAAATATTATTACGCATACAAAAATACTGAGTTTATTTTTATATGTATAAACTTATATCCTAGGTATCAATAAGGATTACGGTCCCACAACACCCAGAACCGATACAAATACTTGTGCATCACACAAACATTTGCCGCAGTGCGAATCGAACCTGCGGCCTTTTGGTTCACAACCAGCTCACCCGCTGCGCTGCGGTGGCTGTCAAATGAGGCATATACGCTCTTATGTAATTATTCTCCCGATATTATACTAAACGACAAACAATTAAAACCGCAAATTCGCCTTCATGTACCGATGCAGATTTTTATTAAGCTACATACGGTAAATACTGCGGTAAAACCCAAGATATTAGCGAAACAATGCGGTGCGCGTGTACCAACATGACTTTGCATTCGCTACAGGTTGTTTACATTATACCTTTTGGTTCCTTATCTCATAGCGTAGACATTGAACAATACTATATCATCTGCATAAATCAAAGTGCAGTTCACACTAAAACCAGTCTTGTCTGTTGAAATTAACGTTAAAATTCCAATTAGAATCATTCGCAAGCACGTGTTTTTGTTATCTTATGTTCCACTGCTGGGTAAAGGCCTCCCCATTTCCTACAACTATTCCCTGTAGTGTACTATTTCTTGCCACAAGGTTTCGTAGACGTTTAGGTCGTTATGTCATCTCGGTAAACCTATCAAGAAATTATATCCCAAAGATATTCTGGGTTCAACAAACAACAAACTACTGGTGTTAGACGATATATGTCGTAGTGTCATGTGTACACTACACATGACACATAGTGTGTGTATAGGTATATATCTACATGTTATAAAACAAAGTCCCCACGTCTGTCTGTCTGAATGCGATACGAATATGCGAACTCAAAAATTTCTCAACGGATTTTCATATGGTTTAAATATATAATTTCTTAATTAGTTGTGTAAATTGGCTGAAATATGTAAATTGTTAGCAACATCAACAAAACCATGCAAGATGGATATTTCAAAAGGCACAAATACAATTATTAACACTTTATTGAATAGTTTCATTATCACTGTTACAAGTCTCAGTTCTTAATATTTACACAACCGCACGTCAGGATACACTACAGACTTCTGTTTATAATTAATCTACCAGCATTACCCTCTAAGCTGAACTACGCAACCATTAAACTGTTTACACTTACTGTCCCGCGAACGGACCACGAATATCAACTAATCTATTTCACAACTCAACTGAACACCGGAGCGCGGAAAGCACTCCGTTTGTGCTAAACACTTACTACTCCCCTCTTAGATTGTCATTATTAATGTACCCGCAACTACTCTTCTAAATACCTTCGGTATTTATAATAATAGGAAATACCCTAATACGATGATTATTGAAAATAAAGAAAAAATCATGCCGACTGGGTAGGCCATGCAACATCGCATAAAAAGTAGACGAAAATAAAATATGAATTTTCGTTAATAATTACCGTTGAACTCCAAGTAATCGTGGGACATTGCGTAACTCCTGATCTATACCCATTTTTTATATAATACTCCGAGTACTGTGTACATCATTGCCATTTTAATCTAACCCACATTAATATGTAAATGATTTTCATATGACTCGTAGTATTATATATTACATGCTCTATCGTAATAAGCTGGTACGACAGAAAAAGTTAGGGTGCTCTGCTACCCGTGCGAAGCCGGGGCGGGTCGCTACATATAACATTATAATAGCATTTGTGGTATGAGCTGTTTTTCAGTATATTGAGCTATGATAAAGTAATTAGCTTATTGTATTTTAAGATGGTTTAGTCGTATTTTTTATTTAATTCTATTTACATTCAAAGCGGATCTAAAGCACATATTACAGACATGACTTGTGTCAAACTAGTCAGTTAGTTTTATTCATTTGTTTATTATGTTCTTTTTTGGTTTTTGTTATTGTAGCAGTTAATTTTGTTTTATTTTTTTAAAGTATTTATGCAATGTAATGGGATCAGAAAAAGGTCAAGCTGAAAATCAGTAAATGCTGCAGCATTAGGCTGAGCTTGGTCCTTTTTGGTTTTTCGTTGTAATATGCATTTTCTTTTATGTAATAATTTTTTTGTTTTGCTAAAAAGCCAAATAAACTCTTTCTTTATATTTGACAGGAGTTAATTAGGTTGCTAATTTTGGTTCGTGACATATAAAAATCATCATGGTTTCTAATATTTATGCGAATATTACACATTGAAGTAACAACTATTTTTAGTGATTTTATCGCGGATTATTTCTGCTATTAATTCCTGATGTATCAAACGCTTTAGAGGCTTCATTCTCACGGGGTGGACTGAGCTGTATGTCAGACTGTATGTTCTTTGTGACGTAAAATTAAGTTTCATTTCAAACTGTCACTATGTGCATAAGCATATACTTCAATAATAATATTGAAGTATGATATTATTATTTAATCTCTAAGTTAAAAAAATGGTACCTATTTTTAAGAATAGCCCATAACCACAGAGCAAACACACTGCGAAGCAAAAGTAAGTATAGGTAACGAATTTGTGTTTCCCACTGCACTCTACAAACATTCATTTAAATAATATTATTTATGGAAAATGATACATTACATACCTACATACTGCCGTTTGTCTTGACTTTTGATTTGAAAAACAATATCTGATTTCGAATTAGAAAGTTTGCCCGATACGCTGGGAAGATCGGCACCGCAGCATAGTTTTTTTTGTTGGCAAATGTATAACTGATGGTTATTGATCTCCAATGGCAATGAACATACAAAGCACCAAAAGCATCATAATATGTGCGTAATCTACATGGCTTTGGTCGAATAAGTGAGACGAATTATCTACATACAACAATGCCTAAGGCTTCAATAAACATGCATCTTATCAGTATCGTCGGAATTCAGCAAAGTTACTAGTTTGTAGTCTATTGGCCTAGAATTTCTAAGTCAGAGTTTACCTAAGAAATACGTAAAAAATATCTTAAACGACAAGTTTACATCAGGAAACAACTCAATTTTAATGTTTTATATATAAAATGAGGCGTAGTCAAATATTAGTGCAGCCGAGTATTATTCTACTTACTTATAATAAACATCCACGAACAACAAATCTAATACGCAAACTAATACTTACTTGTTTAATATACAAATGTTAGGAACATCAACAAAACTATGCAAGATGGATATTTAAAAAGGCACAAGTACAAGTTTACAATTTTATTGATTGATTTGCACAACACTGTTACACATCTCAATGCTTATTATTAACATAACCGCATATCAGGATTCACTTAAGGCTTCTCTTTATAATTAATCTACCACCATTACCCTCTAAGCTCATCTACGCGGCCATTGAACTGTTTACACACTGATACACTTACTACCCCGCGAACGAAACACGAATATCCTGGCTATCACCTAGTCAACTTCACAAAACAACTGAACTGAACACCGGAGCGCGGAGGGCACTCTGTTTTGTATTAAACATTTACTACTGCCACTTTGGTTGTCATTATTAACTACCCCCAACTATTCTCCTAAATACCTCCGATATACCTTCAGTATTACTAATAATACGAAATACCCTAATACAAATTAGATAAATACATGTACACTCACGCCGGTAATCCCTGTAAGCGTAGGCAGAGGTGTAACTAGTACACCCAATTTTCGCCGACTTTATTACGGTCCCATAATGTAATAGGGGGTGAGCCTATCGCCATACCGGGACAATTCCAGACTCCGGGCTAATTCTGAGTATTTCTCACACTGACGTATATTATATGGACAGGATATCTAATACAAAATGACAGCTATTTTCTTGACTTATTTGAAGCGCCCCTCTCGAGTGTATTTGAAACTAAATTTGACATATAATAGGGATGTTGATATTTTTTAAAATATCGGATTTCTGATATATCGATATTTTTAAATATATCAATATCGGAATTTGATATATCGATATTTTTAAATATATCAATATCGGAGTTTGATATATCCGAAAAAAATATCGATATATCGATATTTTTATTAAAAAATTTGACTCGTCTAAGGGTCTGGTCCTGACGCCATACATCCTTTCTTCGTGAATCAGGGCGCCAATGAATTTATTAGATTCAAAGATCTAGGAATCATATTTGACGACACCTTAAAACGTGATATTTTTTAGTTTTTTTAAGTTATAATTTTTTGCCATGAACTTAATATTATTTTCTACTTTTTAGTTCGGCTAGCTAGCGTGCTATTTTTAAATATAATTTATAGTCCCAAAACAGCGTCAAACCTAGTTATAATAAAATATTCCATTGTAAATTAAGACCCAATAAAAAAATATGATCTAAAATGATACCTTATATTTTTATTATCTTGGTGAACCTATAGATCATAGGTCCTTGATACGTGTGTAAATATTCAAGTAAATCGGATGTCTTGAAGGTGGTGAACATTGCGTTGAAAGATTCCGTTACATATATACTTAGTCTACTTAGATACAATTGTAGCTAATATAAAGTGTGTAAAGACAATCATAATGGCAAAATTATTTAGCTACACAGTTTATAATCCACTATATTTATTATAAAAATTTAAGTGAATACTATACTAAGCAACTAAATTAAATAGGGAAAGAGGAAACACATATTATAGTGTAACTAAAGTACTGTAGATTAAGTTGACGATGATGTAGTAGTTTCAATAATTTACGAGTATAAATATCTATCTCCGATATCTATATTTCAATATCAAAATATCGATATATCGTCCAAAAAAATATTAGTAATAAATATCGATATTTCTAAATCATAATATCGATATTTTATCAACATTCCTAACATATATATATATGTATATATATATGGCCGTTTTATTGTTTCGAGTGCGTCTGTCTTGACAGTGGCTTTTAACTGATTATTGCGTTGAAGACCCGAATTTGAAGAATTATTTGTGTGTGGTTTTTGTTAATAAACCATGATAGTTTGTGTTTTTTGTATGACCCGTTACCAAACGGGAAGTGGAGTAACATTTCACAAGTTAGTAAACTTGCATCATGTTTTAGCTATGTATATTGTAACTAGTCATTTATAGATGAAATTATAATTTGTAAGCAAAAAATTACTCTAATAAGACATATTTTTATGTTAATTTGTTTTGTAATAGCAAATGTATATATAAATTATATCTAGGTAGGGTTGCCCAAGTTTATTTTCGACAATACATATCGATATATTCTCAGGAATATGAAATATTCATTTCAAATCATAAAATTACATTATAAAATTTCCATTATAGGTTTCCAACTGACTCGGTGATACAAAAACTATGGCTGAGAAAAACGAATGTTGGAAATTTGTTTCGTAACATAAATAGCTATTTATGTTCTAAACATTTTATGGAAGATTGTTTTATTAGACATGTTTCACGGACCTAGTTAAAAAAAGAGCAGTGTGCCCACAATATTTTCCGGTGGGTTTAATATTATATTAAGCGTTTTAAACATAATATAGTATATTAAAATATGTTTTGCTAAGGCGATGTTATTATTATTTTTAAGATTTGTAAACCATCGACTGTTGCGTATCATTGTCGATATATCATCCTTCGTGTCTCAACTCTATTGTTAGTTCCACGGACGCTCACTGCTCGACTGCACTGCTATCAGCGCCAATATGGCGAAAATCAAATAGGCACACTTTCGCGGATCAAATATCCTGTCCATATAATATACGTCAGTGATTTCTCAAATCAAATCAGATCAAATCATTTGTTTGTAAATGTTCAACAGGTTATGTTACAGGCTAGTTCTCTAAATTTTACTTAAAAAGTATACAAAATCTTTCATCATTTTCTGAATAGAAAACCCAATATCACTTTACTCGACCTGGGGATCGAACCCGAGACCTCAGCACATCAGTCGTAACGCATGCGCAATTACAACTACGCCACCGAAGCAGTCAATAATCATAGACTTATAAAATTTCCACAAAATTTAATATAATTAAATTATTATGTGAATATAATACTATTTCTATGTATAAGTACGAGTATATAGTAAAGTCTTTGTTCAGCGTATGAATCACTAATCTTTTTGCACAATAATTATTTCATATACAAGTTCACAACATGTTATTAAGGTGTTTAGAATTATATTATTGATACTATTGTGTTGGATTTCTAATAAATACCTAAATGTATAATAATAAATTACATCGCAGTAAATGCGTGTAATATTTAAAAGTATTATTCCTTTGTTATAATCGCTTATTTACGCATAAACGATATAACAAAGAATTAATAATTGTATATATATGACAGTTTTCAGAAATAAATAAATAACACTTAACATATATAATCACATATAGTCTGACCCCACACTAAGATACTAGTCTTGTGTCATGGGTATACTTTCGGTCTGGCAACACTTAGACCCGAATAAAATATTTGTAGGTAACACACTCCTTATACACTGAATCCCAACAGAGAAGACGGCTTAAAGTAAATATTCCTCGTGTGAAAACTTCTTTCGCCAAACGCTTCAGTCGCTACTCGTTCCCCTTTTTATTCTATAAAATTATTACTTTTTAAATAAAAATTAAACCGCCTTCAAAAAAACCCAGACACAACTAAAAAGCAAAAAATAATTGGTTACATTTAAATCAATTAGTTATATGCAATTTAATTCAATTATTTTTGGAGTCGGTGCCGGTGTTGTTTTCTTTACTTTTAGATTTATAAAAACCAAGTCTGGATCTATTTTATATTTTTTTGTATGCCTGATTATTCTGTTTTTTCCATGTTTTGGCTGGCACCGACTCCAAATAATTGATTTAAATTGCATATAACTAATTGATTTAAATGTAACCAATTATTTTTTGCTTTTTAGTTGTGTCTGGGTTTTTTTGAAGGCGGTTTAATTTTTATTTAAAAAGTAATAATTTATTTTTTGCTTTTTAGTGGTAAATTATATAAAATCGGTTAAAAGCTGCTGAAGATATTAGAATTTACGTGTATTTTAATTTTATCACCCCCCTCCCTCACCCCCACCCCTTTTACCCTCTCTCACTGAAACTTAACTTTTATAATGAACGTAATGCAAAAAGAACCACTGGAATACTACTTAATTTTAAGGAGTTACCCTCTCCAGCTCCGAAGATATTCATCAGATCTTCACCATATTTTTATGGGACCAAATGACAAGCACCAGCTTTCAATCAAAGAAAGAATGGTCGAAATCGGTTCACAGAGTACAGAGAAACGAGGTAACAAACATAAAAAAAAAAAAAAAGCAACATACAGTCGAATTGAGAACCTCCTCCTTTTTTTGAAGTCGGTTAAAAATAAATCACCTTTGTCCTATCAGTTGTTTAAGCCACCATGAAGCTATTAGCAAACTGAAGAAATACCTTCTTTCCTTAAATTATGCAGATACCGAACTTTTGCTAACCACTACAAAATAGAAGTCATTTTAGTACAGAAATCTCAACTTGTGTATGTACTTATATATATTTATGTCTATGTATATATATATATATGTTTATGTCTATGTCTTTTATATATATTTATACATTTATACATTTATGTTATATATATGTATATGCGTATGTATGTATATGTATATATATATATGTATATATGTGTATGTGTATGTATATATATATCTACGAATTAATATGTTATTATAACAGTGTTATCTATTTATAAATAATTTATAATAATTCACTTTAATGTTCACAGTTACAATTTTTTCTTTTCGCAATGCCATTTGTTGCATGTTTGTAGTTTGTACAGCCCACTCGCACATTTATAAAATGCTTACTGTAAACCTATGTGGTCTCCCGCGATACAGGTTCGCCTAGTGCGGGGACCGTTGTATTTTTGTTATTAAATGTAAAATGTGTTTTTGGACAATAAATAATTTACTTTACTTTACTTTACACAAAAACTTATCTCGGTGCGGGATTCGAACCCATGGCAATTTCACAGCTGACCACTTACTCATTGCGTTTTTTTAGGGCATTGATAGGCAGACGAGCGGACGGGCCACCTGATGGTAAGTAGTCACCGCCACCCATAGACTTCTGCAATACCAGGGCACAGCAAAGCCGCTGCGTCACGAAGGCTGCCAATACGAGAATTCAAAGGTTTCCTAATGAACCCATACAATGTCGCCTTTAGAAAAGCGTTCAAACATTGTCCTTGGAGCGCTGCGTTGGTATATGCGATCTTCATTTGAATTATGAAGTAAGCTTTGTTGAAATTTATATACTAACATGTTACAGCAAATATTCAACCAAATTGTTCATAAAAACATTAATAAGAGGCCGGAATCGAGCAAGTGGCTCACCTGATGGTAAATTTTCTCCACTCCATAAATATAATTGAAGAATTATAGGCGCACTGCAGGTCTTAAACATAAGGAATGGGGATCTAAAATTAAAGGATTTGAGCAAACTACTTGACTTCGGTTTTCTGTTAGAAGCCATAAACCAGCCTAACCCATGCTGGTGGTAGGATATTCATATCCGCCCGGATAGCTCGCACCGTACACAGGGTGTAAAACCCACCATAGTGGCACACGCAAGTATGTTGCGTTCCCGGATCAGCCCGTGTACATCCGGTTTTTGTCAGGGGTCTAGAGTTGGGGTACGATGTTTGGCCGTTTTGCCGCCCAAGGCCTGGTTTTACTGTCAATAATGCAATGTAACAACAAAATACATTATATGCATTAACACCTGTAATACCAGAAAGGATAGAGTCGATAACAGTACACATTTGAATTTTTTTTTTTTTATAAATCTGCCTGATAGAATAGTCCTGGAATATAATACTACAACAATTTCTACTTAGAATACAATATGTTTTCCCGTGTGGTTGCAATCCTGTTGTTTGTTTATACATCGTGGCATCAAATAGTAGGCATGTTCTTAATATATCATTTAATTACTCTTTGAACAGATAAACAAGATTGCACCATAATTTAACACAGAATATAAGCCATTTCGGATTTATTTGAGTTTGATCTGACACATTTGCAAAATGTTACATCATTTTTTACGCACTCTTTTTTTAGCCTGGCACGGTAAACGCACGCACCTGATATCGACACCTGTATCGAGTAGCGAGAAACAATCTATCCCCGCTACTTAATATAATCATACCGGCCTGCTTCTTCACACTACGCCATTGGCAAGAAGATGAAGAAGCGGTCGAGGGTCTAGTGTCAGAGTACCCAGAAGGCTGCAAAGCGGTCAAACAGCGTACCCCACCTCTAGCTCTCCAACAAAAACCGGATGTACACTCGCTGATCCCGGAACGCGACACACTTACGTGTGCCACAATGGTGGGTTTTACACCCCGTGTACGGTGGTCGCTGTCCGGGCGGATATGATATCCTACCACCAGCAAAATTATTACCGTCCCTTGATGTAATAGAGGGCGAGCATATGACCATGCAGAAATTCCAGGCTGATACTGAGTATTTCATGGTAGAAAAACTTCTGTCTGACCCGGGATTCGAATCTGAGACATCAGCATAGCAGTCGTACCGATAAAAAATTACAACTTATGTATTATACTTAAATATAAAAGTAAAATACATAAACAAATAAATAAGGTACTGTTTATATATACGTAGGTGTTGTGAGTTTCGACCCCGTCACAAGGGCCGCAATAAAGCCACGCTTCACAATTAATTAACATATAATAATAGTTGGGAGGGTTTTTACGAGTGCACCGCTCTAAACAATAGCGTGGCGAACTTTTCGCGCCATTGTGACCCGTGTATAATGTGGATTAACGCCCGAAAACTATCAATATCATCCTACTTTATAATGCATTAGTTTATTACCAGATGGTGAGTAGCCGTGACTATACGGTCATTGTATATCAAGCGAGTAACTCAAGTAATCTGTATATATAAAAGAAGAAACGGACTGACTGACTGATCGATCAACGCACAGCCTAAACGGCTGGGGTTAGAGACTTGAAATTTTGACAGTAGGTACCTTTTATGACGTGGGCATCCACTGAGGAAGGGTTTTTGGATATACCACCCCTAAGGAGGTAAAATAGAGGATGAAAGTTTGTATGAAAATCCGTCATTTTTGAAGTTAAACGCATGAGTATTTTGTATTTTATACTTTTTCTCTCCACGTGGGCGGAGCCGCGAGCAACAGCTAGTCTTATATATAAAAATCAATTGCTGTGATGATTATGATGTGATCGTTTGTCTCGCTAAAACTCGAGAATGGCTGGACCAATTTGGCTAATTTTGATCTTGAAATATTTGTGGAAGTTCTGGGATTTATGGGAGAAATGCCAAAGATTATGATCTTTAAAATATCATATTGAATGTGGCGCTGCTTTTCGTGGCAGGAGGACGTCTACCGGGTCCGTTTGTAGTAAATAGACCCAACAGTCACACACCTGACCCCGCACTAGGCAAACCTGTATCGTGGGAATCAAGAACTACGAGGGACTACAACATCACGACAATCCACAATATCGTTAGAAGAGCAATCTTTGTCTCAACTTTTCGGTACTTTAATTGCTCTCTCTTAATACGAACACAAGATTGAAAAGAATTTTGTTTTGCTCCATAAATTGTACTATATATTAGTAGATTGTGCCATGTGTCATTGTTTCTCTATTTCTTTTAATGATTATTTTCATGTTATAAAGTAAATTTTCATATTATAGTAGAGGAGGCCCGTGCCCATCAGTGAGACATTGTTTAATAAATGGCTAGTATTATTTTTATTTATAAAGTTAAACAACCAAATTGAATATCTATTACTATAGTAAGAAGTATAAATATGAATTATAAAATAAAGATTTAATTTACTTATTTTATAATTTAACAACAACGTCCGAACTCGATTAGGAATGGAAAAAGGCCGAACACGCAACGAAATACAACGAAGTGAATTATCGTATATACTTTATGTAGAGAAAAATTCAAACAATGTATATACATTTATTTACATAATTTAAAATAGAACAAGTCGACGATATTTTCACCGAACAACGTGAAAAGCTGTTGATTTACATTTTCAAAGCCAACTATTTGAATTTATCAGATAAAAAATATTATCACTCCATTCGAATGCGGCGAATGCAGCATTGCGAGAGTCGTTACTGTTAAAACACCGACCTGTCCCCAAGGCATAAACAATACAATTTATTTACAATAAAATAGAAAATAAATACTACGATGTAACAATTTCCCACACGGCGACGACGTTGACATCTACGTTTCAGTAAGGTGCGAACTGATGAGGTGCAAATTATCGGGCGGACGTTTGAACCGATGCCAATCGAGGATCTACGGGCATCTCCGCCATTCGTATAGCCATCGCTCGGCACGCTCCGCTACAATCACCAATATTTATTACCTCTATAATTAAACATTATCCGAGTTAAATTCCGTTTGGTGTTGCGATCAAAGAACATTATAAATTGCAGCTTCACTTTTCACTTCGTATTTCATATCTGGCCCGATTCGTGGCGAGCTGAATTAACACCAAAGGTTTATACAAGATGGGATTTAGGTTTAGAAATTACTGAATACACGGTTTGGGCAGAGCTCGTGAACCTCGTGAATGAATGTTATTTCTTTACATATTGTTTTCGTGGCATGAAATTGTGCGTTATAAATAATATAAGTTTTATATGGGAAGTATTTTGTTGGCTAACAATAATGATAACCTAGTGAAGAGGGGAAAGCACTGCTAAGACAGACTGTGGGATAAAATACATACCCAAGAACTCTTCATAAGAATTTCGTACGTATATGAATTCTACGAAACCGCATTAAACCAACGAGATGGACTAAAGGTGACCCCACTTATCAATACAAACTCGTGCCCAGCAATGGGACAGTAGGTATATATAGAGCTAATATCTTAGTCGTGGTATTTTTTAAACGCTACAAGTTGCATTGAGCCTTAAGAACAGAAAAAATCTTAAACTGAATCTTTTTTCTTTTCGATAACAAAAACATCATATCTTATCGCTGGCAAACAACACCTTAATTATAATCCATTACAATATATACAGCTCTTTTGTGTTAGTTATCTGGTGTGTACAAACAAAGTATTTACTGCTTTTTCATAGCATCGGCGTTCATATTACAATAACCATGATACTTCGGACAAAACAACGCATCCTACCAGACCATCTGGCGACGGTTTGTTCTTCAGCCAAACTTGTACATCTCGGTGCATTTTCAATTCTAAGTCATACGGAATAAGGACGATAGCACGTGCTACTAGAAGGTGGTTATTTGGGACAATGGCTTAAGACAATTAGCGTTTGTTCGCAGGTCGGAGACGTGACTTTAGATTCGGTCTGCGACGGATGGCGGCCACATGCGCGACACCGGCGCACAATGGCTCTTAAAAAAATACATGAACCTTCACGGGTACATGCAAAATAATTAACAATTTACAATGTCCACTTCCATTCATGTTTCGCATGAATCTGTTTTCACAAACATCTGGCGGTGTTGTGAATGAAAGCTCGTGCACAAGTTAACTTTGAATAAATTATGTTCTTATCTTGTGCCACTTCCATTTGTATATATCTGATAAGGAGCAACCGGTACAGGCTTGTTACATATTCTATGGGGATATTTTAGCACGCACTGCGTTTAAACCTAGACCCTTTGCGGTTGAGTGTTCAAAACGTATCGTGCTGCAGTTTGTTCATAAGTTCTAAGGCGCAACTTTTTTTCTACCTACAGCTTTTAGTACAAACAGTAATGCGTTCCAACCAAAGCCGTTTGTGATTAATTCTAATGCGATCTTTTGATCTTAGTCTTCATGCGTATGTTCTTATAATGAAAAACTTCATCTATTGAAAATACAAAACCAATATTTAAGCACAAATAATTCTAATTATGAATTTCGAAGGTGTGTGAAGTCTACCAACCTGCTTTAGGCCGGCGCGGCGTGGTGAACTAAGGTCTGACCTCACTGATTCATTACTTGAATAGGCCGGTGCCCAGCCTGTGGGACAGTGCTACACAGGGCTGGTAATATTATAATTTTACTAAGTAGAAATCATTTCACATCAATATTTTATTTTATTACTTTTACTTGTCACTATTAAAAACAATAGGGCATAGAAATATCAGCATTACAAATAAAATAATCTACATTTTATATACATCAGCTTAGATTTAATGTAAAGATAATATATTGACGACCCAGCGCACAAACTGGGAATTTTAATACTTTATGTAAAAAATGGAGATGATTTATCTTCATGATAGTTCTGTGGCTTATCAGGGGTCCGTCGCGGTGCTATTATTCATTACGTATGGTGTGTTTTTGTTTCCACGAGCTGTGAGATTAGGTTCAGAGCCCCGTATGCCGGTATGCGGCACCGAGCCCCGGTCGCATGGTGTTATTTTGACAGCCGATATAGGACAGATAACCTCATTGGGCCGGCCTCGGTAAGCAGATTACAATGTTTTTATTCTCTTCGCTTGTTTATCTCGCCTTCAAACGGTTCGCTGATAGTTTTAATGCCATTAGCGATAAGCTTGACTGACACTTGTTTTTGGACGCTTTCCAGTTTTTTGTGACAGCCCTTTACTGGTTTATAAATATTTTTTAGGTAAATTAGTACTTACTTTATCTAATTAGTAAATAATGTACCCATTTTATTAGGTAGGTACATTTTATACCATTTGATAAAGTAATGTATTTAAATTATTATATTTATTTATTGGTACAGATACAGGCAACAGATTAAATTTTACATATAGTTACATTCATAACAGACATGATATAAATCTGGCATCCATTTACTACTGTACACAGCATTCTTATAACACAACTTCGTAATAAAAAAAACAAAAACAATTGTAATTAACTAACAGTGAACCTTAGTTAATTACATTATAAAAAAAACAAATCATAAAAAAAAAATAAGAAAGTAAGAAGCAACAAAATAAGTGGTTAGAATACCAAAACCACTTATTTTGTTGCTTTGTTAGATTATATCTTTTACCGTAATAAACAATAATTTACATATATTACTTTATATTATTTTATTTATATACTTACATTACTGACAGCCTCCGTGGTGCAGTGAGCGAGTAGCCGGCTGAGAAACGAGAGGCTGTGGGTTCGATTCCCGCACCTAGACAAATGTTTGTGTGACAGACAGATATTTGTTTCAGGTCTGGGTGTTGTGGGACCGTAGTCCCTTGTAGTTATTGATACCCACGCCACAGGTTTGACCTAATGTGGGGTCAGGACCATGTGTGTGACTGTTGGGTGTATTTATTATTCATGAATTTGAAAGGTAGAATATTTATTTTCTACATTTATAATAAAGTGAGGTATTGGTGTATACTTCATTCTGTTATATAACATACATTTTAATAAAATATATGGCGATCGTAAATCGCATATATATGTTAACATATAAAATAGAAGTCTCTGTTCTTTTGGGAGTTCATAAATTGAAGCAATAAGAAAAGTAAAAAATCTCAACGATCTCACGAACAGACAAACAGATGCTTACGTCCAATAAAATATTAAAATAATGGTAATTGTTGAATTCAGGTTAAAATTCCCACAAATTATGTGGCTTTTGTAATTTCTTTACATTCCGCAATAATATTATTGCCCCTAGTTTCACACTAATTAAAGAAACCCCGCAGCATCCGAAAATCCGTTGGCCGCTACAAAAGCTAATAATCGGTAACATGCGGGCTATCGGAAACGTAACGTATCGGCTCATTATCGGTTACAGATCGACGCGATATCGACGCAATTACGTTCTTTAGAATACATTACGCTCGGATACAAAGTAGAATAGTATGTGAGACGTATGACAAAAAATTACTTTGACCTCTTGAGATAATGTAAGATTGTAAATGTTTTATTAAGACATGTTTAGGTATGTTAGTCGTGGGTAAAATGAGCGTAAATTCCGCTTTATAATAATTACAAATAGGTACGAGTTTTTTATATATATATATATCATAGTCCGACAAACGAGCCAGTGGGTCACCTGATGTTAAGTGATCTCCACCGCCCATAAACATCCACAATACCGATAGTGTCATGAATATGCTATTATATAATATATATAATGCTGTCGGCCTTAAAGGACAGGAATAGGGATTAGGGAAGGGAAGGGGGAATCTGGGCCTCTGGATATCTCACTTACCATACGAAACGCGACAGTAAACTGTCTTTTTACGTTGGTTTTCTGTGAGACAGTGGTACTACCCCGGTCGAGCCGGCCCATTCATGCTGTAGACAAATATGTCTACAGCGTGGCTCTACCACTTCTAAAACAGTCGAACAATTATGTACGTAGTAACAGAAAATATAAATTGTAGGTATTGTTTTTTTAGTTATTTTGGCAAAGTGACTACATTGGACCTCATGGTAAGTACATTGTAGTTCAGATACCTACATACATACACACATATTCAGTCACGCCTGTAATCTCCGAAGGGGTAGGTGTAACCAGTGCACTCACTTTTCGCCGAATTTATTACGGTCCCATAATTAGATAGGGGCGAGCCTATCGCCATACCGGGCACAAGACCCCGGGCTGATACTATTGAGTATTTCTAAATAGAAACACCCAATATCACTTTACCCGACTCAGAGACCTTAGCACAGCAGTCCTAACGCATGCGCGATTATAACTTCGCCATCAAGGCAGAGTAGTTCAGATAGTGTATCAAATACCCAGAGGTCATTGTCTCTCTGTATGTAACACTATTCTTGTCTGTATTATAGGCAGGTACAAATTAACCAGCTAACCATTGCACATTTTGCGAATCTCTTAGTTCGTGCTAGTGGTAGTCATCACAAATTCTATTTGCCAACATACTAGTTTAGACCTAAAAAATTCGCTTGGATAATTTAAATAGAGAACAAAAACTTTCCGTTAATGAATAGAGTTATATAATACAAACAAGAAGAACATATTGAAGGCGTGTCGTTTACAAGCTTGTAAAGCTATAAAGTTACCTGTGTAGGTCGGCAGTCGGCACTGGGCGAGGGCCGGGTCCGCGTCTGGTCGCCAGATGTGCCACACCTTTATCCACAGACGAGTAACAGGCGTGACTCGTGAGAACGCGTTACACAATGTCATTTCACCGACAGAATACTATTATTACTAATAATCCGATCCATACTAATACTATAAATGCGTAAGTAAACCTGTTTGTATGTATTCTGTTTGTTTGTTACCTTTTCAGGACTTCATTGCTGACCGTATTGTGATGAAATCTGGCTAAGAGACAGATTACATCCTGGAGAAGGACATAGGACTGTAATAGGAGTAAAAAATTTGAATAGGCAAGCCACAATTCCTTAACATAGGTATCTGAAATTTTATATATTTTCTTTCAAAATGAATTACAACGCAGACGAAGCCGCGGGAAATAACTAGTCCAACTAATATTATAAATGCGAATGTTTGGATGGATGGATGTCTGTTATTCAATCACGCTACAACGGCTAGACGGATCTGGTTGAAGTTTAACACAGAGATAAATTACAGTCTGGAATAGCACATAGGCTCCTTTTTATCCTGGAAAATGTACAGATCCTGTGGGATATTTTGTTTTTTCACAGAGCAAGGGACCGACATGATATTTTGCATAGTGACAGTTTAGGGATCAGAAAATTACATAGGCTACGTTTTTTCCCGAAAAACACGCGTCCTATGGAATAGAAAAAGTATAGAAAGGTGTAATAGCTTCAGGTGCCTCTATGGATTGTATACCTTTTCTTCCAAAAATAACCTCCACGCGGGCGGAGTCGCGGGCAACATCTAGTAAATAAATATACCTCTTCAGTTCATTATTGTTTGTCCGACTTTAGTGAGAAGTAGACAATATTTTCATCTCCGCGCTATGTTATCTATTATATATATTTCATTGCGGGTTGCAGTCAAGCATTCCTAGAGACACGAGCTTTACTTAATGTAAAAAATATAATAAAAAGGCGTATCATTGTAGATTATTACACGACTATTAAGCATATTGTGTCACTACCTTTTACCCGCCATTTTGTATATAATTATAAGTACTTATACGCATACAAAATTGTATAAACTCTTAAAAACTTCCCCACTTCAAACCACAACACAGTGAATAAAACTCTAATGAAGTAACGAAACTTCCCAATAATGTTTTTGTTTACATAGATCTTATATGAGAAAAGTCAGCCTAAGTACGTATCAACATTTAAACTAGTACAGGATAAAACTTAACATTTGAGGGCTGACTTCTCAGTCCGGTGAACATTTGATTTTTGGTTACTTTATAATAATAATACCTTCAACTTCACACCTATGTGTGAATAATCGATCTGACCACACTAGAGTAACAACATGTATCGTGAATATGAAGAACTACGAAGGACCCCAACACCCAGACTCGAAACAAATATTTATGGAACACACAAACATTCATCTCGATATTTTAACTTATAACCCGAATAATTAACTAATATTATGGTGAATAAAAAAAAATGGCTTTAATTAAATGGGACTTATGAAAAAACTTATTAAAATGATCTGATGTTAATTTTTAATTTGTTCGTTATTATTCACACCATATTCTAAGTGTGCCTTATGTCAGTATTTTTTTTTATTGACTAGGTATTCAAGACATTCACTTCTTGAAACGACTAAAATTAAAAATACATTTGATTACAATTTAGGGTTCGCGGTAAGCTGTCCCTAAAATCAATAACGCAAGCCACCCAGCGTATGCGGTATGACCCCACACGATTCCCGGACCCACACGGTGCACACTCTGCATCGCAGCAGGCCACGTGCGTCGAGGTGAGGGCACATTCACACGACGCGGTGTACGGTGGCTCGATTATAATATCACTCATAAATAAAACTTGTCGAAACCTCCGTGGCGCAGCGTAAACGAGAGGCCATGGGTTCGATTCCCGCACCGAAACAATTGTTTCGGACAGACAGATAGAATTCTTAGGTGTGCATGTTTCCTGACGATGTTTTCCGTCACCGTTAAAACAAGCGATAATTAACAATGAATACACATGTAACATCAGCAAATTCAGAGGTATATGCCATTTGGGTTTCGAACATACGTCTTTCGAATTGGCAGTCCGTACCGCAACCAACTATGCTATCGCTGCTTATTAGGGGTCAGGGTTATTTTATTATTGGTGTGTCATTCGTTAGTAAATAATTTTCATCACGCATAAACACAAAACCAAAAAATGACGAAGTGGAAGAATTAAAAGAAGTCAATATAATGGTTTCTGATGCTTAAGCTTAAAATGATTTAAACTTGTATAAATAATGAAACAGTAAACAAATATATTTCATAAATGATGTATTTATTATAAGTTCCGTTACGTAGCCCGGGTAATACTGAACTTGATTAACCATTAACTCATCATTAGCATTGAAAATAAACAAAAACACGACGTGACTTAACTAATGAGGTAACATTAAGTACTTACTTTATTCGTCATGTTTCTGAAGTCAGTTCGGAAATTTTGTTTACAAGTCACAAGTCTTTATCAATTATATTATTTGATTCAATAATATGGTGTATATTTTATTAAACTTTGTGGTGAATCACGCATTAAATAACATACAGACATATATACTCACGCCTGTAATCCCCGAAGGGGTAAGCAGAGGTGTAAACTAGTACACCCACTTTTCGCCGAATTTTTTACGGTCTATTGCCATACCGGGCTCAATATACTGGGTTTCTATTGCGTATTATATTTGTTTGCATATCGAATAATGTACAAAATGAAACTCAGGAAACTACCCTATTCTAGACTCCGGGCTGATACTCAGTAAATTTAAATAGAAATCCCAATATCATTTTACCCGACTTGGGTATCGAACCCGAGACCTCATCACAGCAGTCGTAAGGCATGCGCAATTACCAACGAGGCAGTCTACTTTATAAATAAATTGCCGCAGCTACAAGAGTTTTTGCCATACCTATTATTGGAATCAAGTGTAGCAGCTCGCATGATAGGACCCGTTAAGTAACTTCCGTGGTGCTTTACGTCTGGCTTCTCCAGACCTAAATGTCCTTTATTGGAGGTTAATACCTCTTAAGTTCAGTTTTTGTCTTCCGCTTTGCTATGGAGGGAAGTGGACAATTTATGTTTCCAACTCCAGCAATGAGTTTTTCCAACCACAAAAAACCACTAAACCACGAAATATAAATAAACAAACACCTGTTCGATAATTTTCGGTATTGACCCTATTATCTGACGTTTAATTTTCCTCTGAGAGCGACACAAACATCATGACATATTATTTTGTTTACAACATTGCTACCTATACTTCGAGTGGTTACTTAACTTACCTAGCAGTTGTCTTATCATCCGTGTGTACCGCCGGAGCTAATAAACTGTATTCAATTAAATTATGAAGATTGACGGGTATTCCCCAAGTAAACAGCATTAAGGATGAAATATATCCAACAAACTATTAGCGAAAATATGTCTCTTACGGTCAGGATTAATATTACCTACTAGCTGTTGCTCGCGGCTCCACCCGCGTGGAGGTCATGTTTGGGAGAAAAAGTATACAATACAAAATAGCAATATTCATGCGTTGAACTTAAAAATGACGGATTTTCATACAAACTTTCATTCCCTATTTTACCCCCTTAGGGGCGGAATTTCCAAAAATCCTGACACATATAATTTTTATTTTTAACTAAAATGCCAAATACTAATTTTCATGAATTTAACTTCAAAAATGACGGATTTTCATACAAACTTTCATCCCCTATTTTACCCTCTTAGAGGTGGTATTTCCAAAAACCCTTCCTTAGTGGATGCCTACGTAATAAAAGGTACCTACTGTCAAAATTTCAAGTCTCTAACCCCAGCCGTTTAGGCTGTGCGTTGATCGATCAGTCAGTCAGTGAGTTTCTTCTTTTATATATACAGATATGGTTCAACTGAAAATAAAAAACTTCTTCAGGTAGTTTGTTTGTCTTCCTTGTAAGTTATTATTCTTACCGAAATATAAAAACCAAAAGTTAAATCAAACTGGTAGAGCCACGATGTAGGAAATCATGTCTTCAATATGAATGAGCCGGCTCGACCGGGGCAGTACCACTACGTCACAGAAAACCGACGTGAAGTAACAGCTTTCTGTTGCATTTAGTACGGTGATGCGATATCCAGAGGTCCAAATGTGTATTATTTTCTCAAGTCCTATTCATCCATTAAGGACGGTTATGCACCCAAGACTATTCTGGTATTGCAAAGAAATAAAATAAACCACTGGGCGGTGGAGGCCACTTTGATGACGTGATACACACACACGTTAACTACGCTCTGCTACAAGGAGTAGCTATGTGATATTATACAAGACAGCATTTAAATCAAAAGTTTCGTATTTTTTTTTTAGTGCCTCGATAGGCAGACGAGCAGACGGGCCACCTGATGGCAAGTAGTCATCGCCGCCCAAAGACTACTGCAATGCCAGGGCACAACAAAGCCGCTGCCTACCGTAGTATTTGATAATTATACTCAGTCTGTTTTCTACCAAAGTTAAATATCAAACTCTGCAATAGCGACAGACTACAATCAGTGATAGATTTTAATAACAAATATTGAAAGCTTTGTTAAAGCTCGGCCAGTATTCAAAGACAGCAATCATAAAATAATTCAGTGTGTTGAGTAGTGAGGGTTAGATTTTTCTCGCTACTTGATATTCTTATTGGGCGGCACTATGCTTAACATTAGATGAAAAGTAAGAAAAAAGTTTATCTTCAAAAATTTTAAATACCAATAATACACCCAATATGTATGTATGTATGTAATACACCCAATAATTAAACACATACCGACCCCACACTAGGTCAAACCTGTATTGTGGGTATCAACCCATACTCGGAATAATTTAATATTTCTAGATCGACCTCTACAACCGCGCCACAGAGGCTGTCAAACAATAGCAAATACTACATTCATATACATATACACTCACGCCCGCAATCCCCGAAGGGGTAGGCAGAGGTGTAACCAGTACACCCACTTTTCGCCGAATTTCGGTCCCATAATGTGATAGGGGGCGAGCCTATCGCCATACCGGGCACAGATTCCAGACTCCGGGCTAATACTGAGGAATTTCTAAATAGAAAAACTCAATATTACTTTACCCGACCCGGGAATCGAACCCGAGACCTCAGCACAGCAGTCGTAACGCATGCGCAATTACAACTGCGCCACCGAGGCAGTCTAGCAAATACTAGTTCTTAAAATAACAATAAACTACTAATATATAGATGAGTCTGCAAATATAATATGTGTTCAGTCTATTATTGTATTGTTTTTCCGTATATATTTGTACCTATAGATATGCAAGGTACATTTTGCCACTACACCAATAAAAATATAGTCAACATTTTATTATTGAGGAAATTACATATAATTAATTTTTGAGCTGTTAATAATAAAGATGTATAAACAGTTATGTATGGTGATAAATGTGAGTTGGCTTCTGTACGTCTTCAGGGTACAGGATACTCAGATGAACCAAAAGAGGTCGGCACAACATACAAAGAAAATGCATAATTTATAAGAGTTTGTCGCAAAATTGTTGACGGCGCAGTGGGCAAGTAGCCGGCTGTGAAACGAGAGGCCGTGGGTTCGATTCCCACACCGGAACAAATGTTTGTATGACAGACAGATATATGTTTCGGGTCTAGGTGTTGTAGGACCGTAGTCCCTCGTAGTTCCTGATACCCACGACGCAAGACTCGTATCTTAGTACGGGGTCAGAACTATGTGTGCGACTGTGGGGTGCATTTATTTATCATTATTATTATTTATTAATATGTGGGGTTAAATGGCCAATGTTCGGGTTGTGACACACCTAGACTACTAATGTACCTCACCACATCCAATTCCCAGCATTTATTTTGTAAATTAGGCTACTAGGGGTACTTTTAACACGTCAGTATTATATTAAAATCTACAGGCGATTCGGAAATGTCCACTGAGTGTAAGAAGAACCATCAAGAAACTCAGCCGTACGTTTTCTGTATTTTTGTAAAATTATAGACTGGAGGATGGAAGGGATTTAAAAAAAATAAACCACCCTATCTATGTCCGTCCTTGGGGTTATAGGTTTCCTAATACTAATTCTTAGAAAAACCCAATATCACTTTACCCGACCCGGGGATCGTACCCGAGACCTCAGCACATTAGTCGTAACGCATGCGCAATTACAACTGAGCCACCGAGGCAGTTTAACAAACCTAGTTTAATTAAACTACGTTTGTTATGCTAGACTAGGTATTCAATTATGACGACGTTATTAGAGAAAACCCACTGTTTTCACACGACTTATAATAATCTGGAAGATAATTGTAACAAAAACGTTTTGTGAATAATAACAAAAGTATAATCATGGCGCTATATCTAAGAATATCTGCCAGTCTACTCTGTAACACGATTCCGATCGATCGGTATTAGATTTGAGAGATTTCGAGCTTTTGAGCGCCATATTATTTCAATATTGTGTAGCCATTAATATGCAGTAATTGGAATTAAGATTATCATATGAATGGTTATACAATATTGAAATAATATGGTGGTAGGATGCACTCAGAATACGAAATCTCACAAATCCAATACCGGTCGATCGGAATTGTGTTCAAGAGTAGACCGGCTGATGAGTTTTAACAACTCCGCGATAAGAATGATGATAAAACATTATTTCCAAATCCCCTTTAAATACATCGTCATAGTTTGTCATGTTTCAGCTTTTTGGAAGATTCCAACAGTCGACTACATGATAAAACATCATAGCCACATACAGATAATTTTTTGTTAAAAGTTTTACACGATATTTTAATCGGACAAATAAAATTATCTTAACATATCATAACATTTCAATAAATATGTCTTAGTCATTTAAATGATATCACTTAATCGGATTGAGCTGTTTTTGGCATTTTTTTTATAGTCGATCGCCTCTGTGGCGCAGATAATAATTTTGTACAAGGTACAACTGATGTGCTGAAATCTCGGGTTATATCCCTGGATCGGGGAAAAGTGGTACGGATTTTTTTTATCACGAACTACTCAGAATAATCGGGGTGTCTGGTATTATGGCCGGTAATACCTCTGGTTACACATCTGCCTACCTCTTTAGGAATCACATGCGTGAGTACGTATGTATATTTGTAGTTATTTTATTTAAAATTGCGCTAATAGGTATATACGACATTCCTAACGTAAGAACTAAACAGTGATATCACCTACTATAGAATTATTTATAATTAAACCTCTTTTAAAATTTTATATTCATCAAGAAAACAATATAATAATAAATAACACAATTTAGGTATTACAGAAATAAGTACAACAAAATATATATAGGGGCATAAATAAAAATAATATTCTCAATTCAATAGAGAATAAAACAAAGCAAGGCGCACGCAGGCGTGAAATAAAGCAGTGACAAAACTCTAGGTGTGGCCATAGAGTCGCACGTGTGTCCCACGTGTGAACTGCACAGTGTATAGTGTGGACAAGGTACTATTGTCTACACATCAGGTTATAACACCACTAACGCATACCTTAACACCAACACATTAAAGCTACTTTTCAATAACAACCCCAGTGACAATTATGATGGTAGTATAACCTTACCGTAATTCAGTGGGCATTGTTCGAGCGCACAATGAGGGTTTATGTTGACAAAGTCCAAAGAATATATACGGAAAAACATTGTGAAGTTATTTAAGTGTATTAATAAATCATTTATTCTA
Source organism: Laothoe populi (assembly GCA_905220505.1). Lineage (NCBI taxonomy): Eukaryota > Metazoa > Arthropoda > Insecta > Lepidoptera > Sphingidae > Laothoe > Laothoe populi. Next base: position 21,285,632 of record HG992154.1, read on the forward strand.
AGTAAACACACTATATATGCATATAGTCATAGTCAGGTCATAAATTCTGTCACATGTTTAATATAAAATAATTGAAACAAGTTTATTCATTATGTAACCATTTATATACCAAAATGAACTTAACAAAACATAGATTCTTATGACACTAAAGTTTATTCAAAATAACCTCCGTGATTTTGAATACAGGCCTTCAATCTGCGCGGCCAGTTGTCTATCGCAGCACGAACGAGGTCCATGTCAATATCGGCGGCTGCCTTAATCAAGGATGTCTTGAGTGACTCCAAATTGGGATGAGGCTTTGAGCACGCCTTTTCCTCCAAGTGTTGCCATATCTTGTAATCTAACGGATTCAAATCTGGACTGGAGGAGGGCCAGTCTTCGTGCCGGATGAAGTCTATTTCACGCGCCGCCAGCCAGTCTTGTGTGCTCTTCGCTCTATGAGCTGGCGCCGAATCTTGTTGGAATACCCAGTGCCTGTTATTGAACATGGTATGAGAAACAGGTTCCACAAGGTTCGTCAGGACTGTATTTTGATACAACTGCATTCGTTTTTACACCTTTCTCATAAAAATGTACCTCTGTTAAGCCTCAATAAGAAACTCCCAACCATACCATGAGCGAGGATGGAAAATGACCTCGTTGGACACGCGGAATACGGTTGCTCGCTTCTTCACTACTGTTTGCGTACACCTTATCATTTTGTTTGTTGTAGCTCTCTTCTACGGTAAAAAATTTTTCATCTGAAAAAAGAATTTCCGGATATTTTTTTCCCGCGTACCGCTTCAACAAAGCGCGGCATCTCTTCAGTCTTAGGTCCATTAGACGAGCATTCAAACGATGTCCTGTTTTTCTTCGATATGCCCGAAGCCCTAAGTCTTCATTTAACACCCTTTTCACCGTGGTTCTGCTTAACCCCATTTGAAGGGCCAACAGTTTCTGCTTACGTTTGGGATTTCATTGAATTCGCGCCTTCACAGCTTTTATCACTGCTGGAGTCCTAACAGACCTAGGGCGACCACTTCTTGACCTGTTATCTACACTAGAGTCTTCATTGTATCGTTTGATGGTACGATAAACGAATCTTTTGGTTATATTCAAATTTTTCAGTATGTCAAAAATTTGAATTGGCGCGTAACCGCAACGATGCAACGCAATTACTGCAACACGGTCTTCTTTAAGCGTCCACTCCATATTTAAAAATGAGTAAAATTCTAAAAAGTATACATTTTTATTTTCATGAACAATTTGAAATTCGAATTCAATAAACTTTTTTGTGGCCAGCATTCTAAAATAAAAGTTTTTACTGTGTGACAATACTTATGACCTGACTGTGTATATTTATGTACCTACCTAGTATTTATAAATTGTATTAAATAATAATACCAGACTTATACTAAACATTGTCCCACTGCTGGGCACGGGCCTCCTCTACTAACGAGAGGGCTTTAGTCCACAACGCTGGGGTTGATAGACTTAACATTCTTTAGGAATACTTATGAAAATTCTTAGGTAAGCAGGTTCCTTCACGATGTTTTCCTTCACTTCCTTCCTTCAATTTTGTCTGATCTCGAACCTCCGACTTTCGTCTCAACAGTCCATACCACACCCAACTAGGCTGCTTATTATACATTATATTAGTAACATAAGATTTAATACTATATTACTAATATTTCCTTTAAATATACCTACCTACCTTAAAATTACTGCGAGAGTAGGTACTTTAAAAAATTCCAACGATCATTTATTTTAGACTACCTAATTGTACCCCGCACAAAGAAAAGTGTTTACGTAAACCACAAATTTGGGTGTTGTATGACCGAATGCTCTCATAATTCTTGATGCCCACGATACAGAATTGACCTAGGTAAGGACTATGTTTTTCCCTGTCAAGGTAGAGTATCAAATAGCGAAAGAAAACTATACCCCGCTACTCGACACAATCATGCCTGCCTGCCAATGCCATGAGAAAATAAATGTCTTTAAAGACAATATATTAGATAAATTGGTAATTCCCAGTGGAATATCATTTAAATCATCATTACGTGGGTATTGCTTTCAAATAGACGGCGGCCACGTCAAACGTGAGCCGCGCCTCAAAGGTCAAACTGTCAAATACATATGAGTAATCATAAATGCTGAATGCCTGCAGAAACATAAAATAAAATTGTTTCACACATACATATACAGACACGCCTGTAATCCCCAAAGGTAAGCAGAGTTTTTTTTTTTATAGTATAGTCCGACAAACGAGCCAGTGGGTCACCTGATGTTAAGTGATCTCCACCACCCATGAACATCCACAATACCGAAAGTATCATGTATAAGTTCTCGGCCTTAAAGGACAGGAATAGGGATTAAGGAAGGGAAGGGGGAATCTGGGCGTCCGGTTATCTCACTTACCATACGAAACGCGACAGTAAACTGTCACTTTACGTTGGTTTTCTGTGAGACAGTGGTACTACCCCGGTCGAGCCGGCCCATTCATGCTGTAGACAAATATGTCCACAGCGTGGCTCTACCACTTCCAAAAAGATGCAACCAGTACACCCACTGTTCACCGAATTTATTTTGGTCCCATAATGTGATAGGCTCAACCCCTGAGCTTAGCGCCTATATACCTACCGGGCACAATTTCTAGACTCTGGGCTAATATTGAGAATTAATTTCAAGATAGAAAAATCCAATATCACTTTACCCGGCCCGGGGATCGAACCCAAGACCTCAGCACAGCAGTTGTAACGCATGCGCTATTACAATGGCGCCACCGAGGCAGTGAGCAGTCTTTCACTAATACGATTTAAAAATTACGAAATAGAGTAAAAAATTAATAATACACGCAAAAGTTAAACATGGTCATAACAACGAGACAACGGTACCACAATACTCGATCACAAAACAAATATTTGATCATCAGCATTAGTCCCAGTGCGGGAATCAAACCCGCGCTCTATTGCTTCAGAGCCGATTCCTCGCCCGTTGTGTCATGGAGGCTGTAATATAATAATAACGAAGCAGACGTGTCGTAACCAACAAAATGTTGATTTTCATGCAGTGATTCATAATAAAAAAATATTAATAGCAATTATAAAGATAGGGATTTCCCGTATATAACCGTGTGTAATTGCATCACACGCCGTAAAATCATTTTGTATATTGCGGCCATTTGCAGCGAATTTTTAACTAACTACGACGAATAAAACGTAAGTGACACCTTTTGTTTGTTTTTTTTTTAAGTGACACCTACGTTATGATTTTCATTACATTTGTCATAAAAAAAAAACAAAATTACGGCTTTACAAAATGTAAACAGCTATCCTGTAAAGTTGCCTTTTAATATTACATAGTATAGGTATATATAATGGTATATTACTTAAGAACCATCAATAAGTTTAAATAAAGCTTAAAAAACTGCTTTCAACATCTGAGTTCCTGCGCGTTTAGAGTATTCAGTTAAGGGGTTAAGGAGATACTCCATTTGTCATGCACGCCCCTTCATCAGATTCAAATCAGACCCTGAACAATAACCCCATCAGAAACAAAATTAGTTACCAATATCGATACACAATTACCAAGATATGCGTAATATACATAAAAGAGTTAAATTGAGAACCTCCTCCTTTTTGAAGTCGGTTACAATTCTAACTATGGGCCTTATGCTATACAACACCATTTTAAGCGCGTATCTATTACTTAAAACTTAATACACCCAATAGTTATACACCCTTCACTAGGTTCACACTAGTTTTACAACACCCTGACTGGAAGCAAATATTTACGAATCACACAAAAATTGCCTATGTGCGGGAATTGAATCTGCACTCTCAGTTCACAGTTGGCTATTCGCCCTCTGGGACACAGAGGCGATAATAAAAACAACAGTCGCATATTCGTGTGACAATCTCCTCCCTACCATTGTAATTGTTTATTATTATTATTAATAATAAGCACAACCACATCATGTATATTAAAAAATGCAACAATTATTATCACTTGTATAAAGTAACCAAATAATAGAATATTCCCGTTTACTACTAATCTACTCATATATTTATTTGGTTTATAGAACTCTTAGATTGCCATTATCCCTGCCAATTAAGACAACATAACACGTAATCTTTAATAATTGCTTCAGCGCACGGCTTTTGTAAGTTCCAGTACTCTAGTTTAATGTTGAAATTATGTTTGTATGAAAAAGGATTAGTTTATGTAGTTAATTTCTTATTAAATATTCCTGGAAAATATATGTCTTGACAATATGTTACACTTGTCATTACACATATTACCAATCAGTGCTTTCAAAAGCTCATTGTAGCGTCCTGCTACTACTATCGCCATCTAGTGACCGAAAGCCGAAGCATACAACATTTGCATCACTTTAAACATTTTGCGAATACTAAGCTGAATTTACAAGTTCTTTATTTATGACAGAATTATTTTTGTTTATAATATTAAATAAAATAAATATCGAATATTAGTGAAAATTCTAAATACTCAATTTCGAAATATTTTTAATTGACTTCATAAGATATGCTAAGTTCAACTTAAATCGTCTTAAAAAAGTAATTGCTTGATTACGGTTAGATAGAGACAGGTAGATAACTAACGGGAAGGTGGAGCATGAACATGTAAATAAACAAGTGATAGGAGCTCAGTGGCCAGGTAGAGTGTCAAGAGTCATCGCGCAGATGTAGAGTTCGCGGCGCGGGAATGGATAGAGTGCGGACGTGTATCGTCATTAAAGCCGGTGCAACGGTGGTGAGACATGGGCCACGGCTCGGCGGCACTCGCCAGTCGGCCGTAGTCCGTAGTCCGTACTAATTAAGTATAGGTGGGGGGAGATGGCGGGCGGGTGCGGGTGTGCGGGGCGCGGGTGGTTGTGGCGCAGGGCGGGGCGAGAGGCGGGCCGCTCATTCCGCCGCGCGCCGCGCATCCACGAGCACGTCCGACCGCGCGCGCGGGCCATGGTCGCGAGAACCGATGAGAGCATGTTCGGGTGCTATGGTGACAGCTACTCGTACCGCCTGTGGAGCCTGGCCAACGTGTGGGGCGCCTGCCGATGTGAGTAGTGCGCCGCCGGCGGCTCGCGGTGACCGTGCCCGTTCCTTCTCCGTTCACAAACTGGGACTTTTACCGCTGACGTCAGCGGAGGCTGTGAATCTCGGTGTAGTCGTACGTGGTAGATGCGAGGTGACTCGGTATCAGATAGTAGTCGGTTGTGGGTCAGTGCGTGTGTCGGGACTCGCGTGTCGGGAGCTCGGAGGTGTCGCTCGATGAAAGTGCACAGCTCGCTTATGGGAGTTGGCGGTTGGTACGAATGCTTGGCGGCCGGTTGGCTTGCGGACATGAGGAGTAAGCAGGTCCCCACGTCTACCACCTCGGCCAGGCGGCTCGCGGCCTTGAGTAAGCTTCCTTTTCTTTTTTTTTATTTGCATTTTATTATTGTATTTATATATTACGTACCTCTATCATATCCACTTTTTTGTTAATTCATGTCCAAGTCGGTGTAACGATGTGGTGTCTGCTCCCGTCAACTCTCACAAACTCGTCCGGAAAGTTGTTCAAGTGTACGGATCAGTGAATCGGAAAGTGAAACTCGAAAGTTTGTCCAGTGTAAATATTGTGAGCCGGTGACAGACTCCTCTCGGAGGGAGCAGGTGAAAATGATATCACCTCAGCGGCATCCAAAATAAAACTCGAACACGTCTTCATTAGAAATAACCTCGGTGTCGGGCGAACTCCCCTCGTCTCCCCCGGGATATAATTCATCCACTTGAGAATCGGGAACAGGTACACACGGACTTGAAAGAAAGTTTCGTTTGTCGAGGGGAACCCCGCTCGCTTTCACCGTCTTAAATCGTAAATGATTATGTTGTTTTAATTCATTTGCTTTTATTCTTTCTTACCTATATTTCATTTTATCTTCCTGTTTGAGCGCCGCCTGCCTGGAGTGGATGAGATAATAGGGACTTTGATGCGTGGAGCTCACGTCGCGGCTCGTTTTAACACGGGACAGTTTGTGGAACGCGGATGAATAAATTAGTAAAAAGTTGTTTTATCGCCATGCGCCAGTCGGACGAACAAACGGTGCCTTGTGACGATCGTGTTTTTAATCTCATTATAATAAACTGCTCAAAGTGTGCACCGCGTTAAAGATCAAAACGCACGCTCCGTACACTACGTATTTATATTTCAACATTATTTATACAAATAGAGAAAAGTGTAAACAAAACCGATTGAAGGTCTATATTCATAAAATATATTTAAAATTTACATTGTCTTGGCGTACCATGTTGTGTGCCAGACTGTTTGATTTATCAAACTTACTAGCCACACACAGTTTAACGTATTCCTTTAACCTCCATATATTATCATAAGCTTTCACAATCAAACAAACAATGATTTTTCACCATACTGACTCTTCATAGAACTCTACATTAAAGACATAACTAATGGAATTGAAAAACATTCAGTGTAAGTTTTATTTTGCTCAGTTTAAATTACGTCAATAACAAAGAAGATAAACAGATGAGGAAACTGGGGTGATGAGAGTAATCGTGTTATTGATAACATTTAACTAGAAATCAACAAAGTAAAATACGACGCACTACCCGAGTGCCGATAAGGCGGCATCTATTTACCCCCGCTAATCACCGCCTTGATTAAACTTTAGTTTGGAGATGTACTCGTCCCAGTCGTTTGACTAACAGATGCACCTTTGTGATGCATCGTGAGTCACAGCTGATTCAACGCGTATGTGATTTTTGTTCTGTTTTCACCATTTCACCTCAGCCGAGCCGCGAGCTCTACTCCCTGAATCTGGCTATGTATAATTTACACGGATTGACATTACACGACACTCGCTCTAATGTTAGATTCTATACGTGGATAAGTTTTGACTGTGAGTATTATCGCTTTCGAAGCGTACGGCGTGAGTTAACGTTAGAAAAGGAAATGTGAATATCAAAATATTTGTGAAATAGTGGGAATGCTCCATATTCATATGATTTTTATAAGTTGATCACTATAGACTATATTTTGTCAGATTTGTAACTATTACTCTCAGATCATTTAACAATAAAAATCTTCTCAATATAAACAAACTGCTCCAATATTACAATGACACTTATGTTTGTGTAGATATTAAGATAATTGCATTCAATCAGTTAAAACAATTACAATCCAAATAAATGGAATTCTTTGTTATGCATTGTTGTACGTAATTTTTTTGTTATAAGTGCTGATATTTGATAAAATGAGTCTAAACCACCTTATATTTGTATTTAAAATACTCTGTCATGTCATATCATGATATCATTATTAATTAAAGTTAACCTCAACAAACTTTGCTCATCACTTAAGTATTAACTTTAAAACTTAATTCTTTTTAGTTGTTGAAACACGTATTTGATACAGAAACTAATAATTCTCCAAAAAAACTCTAAAATCTTATGCGTGTAAATATTTTTGTGGCAACCGGTAAAAATATAGTATTTCCGGCGTGCATTTTTATTACTCGTATAATTCGAGCGGACCGCAACTTTGGCCCGTTTTCTACAAACTAAACATGAAATAACATTTGTAGCTGGTTGTCTATAACAAGTGGAGTAGTTTGCGGAATCCGGCGCGGGCAATAGTTCGCGTCGCGTCGGCACATGCGCCTGTGGACACTATAATTATAAATCATGACATATTATTACAAAACATTTAATGCGCAACATTTATGACTTGTCTGCGGTTTCTATATTTTTACCTCTCTATGTGCCCGAGCACGAGGGGCGTAAAACCGAACAACTAATCTTACCAACCGTAAATATCATCTTAGAGAGGGCTCACTATAAATTATTCCGAGACTCGGTTCTTGTGATTCCACAGAACAGCGATCTTACCTACGCCGGAATAAAAACTTCATGATTTACCGTCTTACATTTTTTATTTGACTTCTAATTTTGAATTTAATGGAATGTCATAAAATTATTAAGTTAACGTATATTAACAATTAGGTGTCCCAGTCGTAAATTTCGCCATGAGCCCACGTAGGCAGGTAATCCGCAGTCGCTTTGAGCACCACATAAAAGTTTGATGCGCAGTTTCAGAAACTTTTTCTCGGTTTAATATAATTATCAAACATGATCATTAATGTTTACTACAGACCGAATTATTTTCAAAAATGCAAACAAATATGAGCGTGCAAATGAAACACATTGTCTTTGCATGAGAGACTGTTTTAGAACAAATGGCAATAGTATTACAGCTAACATGTGAATCTCATTATGAGTATAATTAACGTTTCGGCGCACCAACGACACACACAACGGGCAAGTGTTGGAACTGACGTAACGTTAAGATATCTGTAGTTCGGGTATTGACGAGATATAATATGTTGGTTTCGCAGAACTCGCCGCACTATAATATGTGACATCATGTTAAACAACAAACAATCGGCTTGTTTTGACATGTGTACCATAAATATGACATATGAATTACGATGAGCGCGGGACGATACAATAACCGAATAAATATCGCGGCGTCTAAACAGTTCGATAATAATTCTCTCAACGCGCAATTACAATAGCGTCCGGCGCTACAACATGTTGCTGGCTGACAGCCGAAAGATTTTTCTTCGAGCAAACATGTCTGTGTAGGACTCGGCCGTCTCTGATAATCTAACCTGCCCCCCCCCCCCCCCTCTCCTGCACCCCGTCGTGGTGACCGCGCTCGCCACACCGCTCGTGCCCCTCTCTCGCCGTGCGCACAGGTGCAACCAATCACCACAGCGCGCGTTTGTGTGCAATCAACAATCAAACTGTTATCTCTGGTACACAATGTTGGCGGCCGCGCCGCGCTTGTGTGTATGTGTGTGTGAAACGATAATTGTTATTTGTTGCAACGCGCAATAGGAAGCGAGGCGCGCGCGTGTGCGTGAGTGTAGGCTTTTTTATCAGCGGTGAACGGACGAACTCTGACGGAACGGTGCCCGTGCGCAGATTAATGGACGGTGCGGCGATAGCGGCGCGTGTAGATGTACCATCCGCTCTACTGATGCACCGATGTTCCACTCACTACCTACTGTCTCTATCTTCACATAATAATCATGAATGAGAACTTGCAAATGCTCGAGTTTTGTATATACCACGCGAATGTACGAGTATTACAGAATAAAGCCCCAACAATCGTCATGTAAGTTATTCATGTCGCAGAAATTATTAATCCAGTCACAAGTTCACGCTTATATGCCTGAAAGGGTAGGCAAAGTATTTCGAGTACACTCACGACTCTCCGAGATCATTGGCGTCGAACTGCCACTTTGGGATTTAAATCCAAAACCCCACGGTTTCTAAACCCGAGTATATTGCTACTAGACTATGCGATCAGTCCCAAATCTTTTATCTACGATCATATTTGGTATCGTATAGGTATTCATATTATTGTAAGTACTAAGTGTATGCTTAGATTCGACACTCATAAAAGTGATGTATATTGTGAAAAATAGATATATTCTAATCTTAATATAGTAATGTGTACAAGCGGTATTACTTAATATAGTTCCAACTTTAGACCGTCATATGAATCATTGCTTTAGAAAGCCTTATGCCATAATTATACCATGTACTTCTTAATTGATCGGAGATGTATTGCAACGATGAAATACACATGTACAATTATATTGTATGTGAGCTTATCGAAATGTTAACTTTATTGTTATTACTCACTGGTAGGTAGATACTGCGCCGTACTGATAAATGACTAATACATTTCGCGAAATTAAACACAATGACTTACCTATTTCATTCGATCTCATACTTATTGCGTTGGATTACATAATGTTTATATGAAAAAGGTTTTGTTAATTATTATGTAAAACTAGACTTTCTTTTAACGCGCCTTCGAAATTTCACGTGGCGCCATCTATCGTCGAGTAGTAAAACTATAAAATATATGAAAGTAAAATAAAAGTGTTTAATGTAATTTCATATTATTTTCAACAGCCTCGCTATCCCGCTGCTGTATAAGACCCCAGTGTAATCGGACTTAGTGTAGAAAGTGACCCCACACACACTAAATACAAAATGCTACATTAAGATAAAAATTATAAAAACTTTATTTCACTGTTCTGAGTATTTTGTTCTCAATGGGCAAGTTCTTTATCATCTTTGTTCATACACCGAATGAGTCACATAATTCCGCCGTGTAAACAATGTAAGTGATCATACATCACAAATACTACAGAATTAAAGTAAACAAATTGTTTTATTTCTTTGTACTATCAATTGCTTTTACACACACATTTCAGGGCAATTTCAAACTTATCACAAAGTACGATAGTTAAATATCATCGCGTCGAATAAACAGTTTCGTTAAGTTGATTGGTCAGAGCATTTTGTTGTTATACGTTCAATATTGAACCAACTTTTACGCAAATAAAGTATTCTATTCTAAGCTGGAACATTATCAAACATTTGTGAATAAATTGAACATAGAAACAATAAATATAAGATGAAGTTTAAATAACTTAATCATTTATAGTTCAGTGTGAAACACGCGGCCACTTCAACTCTCAATTGGATTTCGCACCTGCGTAACTCGATCGCAATATTAAAGACGCTCTACAATCAAACTGCCTATTGCACTATATCACTATATTAAATACCGTATTAGTAAAAAGTTTACATCCTATCGCGGCCTGCAATATCCAGCAACGATGTGTAACAAATAAAATAAGCTTGTTAGTAAATTAAGGATCTAGACATATTCAACGACATTCAAACGTTAAAGATATTCTTAAAAATTATTTTTTTCTAGTTGTAATCCATTTCAAATACAGTGTAAACTCCATGTAACGTCACTCTATTTAACGACAAACTCTCTTAAGCGTCGAAATCAATTGGCTTTGGTTGGTTTAGCTTGTTTTTCATACAATGTTTCACTCTATATAGCATTACACCCACTCTCAATAACGACAACAATTAAGTTGCTAAAATTAGTAAAAACTGCGCAGCTGTGTACGATCTATTGTCGCTTTATTATCCTATCCCGCAATAAACTCGACTGTCGGCATCATGCATACCGAACTTTCTAAGAAATTCATTCTTTTGTTTACAAATTGGGATTGCTTGCACGTGTAGACTGTTATTGACCATGATTCATAACTAGGAGTCATGGATTATCTATACCTTATCATATTCTTAGTTGCTCACAAACTTGCAAACTGTAAACATGGCTACTAAAAGAAAATCACTGTGTATTGACGAAAAAGTTTTACTGATACGCGCAATAGAAACGGGAGAGAAGATAAGTGATGTTGGCAAACGCTTTGGATTTAGTCGCTCTACCGTGTCCACAATATGGAAAAATAAAGAAAAAATCCTCCACGCTGCGGGCGAGGGAAAATCTTCCAAAAAATTAAAGAAACCTATATACGAAGATTTGGATAAAGCTGTACTATCATGGTTTCATCGACAGCGCCAGAATAATATGCCTATCTCGGGGCCGCTCGTGAAAGCTAAGGCGGAGAATTTTGCTGCTGAACTTGGTTTAACTTCTTTCAAAGCATCAGAAGGATGGCTCGGAAAATTCAAGCAGCGTCATCATATCAACTATGGTAAAATAAGTGGGGAAGCACGAAGTGTTGATACAAATGTGACTCATGATTGGATTAACAGAGTGTGGTCAAAATTCATAGAAAAATACGCCCCAAGTGACATTTTCAATGCTGATGAAGCAGGAATTTTCTATAAGTTGACTCCAGATAAAACTCTGAAATTTAAAGGGGAAAAGTGTGTGGGAGGAAAGCTTTCCAAGGAACGTATTACGGTGCTTGTGGCTGCTAATATGGATGGCACAGAGAAAAAAAAGCTACTAATAATAGGCAAATCGAAAAATCCGCGCTGTTTTAAGAACATCAAAAAATTGCCAGTGACGTATAAAGCTAATAAATCAGCTTGGTTGACAACTGCCCTGCCCACCCTTTTATATCAAACCTTCAAAACATAGAGTTGGCATTTCTTCCTCCAAATACGACTAGTGTCTTACAGCCAATGGACCAGAGTGTGATTAAAAGCCTCAAGGGTCACTACAGAAGGAAATTATTGATGGAGCTAGTCGAATCTGAGGGTAAAACTTCTGTTAATATGCTGCATGCAGTAAATTTTTTATCTAAAGCCTGGGAAGAAGTGACACCCACAACTATACAGCACTCTTTTCGACATGCTGGACTTTGTACCAATTCTACGAGTGATGAGGTGGAAACAGAATCTGAGTTTGAAAGCGACGACGACCTTCCATTAACTGAGTGGATTCAACAATTCAACATGGCAGGAAATACGGTAAATCTTCAAACCTACATTGAAGTGGACGACCGCCTGCTTACAACGGCTTCACTCACAGACGAAGAAATTTTGGATTCAGTGAGAAAAACTGAGGATCAAGAACAAGGTGATGAAGAAGATGAGACGGATGAGCCTGAGCTTCCGCCGAGCATTAAAGAAGCTCTGGAAGCAGCAAAATTATTGGAAAAATATTTCCTTTATAACCAAGATGCCTCAGTATTGCTAGATATTAATAAAATAACTAAAAAAATACAACAAAATTACTGGTGCAGCAAAAGACGTCAGACAAAAATAACAGACTATACTCAATAGCGTTCAAATAACATTCTTTTTTATGCACATAACTACTAACAATAGTCAGAAATAAACTTTTTATTTTTCTAATTCTGATGTTTCTTCTCTCCATTTAACGACAACTCTCTATAACGCCATAAAATGCACAGTCCCTTCAGTGTCGCTATATAGAGTTTACACTGTATATAGATTCTATCATAAAATATAGTAAAACATAGGTCAGCCAAGTGCCATAGTCCTTCCCATAGACCCAATCCACTAACACCTCACCTTTGGCAGCGGCTTTGCTGTGCCCTGGCATTGCAGAAGTCTATGGGCGGCGGTGACTACTTACCATCAGGTGGCCCGTCTGCTCGTCTGGAAAAAAAAAACAAAACCTCAATAAGCATAACTTTTTTCCATCCATACAATAGTCCTATACCGACCGGGGGCTGTCCTCACGATTATCCTGTCGTGGATAGTCCTGGAACTTTCCTCACGATGTTTTCCTTCACCGTTAAGCAAGCGATAATTAACGTTTAATACACACATAACTTTAGAAAAGTCAGTGGTGTATGCCATTTTGGTTGCGAACATACGACTTTCGACTTGACAGTCCGTACCGCAACCAACTAGGCTATCGCACTACACTATTTACACTAAATACTGCATTAATTTATTTGAATAAAATCTTATTCTTAGAACTATAAAGAACACAAATCGCGAGATAACACATATTAATATCGATATTAAAAGAGTAAACAGAGTGGAGCTCGGTATTCGTATCTATAATTCCGCGGCTCATGACTCACAGTCTTGCCAGTATGTTTTGCGGTTTTCAGTAATGTTGTGTAAATTGTACTTATCTAACCTCAATTAATATTGTTACAATACAAGGAATTTTTAAATAAAACGAATAATAACATATTAATTCTGTATACACAATTGATTTAGATGTGGATGATATTTATGAGGCGCAGATTACTAGTGCCAAATAGATTTATTACCTGATGCTGAGCTTACGGCCTTTTTGGCTAAACTTAAGACTCAGCCGGACCCGTTCAGGACTACGGTACGCATAGGACTATCTAGAATTATTATTATTATTTTATGTTTTGTTTTTCTGAAGTGTAACTTCTTTAGAATCGTTGTGATTTGAACCTCGATGAAACGAAAATGCGTCACAACAAAGAGACAAGCACATAAATATAAATTAAGCCGGCGAGAGAATGAGTTAAAATACACAGTGTTTTGTGTTCTAGGTTTATCTTTGTTTTCTTTATTTAAGGTTTTTATGTTAGTATGTGTGTTAATACCCGCCTATGTCCTTCTGTCCTACAAAGCTGACTCGTAGGTTACTTCTGAAGTTTCACTTCTACCATGTGTGAGTTGCACACACACACACACACACACTTTTTTCGTTACTTTGTTAAAAATGTAAATTTATTACAATATAATAAATAATATATATACAAAACCCGCACGCAATTGATCCATTGTTATATATGCATATGTACGGAAGCTAATCTTTAAATTTATAAGAGGTTTTCCTCTTAACTCTACAGTATCATAATAAACGTATTATTAACAATAACAAACACGTTCCAGAATTCGGAATAGGTGAAAGAATAAAGACTCACGATAACAATACATTGTTCGGGGCATGACGTGGTTGTATACACTAATAATCTCACAACTTGATATATTATTATTACCTGAACGCTTAATCAAAATATTTCAAACAAAAATTACTTTCCTCAATTGTAAATATTTTTTAAACCCGTTTAGAAATCTTACTTTTAAAATATTCAAATAACACTTTAAATAATCTATTTTAAACTACACGTTTAAAATTCAACGTACTTTTCACCGGCGCAAAACAAGGATTCGCGATTTTGTTCTTCGTTCAATTTGTATTTAGCTGATTTTGATAATGTTTTTATTTTATTGCGTATGACATCCAGGTTGGTTCCAACCAATCTTGTAGAAAATATTCTTCACTTTAGAATACAAAATCACGAATAAAATAGTAATACCACGGCATTTACTCATCAATGATTATTCCAAAAGTAATAAGCCAATATAAAGTTCACTTATAGAATAAACTATCCAGTTCTGAATCAGAGCAGAATTATTGCTAGATTAATTGATAAATACAGATGTGACAGTAGCAACTCGAAATTAAAATGCATTTTTTTCAACCCGTTTTTATATTGATTTTGATAATTATTATAAATTAAATAATAATTTTATCTATCTAAAGCTCTTATTTGATTACAGTATGACACAAAAAATAACTTAGCTGATTGCAATGTAAAGAAAGTGAAATGAGAAAATCACGAACGCCACTAGTGCCGCCATCTATCGGCAAGTAGCGACAACTCAAATATTAACAAGTTTCTTTTATCTACATCAGATTATTTTGACAATACAGCTTAATGTATTTAAAAAATGGATATCAAAACCAACGAAAGTAGTAGTTATTTATGTTGGTGTTGATTGTACTCTTCGTAATCTTTTGATGACAATGTTCAGTCGGGATTTTCTCTGTTTGTGGGTATAAACAAGCAACTGCTCTCCGCCGCCCCCGATAACTCACTTTGTCAGAGGTATCTTCGGTGCGTTACTTTCGGAAATAACAAATAATAATAATAAATACACCCAACAGTCACACACATAGTTGTGACCCCACACTAGGTCAAACCTGTATTGTGTTTATCAACAACTACGAGGGACTACAGTCCCACAACACCCACACCTGAAACAAACATCCGTCTGTCACACAAACATTTATCTCAGTGCGGGAATCTAACCCACTGCCTCCCATTTCCAAACCAGCTACTCGCCCGCTCGGCCACGGAGGCTGTCTTATATACGACGAATACATTTATTTTGGCACTTTAATCCCAAAATTTGCTCAAATAAAAATGATAAAACCAATTGTTTGAATTAATGATCTCTTCACAAACAAAAACAATAACTATTATTTTAAACAAAATTTGTTGACTTTGGCTAATCAATGTCTATGTGTTTTGAATCACACTTTATAACAATGAAAAGAAAATTTTATAGAGAACTGAAAATGTACTAGTTGCAAATCTGCCAGCCCTTTGAGGATATATATTCGATTTCTTGTTATATTATTACAACCAAAACACATAACAAATTCCATAATTGGACTATAGGTATACCATACGTAAAGTGGCCTTATCTCTGGATTAATTATAATAAACCGCAGCGCATCATACCCATCGGTATTCACTAACCGCGGACATTGTACATTACTAACCATGGCTAAAGATAAAATTCGCGTAAATAGAAGTTAGTTTAAAACTAATATATACGCTAGCGGTTAAATTCATTATTGATGGAGAGCCATGTAATCCTTGCGAGCGATGCGAGGCCATAGTTTTTTTTTTATCCTTGCACGGCAAAGTGACCACACTGCATCTGATAGTAAGCGCAGTGTCGTCCAATTAAAGTATCGAGTAGCGAGAGACAATTTATCCCCGCTACTTAAGACTATCATGCCGGCCTGCTTCCTCACACTACGCCATGGGCAAGAAGGTGAAGAAGCAGTCGAGGGTCTAGTGTCAGAGTACACAGAAGGCCGCAAAACAGCCAAACAGCGTACCCCAACTCTAGACCCTCTACAAAAACCGGATGTACACTGGCTGATCCCGGAACGCGACACACTTGCGTGTGCCACTATGGCGGGTTTTACACCCTGTGTACGGTGGTCGCTATCCGGGCTGATATAAATATCCTACCACCAGCATAGGCACTATTTTCTAAATTTCAATAGTGATTGTCACGATAGGGCCGCGTGTGGACACCGCCCGCACCAGCACGCGCCCGTAGTCCGCACTAATTAATACGTACCACCGTTGTTATGCTCTTTATTATATTTGATTTACGACGCGCCGCCGACGGTGCTTTTAAAAACGATATTACCCTGGAAAACCGGTCGTATTACCGAAATAACCGGCAACGAATTGAATTGTTGCCACCATGTTTGTTTTTATAAACGCGAACGCTCGCCCGTAAAGGTGTCCGCGCGATAATTTTAATCGGCAACAATGTGTTACAACGGATAATTGTTTTATTTCCAATTGGGGCCCGCGTCCGCCGACCGCTGCCTCGCTGCCTCGCTGCCTCGCTGCCTCGCTGCTACTACATACCCAACGATCGTGTTTATTGTCTTTTCGATTGCATTTGTACATCGTAATGTCGCGTATTTATCACCTGATAATGTTAAACGGCATCGTTGGCTCGGTATTATGTGTGTTTTCAAACATAGTTGAATGTTGTAACAGAGTTAAACTTATTGTATATCTATGGATAAAATAATAGCTTTAATAAACAATACTCTGTTTAATGAACAAGTAATGTATTTGTTTGAAAATAACTGAAGAATAAGCAGTGTGTTAACTGTCAGCATAACAATGTGTTTGTCCACAGTCCGTCCGCTGGCAGGCGGAGGGTCGGAGGGCAAGCCGTCGGAGGAGAAAGAAGAACGTGGGGGCTCGCCGCTGGGGCCCGGGGGACCCTTCAGCTGCAGCCAGTGCCGCGGCGCGTACCCCACGCAAGAACAGCTCGAGAGACACGAGACGCTCCACTCTCCCAGCACACAGGTGGATACAGTCAAATATGTCAGTGCCCATTGTAAATATAACAAAGAATTTAACGCTTCATCACCAATTTTTAACACTTATCGGCTGTCAGAGTTGCAGACAAGACGGTCGCCACTGTGGCGCTCTGCATAATTACCCTAAATAACACTCACCCATTTAACTCTTGCTTGTAACGCCAACGCGATGCTCTCATTGAATAGCAACTATCAAAGGCGTTTGTTTACGCACCTAAATACATGCATCACAGTTTATAACACAGCCTCGACTATTGAACATTTCATATGTTATGTTCGTTAGACAAATAATGATGATTTTCTAAAACAATTTCACTTTTCGTTATAACTAACAATAAATTATAACTGAAGTTTGGTTTTGTTTGTTCCCAGACATGCAAAATATGCCACAAGAGTTTCGCGAACGTGTACCGGCTGCAGCGGCACATGATCAGCCACGACGAGAGCGCTCAACTGCGCAAATTCAAATGCAACGACTGCGACAAGGCTTTCAAGTTCAAGCACCACCTCAAGGAACACCTGCGCATCCACAGCGGCGAGAAACCGTTCGAATGTGCTAACTGCGGAAAAAAGTTTTCGCATTCCGGCTCGTACTCCAGCCACATGACTTCCAAGAAGTGTCTAGTTATGAATCTCAAAATGGGACGAATAAAAGCCAATAATCCTGCGCTGAACCCCGATCGGAGTCCGTCTCGCAAGCGCAACAACCACATGGTTGCGTCACAACTAAACAACAATATCGCTCCTAACGGGAACTCATTTCTTCCCATTCTTCCAAAATATAACGAAGCGGCGGCGTTCTTTGCATCTATGTCGTCGCAAGAAAATAGTTTTCATCGGCCGCCACTCGGACAAACCGGTCTTAATCCCTTCTATATGCCTCCCGGAATACCAATGAGTCCGGCGAGCGGGCTGGCCTCGTACAGTTTGCCCGCGACCATTAACCAAATTTTTGAACAATGGGCGTCATCACAGTATTCGCATAGAAAAATAGAGAACGCATCAAGTCCGAAACATAATAGTCCCACGCTTGATGACCCTGAACACTTGATTGAAGAGGTAACCGAGGAAGATGACAAGCGTTCTGAAGGCAGCGCGGAGCTGGTGATGGACATTGAAGATGATGAAGCCGTTACTATAAAGAAAGAACTACAGGAACGAGAGACTGATCAAAGATCACCGTCTTGTAACTACGATTCCGTCCCTGTAAACAACAACGGCCTTAAGTCCGACATCAATAATTCAATTTATAATACACAATTGGAATCAGTCAACGAATCTGTGACGAAACACTTCTTCAATGCAAACATGGAGAAACTATCACCAATTACCGGGAACATATGCCCTAAGATAGAATCACCACCGACGCCACAAGTCACCATTAAAAAAGAGCCTGAATTTGAAGCCACATGTTTAAAGTGCCACTCTATCTGCAGGAACCAAAGTGATGTTATAGAGCACGAAAAGCTTCACTGTGGATTTTTAGTCAGGAAACACGAAAGCTTGGCAGCTCAAGTAGCCGAAACGGTAGCTCTGACTAGGATAGAAGCTGAAATGCGAGTATGTGCTTCTGTGCAGAGCGGGGTAAGCGCTAGCGAAGACGAAGATTGTAAAGATGAACGCGATGACAAACTGTCGGTACACGATAATGACAGGAAGATCAGAGTGCGGACGGCATTGAGCGAGGAACAACAGACGGTATTAAAAGAACACTATGTCTTAAACCCCAGACCAAACCGTGAGGAATTTAAAAGAATAGCGCAACAAATCGGACTCGATAACCGAGTGGTGCAAGTATGGTTCCAAAACAACAGAGCCAGAGTACGCAGAATGACACAAACGTTAACTGTGTCTGACCAACCCTTAGACCTGTCAACGAAGAAATCAAATCCGTCGGTAACGTCTAGTCCGTCGCCGTCGCCGTGCAGCATTTCTGTAACACATTCCGACTCCGAAGAAGCGGTGAATCTGAGCCAGAAGTCATCGCGCAGCACGACGCCGCACCGCACCAGCTACACACACGCGTATCCACATTCCAATTGCTCATCGTCTTCATTCACTGACTTTCGAATGTCCCCCTCGCCAGGCGAAAATATAAACGGGCATAAAAGATTACTACAGCAAAAATTAAATCCTTTAGTACCAATGGAAAAGCTTTTACAATACAATGACTTGGCAAACGGGCGATCTCCGGTCCTCAGTATGCACATGTCTTCAGACATCACGCGGCTAAGTAGTCCATCATACGAGCGACCGCAATGGGGGGATGAAGCGCAGACTCCAAATGACTTTGATGATGAAGCCACAGTACTTAAAAAAAATAAGCTCAAACATGGAACCGAGATCAGGGAAGGTGAAGGGCAGTTCGTCTGCGACCAATGCGACAAAACTTTTGTAAAACAGAGCTCTCTAGCAAGACATAAATATGAACATTCAGGTGTGTATTATTATTATTTTTATACCACGATGGTGGCAAACAAGCTTCCGGTTCGCCTGATGGTAAGCGGTTTCCGTATGGACGCTTACAATACCAGGAGCATCATATGCGCGTTGTAAATCTATTTACTCTCTTCTTGAAGAACTCCAAAAACAAATAAAGTGATACCAGTAGGGTTATAAAGTGAAAATCTCATTGTGAACAGTAAATCTAAATTTATTTTAGCTACTATCCAACTTTTTAAATAAATAACACTCAACAGTCCCACACATACACCCGACTCCATACTAAGATACGAATCTTTTGTTGTGGGTATCAGGGACTACGAGAGACTTTCGGTCTCAACGGGGTCGTAACCTAGACCCCGGACACAAATATCTGTCTGTCACACAAACATTTGTCCCGGTGTCGGACCATCAGCCTCTCGTTTCACAGCCGGCTACTAACCAACTGCGCCACGGAGGCTGTCAACGGTTTACTTATTAAATGAAAAGGAGATAGTTTATGTGAAAAATATGTGGTCTAACGTAAAGTTTTTTGCTTTCAGGCCAGCGTCCTTACAAATGCATGGAATGTCCGAAGGCGTTTAAGCACAAACACCACTTGACTGAGCACAAGCGGTTGCACACCGGCGAGAAACCGTTCCAGTGCTGCAAGTGTTTCAAGAAGTTCTCCCACTCCGGCTCTTACAGCCAGCACATGAACCACAGGTTCGCTATATGCAAGCCTTACAGAGATTAGACGCTAGCTCTTTACCTCAACATGACATTACAGTCGATGTGTAAATATGCAAACATGGAAATTGATTCAGATTTTTGGATTTATATTGTGAAGTATCAACGAAAAACTACAACGAAATACTTGGTTTTGTGTCACATACATTCTAACTGAATATGCGGCGATTGTCAGAAAAAAACAAAGAACTAAGAAACGCGAGGTGACTTCAAAATGAAACATGTGATCGTCGGATGTACCAATACTGAGACCAAATCTTGATTTAATAGAGTGTTGAAGAAAAGAAAAGGATACGAATATCTCCTAAAACTAATACTCATGTTTTAAAGTATTTAACGCCCGGTATTTTCATTTCATGTTTAAAGTCATTGCTCAACGTCATATTTTTATACAGTAGGAAATAATTTGTATTCCCTATTTATATTATAGTGCCAAATATACCAAAAAAAGTGCCATACGATGAACCAAATTTTTATAATTTACGTATTTTATAGGTAACTCGTGTAGTGTTACAAAGGCCAGTACCTGCAACACAATACTCTCGAATAATATATATATTGCTTTATATAGTTACGGCCAATTTATTAATTTAAGTTACAATGTTGGTGATCAGGTGCGGGTTTGATAAAAAAATAAAGCAATTCACAACAGACGCGTGTTAAAGTAACACTGCGAATGTAGCTTCAGATATATCTTGTTGGTCAAGTGTCTCGTGTTGGACCCACGCCTGATCGCGCTGTCATCGTACTGTGCAGTTTATTTTTATTCGTTTAAATACCAAAATGCACCTGCAACGGTCAATGCAAATTATTTAATTGTAGCGCGCGACAGCACCACATCACTGCACGCGCCTTTATTGTGATGACAATATTCTAGAGTTATAAACAATAAAATATTATATTTATATTCATGATAAGGTCCTCTCTAACTCGTGCCACTACGTAATATAATACGTAAAACAGCACACTACATTCGTTCAGACTTTACTAAACTAAACGCTTGGCTTTCAAGATGTGCTTTAATTTTCTTTATTTCTTCCACAAATCTAATTCTCTTCAAATTCTATACTACGTTATTAAACAAAAAGTAATAATAAAATTTTACTCTAAGCTTCTCTTATTGTAACGTTAAAGTGTTAGATAGATTCAATCTTAATTAAGTTTAAAGCATTCCATAATACTCCTATGGGATCTCTGCTGTGTTTAAAAAACTCTTTCGATTTAGTCCAAAGATTAGTATATGATAAGTTGTAAATATGTATGTAAATAATAACGGATTTATGTGTAAATAGAATCGCTTTAACAGTAGTAGTGTACCGGACGGCCGCCGAGGTGCCGGCCCGCGCTACACGACAAACATGAGACAATAATGCACTTCTGTTTAAACACAATATAATAAAGATATTATTGTAAAACGTATTGATAATTATATATCTTTTAATACAATAGCTAGCAACAAATCACTATCCAACATACATGTACCTACAGTTTTATTTTTCTACACTGAATATTTTATCTCTTACATCAATCATCGGCGACTTCAATAGCCGTCGGTGACGCTTTCACCACAAGTACGTCAACTCCTCTATCGTTGTACTTAATTTATATTTTATACTCCGCTCAATCTCAAGCACAGACACAGACAGTGTTATCATCACCTTATTCCATTCTCTTGCCGTCGAACCAAATCAAACTCATTTATTATTCACAACAGTATGTTAGAACAGAAAGTTCCTAAGCGAAAAATACATTTAAGAAATATCTAATATTATTTCTATATTTTAATAATTGTAAGTAGATAATAATTTTGAAAGGTTTCTAATCAACGAATTACATAAATTAATGCGAACAGTATATACTTTGTCATTATAGTAGCAGTGATAGAGTTCAGGGCAGTATTTGAAAATTATATATTATCTCCATTTAGCGTAGTTGTTTAACTATTATGTTCAAATGTAATGTAAACACGCGACGGGACGGTTCTGTGGACCCAAACATGTGCCGGGCGTCGCACAGTGGGTCTATAAGGCAATTTTAGTGACTTAGGCAATAATTTCGTTTTCTTAAAAAAAAATTACGCTGATCGTTAGGCATTATTAATCCTAACAATATTCATTCTATGTCATTTTTTGTTAAACCTAATAGTTTCGGCCAAAAAAAATATCTTTTGTTTTTGATGTATGGAATGCACTTTAAAAACCTAAATTTCGTTTTTTATAGTGCATTCCAAAAGAAAACGTAATTATTAACTAACTAAAATTGCCTCATCGACCCATCGTGCGCCGTCCCATCGCGGCTCCGTACTCTACAACAGTATTCCGCAAAATCCATCGCCACACAAAAATATATATGTACCTAACTATTATACGTATTCGATAAATGAAAAAATATCTAAAATACTTATATATAAATTAGTTGTAATTGGACGTAAGCGAACCTGTTTGAACTATTTCATATTTTATTGTAACTTTTGTTTAAATTAATTATAAGGGATTTCCAAATTACGACCGGTGGGCTAGACAAACCAAAGATTACTTACGTGAATATGGAACGCTACATTGTAATATATAAAGTACGCGTCGTAAATTAAGTTAGCTTTAGTTATGTGCCAAAAATAATTTTAAGCTTGTGAACTTTTTTATAATATAAAAGATTTTATTTTTCACACTGGATGGCATTATGTACTGTATAGTTGGTTTACACGTGCAATACTAATATTGCATAGTATTTTGTTCTTTGTGAGTGTATATGTGAGACTTAAGCCAAAGTGAATTCCTATTGCCATAATTGTGTATGTTGTAGACTGTGAGAGAGTGAGAGAGTGGTGCCATATGCCATGTGCCAACGGTTGCTGAACATTTGTTATTATAAGCACTTTAGATTGTTAAACCTACACATAGATTAACATGTGTTAAAATATTGCCTATATAAATTATAGTAATTCATTTTACTTGATATTATAATGTATATTGAATTTATGAATATTAAAAATATATATATTGACATTTCAATGCAAACATGTGTATCATTGTACAGTGTACATCCTCGCTGTACCTCGCCAAAGCCGGAGTTATCCTGATGCAAATAAGTAAAGGCAACAACGCTACATCTACAGAGAATGAAAATAAAAAAGAACTCGGTAAAACAACCATTGCAATAACAGAAGTTCGAGTTCGAAATGTCTTCTCTGCTCTCACAATTTACAGTATATTACATGAAGGCATAAGCCCTCATGTAATATCGGGTGTTAGCTATTCAATTCACTATCGTGGACTTAGAAGCAACCAATGCAATAGACTTAGTTCCACTGTCAGACAACCCAACGTACACCCAAGAAACTAGTAGTAGGTAGCAGAAGCAATATAATCAGAATCAAACAGACAAATTGATCAAAACTTTTTTACCAGGATTTCCAAATTACTACGAACTTGAGTTCGATTTTTACAATAAAATCTTGCCCGTAATATTCAATAAAATCAAAATCAAATATTTATTGAATCCATGAAATGATATACATTATTTAGATTCAGTAAATTTTTTACTCTAGCGCCAGTTCGGAATGCAGTTTCGCTAGAGAAGAACGGGCAAGAAACTTTAGCGTTGCTCTTTTATTGGTTAACAACATTTGGTAATACAATTATTATACAATTTTAATTTAATTACATTAGATTAGAGCAGCTCAATGTATGTTAAGCTGCCTTATTGCAAGATTGTGAAATAAAACTCATTACAGCACCTAGTGCCGCACATGACCATCGTGAGAGTGAAATCTCGATTTCTTAAAGCAGTTGGTCCTTACTGAAATAGTCTGAGCAGACCAGTCCACACGAGCCGCACCCGTTCACGAATAATGACGCATGTGTCAGCCATCGGCCTCCTCAACCATGTTACAGGGAAGAGACCGACCTGGCACATGGCTTGACATACCCAGAATGAATACAACAATAAAAATACTAGACACAAAATATCAAGTAATTCAGCGAGCGGGACCTGGAAATGGCAAATTTTCGGTCGTTGAGTTACTAACACAGATGTTGTTATGTCCAAAAGGCCGTATCGCAAACTATGTGGTGTATGAAATAGAATTATTTCATTGTGGTCGTTTTATTCTGTTGTAAATATTATCCTTGTTAGGTATATAGATAAAAAATGTATATTTGAACTAGCTTTTGCGAAGATGTGCTTCGACATATTATGTTATGTTAAACCTCTGAGGGCTGATTTGGTACAGCACAGACACTTTAGCGAGCATGACATACCCAGACTAAATACAACAATTAAATACTAAGACAATAATATCAAGTAAAGTCATGTAAGGCATACAAGTTCGCAATGTTAAGCAAATAAAATATTGGCATAACTTAATATATATAACTCTTATATAAACATATAAAGTTCCCAATAATAAGTTAATGACTAACTTCTAAGTAATAGGATAACTTATTCCCAAGCCTTTCGGTCATCTAAATATTCAGAAATGTTGTAATAGGCTTTATTACTTAGTTTTCGCTTAATAGTAGCTTTAAAGCATCTTTCATTAAGTTCTTTAATATGATTGGGAACCTTATTGTAGAAGCGTATACAAAGCCCTTTGAAAGAGTTGCCGATTTTGTGGAGCCTTGTTTTATAACTAACAAGATTATTTCTATTTCTAGTATGTACACTATGGATATCACAAATTTTTGGAAATTGTTGTATATTCTTATGAACATACATTAAATTAGCGAATATAAATTGTGATGCTACTGTCATTATATTAATTTACTTGAATTTTTCTCTCTAAGAATTCCTAGAATTTAGCGAGTAGATAGATCTTATAGCTCGTTTTTGGAGAGTAAAGATGATATTGATTTCAGCAGCACCACCCCATAGTAGAATCCCGTAGCACATCAAACTATGCTATGCATATATCTACTAATATAATAGTTAAATATAAGGCTCACATTAATATGTGGGTGGTATGTTATATCATGGCAGTGGACTTAATATGTTCACATATTATAATAATAATATTTATTAGGTGTACATATTTATCTCATTTGCTTACTTTTAAGTAAAAAAATAAAAGAACTGTCAATCGAGCGCAGTGCTGTGTGCTGCATATAACAGATAATTCCCATTTATGGGGAATTTGAGGAGAGTATGGGATATTTTCATAATAATATAATATCTGAAAATTATTAAATATATTATGGAAACTAATTCATATAAAAATATGAAATCTAGCTTATGCTGCAATGTTATCAGTATCTTGTACTAACATAGTAATCAATGCTGTAATAATCAACGTCCACCTAGATCCAAGACCTTTCACTGTCTATACCTATCTTGGGCAGATTCTGCAGGTAGAAACAACTCAGGGAGGGAGTGTCGATTTTTGCTGGTGGTATTCATATCCGCTCGATTAGCGACCACCGTACACAGCGTGTAATGATCGTAGTGTTTTTAAAACACAAATACTTTGGTATATAAAAAGGTTAAGAATGCTATCCTCCTCCTTGCGTCATGTTCCTCAATAATGAGGGTCGTTACCTCCCTTCTGCATCACCATCTCATGTATGTTCTTCTCCCATACTTTTCTGCCTATGGCGGCGTGGAGGGCGTTGTAAACTGTGAAGTCAAGAGCGGTGCGGATTTGGTCAGACTAACGTATTGGGTTACGTTCACGAGGCCTTCTTCCATCTACTTTGCCGGTCACAATGAGCTTTTCGAGGTTGCCACCGTCTTTCCTTGCAATGTGACCGAAGTATCCTAGAACTCTGCGAAGGCACTCGGTTGACAGCCGCGAGTGGATTTTAAGTTCTCGCAATATGGAGACGTTAGTCCGAAACGCTGTCCAGGGAATACGGAGCATCTTTCTCCAGCACCACATCTCAAAGGCGTCAATGCGTCTACGGTCTGCAGCTTTCAGCGTCCAAGTCTCAGCGCCATACGAAAAGATCGAGAAGACTAGGGTCCGTACCAGTTTGGTTTTAGTTTTTACGGAAATGTTGCGATCTCTCCAGATTTTTCCAAGCTGAGACATGGCGCTCATAGCCATGCCAATTCTCCTGCGCACTTCCTTCTCGCATGAGCCATCGTTACTGATGTTGGACCCCAGGTAATTGAAGTTGTCCACTGTTTCTAGGCCCAACGCCACAGTGAGTTCCAACTTCCCAGATCTGTCCACCACCATAACCTTGGTTTTGGACCTGTTTATGGAAAGTCCCATCTCCTCGCTTATCCGCTCCATTCGGTCAAGAAGTGCTGCCATTTCCGACTCATTTGCTGCGAGAAGAGTAGTGTCATCGGCGTAGCGTAGGTTGGTGATTTTCATGCCACCAACTGTGATGCCTTCCTCCCAATTCTCGCAGGTACGTCTCATAATGTGCTCTCCGTAGGCGTTGAACAAAATGGGCGATAAAATCCATCCCTGGCGCACTCCTTGGTGAAATTTAAAGCAACCTGAGGTTGTTTTGTCGACTCTTACGACTCCCTGGCTAGAGCCATACAGGGTGTGAAGTAGGGCGATGAGATGACTTGGTACTCCAAGTTCTTGTAGGACTCTCCATAAGCAACCCCAGTTAACACAGTCGAACGCTTTGCTATAGTCAACGAAACACATTATCATTGGCGTGTCAAACTCGTATGCCTTCTCAATGAGCTGCCTTACATTGAGAATCGAGTGCCCTTGCCCTTCACGAAACCTGCTTGCTCCTGCGGGATTTGCCAATCCAGGTAGTAGCGGATGCGATTATTTAGAATATGGAGCAAGATTTTGCTGGCATGTGAGATGAGGGACAAGGTTCGATAATTG
This sequence comes from Laothoe populi, assembly GCA_905220505.1. Lineage (NCBI taxonomy): Eukaryota > Metazoa > Arthropoda > Insecta > Lepidoptera > Sphingidae > Laothoe > Laothoe populi. The sequence continues at coordinate 21,312,846 of HG992154.1, forward strand.
CCGCAGCTCTTGGTTGACCCTTTCTTGTCATCATCATCATCAGCCGGTGTCAGTCCACTGTTGGACGTAGGCCTCTCCCAACCCTTTCTTGTGCAGCGGGAGAATTACGGATTCCGACCAGTCCTGCGGCCAATCTCCGTTTTGCCAGACGTGTGAGCAGATCTTGAAGAGTGTCTCCACACCCAAGTCGCCATAGCTTTAAGCACATCTGCTGTTATTTCGTCGCTTCCTTCTTCCTGCCTTCTTCTTCTTGAGAGACTGAAGAGCTGTAGATATTTCAGAGCGAAGAATCATGGGTTCCAGTTCTAGATCCTTCCAGTCCGGGATAGCCCCGGGAGGTGAACGGGGGTCTGTGTACAACTGCTCACAGTAGGCGCGCCATCTCTCGGCAATGCGGTCGAGCTCGTGTAGCACAGTACCATCGGCATCTTCTATTACCCACGACTTAGCTTTGAACTGCTTGGAAAGGATTCTAACTTTGTTAAAAAGGTCTGCAGTTTGAAGTTTGTTCGAAAGTCTCTCGATGTCGCTGCATATGGCGTCAATCAAGTTGTGCTTGTCGTGGCGACAACTAGCTTGGATAGCTCTGCCAAGCAAAGAGTATTCAGCCATTACTGCATGATTTTGCAGACCCAAAGTTTTCAAGTCTTTCCTGCGTTGAATGAGCTCCCACGAGTAATCGGAGATCCAGCATTTCTTCTTCTGCTCTGGCTTCTTCTTTTTAGAGACCTGGTCCAGTGCATCGTTGATATGACCTTTCAAGTGTTTGAACTGTATGTCAGCGTTAGCGTGTTCATGTGTGGGAGAATCCTTCAGTTTCGCCTCTAACACCTCTCGGAAGATTGGTTGTACAGAAGGATCCAAACTTCTGGGCTTTGGTGGTTGACGTCTAGGCGCCTTTAAGCGCAGCTAGAAATTAGCTACGAGTAGATTATGGTCAGAGCCGCACTCTGCACCAGGAAAGGTCTTCACGTTAGAGACTGAGGATCTCCATCGGGTGTCTAGAATGATGTAGTCGATTTGATTTCTGTGCCTATCACCTGGAGATCTCCATGTGTACAAACGTCTCGGATGATGTCGAAAGTACGTGTTCATGATACTGAGATTTCTGTCAATACAGAACTCGATCAGTTTTTCACTCCGTTCATTTCTAGTGCCAAGTCCAAATTTTCCAACTGTGCTTCTGATATGATCATCAGCAAGTGTAGTACCGACTTTGGCATTCCAGTCACCAAGGATGATTTTAATTTCCCAACCAGGGATTGAACTCAGCGTATCCACCAGTTTCCCATAAAAGTCTTCAATTACCTCATCTTGAGCTTGTGCCGTCGGTGCATATATTTGTACAATATTCAGCACACATGGTTTGGTGTTGAGTTTCATTGTCAAGATTCTGTCAGACACCGGGTTATAACCGAGGACATATTTGTTCATGTGCGGCGGCAATATGATTCCGACTCCATTCCTACTGGAATCTTCGCAGCCTGAGAAGTACATGGTGTTCCCTGTGGCTGTGGTGAAGTGGCCATTACCCCGCAAGTGTGTTTCACTGACGCCTAGTATGGAGATGTCATGTGATTCCATTTCCTTCTCTACGATGCACAGTTTACCCGCCATTAGCAGACCTCTGACATTCCATGCGCCAATACGATGGTGGGATCGTATTGAAGTTTTCTCGATCTTAGATGTTGAGGCACCGACAGTAGCATCTCTTCCCCCTGCGGCCTGTCGATTCACCCCAGGGGAAGCTTCGGTCCCCAATTTCACACCATCCAGCCCGGGTACTGGGTGGCACCGATGGTTAGTCGGGTCGCCCAACATACTCATTCTCTCTGTTTCTGATTCCATAAGGGGGGTTTTCATGGGAAGATAAACGCGGTGGGTTCCCACGTCCTTCCGCGTCAGTCTTTTAGAGGGTATTTAGGTCCTCACGGTCACTGGTTACCGCCCCGTGGACGCTAGATCTTGTCAGGGTTGTCGGGTTAGTTACCGCCGCCCAATACTCGGCGTTGACTGTTTTATGGCATGGCATGTCTCCTCCACACCAACCCTCCTCCTTTCTCATTCGGGCTTGGGACCGACAACGGCGGAGTTCAAGTAAGAATGCTATATTTGAGCAAAATTACATATTTTCTATATTTCATCCTTGTTTATATAGCCAATACTATAGAAACAAAACAGATATCGCTTTGTTATAAAACCATTATGTATTATTATTATGTGCATAAAGAATTTAGGGTTAATATGTTTCTTCTTATATTATTTACATTTTAATGAATCTCGTCCATTATCAAAAAAGTAAAATTATCTGCATTTTAGGGGGTTTGTATTTTAGCTTACAGCATAAATTAGTGATTTTCATTTTTTTGTATTGGCACTACTAGTCATGTCACCTCAATCAATGTGACAACTGACAAATTCCATTGCCACTTCGGAATGTGTTTTTCGTCAGCAAAATAATCTTTAAAAAATTATTTGTTTCCGATTAAATTCAGAATTTCATGCAAATATATCACTGTGAATACAGTGTCAATATATATTTACCGTATACAAGTGGAAAATGGGTGGGAAACCCAAACAAAGTCAAAGGACGAAGAATAATGTCAAAGTAAGTGTCGGTGTTTTACTTCGCAATTAATGTGTTACCTATACGTTAATGCCTAAATACTCAAACGATTAACGTAAACGTTTCTTTATGTATGTTTGTTGGTATGGTTCATGGTATGTTTCGTCATGGTGGGTTACAACATAAATGGCCTTTAGACGGTCCCCGCTCCCCTATAAGTAGCGTTTGAGTATTTGGACGTTAGTGTAAGGAATCATATCGCAATTTGATCTCATTGATGTCTATTGTGACGACAGACGAGTGCATGCATAACCTTGACAGACTATGTTACGTAGTCAAACTAATTTAATTATACCTGAGAGGCTGGGAGTCACTGATCCAAACAATTGACAATTAGCTTTATTGTATAAAATGTTACCGTTGGCACGTTGTACACGTATGAAAACTTTTGAACTCGTAACATCTATATTATAAATAAAAAGATAAAATAGGGGTTAGTACCAATTTTTTGGTATTTTGAAGATTGATGAATTTCGCTACAAGAATAGTCTTAAATTCATGTTATGGACAAAAAATATGACCTCAGCATATATCTTATATTTGTTATTCCTTCAAAATTATTTTATTTATGGATAAAATAAATACACCCAACAGTGAGTCTGACTCTGCACTAGCTAAAACTTGCATTGTGGATATCAAAAACTACAATGGACTACAGTCCCACCACACCCAGAACCGAAACATACATCTTTCTGTTACAAAAATATTTGTTTTGGTGCGGGAATCAAATCCATGGCCTATCATTGCACAGCCGGCTACTCACCTGCTGTGGCACAGAGGCTGTCAAATAATATTAACACATTGGCTGTGTCATGAAATAATTCAATACAGCATCTATTTGTACCAGCCACATAGATGATGCACTGTGCACAGTCCAAAACACACCAGGCATGTGAGCTGCATTGAATGGCTTAAGAGTTAAATTTGTAATTTTACTGTGCCATTGACTTAATCTCACAACATTGAAGCTTAACACGTTCCCTGCGGCTCATGTGCCTAGCGTGTTTTTAAATTCGCAACGCGCATGCGGGCGCCACATGCGCTGCGTGTTTTTTTTATACATTCGCGATGCGAGCCGCATAGGCGTATCATCGCAATATTTGGCGCCGCAGTCAACGTGTTAAGCTATACAAGCCATAATTTGTAAACCTAACATATTGTTCTGACTACACCAAGATAACTTGTACCATGGGTATTAAGAAGAATGATGATCAGTCTCCCCCGTGACCATGAAGGCTGTAAAGCCTTCGAAACGTCGGGTTGAAAAAGTAAAATAAACCGTGATAGAATCCGTAAATTTCGTTTTATTATAAGAATGATGAACTTATAGTTAATCAACACCCAGACCTGAAACAAATGTATGGATCAAACATTTGTTTGATGATTTCTTAAATTTATGCAAATATTACATATATACAAATAAAACTAATTTTACAGGTTTTTTTACGGAATCAAAATAAACCATGATAAAACCCATAACATTAGTTTTATTTCAATTTGTCTTGATACCAGAATTTAACCTTTAGTTTCACAGCTGGCAACTAGTCCAGTACTGCAACTGATTCAAATCAACCGTTTTTTATAGCCATCAAGCAGCGGGCGCAGTGCTGAATTATTAAACTCTGGAAAAATTGACACAAGCTTAGTATGTGTTGGAGGTGGCAAAATCCTTCCAGCTTTGTTCCCAACACTAGCTGCTGCTGCTAGTGTGGACAATGACATTGAGCCTGAGTTCCTTATGTGCCTCAAAAAACTCAATAAAAAAGACCCTATTACAAAGACAAAGGTATGTTTAACTTTTGTTGCGGGTGATTTCTAGAAAATGCATATAAATTAATGATTTGAGTAAATAAATGGTATATACTTATTATGAGAGACAATATTTTACAATTATATAAAATACTAACATATATTATGATCAATTATGGTAAATATTGTTACATCTATTAATGTATTGAAAATTATTAGACAGTATTTTGACATGTTTATAAATAGAATCTAAAAGGAATTGTATTGAATGGAGTCTTGCCTACTGACACAAAACAATTATTAGTGGTCTTAAATGATCCAAATAAAATATGTTTGTTTGCAGGCTCTACAGGAATTAACAGAGTTAGTAAACAATAGCAAAGTGGAGGATGTTGCTGCAGTACTTCCCAGCTGGGCTCATTTCTATAAAACACTATCTGTTGATGTAGACCGGAAAGTGCGGGAGTCCACACAGGTAATTACATACAAAAATTATCTGAGCATAATTTTATCATCATGTACACAATGCATATGATTACCATTTCTATGATATTTACTAAGTGCTGAGGTCTAAAAGAGTACAGACAAAAGTTTTTTACATCCCATAAGTTATTGGAAGCAATGAGTATACATTAATATATTGTTAAATGAATATATAGGCTATACAAGACATTTTCTGGGTTGGTCCCATCATGCCACTAATTTATTTCTACCTGAATCAGCCATGTGTTACTACTATTGTGCTTTGAAGATTAATAAAGCTAGTGAAATTATTGGACTTAATAAGATTTACTGCATTCAATACCTGTTTTTATTTAGACCCCAAAATTTACCAATGATATAGAAAGCAATGCATAGTAAAGAGTCACTTAAGTGTTGTTGTTGAATAAAAATATAAGTGTGTGTATAAATGACAGTCTCCGTGGCATAGAGGCAGTGAAAAAGCCGTGGGTTCAATTCCGCACTGATACAGTTTTTGTGTCATAGACAGATATTTTTCCCTCGTAGTTCCTGATACCCATGATACAGGTTGGACCTAGTGTGGGGTCAAAATGATGTGTGTGACTGTTGAGTGTATTTAAGTAGCGCAGTGCCGCGGCCAGCAGTATTTCGTTGTTGGTACTGGTGATATAGTAGCGATAGCCTAGTTGGTTGCGGTACGGACTATTAAGACCTCAGTCTTTCCTAAAGTTACGTGTGTATTCATTGTTAATTATCGCGCGGAAGACATCGTAAGGAAACCTGCATACCTGAAAATTCTCTTAAGAATTTCGAAGATATATGAAGTCTACCAACCCGCATTAGGCCATTGTGGTGGACTAAGGCCTAACCCCACTCATTAGTGTCGTAGGCCCATACCCAGCAGTGACACAATGTATATTAAAGGGCTAGTATTATTATGTTTGTCACATCGTAATCCAGACATTTGCAAGGCGTGCCTGGGGCCGAAGCCAACACGTAGACGCCTGTTAGACAATTTTAATTTAATTTTGTGTTGTGACACCATCCATTATTAGTACTATTACTGGCGATGGAGTCTAGTGATGTGTGTTGGTGTATTGGTGTGTGGTGTAGGGTTGTCACGGCGCCATAGTGTCTGCATGCGGTCGACGCGCGGCGCCGTCCCTGCGCCACGTGATGCCCGCGTGGCTGCTCGCACTACACGACTCGCACGCGCCCGCGCAGGCGCTCGCCAACAACTCGCTCGCGGTTAGTGTCCTCCTATACTATACACTATACACTCTACACTCTATACTCATATTACATACATACATATAAACTCACACCTGTAATCCCCGGAGAGGTAGGCAGAGGTGTAACCACTTTTCGCCGAGTTTTGGTCCCATAATGTGAAAGGGGGAGACTCTATCGCCATGCCGGGCACAGTTTCCAGACTCCGGGCTAATACTGCGAATTTCTAGATAGTAAACCCCAATATCACTTTACCCGAGCCGGGGATCGAACTCGAGACCTCAGTACAGCAGTTGTAGCGCATGCTCAATAACATACATAATGTTATTATTAATAATGACATTTGGATCCATATCTACTATTCCCATGGAAAGCCCATGGCTATAGCTAAGCCAGCAAATAAGAAAGTGGGTTACCATATTTATAACCCAATATACACATACAATTTGGCAATGATAAATTGCAACATTTTGAAATGTGCCCTGAATTTGACTTTTTGCACAGGAATTCGAGTATCTAAAAATTATATCAACAAAATTGACTTCCTATAAAATAGTGAGTCAATTAGTTTATGTTAAAGTTGAGACTAAATACAGCCCATGCTTGCATCGCCATTTTAATTAGGTCTAATGTTATTATGAATTAAATGGAATTTGTAAATTAATTTTAATTTTATTCTCAATTTGCAAATTTGCAATTTAATTCCAGAAAACATTTCCAGACAACAAGCTGCCCGACGTTATATCTTTCTGCAAGACAGAGATACTGACGCACATTGTTGACAATCTCGTTTCAAATCCAGATTCAGTGTTGACCAAAAAGTAAGTAGTGTTATCTTATTGAAATAAAACGAATTTTACGGATTATATCGCGGTTTATTTTACTTTTTGAAACCCGACGTTTCGAAGGCTTTACAGCCTTCGTGGTCACGGGGCAGTCTGCCACCGTTTTATTTCAATGTATAATATTCGCGTAAATATAAGAAACCATAGTGTTATCTTATTTATATCACTAATTATGTAACTTAACCTTATGATCTATGTACAATACGTAAGTATATAATTATAATATATTTAGTGTACTGATTGACCCAAAAAATTATAAATGTCATGAATGTGCATGTTTTTTGTCATTTCATAATTATCGTCAAATTTGAATGGCTTCTAACTTCTTTATATTAGAATTTAGTTATAATTTTTTTCAAGAATAAGGTTTAATCAACAAAGTTCTGTTACATTAATGTTTAAAGTATTAAAAATTACTTTGTCATCTACCCTTGTATAAAGCACTCCAATACTACAAGATGCTGATCATGTGCAGATAATAGATGTTACAATGCCCAGTGATTTCACTAATTACAATCTCCTCCAAGCTTTTTTTTCCTGGCACGGCAAAGTGACCACACTGCACCTGATGGTGAGCGCAGTGCCGTCCAATTAGAGTATGGAGTAGCGAGAGACAATCTATTCCTCGCTACTCAACAATCATGCCGGCCTGCTCCTTCTTCTGGAGTTTAATTGACACGTTTTTTATTAATATTTGATTAGTTACATTACCTAAAACCAATTATCGAAATAATTTTATAAATCCGAATAAAAATAAGTAAATTAAACGCCATTCAAATCTGCTTCGGTAATTGTCAAGCGACAGTAAAAGGATGCATGATATGAGCCGTGACGTCACCTCTTGGAATGGCCATTACTGTGCAGTTGTGCGAGGGAGATAGTGAGATGTTCACACTACGCACACAATTTTGCTCATACGAATATTTAAAATAAATATTGTGAACAAATTTTTCAAGCAATTATGATACTGTTATGGCAAAAGGGATTCTTTTGCGTGTTATATTCGGTTGCATATCGAATAATGTAGTATCACAGGAAACTAACTCATTCTATAATCGGCCGGGACATGTGTCCACGGCTATGAATAATAAATAACACCCAACAGTCACACACATAGCCCCGACCACACACTAAGATACGAGTCTTGTGTTGTGGGTATCAGGGACCTAGAGAGACGCACGGTCACAACACCCAGACCCCGGACACAAATATCTGTCTGTCACACAAATATTTGTCCCGGTGTGAGAATCTGCGCCACGGAGGCTAAGTAACATGGGCTGTAGAAATCACAACCAGATGACGCAGTTGCTCGTTTGCCAATAAAAAACCACTGAGTTAAATCTAATATCCCAAAATATATCCCTATGCAGAATTGAGAATGCAGAAGACAAGGAGGCACAGTACAATTGTATAGTGTCAAGCAGTCTGCGCGGCCTGTCCTTCATGAGCCAGCGTCTGCCGCGCGACCACGACCAGTGGCTGTGGGACGAGCTCACGCGGCAGCTGCTCCAAGAGAACGCCTTCTGGAAACTCGCCTCGCACACCTGTCATCCGATACGGTAAGCGGCTCTGCTGTGCTCTAGCATTGCAGAAGTCTATGGGCGGTGGTGACAACTTACTATCAGGTGGCGCATCTGCTCGTCTGCCTATCCAGACACAAATGTATGTGAGTATGTATGTTCATGTGTTCCCTCATAACTTCTAAACTACTTATCATAATTTGACAAAAACCCTAAACGGAAAAAATGTAATGTGGCTGCAAAACCCTAAAATACTTTAAATAAAAAATAAGTTCTAAAATAAAAACTAAAACCCTATTACTGAAAAACCACACTCTAAAAAGTATCAAACAAGAATGTAATAAATATTTTATTGTATTTGATACATATTCATAGTGGTGTGCAGAGGATACCGTGGGCGTATGCCACCTACCGTATTATACCGTACCGTTATTTATTAGATGGCGCGGTTTGCATATCTGCCAGTGTCAAGTATTGTGATATTTTCATATTTAGATAAATCTCGTCAAACAAGTTGTAATAAGCAAACCAAGTTTAAATCAAGTTACAGATTACGCCTTAGTAAAGATTCGGTTAGAACTCTCGCCTAGTTTGTAGGGCCGGTATAACGGAATAATATTATGGGGATATTAGGATGACATATCAATTTCAGCTGGTGGTAGGATATCCATTTCCACCCGGATAGCGACCCCCGTACACAAGGTGTAAAACCCGCGAGGCGACTAATTGGGGCCATCGGGGGTCGCGGGTGCGCAGCGGGGGGCTGTAGCCCGTATCGATGCACTCCCAAATTGGGAGCATCGTGCGACCCCGAGATAGACGGCAGCGCGTGTGGTAAGGCCTCGTTCGCTGTCGTTGTTCGGTGCGCGGGGGCTCCTTAGCCTCCCATGGAGATGAGCTGGTACGCAGCACCGCGCAGGGGCGTTTCCGGCTGCAATTCTAGCACTCCTTAGAATACCCCGGGATCGCTCCGTAAGCGCCGAAGAAGGCCACCGCGGGGTTTTAGCTGGTAGTGTCGGGTGGGGTGTATATAGGGGGTAGGGACTCGGCCCAGCGGCAGCACGGATGGCTATCATCCGTGCGAGGGGGATGCTGGGTCGTAAGACCGGCTAGTCCAGCATACCCGTTTTATTCTCATTCCGCTTCCCCCCGGAGCGGGTGGCAGTAATAAAAGGCTTTCCCCGCGACAAAAAAAAAAGGTGTAAAACCCGCCATAGTGGCCATGCAAGTGGGTCGCGTTCCGGGATCAACTAGCGTACATCCGGTTTTTGTCGGGAGTCTAGAGGGGATTGTAATGAGTAGCGGGGGGTTGATTCAGTCGCTATTCGATACTTTAATTGAACGGCACTGCGCTTACCATCAGATGCAGTGTGCAAGATAAAAAAAAATGTTTGTTACTTATGTGTAGTGCTGCGTGGTTCGAAGCCGTGGGTCGTATTATCGAACGGTTCAAGTCGCAGTTCGGTGAGAAGTACGGACAGAAGACGATGCGCATCCTGATGGGCGTGGCGAGGGAGCAGGACGCGGCGGTGGCGGCCGGGCTCTGGAGCTGTCTCGTCATGATCATGCACAATATACAGGTACGCCGGACGTTTCTAACTCGATACAATCATAATTGAAAGTCGATATAATCACAATTGAAAATCGATATAATCACAATTGAAAGTCGATATAATCACAATTGAAAATCGATATAATCACAATTGAAAGTCGATATAATCACAATTGAAAGTCGATATAATACAAAGTAAAAACCTGTTCAGAATAAAAAAAAATATAAGCATTTCACTGTCATGATAAACCGACAGCACGCGGTACTTTCAAGTGTACTTACCAACACTCACTTTGCGGGAAAGAGACAGAAGCAGTCTTCCGAATTCAACCAATATTTAGGTCATTTAATTTTTTTTCAGTATGGGCATTACTTTTAATAGTTTTCATTAGAACTGAAAACACCTGTGTGAGAACTTGTTATTGATGTGTGTGTCTTGTTGTAGAACTGGCACACGTACTTGGACAAGAAAGAACTCATCGTCAAACGGATACTGGATGTGTTGGAAAATGGCAAGTGATACAATTACTTATGTCATTTCTAGCATAGCTAGCAGGCCACCATATATGAGTTTATATGTTGTAATATCTCACTTTAATGTACACACTACACACTACACACTACACACTACACATATACAATATATCATAAAACATATCCACTGTCACCAATCAGTATCACGGTAGGCAGCGGCCTTGCTGCCCCCTGGCATTGCACAAGTCTATGGGCGGCGGTGACTACTTACCATCAGGTGGCCCGTCTGCTCGTCTGCGTATTCAGGAGCTAAAAAAATATCAGATTCACTTAGTTTATACTACGGTATATTACATATGAACACGGAGCGATATCAGACTCTTTTTATATTATTTGACAGCTTGCATGGCGCAGCGGCGAGTAGCCGGCTGTGAAACGAGGGGCCGTGGGTTCGATTCCCGCACCGAGACACATATTTGTATGACAGACATATATTTGTTTCGGGTTTGGGTACTGTCGCACCGTAGTTCCTCGTAGTTGTTGATTCCCACGACTCAAGACTCGTATTTGCTCGTTAGTGTGGACTTAGGACAGAACTATGTGTGTGATGTTGCGTGTTGTTTATGATTTAACTATAAGTAAAAGTTTTTTAATTCATAAAAAGTACACCGACTTCAATAAAAAACAAATTATGCTTCCCTATAAAATTTGAAGGTTGCCCTCGATTTTTCTGAGATCCCATCATCAGATCCTGACTGGCCAATTCGACTACCTGGGAAGTATATCCTTTTAAACAAAAAAGGCTTTCTCGAATTGGTCCAGGCGTCTTCGAGTAATCGAGGAACATACATAAAAAAACGATTCCGACGAATTGAGAACCTCCTCCTTTTTTGAAGTCGGTTAAAAATCAGGATAAGTCGAAGAAAACAAAAGTTTACTATTATTATAATTACGATATTCCACAAACGCCATAGCGTAATGTGTGAAACGCCAACTAACGAGACGCCATAAATAAAATTTGGATGTGGGTGTTGTCAGACAGAAAGTCTCCTTAAGTTCTGACATCTATTCGTACGGTAATTGTATCTTACCGTGGTATTATGAGTATGTGAGTAAGTGTGGGTGGGTGGATGTTAATACTGATATTCTCAGGAGGGTGGGGCGACACTCGACACCTGACCACCATCCTACTGCCTCTACTGGCGAGTCTGCCAGAACATCTGCTCACTAAGGAATTTTACGAAGCATTCTTCAAAGCCATGTATATTGGGTAAGGATCTGTCGTACATAAATATATTCATAATATTCGATACTCTAATTCAGTGGCTCCCAAAGTTGACTGAACAGTGACCCACCTAACAAAAAAAATCGTCACTCACCTCGGTTGTCATGAACAAAAAGAGCATAACTATATGAATAGACTGTTCAGATAAAAACCAGTTCCAATCGGTTTTCATGATTATATTCCATTCGGTTGAATTATGATCCTATTTTCATGGCCCAACAAATGTTAGCTGGCGACCCACTAATGAGACACATAGTTTGGGACACACTGCTCTAACTATTTTAAATGCAACTTTTTTACTAATCACTGTTTTGTGTGGGTGACTGCCCTAAATCCAATGATTTTAGAGTGAAAGTTTAGTATTTTTTTATTCAATATGATTCAATAATAAATTACTCTATTTTACAGCCTTGAAAAGAAATCAATTCTAAGTTCGAAAAGTGAACGACAAATGTGGATCACGAATCTAGCCGAATGTTTACGATATCTATCGGTCCAACAAAACGAATTCGTGGTAGAGGTCACCACCAGTGCGCACAGGACTTGGCTTGAAGCAGTACTGAGCAGCGAACATACTGGACAACTACGGACAAACCTGATCAAACATTCTGCCACCAACATGGCTTCACTCGTCAAATATTGGCTCAAACAGTCGAAAGAACAAAACGGTGAGAAATACGACCAGCTAATAAGAAACTTTTGGCAGAATATCGCTTCCAAACTGTCGACACAAATCGACAAACTATCGACAAATGAAAGCGAGATTTCTCGACTCATCGACGGACATGTTCTATTACTGCAAACGTTAAAGACTTCTTTTCTACAAGAGCCAAAGAAACAGCAAAGTATTAAATTCGAAGACTCGGAGACACCGGCGGAGAAAAATTCTCCAGTTACAGTAAAATGTGATCCTTCTGCGTGCGACCGGTACAAACATAATCTACATAATGTAGTACAAAATGTGTGCTCCCATTATTTGAACTTCGCTAGTGAGAACAAAGTAGCGGACTTAGTACTAACTCCCTTACTGAGTTTACTAATCGAGTTCAATGAGAAGGAGTTGTTCATGGCTGTGGCGAACCAGTTCGGAGTGAACTCGCTGAGTGAACTGTACGAGAGAGTGTTTAGTGAGTGGTTGTTCGACGAGGCCATGCGGTGTAAGAGTGTAGTGGACGTGGTGTTCCTGATGCTGAGACATATGAGTGAAGAAGAACAAGACGCCGTGCTGGACTCATTCAAACGGGTAATTACACACTATACATTTATGAAATATAAAGGCAATTGGTCATATCAAAAATAAACAAAATGGCCGACTGTTTTCCCAATTACAATTTGAGATTTAATTGTCATCATAACAACTTAGAATATATTTTGTCGTGTGTTTGTTGTTTTATGACATTCTAATTACATTTATATGGTACCCATCTCTATAAACTAAGCCTATCGGAGCTGATTGATGCGGCCATGTGTGTGACTGGTTCAGCACTGTTTCACTGATAATCTCGAAAGCTAGAAGTCAATATTTCTTTAGGACTAATGTTTAACTTAGCGGTCATAAATTATAATATAATCAGTGTTATGAGAAGTAATTCTAGATTTGTGTAGTATATGTAATAGGAATTCATTATATTATCTGAGATTGAATGATTCTGTGCACAAAGTCACTAGTACTTTTAGTTTATTTATTGTCACATACATTCTTAGACAAAGATCTAGAATCATTAAATCACATCTGCATATTATCATGTACTACTGTACTATTGAGTACTAAAAGCACGAATCTGTACATTATCAGAGATCAGAGCACTGGTTCCATTTTTTTTTATCCTGGCCCAGCCGACCACACTGCACCTGATGGTAAGTGCAGTGCCGTAATTAGAGTATCGAGTAGCGAGAGGCAATCTATCCACGCTACTCAACACAATCATGCCGGCCTGCCTTTTCACACTACGCCACGGGCAAGAAGGTGAAGAAGCGCTCGAGGGTCTAGTGGCAGAGTACTCAGAACATCGTACCCCAACTCTAGACCCCCGACAAAAACCGGATGTACACTGGCTGATCCCGGAATGCGACATACTTGCGTGTGTCACTATGGCGGGTTTTACACCCTGTGTACGGCGCGAGCTATCCAGGCAGATATGAATATCCGACCACCAGCAAAATCTACATTATTATTCGAGATTGGAGCACTATTTCCAATTTTTTTTTTTTTTAATCGTAATAGGCTTGCGTTTGACCACTATCTCGCCTGATGGTAAGTGATGATGTGGTCTACGGTGGATCACGCTTGCCTAGAAGATACCTATTCACTCTTGACTTGAAGATACCCAGGTTATAATTTTCGGGAAATATAGACTCCGGCAAAGAGTTCCACTCTCTAGCGGTGCGCATGATAAATGTACTAGCAAAAGGCTTCGTGCGCGCTGGTGGAATATCAACCATGTATCGATGACGCTTCGCCGAGTCTCTTGTCGTCCGATGATGGAAAGGGGTTGGGGGAATTAAAATATGTAATTCCAAGGCACACTCGCCGAAATGTATCCGGTTAAAATACCGATAAACTAGCAACTTTAAATAATATATTAAATTTAATTAATGAGCAAGATCGATTGGGTAGTTGACTCGATTTTTTTTATTAATTTAATCAACAATTTACATTCCCTAAAACCTATTACCGAAAGAATTTTATGAATCCGAACAAAAATAAGTAAATTAGACGCCATTCAAATCTGCTTGAAGGGGTAATTGTCAAATGACAGTAAAAGGATACATGGATAATGGATACCGTGACGTCACGGCACTCAGAATCCCCATTGCTGTGGCGTTGTGTGAGGGAGATAGCAATATGTTCCCAATACGCAACCATTTTCGCTCATGCCTGTGAGTATTTGCTAATTCCAATATTTCACATAAATATTGTGAGCTCATTTTTCAAGCAATTCTGATTCTGTTTTCGCAAAAGAGTATCTTTTGTGTATTATATTTGGTTGCATATAGAATAATGTACAAAATTAAATACCGGAAACTACTCTATTGTAATTGTTGAGTATTTCCGAAAGCTATAGAGTTTGTTTATATACAGTTCCCGCTGTCGGTGGTGGAGTGGTGTATCGTGCTGTCCCTGTCGCACCCGTACTGTGCGGCGGCGCGCGTGCGGGCGTGGATGCGGGCGCGCGACACCGACACCGCGCTACTGTCCTTGTGTACTGCACACGTGACGCACATGACACACATGACGGACACACAGCCAGGAGACGCCGCCAGGAACCTGCTGCTCATGTGCTTCTCGCATGACGATCGAGAAGGTGATATATCTTTTTATATTTAATTCTACTGTATGTGTGTATGTCACTGAACTCCTCCTAAACGACTGGACCGATTTGAGTGAGTTTTTTTGTATGCATTTGGGTGGCGCCCTGGATGGTTTAGATTCACAAATCAGCCCGGCAGATGGCGCTGCAGTCGGTATGGCGCTGATTTTCAGGGCAGGACGACGTCTGCCAGGGCCGCTAGTAACATTATAAATTAACATTTTTGTTTGGGACCGATCATAAAATACGGTTGCACTTAATGGGAAAGGGTGTCGCTCACTGTGACAAGAGGAGTCCGGGGGGTCGCAGGAAAATAGACATAGCGTGTCGTACCGGGAGGTCGAAAAATTACAAAAATTGCGTGACGTATTTCATGAATGGCCTCTCATGTGTATTGTAACAGGATTTAAATATTGTTTAATGGAGTGCAGAAAGAAATGACCACGACTAACACATTATAGTAAGGTAATAAGGTAATAGCACTCGACTTGACAAACATCCTGCATTTGATGAAAATGTTGTAATCGGTCAATACAACTGATGGGTTAGGGTTAAAAAGAAACGAAGATTGCAGAGAAAACAGTAGATATTTATTATGTACGACAGAGATGATACCGTATAGACACAACCAGACATCGAGAGAGAGTAAAAATTAACTTGACATAACCAGTGTCATATTTGACTTTGACGTTTACTGGATAATAGACTACTCAACAACAACATAATACGGTCAATGCTTCTACTGATTCTTATATTACTTACCTTCGATTCTTTTGAAATGTGTTCCAGTTCGATGATGGTTATTTAATGCTATCAAAATACAGAATCCGTCCATTTGGATGAATTTAAATCACGTAATGATGTAATAAGTGTTGTTCCAGAGCTCATAATCAGCCCGAGCGCCGTGTCCGGCATCGTCGAGCTGGTGAGCTCGGCACTGTGCGAGTCGTCGAGTGTGTCGAGTTCCCTGGAGGCGGTGTGTCGGCTGTCGGCGCAGCTGTGCTCGGCGCTGCTGGTGCGCGCGGACACGCAGCACGCCGCGCCGCCTCTCATCATACAACTGATCGGAGTCACACTGAGGGTGCCGGTGGGTATACTCTCTACTCGCTAGTAATATCATACATGTTACACCCCTATCTGAATGGGATTTAAACAATAAAAATTTTACTGCCATATGTTTGTGTTCGTCAAACTTGAATATGGGTCAAGTGATTTGATGAAATTTTCATGCAATCTTCAGAATAACCCAGCGAGTGGTCCTGTGAAGTTTGGTAGCAATCGGTTCAACAGATATTCAGTTTGCTTTTTTGTTTATTAAAATATTTCGATGACTTAATTATTAAACTTCGTAACTCCGTTTCGTTTCGAGTGTATGGGAGTGAGGGAGAGAAAATATAAGTGGGAAAGATAGTGAGAATTTGAGAGGGGTTAGGGTTTAAGAGAGAATGAGAGATACATTGGGAGTGTGAGAGATGGTGAGAATGTGAGTGGGAGGCGGAATCAGGAGAGAGATTATAACAAATATTATTAAAATCGGTCCAAGTTTGGCGGATTTGTCGTCTAATGTAAAATCATGGGTAATGCTCTCATAGGTAATAGGATGTCATGAACATCTCTACTAAATAAAATTTCATGAACAAAAAGCAAGAATTCATATTTTATTAAATCTTATCGAATTTTGTATTCTGAGCGAGTTCAGTACATTTGTTCTAAGACGTTTAGCGACATTTGTAACTTTTAGAACGATCACTGGGTTATGTTGCGAGAGTTTAACAGCGACTTCATGTTCAATGTGTTCACGATTTGTCGAACATTGTATGTAGAGAAATGTTTGTCGTTGACGTTTGTTGTACCACGTTATACAGTAATAATACATACATAGTCCTGTCTCCACATTAGGTCAAATCTGTAAGGTGGGTATCAGAACACGGAACACGGAACAACCCAACACGGCTGGGTGTTTTCGAACCAAATGTCTGTGTGTCACGTGCGTGACACATCCATTTCTCTCGATGCGATTACTCGCCTGGTGTGAGTGGAGTGGTGGAGTGGTGGAGTGTAGTATATTTGTTGTTATGTTGTGTTGTTGTTGTTGTTGTTGTCAGCGCGGTGACAGTCGGCTGAGCGTGGAGACGTGGTGCGAGGTGCGCTCGTGTGCGCAGGACGGACTCGCATCGCTGGCGCCGCCGAGTCGCGCCCGTCTCCTCGCAGACGTCGCCGCACTAGTGCACACGCACACGCACACACACACGCACACGCACAAGTATGTACTGTAGGGGTCTTGATCACGTTAAAGCTTGGGTTGCTGGCTGAAGATGTTTTATTGTTTCCTCAATACTTATGTTAATGTTATGTATCCATACTAATACTATAAATGCGAAAGTAACTCTGTTTGTTTGTAACCTTTACACGACTGAACGGATCGTAATAAAATTTGGTAAGGGGATAGATTATATCCTAAAGAAGGACATAGGCTATATTTTTTCTCAAAAAACAACCTTGAAAGGGGTCAAATAGGAGTTCAAAATTTGTATAGGAAATCCATAATTCCTCGACTTAGGGATCTGTAAATTCATATTTAGGCTTTTGGTAGGAAATAAAGAAATATGTGTTTCAACGTTTTTGAAAAATCATCCCTAAAAAGGGCAAAGTGAGGTTAAACTTATGGGGTATTCTTTAGATGCAATCTCAAGATTCAGGCACAACACCTGAGAGGCTGGACAATCGCCACAGGTGCCTTAGTGCAGAAGACAACTCCTTGGATTGTATACTTCTGCTCACGAATATAACCTCCCCGCAGGTGGAGCCGCGAGCAACAACTAGTATTAAATAAGTGCCTTATTGCGGCTAACTTGTTTTAAATCATGCGTTACAAGATGCATATGATAGCATACTTAAAAGTAGATCGTGCAACACTGACTCAATAATCACAAGAAATTATGTATAAAAATAATAATATGCGTATCCTGCAGCTGCTGCTACTTCAAATCTTAACAGGTCTTCTATGGACAAAAACACTACTTCACTCGGCTCTGCTGTTAGAGAAAACTTCATAAATATTTGTAGGTAATCCAGACCTAGCATACACATAAGCCAAAGTCAGATGAAATATGTATATATACTGCATCTGATGGTAAGCGCAATGCCGTCCAGTTAGAATATCAAGTAGCGAGAGTCAATCTATCACCCGCTATTTAACACAACACTCCTGTGTAGCTTCTTCACACTGCGCCGTGAGGCAAGAACGTGAAGAAGCGGTCGAGGGTCCAGTGTACTCAGAACATCGTACCCAACTCCAAACCCCGACAAAAACCAATATCAAGTTACTTTTTGTTCCAGAAACTCTAAAGTGAACATAGACAAGATCGAGAACATCTGCGCTATATGTCCGTACCTCCTCACGGCCAACTCGGAGCTGCCCGGAGATCTCGCCGAGATGATAATGTTCACCAAGTTACTATTCGATGTAGAAGCCACGTCTGTCGAATACTTTGCAGTTCGATACGACTGCGTACACTCCAAGCTCAACTGCCCCTTCGATGACGACAACACCTTTATACGAGAAGTGGCACAAGACTCTACTGACAGAGAACTCACCAGAAGTGACCTGGTGGCGTTCATGAACGGGTTGGTGCTGCGGGCGGTATACCTACGCACGCTGTGCCTGCACAAGGCTGAGGATGAGGAAGTGACGTCATGGTGCGAGCGGCTGCTACAGGAACAGTACTTCCAGACGGAGTTCTGTAAAGTGTTGTATGATTACATGGTGGTCTGCACGCTGCATGAAGGATACGGATTCGTAAGTGGTTTTGTATTGTTTATATTATTGAAAATCCCAGTATTTAAAGGCAAATAAGCATGCTTATTCTGATTATAGTTAGCATGTCATTAATACATTCTTATTACATTGTTCAAATAATTCAATATTGTGATGAGATTAACAGTGATGCCTTAGAAGTATACAAGCAAAAATGATGTAGCAACTTCTGTTACCCAGTCCTAAGGCTGAAGCACGAGGCACGAGTAGTTACAATACTGTAAATATGTTTTATTTACATGCAGTCTACTTGTTTCTTAATAACGTCGCCGAATGTCCGCATTATTTTATTGATAAAATATATAGTAATACACAGTAATGGCTTTTGAAACAGACTGACTTTAATTTCTTCCATTTAACCGTTAATAGACAATATTACAAGTATGTATAAAGGTATAATATAATGATATAAAAAGTACCGATAGATGGCGTTAATGTTCTATCTATATTATTTTGTTATACAAAACTAATATTTATCACATGATATTGGCTTCAACGTTGTTGGCCATTGCATTGTATAAGGTTTGTGTATGCATTTTGTTTTCAGTGGCCTCATCACAAGATACTCCGCGACGGGAAGTGGAAGCTAGACATGTTGCTAGAAGACATTATCACCGAGACTCCTGTAGCCCTACGCAACACTATCCTGGGTGTGCTGTCCCGCTCGGCTGCGTCTACAGGTCGGTTCTGAATAATATATCGATATTAAAAGTTTCGATATTCGATAGCAAGTACTCGATATTCTGGTTCAGTGTATGGAGTACTGGCGACCTCGGTACTTAACACTTTCCATGTCGATGATTTTGTGTTGTAATGTTGATAAATGCCAATCAATGTTGGGTAAAAAGGAATAATTGACTCTCGCTACTTGATACTCTACTTGGACGGCACTACGCATACCATCAGATGCAGCGCGGTCACTTTGACGATCCAATTAAAGAAACAAGGTTAAGTGGAAAAAAGATCGTTGATAGACATTGGTTATCAGATTTATTGAAAATGCGTGTTACTTGGTACTTATTTATTTAATGACACCAACAGTTAGTACACCAAACTTAATTAAACTTGTACAATGTAAGGACTAGTGTCTGCTCATCAACTACAGGTGTAAAACAACATCATGGTTGTATGGCGCGTGCCACACATGCCACACAATATTATAATGTTGTTGTAGTTGAGTTAAAGCTAAGACAATCACTTGGCGATCACGTTGTTTATTTGAGTTCACAAAGATTAATTGCTATAAATAGTTAAATGTAAGTAATGTTGATTGCACGATGGCGTTAGGTGAACTGATGCGAAAACATTGATATAATGAAAATGACATAGTAACGTAAAATGCGGACACGCACGTGCCCGTACGTACACGGGCACGTGCAATGTGCGGTTTGTATAGTACAATCCGTACAATGGTATTCTTACTTATTTGTATTTCACTATCCATAGCTTCAATAACTATGCACTATGGATAACGAGATAACGAGTCATGTCGATACTTTTGAAATATTACGGCTGTAATACACCAATAGTTAGTACTGATACTTCGGTCTACTTACAGGATTCTATTGGTCGTACGCTCGTCGTTACTACGAAGTGACTGCCAAGTGCGAGCCCGACAAGAGCTCCATGGACGCGATGGAGAAGTATTCGGATGACCTGGATATATCGAACTTGCAGGAAATAGTCACTGGAAACGGGTTCTTCCATACTTTGCAGGTATGATAAACTATGTGTAATTTAGTGATTACTGTACTTGGGTATATGGGTTGGAAATATTAGCAGAGTGACTTGTGTATTAACTAGTAGTACTGACTGCACACATGTGAACACATTTAGCGTGTTTTAATAACATGTGCAGCAGTAGAAGGTTTAATTATTAGTATTGTATGAGTTGTTATTCTTAACGGTTAAATTAAACATTCTGCAATGATATTTGTTTCTTACATTTACGCTAATAATACACTTTGAAAGAAAACTATTGAATACGGATTATATCGCTGTTTATTAATTAGTTAACTCGACGTTAAAAAAATGAAATAAATCGCGATATAATCCGTATTCAATAGTTTTATTCCGACATTCAACAATGTCTAATTGTAAGCCAGCCTTTACACACAATAAATGTGTGTGTGTTACTCATTAGACGTAATGGATTTAATATCATAGCAACGTTATCTTTATATATATAATTCTACTGTACGTGTGTATGTCACTAAACTCTTAAACGGCTGGACCGATTTGAATGGTTTTTTTTGTATGCGTTTGGGTGACGCCCTGAACGGTTTAGATTCACAATTGCACTTTTGACCACCGGGTCCAATTGTGAATCTAAACCATCCACCTACCGAAGTGGCGCTGCTTTTTCGGACAGGACGACGCGCTGTCTGCTGGGCCCGCTAGTACTATATAAAAACGAATGTACTCCATGTTTTCTACAGGCGAACACGCAGTGGGGTGAAGACAGCACGCACAAGCGTACTCGCACGCACACGTTGTACCTGGTGATGGTGCGCAGCGTCGCCGCGAGCATGGCGCGCGCCGGCCTGCTCGACCCGCTGTTCGCACGAGAGGTGCAGGCCGACCCCATACACCCCACACACCCCACACACCTGGACCCACTCGTCAACGCGTACTACAGGCACAACCACATCATGCTGTTCGACACGTGAGACTTGTACTTATATTGTAACGTAACGTACCGCACCGCACCGCAGAAATAATACATAACACCATAGATATATGGATCATTTCTGATTACACGATTATGTTTCGCCTCGTGCTGAGAGAAAAAAGTTTTTATAATAATGAAAAATTAAGAATAAAAAATATTTTTTTAACCTTATTCACATAATTCCAAAATCTTTAAAATAATTAGCCGTTAAATCAGACAAAATAAATTCTTTTTTGTCCAAGCACGTCCAAGTGACCACACTCACCTGATGGTAAGAGCAGTGCCGTCCAGTTAGAGTATCGAGTAGCAAGAGACAATCTATCCCCCGCTACTCAACACAATCATGTCGGCCTAAAAATCTTTGCGTGATATTAACTTCGTTAAAACGGATAATCCTAGCTTATTTTTATTTTTGATGTGTAACATCTTTACTATCAACTTCTGGGAGTAATTTCGTGAAAAGAGACGGAAGTGCGTAACAGGAAGTCAAGGAAGCGCGCGCTTTTTGATTTGAACAATGAGGGCGTGGTGATAGATTGGCCGTCAGATGGTATCAACCCAATTTCCGAATCGAACATAATTAAATATAATCGAATGGAATAAAACGACATCGTACGGACTCGATTAGAATGGCTTGGAATCGAATGGATTGAAATTTGGAATTACACATCATATGCGAGTACTGTAAGGCTCTCTCGTTTTTTTATCTAAACTGTTTAATATATCAAAATAAAGCCGACATAGAGGCAAATGCTAAACGCGAAGCTAGGCCTTTGAACAGAACTTTACACCCGAACACAACAGGATCAGTAATAATAATTGTACTGTATGTGTATGTGTAGCGACATCAGCACAGCGCCGTGGCACAGTGTCGTGTGCAACGCGGCCGTGGCGGAGTACCTCACCGCGCTGGTGACGGACTGCGCGTGGGACCTGCCTGCCCACCAGTGGGACTTCATCAACATCGCGTGCTGCTCGCTCGCCACCTCGCTGCATCAGTCGCAACACGCCTGGGCCACTAACAAGGTATACACTATACACTATACACTATCGACACTAGTCACTATCGATACCACGTATGGATGTTGGAAAAATACACGTCGAATTGAGAACCTCCCCCTTTTTTTTTAAGTCGGTTAATAAAACATCAGTACTAAATGGCGATGTTTATTAATTAATGAAAAAATAATCTATTGTGAGCATGAAATGTAACTGATCTGTTTATCATATACAGACTAGATACGTATCTACATGTAGAGGCACGGGTGTGGTGCGTGGTGCGTGGTGCGTGGTACGGATAGTGTTCCTCTAGTGAAGTGAGTACCGACCGGCCGCGGCCCCTCCAACCGTTAATACTTGGAGCTTGTATATATATGTACAATGCGCTTGTGTGCCGCCACAGGTACTATACACTGTAGAATCAATTAGTTATTGAGAATGTAGGTAACATAACCAACTTTAACAAATTAATTATCCATGCAATTCAAACATTTTAAAATTGTTCGAGATTAGGTGTCATCCATTAATTCCGTGAGGCTATTTTGCTTGTTTACCGAGAACACCCTCCCCCCGCGTGAGGATCGACTCGACCCCCTCCTCCCCTTAAGAGATGGATGGACCCTTAGGCGCATTTATCGCGTAATCTACATATTTTTAGATTAATAAATATAGTTGTATTGATTGTGTTCCCCAGACGAGCATGCTAGGTCGGTCCGTGCTGCGGCTGTACGTGGCGGTGCACACGTTCGTGTCGTCGGTGGCGGCCGCGAGCGAGGTTCGCGAACCCCCACCCGCGCCGCACGTGGCCGCGCTCGCCGCAGAGTGGCGCGACATCTTCGCACCCAGCATACACGACAGCCTCTTCCATCTGATGCTGCATGTGCTGCGTGAGTATACTATACTTACAGATTAGTTCTCTGTAGATTGTGAGGGTAGGACTTATTTATTAGACGGTAGGCAGCGGCTCTGCTGTGCTCTGGCATTGCAGAAGTCTATGGGCAGCGGTGACTACTTTTTTTTATACCACGTTGGTTGCAAACAAGCTTACGGCCCGCCTGATGGTAAGCGGTTACCGTAGCCTATGGACGCCTGCAACACCAGGAGTATCACATGCGCGTTGCCGACCCTTCAAACACCTATTTACTCCCTTCTTGAAGAACCCCATACTGTAGTCCCCTTCGAAAACCTTGGCAGGGAGCTCATTCCACATTCGGAGCGTTCGCGGGAGGAAATTCCTCTGAAACCGCGCTGCGACCATTTAGGTTCCAAAGTGTGAGGATGAACTCCCTGTCGATGGCGAGCGGTGCGATGGTAGAAAGTGGCTACTTACCATCAGGTGGCCCGTCTGCTCTTCTGCCTATCAAGGCAGTAAAAAGAAGACATATCGAGGGTATTTCACAAATATCTGTGAGTAGCACACACATATGCCACGCGCCTGTAATCCCCGAAGGGGTAGGCAGAGGTGTAGCCAGTACACCTACTTTTCGTCGAATTTCTGTTCCTTAATGTGATAAGGGGCGAGCCTATCGCCATACCGGACTCAGTTTCCAAACTCCGGGCTTATACTGAGAATTTCAAGATAGAAAAACCCAATATCACTTTACCCGACCCGGGGATCGAACCCGAGACCTTAGCACAGCAGCAGTCGTAACGCATGCGCAATTACAACTGTGACACCGACGCAGGCTGTGGGTAGATTGATGATAATTACCAACTGAGTGAAGAGTTGTAATAAAAGACAGCTCTCGGGCGCTCCAGACTACAGTACGTTCTGGGACTGTGTACAGTACGGACGTATGGTTATGCTGTCCGTGCGCACTTGGGACTAATTGGTATTTGGTACATCCTGACATGGAGTTGTTAACGATGGGCACTGAGGTGCGTAACTGTGAGCAATACAGTGGCGATCATCGTTTATGTGCCGTTTAAGGTATCCACCTTAAATAGCACTTTGAATTGTTTCTAATACTATATAGACCCTCGACCGCTTCGCGTGAAAAAGCAGGCCGACATGATTGTGTTGAGTAGCGAGGGATAGATCGTCTCTGGCTACTCGATACTCTAATGGGACGACACTGTGCTTTCCATCAGGTGCAGTGCGGTCACTTTGCCGTGCCAGGATAAATAAAAAGTATCGGCGGACCGCGGACATATCACTATATGTAACACTTCGAAAGTTCAAACCGTTTTTAACAACGATAAAAATATAAATATGACGGAATTTTAAAGATCCCGTGCCGCATTGATCAATATACATTATTTTCGGGACATATTGTAAACCCAAAGTCTTTGAATATTTTATCCTGAAATGTTTCGTGTTACTTAAGAACTGACTTACACTTGTGATTATTTTTGTTGATGTCATTTTAAACCAGCAGTTACACATGCGTGATTACGTTTTTTAGGTTTCATGGAAAAGACACTTCCCACTGACATTTCCCTCCTTTTTAAATTTTCCGGGTAAATTTTTCTTTCAATCCAAACTATATTGCGTATATTACAAATAATAAAAAAGAAACGAACGAGCCTTACATTACTCGCATATGATGTGTAACATCTGACATCACACGTTGGTAATAAGCAACATTAACAATATAACCTACACAAAATGCAATTTCGATTAAATTTCGATTCCTGTCCATTCCGGTTCATTCCGGTCCATTCCAGTGCATTCGTGTCCATTCCGGTCCATTCCGATTCCATTTAGAAACCAAAATCAAACCATCTGACGGCCAACATAAGCACCCCGTGTTCGTTGTTCAAATCAAATTGCGCGCGCTTCCCTGACTTCCTTGTTACACACTTCCGTCCCTTTTCACGAAATCACTCACAGAAATCGATAGTTAAGATTTTACTTATCAAAAATATCAACCAAGTTTGTTTAGCCGTTATGAAGTAAGTGGTACGCTCACCAACGAACAGTGTTTAATTGTACCGAATTTTTTTATTTTTTTATAATAAGCTTTTTTTTTTTATCCTAGCACGGCAAAGTGACCGCACTTCACCTGATGGTAAGCGCAGTACGGTCCAATTAGAGTATCGAGTAGCGAGAGACGATCTATCCCCCGCTACTCAACACAATCATGCCGGCCTGCTCCTTCACACCACGCCATGGGCAAGAAGGTGAAGAAGCGGTCGAGGGTCTATTGTCAGAGTACTTAGAAGGCCGCAAAATGGCCAACATTGTACCCCAACTCTAGACCCCCAAGAAACCGGATGTACACTGGCTGATCCCGGAACGCGACACACTTGCGTGTGCCACTATGGCGGGTTTTTCACCCTGTGTACGGTGGTCGCTATCCGGGCGGATATGAATATCCTACCACCAGCATTGCAGCTTGCGTTTGACCACTATCTCGCTTGATGGTAAGTGATGATGTGGTCTACGGTGGAGCACGCTTGCCTAAAAGATATCTATTCACTCTTGATTTAAAGATTCCCAGGTTAAAATTTTCGGGAAATATAGACTCCGGCAAAGAGTTCCATTCTCTAGCGGTGCGCATGATAAGTGTACAAGCAAAACAGACGATCCTTCAACAGAATCGGACACCTCCACCCCGCCTGCGAACCACATCCCTGTGCTGGACGGGTTAGTACGCTGCGCCACACACTTGGAGTGGAGCTCCTTGCCCAAGGCGCAGCAGGTTGACACGTTCGCGCTGTCCCTGGTGTGTGCGCGCGCCGCCGCGTGTGTGGCGCGTCCCTCGCACGTCGCCTACAAGTACCTCGCGCACGCTCTACTCAACATGCTCGTCGACCCGCTCATACTAGAGGACAGTGAGTCACCTCCCTACCTACTACTCACTCACTCACTCACTCACTCTAGTGTAGTATCGAACACTCTAATGATGCAGAAGGAAGAACATTTTAATGATAATTTCACATTGTGGTTTAATAGTTGTATTAAACAAAGAATTACACACATTCACTCTTGTAATCCGCGAAGGGGTAAGCAGAGGTGTAATCAATACACCCGCCATATTTATTACGGTCCCATAATGTGATAGGGGGCAAGGCTGAAGCTATACCAGGCACAGTAAACAGTTTCAGACTCCGGGCTGATACTAGGTATTTCTAAATAGAAAACCCAATATCACTTTAGGGGATCGAACCTGAAACCTCAGTACAGTATGCGCAATTACAACTGCGCCACCGACACACTATTAAACAAAGTGTTATTTATTTTAATCAGTTCGATAGATGGATGAGTTTAAAATACACTTGAGTGACTCGTATTAACGAAACAGAAATGATTGAGGAGATCTCGTGTATATCTGTATAGATGTGTATACCTGCAGTTATACACATCAATATAGATGTACACGAGTAAGAGGGCTTCAGTGGATGGTGGTTGGTTACAGTGGGCAAGCTGTCGATGTGGAGCGAGCAGACGTCTGGCGAGGGGCAGGAGGAGTACGACCGGCCGCGACTGGCGCTCGAGTACTTCGACGAACAGATCGACTATCTGCAGGACATCGTCAACGAGGTCGTCGCACATGTCGAGTCAGTACCACCCCACCACACCACCACACCACCACCCAACCACATGGGGTACAGTGTACTGAGTACTCTGACACTAGACCCTCGACCGCTTCTTCACCTTCTTGCCCGTGGCGTAGTGTGAAGAAGCAGGCCGGCAGGATTGTGTTGAGTAGCGAGGGATAAATTGTCTCTCACTACTCGATACTCTAACTGGACGGCACTGCGCTTACCATCGGGTGCAGTGTGGTCACTTTGCCACGCCAGGATACAAAAATTTGCTACAGAATTTAGAACTTTATTATTTATTGCTTTATTATTTTAATATAGGTGAATAATATGAGTAGTTTTAAAGATAAATGATATTAAAAACGGCTGTACTTTGACTACATTAGTAAAAGTTCTGCTACTAAACATAACTGCGGCGCACACACCTGCTGTGTGGAACCTCCACAACAGACTTGACTGGGATCACCTATCCCTCATTACGACCTACTTACATTAGGTCGACAGGACGACCTAGTCGCCATCGTCAAGGTTAAGTTGCCAGACGAGTGACGACCTAGTGTAAGTGAACCATTATAGTAACACATTGATGTGATGTTATGACATGTGCATTTGATTTAATGAAAAACAATCATATTATTTGCCCGCGTCGAGAGTACCTCGGTCCTGGCTCCTGGCTCCTGGCTACATATGTGTGTAATGTGTATGAGAGTGTGAGTGTGAGTAGTATGTTTGTTTGCATTTGTTGGTCAGACTAGGCGAGGGCGTGTGTGAGGTGACCCCGTTCACCGACAGCCACTCGTCGTGCGTGGGCTGGCTACTGTTGCTGCGCGTGTCGCACGCACTGTTCGCACGCGCGCGCTCCACCGTCGCACTGCACTACCTGCAGATATACAGGTATACACATACACCTATACACACTTATACACACCTATACACATATACAGGGATACAACTATATGTCTCGTCTCTACGGAATAACGAATATATGCAGCTACACTTTACTACATTCCACTAATGACAGGGCTTATGCCTCAGTCCACCACGCTGGCCTAATGTGGGTTGGTAGACTTCACATGCCTTCAAAATTCTTATGAGTTAGTAACACTGGCCCATAGCTCGCAAGAGAAGGCCGATTTACTGGCAAACCTCTTCGCGGCTAATTCGAGACTCGAGGACTGCAATGCTCATTTACCAACTACGCTGCCCGGTTGCGGTCACACAATGCCTGATATCCTTATCAGGCATTGTGATGTGCGGCGTGAGCTGCAGTCTCTCGACGTCCGGAAGGCCAGTAGTCCGGATGGTATCCCAGTGCTTGTTCTCAAAAAGTGTGCAGCGGAGTTGTCTCCTGCACTGACGCGCCTATACCGATCGTCCTACCTCTCAGGTGTTGTGCCTGAATCTTGGAGGGAGGCCAATGTGCAGCCGATCCCCAAAAAGGGTGATCGGTCAGACCCTAACAATTACCGCCCAATCGCCATCACCTCAGTGATCTGTAAAGTCATGGAGCGACTAATTAACAGCCAATTAGTTCGTTACCTGGAGGATCACTCGTTGATCAGTGACAGACAGTATGGTTCCGCCATAACCGATCAACGGGTGATCTTCTAGCGTTTGTATTACATCACTGGGGCGAGGCGATTGACAGGCATGGTGAGGCTCTGGCTGTGAGTCTCGACATAGCCAAGGCGTTTGATAGGGTCTGGCACCGTGGCCTTCTCTCCAAGCTCCCGGCATACGGTCTGCCCGACAACCTGTGCAAGTGGATTTCCGGCTTTCTGCATGAGCGTAGAATGCGTATCCTCGTTGATGGACACGCTTCGCAGCTCATGTCAGTAAATGCCGGAGTACCACAAGGTTCTGTGATTTCGCCCACCTTGTTTCTTCTGCATATTAATGATATGTTGTCGCTTGGCAACATTCATTGCTATGCAGACGACAGCACGGTTCATGGGCGTTATTGCAGCAAGCCTCCTGGTTGCCGGGCGGATACTGAAAGGAGACGCGAGGATCTTGTCATGGAGCTCAACCAGGCCTTGGATCTCATATCATCATGGGGTACCAGGAATCGGGTTGAGTTTAATGCCAAGAAAACTCAGGTGTGCGCGTTCTCGTGCAAGAAGTCTCCGTTTTCTCCCATCCCCGTTCTTCAGGGTGTTCCACTCGCAATGCGGACTGACCTTAGTGTCCTAGGTATGGATATCCGCTGCGATCTTAATCCAAGGAGTCACATCGAGGGCGTAATATCCGCCACTTCACGCAGGGTCGGAATCCTGAACAGGGTGCGGCGGTTTTTCACGCCCGGTCAGCTCTACCGCTTATATAAAGCACAGGTGCGACCGGGAATGGAATACTGCTCGCACCTCTGGGACGGTTCCGCAAAATACCTCCTCGATGCCTTGGACGGGTTGCAGCGGCGGGCCATCCGCATTGTGAATGATGCAGACGTGAGTAACAGCCTGGAGCCGCTACAGCTGCGTAGGGATATTTCCTCGCTTAGCGTGTTCTACCGTCTGTATCATGGTGAATGCTCTGAAGAATTGTTTGATCTTATCCCATCCTCTCCCTTCCATACCAGAACCACGCGTACTGGATTACGAAGCCACAGCTTTGTGGTGTCTACTACCCCGGCCCGAACTAAGAGGTTCGCAAACTTGTACTTTTGCCGCACCGTCAAGCTGTGGAACAGTTTGCCAGCTACCATGTTCCCTCCTTCCTATGATCCTGGGTCCTTTAGGCGTAGTGTGAAGAAGCTACACAGCAGGCCGGCATGATTGTATTGAGTAGCGAGGGATAGATTATCACTAGCTACTTGATACTATAACTGGACGGCACTGCACTTACCATCAGGTGCAGTGTGGTCACTTTGCCGAGCCACGATAAAAAAAAAAAAAAAATTTAGGTTTCCTTACGATGTTTTCCTTCACCGTTAATGCAAGCTATAATTAACAATGAATACACACGTAACTTCAGAAGTGTATGCCATTTGGGCTGGTATCGAACATAGAACTTTCGTCTTGACAGGCCATACCGCGACCAAATAGGCTATCGCAGCTTCATCTAATTTATTATTATAGATGAAATGTACCGTGTTTTATAAATGTCCGTGTATTGTACGGTTAAACCATACACTCCGAGTACTACTATCTATAGTAGATCGCAAGTAGTTACTAGTTTAGAGTTGCCAACCGTCCTGTTTTCCCAGGACATGTCCTGTTTTTTAGAGTGTCCTGGGGTGCCCTGGTTTTTAGGCAGTGTCCTGGGTTTTTAAAGCGCCTTGATAAGGTCCTGTATTTTAAAATTTGCGCATCACTTTTGCAATCAAAGATGTGGCCTTTTTTTTAAATTGAATTGTCCTTGTTTTTCTAAGTTCAAATCTTAGTATTTGAATTCCGGGGTTGGTAACCCTATACTAGTTGAGTATAACAAAACTTAGGAAACTTATGAACACGAAATTAACGTAGTATATTAATATATATGACGGGTCGTGCGGTCATCGGCCGAGGCAGTGAGAGGGCTTACACGTCCCTCTCTGATCTCCAGATATGGTCAGGATGCATAGCGTATGATAGTTCGGTAATAAAACACGAGATTAACACTTGAGTCTATTTAAGCTACCACCAGTTCGGAATGCAGTCATCCATGGGGAAGAGCTGGCAAGAAACCCTCATGGTTGCTCTTTTAAACACATCACAGTTTACATTACAATACGCGGTACACAATAACACTTTCACATTACGTTAACTTACTATTTAAACAATATTTCGGCATTACGACCGACAAGTTACTAACTGTTTCAATGACTATACACGAATGCCGCACCAAAGACGAGGTGCTCTTTTATATTGTGATTTTCGTTGTGACCCACTCCTCTGCGAGTGAGATCACTCGATAAACAAGTCGAAACCACCTTCAAAATAGCAAAACAAATGGCGGTATCCACAGTTTACAATGAATAAAGTTATTAGCGAGTTCAATTCAGTGTCCATATTCATCACGCTCCGACACGGCCGTCCTGACAGCTCACACGTCCCAGTGTGATGTACCTGAAAAGAAAATACCACACAGTATCATTCACGCTCGGCCATATCTGACCTAATCTAATTACCCACACAGATTGGACCCACATAGGCTTTTGCCACATAGAACCCCTCACATAGACCCCTTTGCCACATAGGCTCCTCACACAGACTCCTTTGCCACATAGGCTCCTCACACAGACTCCTTTGCCACATAGGCTCCTCACACAGACCTCTTTGCCACATAGGCTCCTCACACAGACCCCTTGCCACACAGGCTACTCACACAGACCCTCACACAGACCCCCCCTCATATACCTTAAGCGCGGACCGCGGACCCGAGGTCACTCAAAATACATTGAGTAGACAATAACCAGGCTACGGACGCAAGGTATAGACTAAACCCTGATATTTCAGACCCCTTTGCCACACAGATCCCCCTACACACATATCCCCCTCATATACCTTAAGCGCGGACCGCGGACCCGAGGTCACTCAAAATACATTGAGTAGACAATAACCAGGCTACGGACGCAAGGTATAGACTAAACCCTGATATTTCAGACCCCTTTGCCACCCAGATCCCCCTACACACATATCCCCCTCATATACCTTAAGCGCGGACCGCGGACCCGAGGTCACTCAAAATACATTGAGTAGACAATAACCAGGCTACGGACGCAAGGTATAGACTAAACCCTGATATTTCAGACCCCTTTGCCACACAGATCCCCCTACACACATATCCCCCTCATATACCTTAAGCGCGGACCGCGGACCCGAGGTCACTCAAAATACATTGAGTAGACAATAACCAGGCTACGGACGCAAGGTATAGACTAAACCCTGATATTTCAGACCCCTTTGCCACACAGATCCCCCTACACACATATCCCCCTCATATACCTTAAGCGCGGACCGCGGACCCGAGGTCACTCAAAATACATTGAGTAGACAATAACCAGGCTACGGACGCAAGGTATAGACTAAACCCTGATATTTCAGACCCCTTTGCCACACAGATCCCCCTACACACATATCCCCCTCATATACCTTAAGCGCGGACCGCGGACCCGAGGTCACTCAAAATACATTGAGTAGACAATAACCAGGCTACGGACGCAAGGTATAGACTAAACCCTGATATTTCAGACCCCTTTGCCACACAGATCCCCCTACACACATATCCCCCTCATATACCTTAAGCGCGGACCGCGGACCCGAGGTCACTCAAAATACATTGAGTAGACAATAACCAGGCTACGGACGCAAGGTATAGACTAAACCCCGATATTAATATCTCAATTAATTGCTCGTTTTTAACAGGGGGTATATAAAAAAACAAAACCAGAAGCGACTCACCAAATTTCACATAAATCCACGCGCACACAACATGTGTAAACACGCAACGTACACGCCATTGCACTTCGTACACCTCCACCGCACCGACACAGTTGCGCCACAGCTCAGCCACCGCATATGGAATTTAAACACAAAATCATTAACACAGTAATCATCAACGCTTCATATTTTCCTGATTTTTCATAACGATCGTTTAATCACGACTATCATTAGAGACTTATGACAATTCGTCAACATAGAACATCAAATTGATTCGAAAACTCCTAACTTTTAACTGTACAGTAGTCCACAGTGCATTGCGCACTCTTTACTAAGTAAAACACGATAGAATACACTGTAGTATTCTTGGGGCAACCTATACCATCACTATTTTGATAATAGAATTTTAATAGAGTCTCTTTGGATAACCCCATAAAGTTTGCGCATAGAGCCAACAACCAATGTTGTCTAATCTATCAAAGAAACAAAAATAACACTTTGGTACTGTGTGTACTATTACATCACCTGATTCACGATAGTGGGTGTTGATCCTTTATCCCACTTCTGATGACGGGTCGTGCGGTCATCGGCCGAGGCAGTGAGAGGGCTTACACGTCCCTCTCTGATCTCCAGATATGGTCAGGATGCATAGCGTATGATAGTTCGGTAATAAAACACGAGATTAACACTTCAGAGTCTATTTAAGCTACCACCAGTTCGGAATGCAGTCATCCATGGGGAAGAGCTGGCAAGAAACCCTCATGGTTGCTCTTTTAAACACATCACAGTTTACATTACAATACGCGGTACACAATAACACTTTCACATTACGTTAACTTACTATTTAAACAATATTTCGGCATTACGACCGACAAGTTACTAACTGTTTCAATGACTATACACGAATGCCGCACCAAAGACGAGGTGCTCTTTTATATTGTGATTTTCGTTGTGACCCACTCCTCTGCGAGTGAGATCACTCGATAAACAAGTCGAAACCACCTTCAAAATAGCAAAACAAATGGCGGTATCCACAGTTTACAATGAATAAAGTTATTAGCGAGTTCAATTCAGTGTCCATATTCATCACGCTCCGACATATATATATATTCATTTACATTGTGTCCCTTTTTGCAAATACCAATTCTTTACTTGTATATATAATAGATAATAGAATATGTTATATAAATTAAAGTTATGTATATTAAATCTGTCTTGTGTCATTTTATTAGTTGTATAATTTATGCTAACTTTTATTTACTTACTATAATTATTGTTTACTTACTATATATATATATTTTTTTTTTTTTGCGGATTCACCATTATATGTTCACAACTTGACTGCCTTGGTGGCGCAGTTGTAATTGCGCATGCGTTACAACCGCTGTGCTGAGGTCTCGGGTTCGATCCCCGGGTCGGGTAAAGTGATATTGGGTTTTTCTATCAAGAAATTCTCAGTATTAGCCCGGAGTCTGGAACCTGTGCCCGGTATGGCGATAGGCTTGCCCCCTATCACATTATGGGACCGAAATTCGGCGAAAAGTGGGTGTACTGGTTACACCTCTGCCTACCCCTTCGGGGATTATAGGCGTGAGTGTATATGTATATATTTACTTACTGTAACTGTATAATAGCCATATTTAAGTGGAAACTTTGTTGATGTATGTTACCTAGTTTAAAATATTGTATGTTTCCCATAAAAATAAAAATAAGTATCTACCAAGGAGTAATGGTGAGTGATGGGGAGTGATGGTGAGTAATGGTGGTATGTGACCAGAGACAACAAGTTCGCGGAGGCGGTGTTGCCAGCGGCGCTGCGCCTGCTGCCGGAGGAGGTGTTCTCGTACTCGGAGGACAACACTGGCACCACGCCGCTGCCGACACACTACACTGACATGTTCTTCCACAGCACCACGCTTCACGTCTATGGTATGCCCAATTTATTATACAATACTATTTTGTTCTTGATTTGTCACTACAATGTCTTACTAATAAATTCATAAAAAGTACACTGAGTTCAATAAAAAACAAATTATGCGTCCCTATAAAATTTGAATTTCCTCGATTTTTCTGAGATTCCATCATCAAATCCTGACTGGTGCTGGGACCACCTGGATAGTACCCTTTATAAACAAAAAAAAAATAATTTCTCGAATCGGTCCAGGCGTCTTCGAGTTATCTGGGAACGTACATAAAAGAATCCGACGAATTGAGAACCTTCTCCTTTTCTTGAAGTCGCTTCAAAAGCTCCACGTATGGACTTAGCATTAGTACTTCATTTATTAGTGAAGTTAAAATTGGAACTTATAACTATAAAACATTGTTACATATTTTCATTGATTTATAACAGTTTTATTGTTATATATATATATATATATATATATAATATACTTTGGAAACTATAACTTGTGACGTATTGATCGGGTCGCAGAAATGTGACATGTGATGTGTGTGACGAAAGTCTGTCGTATCAGTGAGCAGGTAGTGAATGTCTTGTCTTTTTGAAGTGAAACTTCTTTAGAATCGTTGTGATTTGATTTGAGTGGGATCGAGTGGGATGGGGGGGGATCGAGTGGGTAAAATATATTTTATAATCAATAAAAGAATTTATTAATATTTATTGATACAATCTTTTATTGATTATAAATTAATTATTTTATTAGGTTAATTAACCTTTCCTCACATTACCATATTAATGTACATAAAGTTTAAGTAATAATCTAAGTTTTTCTCAAGTTAAACAATTTCAACATTAAATAGTTCAACTTAGATTAGTTTAAAGTTATCACTTCCGTCGAGCGTCGCGAGACGCACACGTTTTGTTTTTATTATTCTGGTGCGGCAATGTGACCACACAGCACCTGATGTAAGCGCAGTGCCGCGGCCGTCCATGTGTGAATGTGTTGTATGTGTTGTGTGTACAGATGCCGTGTCGAGCTCGACAGTGAGCCAGCTGTCGTGCGGCGCGGTGTGCGCGGCGGTGACGTGCGCGTCGTGCGGCGCGCGTGCATGGTGCGCGGCGGCGGCGGCGGGCACGGGCCGAGCGCGCGCGCTACGCAGGCTGACGCG
This sequence comes from Laothoe populi, assembly GCA_905220505.1. Classification (NCBI taxonomy): domain Eukaryota; kingdom Metazoa; phylum Arthropoda; class Insecta; order Lepidoptera; family Sphingidae; genus Laothoe; species Laothoe populi. The sequence continues at coordinate 21,348,304 of HG992154.1, forward strand.
CGCGTTCATCACGCCAAGGCTCGTGCGCACTCACTTCGACAGAGTGCTCAGAGCCGCGCCCAACTTCCCCAACGCTGTCGTACGTATGACGTATCACATCACACAACATTATATTCATTCATTATATCTCTTATACATGTAAACGACATTAGTGAATATTTAGGACGTAGCGGTATTTATTTTTTCAGTTGTTTTTAACACATATTTATGTCGAAATTCATTAAATAAATTTAACAAATAATTACATAGAAACACAAAATTAAATTTTAAATTGTTTATTCACTTATAGAACTTATCACAAAGATTGAAAGCTCTTTCATGAAACCATATTTAAAAACCATTTTAAGAAATGAATGCGACAGGACTATTTCCTCTTAAATCCAATGTTTACAGTAACTGAAGCCAATTTAACTTTTACTTCTATATTCCATCGTTCATGTTCCCCTCCACCCGCAGGTGACGATATACTGGTCCACGTACGAAGTCGTCTGCGTGTACACAGTAGAGGACCGTCCTATCGAGCTGCACATCACCCTGGCCAAGGACTACCCCATCGGCGTGGCCACTGTACACACACCCTCTCTGCCCACCCCCGGCGCTGATACCAATTGGGTGGCGTTGTATCTTGCACACCAGGTATATTATATATCATCGTGATAATCGACATCAGTGACGTACTAAGACATTGTTAACGCCTTCCGACGGTGGTAGTACACACGTGGCTTGTTTGTTACAGAACGGTTCGGTGGTGGAGGCGGTGCGCATGTGGATGAGTGGGGTGGAGTCCCGGCTGGAGAGCTCCCCCGTGTGCTACATCTGCTACGCGCGCCTGCACCCCGCCACCGGCCGCCTGCCGCGCCTCGCCTGCCACCAGTGCCACAACAAGTTCCACAACCACTGTCTCGTACGTATCTAAATATCATACAATGTTCCACGAGCCTCTACTGATGAGGCATGACATGCTGGCCTAATGCCTGATTGGTAGACTATCACATTAGAACGAACAAAAGCTTTGTGACGTGGGTGTAGTTGTATCTTTGCCTATATTTCCGAGAATATACATGCGCTTCAGTAATGCAAAACGATAAATGAATGATGTGGTGTAATATAAGTGTATTGTATACTTGCAGATGAAGTGGTTCCAGACTAGTTCCAAGTCGAGTTGTCCGCTGTGTCGGGCGCAGTTCTAGCACCGAGCGGCCGCCATCCCCCACACAAACACTCGTCCACACCTTACCCACATCTCACCCATCACGCACTCACATACATCTAAACAGACGCCGCAAGTATTTCTATATAAATCCACAATATTACAAATAAAAATGGAATACTGTTGTTTAGTGAAAACGTCCCTTGAGAATAGTTGCACCGATTTGGATAGATTTTTTTAAATATTTGTAATAGTCCGAATAAAGTTTTTAGGGAAAGTAAACTGTAAAATCTGAAAGTAATGTAAGTGTATCTCGTGTGCACGTGTATAGCCGTGTCTATTGGTGGTGATGAGTCATCGAAGTAAATAAAACCACTGGCTTGAGTGAGCGCTGTCGAATGACTGCCTTATATTTTATAATTAAATATTCGTGTAACGCCAATATGACCTACATAAGGTTCACCGACTGTATGCCGTGTGCACCACAGTAATATTTTCTGTGCAATTTTAGTTAGTCTCTTACGGTATTGATATATTGAACCATGTAAATGTAATATGTTGAAGTGGTAGAGCCATGCTGGACAACTTTGCCAAGTTGGATGGGCTAGCTTGGCCACTTGGCCACTTGGCCACGGTGCAGCGGAGGTTATACTTACGATCGATCGCACGATGTATTTTCTTTACTACATACCAAATACAACATCAAGTCTGTAACGGTAGGCAGCGGCTTTGCTGTGCCCTGGTATTGCAGAAGTCTATGGGCGGCGGTGACTACTTACCATCAGGTGGCCCGTCTGCTCGTCTGCCTATCGAGGCACTAAAAAAAAAAAAGTGTAAATTATATCAAAATATGTTTAAAATTTTGCCAAAATATTCGCATTAATTTCAGCACGCCAATCGCGATTTATGTCTGTGAAGTGAATAGAAAAGTGAATTTCAAAAAGAAACTGTTAAAATATATCACGTTTGTGATTATGTTAAATATGTTTATTAAGCATTTACGCATGTAAATAGCTTTTATGATAAGTTCATAAGAATATATCTAAAATCTGATCAGCGACTAATGTACACAAGATATGCATAGTCGTGTACTTACTGTATGTGTGATTACTGATTGCCGTACAGAGGACGCATGGTGTGTTAATGTAAACATGATAAAACTACAATCTGTATATATAAAAGAAGAAACTGACTGACTGACTGACTGACTGACTGACTGACTGACTGATCGATCAACGCACAGCCTAAACGGCTGGGGTTAGAGACTTGAAATTTTGACAGTAGGTACCTTTTATCACGTAGGCATCCACTAAGGAAGGGTTTTTGGAAATACCACCCCTAAGGGGGTAAAATAGGGAATGAAAGTTTGTATGAAAATCCGTCATTTTTGAAGTTAAATTCATGAAAATTAGTATTTGGCATTTTAGTTAAAAATAAAAAATATATGTTTCAGGGTTTTTGGAAATTCCGCCCCTAAGGGGGTAAAATAGGGAATGAAAGTTTGTATGAAAATCCGTCATTTTTAAGTTAAACGCATGAATATTGGTATTTTGTATTGTATACTTTTTCTCCCAAACATGACCTACACGCGGGCAGAGCCGCGAGCAACAACTAGTATGTGAATATATGGTTTATTCAAACTGAATACAAATTTATCAGTTATACCCATATTCGGAAACAATGTTATACATGTAGCAAAGTTTAAAATATGTTGATTATGAATACAAGTACCGTCATTTCGGTTTATTTCGTCTTAGAGAGTTCAAAAACTAACCAAAACAAGATTTTAATTTAAGCATTTTGATTAGCATCCGTTTCTACTACTGCTATCTCTCATTTCAATATTTTTCATTCTATAGAATATGCCCAACTTTACCCACTTATGGACAAGTTAACCAGAAATGACGTTGTTTGCACATATTGCACTTAAATAATATTTCGTTTGATTTGCACTGTTATTTACAGGCACGTGTTATCAATTCAAATATAATGAAATGAGTATATTCTATTTATATAGAATTGTTTTAATTATTTGTTATTGTTACGTGCATTCTCCCTATTATCTAATCATGAAGAGTTCCAAGAAAGACCAACTATATCTCTCATCCCATCCTCTCCCTTCCACACCACTTCCGCACCTAATGGTTAGGTCTGGTCATTGCAGGCGATAGTCGTGTGGTCATATAGGCTTTCTGTCTTCTTGATACATCTCAATAAAATAAATTTTTATACTGTGTCCGTTAAACAAGCCTTGCAAATAACACCAAATTAGAATTAATAATATTGAAATGAAGTATAAAAATTATATTGGTTAAATTGTATTTTTAATAAAATTGTATATATTATGTTGGTGTTTAATTTTATATAATAACTGTCGCACTAACGTCCAATTTCAATAAACTATATTAATTTGAAACTACAGATTGTTCCGTCAAATAAGCCAATAAGAATTAGGTACGAATGCCAAGTATTCATTGAATTTCCATGTAACTCCAATTCTATAGCCAACCAACCAGTATCTATTTGGAATCTAGATCTATTACTATTAACAATAAATAAAGTCTATGATATTAACTAATAGCTAATTACAAACCTCCACTAATTTAAATTTTTATATTTTATTAACCCAGTATTATACACTGCGCCCTGCTGAGCACAGCCTCAACTAATGTGTGGGGATACCCACCATCTCTAAATTATAAAAGCAAAAAAATTGTTTATTACTTACATTTGATTATTCAAATATTTCTTTATTTATTACATGACTAGTATTACAGGAATAAACGAGACTCATAGTTATGAGCTGAGTATCATTGAGTTCAATGAGTCTGCAGTTGTCTGTTGATCCAGTCTATGTCCTCGTAGAACCGAGGGTCACTCACACGTAATGCTGCCCGCTTGTAGAAAAAGTAGAACCATGGAGATACTGTAAATAAATCAAACTTATTATTTTTAATATGTACAAAATAATGGTATATAGTTTCCATTGTCAGTGAGAATTCCAGACATAAATCTAAACACCCCTTCTAAACCACATTCTTTCTGTTTTGTATTTAACAAATCTCACTATTAGTGGTATTCAAGGAGTTGTGGGTGCACATCACAAACATAAACAGATTACTGAATTGCGGTAGCTAAGTTTGTGCAATACATATTTAGAAGCTGCAAATAATGATGGTTGGAAAAACCATTGCCAGGCAGGCATAACAACTGTCTAAATGGAGATCTTCCCCTTCACTGGAGGAACACAAACACCCATTCCTCCACAGGTATCATAGTAACTGATGTGACCATTAAAGGCACTTACAAAAAAATATGATATCAATTACACACAAAAGAGATATGTCGCAGCACAACACAACACATGGCAGTCATGCATCATGTCATGTATGTCAGGTTAGGTTAGGTGTAGGTACATCAGGCCGAGGCTGGGAGAGGTATTATGCAACCTCTCTCATCGTCAGGGACAATCAGGATGCACAATCGCATTACGGTGCCGTAGAAATAACACAAGTTGAACCATTAATAGTTTATTAAGCTACTGCCAGTTCGGAATACTAAGCGTGGGAAGAACTGGTAAGAAACCCACTTATCTATTACATAGGCTGATACATAACACAATTGATTAATATTACGTCGGCCAGCAGTGCCTGGGCTGTGGCTATGTATAGCCATAGCCAAGTATAATAATTAATTCGTTTACACAAATTAATTACCCAATGAGTCAAGGATAAGCTAGCAGCGGGATACCACAAGTGCACCGAGCCAAGCTAAAGCCAAGACTGCCCGAACTGCGGTCGTTCCGCCTGTTTTATACAGGTGTCAAAACAAGTCCCGCAGTGGGGAGAGTGGGAGAACCGAATGACGCGCGCTGTCGTGATTGGTGCACGTGTTCTACGACGGTGCTGGCGCCGTCAGATACATATTTTGTGTTGTGTGTTTACTATTAATTACACACAAACAAAATATATAACAATAATCCTATATAGATTACAATTTTTTGCTGAACTTCTAAACTGATAGGCCAGTAACGCATTTGCAAGCCCTCTGGTGTTGCAGATGTTCATGGGCGGCAGTGAGCCTCCTGCCTGTTTGCCCCCTTTTTTCATAAAAAAAAACTTTTAGGATATCAAACCAAACACTAACAGCATCTTTGGAATGTGAAGAGGAATATGAGCATAGGTGTGGAGACGGCTTCAGCGTTGGTCCACTTCTCCAGCAGCCACACCGCATGCAGCGTCACGCTCACTCCCACGTACGCGACGCACACCGAGCACGCGGTGCGGAACTTACGCACCAACACTTCAACCAGACCTGCCTACACATACATATCATTTATTTAACCATTGTAATCGCAGAAATCAAATAATCAGTAAACTTTTAAATATATGTATACTACTTTAAAAAATCAGTCATTTGTTTTAAGAACATTATAAATTAGACAAAATGTAGTTAATAAAGATCTATACTCACTTGAAATAAATAAGTAGAGAAAAATGTCATTAGCATCGTTGTTATGGAAAGGATGAGGAAAAGATCCTGGAATCTAAAATAAAAAAAAATATCTTAATAAACAATGGCAATAAAAAAATACCATTACTTATATTTTTATTGTTTGAAGTAACTAAAGTACTTACATAAATAAAACAAGTAGGCCATCCCGACTTTTCGGAAACAAACTTACACAGTTGAAAATTAAATCACAAAGTATGAATGTTAGCTGAAAAAATAAACAAAACGTATACCGGGGTGTTGATAATTTCATATTATCTTGTTTGTTTTAATTTATTTCATATTTATATATTTCCATGACGAGAATTGAATCGACCGCAACCCAATAACAAAGGTAGTGACGTCAATGGAGAAAAGTCAATCAATATTTTTTTTTTTTTTTTTTTCGTTTTTCCCTTGTATTGGGAAGGCAAAGGGTTCCAGCCCATACAGCCTCGTCAATCGTGTATAAAGATATGTTGTCTTTTTCCCAGTGAGGCCTAAGCCAAGTCTTCAATTTTATCTTTCAATATAGGTTTTTTTTCCTATAAGGCCTAAGCCAAGTCTTAATCAGCTTGTCAATAAGTAACAATCTTTGTATGCTGAAGGCAGGGCATTCGAACAGTATGTGATTAATTGTTTGCACATTCTGTTTGCAATCGGTGCATATGGGGGACGAAATAATGCGCATTCGGTTAAGGTGGGCATTAAATTTACCGTGGCCAAATCTAAGTCTATTAATTATTGTGAAAAATTTTTTTTGCGTATTAAATTTACTTCTGGAAAACCATGGACTCTTTCCCACATCATTATTCACTGCAGCATAATATGAACCTTTAATTTTTATAGAATTCGCCCAATACTCTGTCCACTCATTCTGCATAGTCTCTTTTATAATTACTTTTAAGTCTGAAAATGGCATGGCAACATCATCTATAGGAGTGCCGCTGTCACTGTCAACACATAACTTGGCCAATAAATCCACTTGCTCGTTACCTGTAACACCCACGTGCGCAGGTGTCCAAAAAAAATGCACTTGTTTACCTTGACTCTTTAAGTGAAGCCAACGACTTTTGATGTTATATATAATGTAATTCGTTTTGCAGTCCAAATGATTACTCTGTAAGGCTTGTAAAACACTCATGCTGTCTGTTATAACGAGCCAACGTTGATCATTCGCTTGTTCAATATATTGCAATGCAACTAAGATAGCCAAAGCTTCAGCAGAAAAGATACTTAGCTCAGGCGGAAGTTTGCGAGCAAAACCAAAACGTAGATGAGGAATATAAAATGCCATTGATACATTTCTCGACTTGGAACCATCGGTAAATATTTTTCTATATTCAGTACATTCAGCTAAAACAGTGTTTACTTCTTCTTTATACTTCATATCGCTATTTATATTGATCTGTATATCAGTAAATTTGCTCTCATAACTACCAATATAGCAAGCCCAGTTTTCATGTCTATAAATTTTATATTTCTGATCTAGTTGAATTGTGAATGAAAAATCATGAAGCACATAAGGTACATTAGTAGTGGAAATATAGGGATATTGAGAATGAAAATATTTTAATTTTTTCAGCAATAAATTATTATCCATAGATAACAATTTGAGAAGAAAACAAAATTTTAGAAATTTAAATCTATATATTAAAGGTGGAGTATTGCATTCTACTTGCAATGCATTTATAGGAGTAGTCCTCATAGCACCAGTAATTAATCTAAGATTTTTATTTTGCAAAATATCCAATTTCTGAACAAGCCTGTCATTAGATGCAAAGCACAGAAAACCATATTCAAAGTGACTACGGACAAGTGATTTATACAACATGAGCAAAATTTTTGGATCAGCACCCAAATATGTTCTTGCAAGTGATTTCAAAATATTGAAGGCTTTGCCTGCCCTTTCCATAATACAATCAACATATTTCTTCCATGAAAGATTATTAGTAAATATTACACCTAAAAATTTCACATCTGACACTTGTGGAATTTCCCTTTGATCATAAAATAATTTTATTTTAAAAGGACGAATTTTGTTAAATACTACCATTTTGGTCTTGTCGACATTAATATCAAGATTAAGATATCTAAAGTAACTGTGAAGACTGCTCAAAGATGCATTAAGAGTGTTAACTATGCTATTTACATTAGACCCTGACGCATAAAGGACAAGATCATCAGCAAATTGTAAATTACTAACATCTGAACCTAAAATTAAGTTTAGTCTATATATATACAAAATAAATATTAAAGGGCTTAAAATTCCTCCTTGACACACACCTTTGAAAGACATCCTAGGTCCAATAAGTTGATTTTGAAATTTTACATAGACTTCTCTTCCATGTAAAAAGTTAATAATCCATTTCACAATTTTTTCAGGAATACCGATGATCAACAATTCAGATGCTAAAATGTGATGATTGACATTATTAAATGCCCCAACAATGTCAAAGAAAATACCTATTAAAACCTCATTATTCTTGAATGCTTTGAAAATATCAAAATGTAAGTGAGAAATACTTTCACGACAAGAGAGACCTTTGCGGAATCCAAACTGATTTGATGGTAAGATATGATTGCTTTCTATAAAAAATTCTAATCTTTGTTTTAACAGTTGTTCAAATATTTTTCCCATGCATGAAGTTAAAGCTATAGGCCTATAAGAATCTGCCTGTTCTTTCTCTTTATTAGGCTTTAAAATTGGTACTAAACAATCTACTTTCCAGCTTAAGGGAATGATTGAATTATTCCATAACAGATTATAAATATTTAACATAACGTGTTTTGAATTACTTGATAAATGTTTAAGGACTTTATATGGAATACCGTCGAGGCCAAAGGCTGTATCTCGTCTAGAAGAAAGGGCTGAATTTAACTCTGCTAATGTAAATGATTTTGTAAGATAATCATGACTGGAAGCTGTTATAATGTTATTATTTAAATTAAATTCAGCCTCAACAGTGGAAGGTGTGTATTTTCTAATAAAATCAAAAATCCAATCTAGTCTGTTACAGGAATTATAGCTGGAATTAACATTTTTAAAAATTTTCATGTAGTACCAGATTCTAGATATAGGAGTAGTTCTGTTGAAGCTCTCACATAAATTTTCCCAACTTTTTTGCCTTTCTAGCTTCAAGGTCAACTTTTTAATAGCCTGCAACTTTTTGAAATTTATGTAATTGGGTTCAGTAGGATTACGCCTGAAGTTGACATATGCAAGTTTGGCCTGTTCAACAGCAGAAGCACACCTAGCATTCCACCAAGGCAGAGGTCTTCTATTTCTATTAAAATAAGTGTTGGACTGTTTCTGAGAGTTAAGACTATGCCCAACTGGCATAGATGACTGAATAGCTGTATTTAACAAATTCACGAATTCTTTGTATGATTTTAAGGGATTTTCTTGATTATAATAGAAATTATGCAACAAACTATCTATATTCTGGCTAAATGAGTTCCAGTTAATAATACGATAATTATGTTGCTGAGGATATGGCATACTATCAGGTAGTATAATTTGTTTGTCACCAGAAACATTTCTAACATAAACTTTTGTAATTACAGGTAAATGATAGCTTCCTAGAGGGTCATCATGCACAGACCAATCACAAGAGAGTGCAAGATCAGGAGAAGCTATTGTAAGATCAAGTGCATTTTGTCTCCATTTATGGGAACCCACTGTTGTCATTTGACCATCATTTAGAATTACTAACAAATTATCATCTATACATTCTAATACATAAGATCCACGAGTGTCAGATGTCATGCAGCCCCAGTTTTGATGTAAGGCATTGAAGTCTCCAGCTATAAGGAACGGCTCAGGTAGACTTTGAATTAAATTATTAAATTTATGTTTAGTAAAAGGTGGGGAACATAACTTGGGACTGTAAAAACTTACTATAGTTAGTTCCTTATTATTACCATAATATAAACGAATTGCTACATTTTGAATGGAATTGTCACTAAAAGTGTCCAAATTCTTAAAATTGAGACATTTGTGTATTAAAATAGCAACGCCATTATGATCGTTGCCACTGTCTAACCTGACCATCTCATAATTTTTAAAACTAATATGATGACTTGGCTTAAGCCATGTCTCACAAATAACGGCAATATGAATGCTCTTCTCATAAAGAAAATGTGAAAAAATATATCGATTATTAAGTAAGCTCTGGGCATTCCATTGTACAATATTTATATAATCCATAAAAGAGAAAATATTAAGAAGAAGCTTTATGTTCTTTTTGCATGTTTTCAATGAGAAATTCTTTAATAGTTTTACTACAGATGCTAGTTTCTTTTGTTTGGCTCATGGTGATGATTTTAATAACTGCATCAACAAGTACCTTTAGAAAATGGTCTGAATCTAAAAGTGATATAAAAAGTTCATTAGGACTTTTTTTCCTGCCACCTAAGACAGGAAATGATTTTTCATTGACAACATCAACAAATGATCTTTTAATCAACTTATCTTTGTTTTGTTTTATTTTATCTTGTTTTACAGGGCACTGGGAAGAAATTGCAATATGATTTCCTTTGCAATGAATACAACTAGCACTTGTTGGAGCAATAGTACAACTCTTGAAATTATGACTGCCAGCACAGATTGAACATCTTTCCGAATTTTTACAGAATTTTGCCAAATGGCCATACCTGAGACAACGTAAACACTGTTTGACTGGTGGAATGTATGGTGAGATCTCAAAACGCCAACTATTAAGGTCAACGCTCTCTGGTAAACTCTGACAAGAAAATGTTATACATACAGTCTTTGTGGGTTGTAGGTCAAAGGTATTATTATCATTCTTAATCCTTCTCATAATTCTACGAATAGAAATGATGTTTTTATTAGTAGTAAGTGTGGCATAGATTTGTTCATTTGATAAATTAATTGGAACATGGTGTATTACACCAGTAGCCTCTGTAGCGGCGGCTGGAATACTAGCTTTAAGCTTATTATTTACTAAATATTGTTTATTTGACAGTGCAGCATTTGCGAGTGTTGCGCTATCAAAAATAACGCCCACCTTATATTTATTGATGCGGACTAGTTGTTTTATGCCTTTATTGTATCGTTTTAGGTTGTTTGCCAATGACATCATGTCACGGTCCCCCAAAGGTTTATTGTTTTCAATACTTTCTAAAAATACGATAAATTCTATGTTACCTGTATTTTCAGGGTATAATCTATGATAATTTGGTATTTGAAAGGTTTGATACATATCTACTTCTTCCACAGATTTCATGGACGAAGAATCTGATGCCGCCAATTCTGCCTCATCAACTCCTGCCCCTTCCTTTTTCTTTCGTTTCTTTGCCCCCCCCCATATTGGACAAACTTCTTTTTCTAATATGAAGATATAAAGATTTGACAACTATTTACACTTAAGTCGTATTTAGTTATTTTAAATAAATAATTTTAAAAATTTGCGCCTTTTCTTTTCGACGTTCCCGCGCTTTTTTTCAAAAGTCAATCAATAACTATGACGTCAATGAAATTTCAAACGTAGTTTAAGAATTGATTCCGTACGCTGTCCGAGATTGAACTTTTTTTCAGAATATTGCTTTTGCATATCAATGAAATCGCAAAACCAAGTTGTCCGTACTGGTTTAAACTGTATTTATTATATAAAGCATTAAATTCTACGATGTGAATAATTAGTTCATGGTAATAACTTTTAAATAATCTGTTCCTTAATGTATTCAAAGTTTCACTACGTGATTTTTTGCCTTTTCTGTAAAATTAGTACGCAATAAAATGAAGACTTAGCTAAGGCCTGCAAAAAGGTTTTTTTGACCGCCAAAAACACCAATCATCTTGTGTGTAATAATCGGTGTTTTTTTTTATATATGGCTACAAGCACTGTGTTGCTGTGCTACGCCAACGACAATAAATCGGTGATTGGTCAATCTCGGTCAGTGCATGGAATGAATGAATGAACATGTACTACACTCTTACGACACTAGTCCTATTATACATAACTGGCAGAATGGTCGAAAATAGTACCTGTCCTTTGGACTAAAAATGGTTTAAATGATTTTTTTTCTTATTGCAAGTTCTTTGAAGAATTCTCGTTTTATTAGTGACATTTTAAAACATAAGTGTAATAATTAAAAAGAATATTGATCTAATACATTTTTTTTATCGCTCCACAAGGAACCGGCTAAGGTCAAAGACCATGCTGCCAAGTCATAAGTAAATATAATAGAAATCTCAGTGGCAGTTTTGTTCTCTGTAAAATTTAATGACGTTAAAATTTACAAGCATTTTAAATCTTCTATCTTTTTTACTCTCGTCAGTTATACACATAACCGAACGGTTGCATTGAAATCTAAAGCCGTGACCTGTGTTCATACTTCGTCTGCATTCTGCAAAATATATGACGTTTTGAGTTTCGTGAATCGTGTTGTTACTTGTGTTGCTAATTACTATCAATGTATGACGATTTTGTAATATATTTACCGTGTAATATTGTTTATACACTATGATCGCTATAACTTGATGGAAACGTATTATTTCCTCTTGTGAGAAGTTTGTTCAAAATGGGTGGTGACAGAGAGCGAAGTCGTCACCGAAGTACGGAGAGGCATCGCAGCAGGAGCAAGGAGAGACAGAGAAGTCGCGACAGGGTTAAAAGAGACCGCAGTAGAGACCGGCAGAGAGAACGGAGTCGAGACAGGCACCACAGTAGAGACAGAGAGAGGCCACATCGAGAACGTGATCGCGGCAAGAGTTCGTATAAAGAATACAGCGGCGGAGGACTTGGTGGTGGTAAAACTACTATTTGTATTATGGTCTTATGCCACATTTACTGTATTTTAAGGCATAAGTTTTACTTACAATAGTCGTAGCCCATACATTCCCATCCCAGTGTGATAAACTGGGCCAACATTTACGACAAAGCAGGCGAATAGTCAACAAAAACATGAAGAATAGTTGTAAATTAAAATACCCCCTTGTTTCAGGTTTAGGAAGTAGTGCACCCTCTCGAAGCCGGTACAAACCACAGGAGGAAGAGTTCTTAGATGCCAGGAGAGAAGAGCGGGAGAGAATAGGAATGGTTGGTGTGTCTTCAGCTTGGGGCAAGTCACCAACCAGACCAGAGTGAGTAAAATTTCTTTATTTTTGATGAAACTAGGTGTAAACATGGTTCAACTGAAGATCTTAATGGACTTCATAAGTAGTTCATGTAAGAAAACCATACATGTTACTTATACTATATACATTTTCAATGGTGCTGCAATGCTAACCAAATCATGTACTGCAAATTCCCCAATAACTTGTGAAAGATGTCAGCACACAAAATAGTGAGACATTTGTGGACTGTTTAGGTCTTATGTGTGTACTTACCACACTTAAAGGTAACGCATAATTACACCTAGTGCTTCCTTGTTCTACCAAACTTATTTTTGACCAATCATGTGATAAGGGCTGAGTTAGTCAGAGTAGCTTTATCAAGCACAAATTACAATTCTGAAAATTTATTTACTTATCAGAAGGCTTGCAGACTAATAACAAATAATGTATAGTCATTTTCTAAATAATTTAATTTGCTAAATACAAGCCTTCAGCAATAAATAATAAATTATGATATTTGAGTCAAAAATACTCTATTTTATATGGCTCTCTCTATGGAGTATAATTTTACTGGTTTCTAACAGCATATGTATGTCTAATATTAAGTTTGCTTTATTGCTTTGGCCACTTATATTTTTTTATTAAAATAATATATTACAGTTCAGAGGAAGAGGAAACTCAACCAGAGAACACAAACCACAGCAAAGAAAAGAAAAAGAACAAAAAGTCTAAGGACTCTAAAGATGACACCAAACAAAAGCTCAAAAAGCTTAAAAAGAAACTGAAGAAAGTGAAGAAGGCTCGCAAGAAAGCAAAGAAGAAAGCCAAAAACTCTAGCAGTAGCGACTCCAGCTCTAGTGAAGAAGAAGTGTGGGTGGAAAAAGGAAGTGAGTGGAATGCCTATAGTTAAAATATCTAATACACAAGTTATTTATAGCAATTTTACAGTAAATTGAATCTAGTAAGAACATTTTTCACCTGATGGCAAGTGGTTCATTAACACTGAGATTACAAGACAAGTGTAGGGGTGATCTTGTGGGTGTTGTTAAAGGTTGCAGCAATTTATCTTCTAACTGTGGCAAAATGTTTAACTATTTTGTTTAATAAATATAAATAAATACACCCAACGGTCATACACTGACCCCACACTATGTCAAACTAGTATCATGAGTATCAAGAACTAGGAGGGACTACAGACCTGCAACTAATATTTGTTTGTCACACATACTGCCGTCTCGGTGTGGGAACGAACCCACAGCTGGTGACTTGCCCACTGCACCACAGAGGCTGTTTATGTTGTGTGATAAATTAAGTTTGTTTGGCAATAATGAAAATTGCAATTTTTTTTTATGTAAATGTAATTTTACTTTTTACAGAAGAGCATGAGGTTGTATTATCTAAATCAAAATCCAAAAACGAAGATGACGAAATGTCTTCTGAAGTTATTGGACCAACACCTCGTGTGGGTCCATCACTAGGACACAAAGACTTTGGCCGAGCTCTGCTGCCGGGTGAGGGTGCTGCAATGGCTGCTTATGTCGCTGAAGGCAAGAGAATCCCCAGGAGAGGTGAAATCGGTCTTACATCAGATGAAATTGCATCATATGAATCTGTGGGATACGTCATGAGTGGAAGCAGGTAATGTTTAAATGCATTTAATTTTGAAATATAATATCAGATCATCCATTTCAATAAAAATCGTAATCTAAAATAACGGTTATAAAAACTATTCGATCGGTAATCAGTAAACTGCATAAATAAAATGCTAATGTGTTTTTCTATACAATTTATGGACTAAAATTATCATTATCTATATATTGGTTTGCAGACATCGTCGTATGGAGGCAGTCCGTATACGCAAAGAGAATCAAATCTACAGCGCGGACGAGAAACGCGCGTTGGCTGCATTCAGCAAGGAGGAACGAGCTAAGAGGGAAAATGCGATCCTCTCACAGTTCCGGGATGTGCTGCAGGCACGCACCCAGAGACGAGACACTTAACACTCTCCTAGAACACCTTAAGACGATTTTTATGACATGCAAGGGTGTAGAAATGTTATTCATGAGGAAAAATAAATGTTAAGACAAAAGACATCTCTTGGAAATGATTACTTCAACCAGGGGCTGGGACAATAAAATTCTGGTCAGAACTATATCTAACTCTGCTGTCTTCAATGATATAATCATACTACTGCTTGGTGGATGTCACTATACAAGCTTGATATCATGAAAAACTTAACCTATGGCAAATAATGTGTCAAAGCACTTGGACCGTAGGGTCCAAAGGGTTTGATTTTTAAACTAACTTGTGGAAGTTAGTTGAAAATCAAAGTGATTACATTATTTTTTGGACTGCATTTATGGAAACTGAATATGTTGGAAATAATGGAAATGAAGTCTAGAGATGCGGAACTAGATTTATTGGTGTTAAAATGTGAGGCAAAGAGCAAATGCTCGAACAATTTAGTGATATAAAAATAATTTAAACTAAGAAAAATTTACAGTCTTGAAAGATCAAAGTTGAAGTATGTGTGAGTGTTGTGACAATATTTCAATTGTACCATTAAATGTATTGCAAGAAAGTGAAGTGTTATAGTTGTTTGATATATGTTTCAAATGCAGTAAATGTAAATAAATAAATAGTATGGTACAAAATCACATTTATTTCTAACACTAGAAACAACTAGTTGTTCTGTTTATTTTACAATATTTACAATTATTTTACATTTCCATCAGAGAACTAGTGTCAAGCTTTTACAACTATGTGTCTTAATGATTTACACACTAAATAAATCGGCTTTGTATAAAAATAGAAAATATGATCCATATAAAATTCATGCTTTATGTACACATTCACAATGGAACACCTCACTTATGTGAACTATTAAATCACAACTACCATGTCAAGGCAGATATATTCACTTGAGCTGCCTCGGTTTGAGGCAGTGTCTTGTTCTGAGGCTGCCTTTAATAGAGGCATCGATTTTGGGGAACTTTATTATATCACTAATGTATTTTTTCACAATCACTATCGTCTGCAGTGTTTAGTAGCTCAAAACAGTCCAGCTCGGCATGTCTCTATAGTATCTGTTGTACACATAGTGTGATCAGTAACAGCGAACAGCATGGCTAATGGGTTATACTCGTTTGCACAGTTGGTTCACCGTGGTTGTGTGTTCGTACCGTGGGCGCGCAGGTGTGCGATGGTGGCGCGAGCTTGCCTCAGCTCGTCGAGCGCTCGCGTGAGTAGCGCACGCAGTGTGGGTGCCGGACATCGCGACACCACCTCCGCACTCAACGAGCATACGTCTTGTACTCCACTCACACCGCTCACTCCACTAGTGTTCATCACTTCTGGAGTTATACCACCCGTAACATCTCCACTCGTGCTTGTGTTTTTTGCCTGAAACAACATTCATAACTAGATTTAACTTTTTTATAGTACTCTTAAAAGAATAAGGGACTTCCTGATTGTAAGCGATCTACAACACTCATAACCACCCCACACCGGAAGAATCTTGGGGATTTGGGTCTTCTACAATGTCATCATGCGAAGTGACAGCCTCCGTGGCGTAGTAGGCGAGTAGCCGGCTGTAAAACGTGAGGTCGTGGGTTCGATTCCCACACTAGGACAAATGTTTGTGTGACAGACATATATTTGTGTCCGGGGTCTGGGTGTTGTGAGACCATGCGTTTCTCGTACTACATGATACCCACAACACAAGACTCGTATCTTAGTGAGGGATCGGGGATATTTATTAAAAACTTAATGTTTGACATCAGTTTAGTGGTAGTGGTATTATGTACCGTGAGTGTGTCTGGTGTGTGGTTGTGCACGAGCGTGGTGGTGGCGTTGGCGAGCAGTTTGTTGAAGTTGGCCTTGTTCATGATGATCTTGACGGCGGGTCGGGTCCCTCCGCCGGCCGCCTTCGTCTTCGCCTTCATCGGGATCGTCTTCACCGGAGACATCACTTTACTCTCAGCTGGCAGTTGTACGAACTTCACCTGGAATTGACAACAAGAACACAAGTTCACAACTGATTACCCGATCATTTTTTATCCAGGCACGGAGCCGTGTAAGCGCAGTGCCGTCCAGTTATAGTATCAAGTAGCGAGAGACCTACTCAACACAATCATGCCGGCCTGCTGTGTAGCTTCACACTGCGCCATAGGAAGAAGGTGAAGAAGCGGTCTAGGGTAGCTTATGGAGAGTAAAGTCTATCCTTTTAACATTTTGATTTGACGTGTTGTGTGTTGCGTGTTGTGTGGTACCTGCAAGTCGTGCGGGTGTATGATCTTCTTGACGGGCGTGTTGTTGTGTTGCGGCAGCAGCAGCTTGTTGTTGAGAGTGAACACCTTCACCCCGGGCTTGGGCGGAGACTTGACCGGGGTCGCCGTCAGTACCACCGGGGAACCACCTACACCACCCGCGCCACTCACGCGGCTCAGTGTTGCCAGATCGTCGCTCTCTTTCAACATCAACTTGCCGGCATCTGGGTGGGATAGATAAAATAACTGGACATATTAGTATCATTCATGTAGTCTAGAGAAACAATAAATCTTATTAAAATATAGCTTATTTAGACGCGACGTTTACCTTCAGAACACTTCTATTAAGATAAACATGTTTATACTTCATCAATAACTGAGATTATCTGATGAAGATATATAATATGTTATGGAACTGTAACGAAATAATTTCATATGTATATACATAACCGTAAACGATTAAATACTTTTATGGTATCCATATCTAGATCCGAAATTGTATTCACTTGTATCTTGTCTCGCTACTTGATACTCTAGCTGGACGGCATTGCGCTTACGATTAGGTGCAGTGTGGTCACTGCATATATTCAGGATATACCTAGTCAGGTCATAAATTCTGTCACATGTTTAATATAAAATAATTGAAACAAGTTTATTCATTATGTAACCATTTATATACCAAAATGAACTTAACAAAACATAGATTCTTATAACACTAAAGTTTATTTAAAATGACCTCCGTGATTTTGAATACAGGCCTTCAATCTGCGCGGCCAGTTGTCTATCGCAGCACGAACGAGGTCCATGTCAATATCGGCGGCTGCCTTAATCAAGGATGTTTTGAGTGACTCCAAATTGGGATGAGGCTTTGAGCACGCCTTTTCCTCCAAGTGTTGCCATATCTTGTAATCTAACGGATTCAAATCTGGACTGGAGGAGGGCCAGTGTTCGTGCCGGATGAAGTCGATTTCACGCGCCGCCAGCCAGTCT
Source organism: Laothoe populi (assembly GCA_905220505.1). Taxonomy (NCBI): domain Eukaryota; kingdom Metazoa; phylum Arthropoda; class Insecta; order Lepidoptera; family Sphingidae; genus Laothoe; species Laothoe populi. Next base: position 21,366,284 of record HG992154.1, read on the forward strand.
TGTGTGCTCTTCGCTCTATAAGCTGGCGCCGAATCTTATTGGAATACCCAGTGCCTGTTATTGAACATGGTATGAGAAACAGGTTCCACAAGGTTCGTCAGGACTGTATTTTGATACACAACTGCATTCGTTTTTACACCTTTCTCACAAAAATGTACCTCTGTTAAGCCTCAATAAGAAACTCCCAACCATACCATGAGCGAGGATGGAAAATGACCTCGTTGGACACGCGGAATACGGTTGCTCGCTTCTTCACTACTGTGTGCGTACACCTTATCATTTTGTTTGTTGTAAATCTCTTCTACGGTAAAAAAATTTTCATCTGAAAAAAGAATTTCCCGATATTTTTTTCCCGCGTACCGCTTCAACAAAGCGCGGTATCTCTTCAATCTCAGGTCCATTAGACGAGCATTCAAACGATGTCCTGTTTTTCTTCGATATGCCCGAAGCCCTAAGTCTTCATTTAACACCCTTTTCACCGTGGTTCTGCTTAACCCCATCTGAAGGGCCAACAGTTTCTGCTTACGTTTGGGATTTCTTTGAATTCGCAACTTCACAGCTTTTATCACTGCTGGAGTCCTAACAGACCGAGGGCGACCACTTCTTGACCTGTCATCTATACTAGAGTCTTCATTATATTGTTTGATGGTACGATAAACGAATCTTTAGGTTATATTCAAACTTTTCAGTATGTCAAAAATTTGAATTGGCGCGTAACCGCAACGATGCAACGCAATTACTGCAACACGGTCTTCTTTAAGCGTCCACTCCATATTTAAAAATGAGTAAAATTCTAAAAAGTATACATTTTTATTTTCATGAACAATTTGAAATTCGAATTCAATAAACTTTTTTGTGGCCAGCATTCTAAAATAAAAGTTTTTACTGTGTGACAATACTTATGACCTGACTGTGTAATAAGGTGTGAGAGAGATGTGATGTGATGTGAGTACCGGAGAGTACGACTGTGCGTCCGCTCTGTATGGCGTTGAGTACTGTGCTGCCGTCGTCCGCGGGCAGCAGCGTGATGCCGTGCTTGCGCAGGAGCTGTGCCGCCGCGCCATCACCCCCACCACCACCACCCCCGCCCGCACCCCCACCCTCGCCCGAGCCCGCCTGCACATACAACACACAACTAATTTTACGGATTCTATCGCGGTTCATTTAGCTTTTTTAGCCTTACGTTTCGAAAGCTTTACAGCCTTCATGGTAACGGGGTAGACTGTGCTTTCGAAATGTCGAGACTAAAAAAGTTTAATAAAGCGCGATAAAAACCATAAAATTAGTTTGATTTCAACATATATTATTATTTATTATTAACAATATTCAATAGTGAGAAGTGATCCTTGCCATTAAGCAACTAATAGAAGAGACAAAGAGAATCTTGCAAAAGGGGAAATGACGGACACAATATTACAAATAACGAAGTAGTTTTATTAACCATTGTACTTTTAGTATTCTCGTACACATTGGTCCTTCGAGCCGGAATTAAACCACTATAGTGTTCTAGTCTAGCACATTACTATACTAGCATACAAATATTATAGACATTTATTATTTACTTACCTCTGTTACTGGCTCTGTCTTTATAAAGGTGTTTCTCTCTTGTTTATGTTGTTTTAAGGTGGTATCTTCTGTTATTTCTAGAAAAAAATGTGATCATTATGAGATTGTAAACACAAATTTGGCTAAGTTCTTCCTAGTTATAAGAAAGAGTCATGGCATAGATTACTAACTTTGTACTGTTTCGAAGGTCCGTGTCTGCGAATTTGTCGTTTCAGGCATTTGATCTGAAAGTGTTATATATTATTTAAAATAATATATTTTTCTTTATATCGTAACTACAGTAGGTATAGATAATGAGAACATACTGAAGGCTAATACCATTTCATATCGATCTATGCTTAATTTTATTTAACTGTGTGTGTTGTGACCTGCTTGTAGCGCGCGCACGGAGCGCTGTGCCTCGCGGGCGCGGGCGGCGTCGTCTAGCGCGCGCGTCACGAGCGCGTGCCCGGCGCGTACGGCGAGCGCGCGCGCTGTGTGCCCGAACTTGTCGGTGAGCGCTACGTCGGCGCCGCGCCGCGCCAGCACCGTCGCCGCCGGCACGTGTCCGCGCGCCGCCGCCCACTGCAGCGGCGTCATGCGCAACATGTCTCTACCGACAAACACACAACACGATACACAATACATGATACAATACCTACTACTCACTACACGAACACGGTGCATCTTGGACACCAATTTAATATCAATATAACCTTATATTGTAGTTGCTTCAAACTGAGCTTTACCAAAAACAATAATAAATTAAAAACAAAATAAAAAGAAGGAAGACTCTTTTGAGTAGTTGCATATGATGTATACATGTACATGTGACATCTCACCTTTCTAATAAGCAACATTAACATTACAGCCTGATCAAATAATTCGTCTATTAATTGCAGTAATTGTTTGTAACGAAGAATAATTATTTTAATAAAAATTGTATTTTATTTAATTAACACTAGGTGTTCGATTTCATTCGAAAACCAAAATCGCGCTCATTGCTCATATCAAATAGCGCTCACTTCCCCGACTTCATGTTACACACTTCCGTCCCTTTTCACGAAATCACTCCCAGAATGATGTTAAACAGCAATAAAAATGGGGACAAATATCTAATAATAAAATAAATAATAGCTAAAATAAAGTTCAGTAACTTCTTAACTGATAATATATCACAGTATTTAAGCAATACAGAATCATAATTGATGGTACGGTTACCTGCAGTCTATGGCAGCTCCGAGGTCGAGCAGCAGCTCTATGACGGCGGTGTGTCCCGCGTACGCGGCGAGGTGCAGCGGCGTGCGGTCCACCTTGGTGCGTGCGTCACGTGACACGCCGGCGCGCGCGAGCACTGCGCACGTGTCCGCGTGACCCGCGCCCGCCGCCAGGTGCAGCGCCGACGTGCCCAGCTATGCACCCAACATATCACACGTGACAAGGCACTGCCTCAATCTGAGGCACGTACTCTGCGCCCCGCCTCGATATAGGCAATGACAAATACTTGATACCAAAATGGATAGGTATACCACACCTCAATTTTAATGCTTATACTAGGCACCGTATAGGTAGGTGGTTTTTATTAGAATATTGAAAAAAAGAATGACTTGCGTTTTAAGATGTTACATACAACACTTATTTTTCTATATGTTTAATTAGTCTTTTTGATAACTATTTTGCCTTAGCAATACATTTGCAAGCGGCTGGTGTGATCGCATTGCCAGTGAGACACAAAATGGCTCTAAGAGGCAGTAGATGAAGTTGCTTTCTCCTCGGCAACAGTCCACTCACCCAGTCCGTGGTGAAGGGCGCGCCCTTGGCCATGAGGTCGAGCACGGCGCGCGTGTCTCCGGCCCGCGCCGCCACCAGCAGCCTCCGCCCGAGCTCCGCGCCGCCGCCCCGCATGCCCCCCACACCACCGGCACCAGCACATGTGCTCACCGGTGACTCCGCCTAGATAGTATCATAATCATTTGACACCAACAATTTATATTATTTTAACTCGAATTTTAGGTAAATTCGTTTGTTTATGCCAAGTGGCTTAAAATGTGGTTATTTATTTGCAATAAAAAAACTTTACATTGCTGGTGTCGCTTTATTTCTTTGTTATCATAGCTATGTACAAAAATGTAAATAAAGTTCAATAAGTAATTCCTTTATGATTTACCATTAAGGCGTGCAATGCAAATACATGTTACATTATCCACTTCATTACAATTACTTGAACTAGAACAATAATCTGAATAATATGACAAGAAACCAATACAGAATGAATAATTGGCTACTGCCACATACCATGGCGTAGTGTGAAGAAGTTACACACTACGCCATGATGGCATGATTGTGATGAGTAGAGAGGGATAGTGTCTCTCGCTACTTGATACTTTAACTGGACGGCACAGCCCTTACCATCAGTTGTAGTGTGGTAAATTTGTCGTGCCACGATAAAAAAAAACATTATAACATGTCCAAGTAGGTATGTATATACTTGATTCAAAATAATTTATATTCATCAAATGTATGTAAAAAAATTACATATGAACTATTCATTTTTTTTTACTGAAAGCATTTCCAAAGATGTAGAAGAAATACATCATATAATTCAATAATAATAATAATAGGTACTAGCCCTGTATTAAACATTGTCCCACTGCTGGGCACGGGCCTCCTCTACTAATGAGAGGGGTTAGGCCTTAGTCCACCACACTGGCCTAATGCGGGTTGGCAGACTTCTCATACCTTCGAAAAATTCTCAGATATGCAGGTTTCCTCACGATGTTTTCCTTCACCGTTGAAGCAAGCGATAATTAACATTTTAATACACACCTAACTTTAGAAAAGTCAGAGGTGTATGCCACTTGGGTTTCGAACCTACATCTTTCGTCTTGGCAGTCCGTACCGCAACCAACTAGGCTATCGCTGCTAATATTCTAATCATAGATACTAAATAAACTTATAAACTATGGGTATATTTTTTACAGAGATATAGTTTTAATTTATATTATATTCTCACACATCCCTTTTAGAGGGTAGAAAGAAGTTATCAGAGCTATGGGCTTAACAGGTAAATAAATAAGTACCTTCATGACAATATCTTTTATCAAACTCTACATACCCTAGATTACGTCTTAAATGAGTGTAATAAAAACTTACAGATATAATCTGAGGCCCACTAATATGCACCACCACATTGTCCGTGCATAAATCGGTAGTCATGGTTATTCATCTGAAAATTACAATATTAAACATTAATAATTGTTTTTTAGTACACACAATATCCATACATAATACAAATAGATGCACCAGTCCTACGTAATCAGCTTGTTCGCATTTTTGTGCCTAATAATTACTGCATTACTCGAACCATTTGTTATTCTCAGTACCCACAGCAGAATTGTTGCCAGAGTAACGTCTCCACAGCCTCACACACTGATTGCTGAACAGATTTCTGGACTCAAATCCAGAGTGTGACATATGCAAGTGACAGGCGTATATTTTTGTTCAAATGCCTGAGGTTTTGCGATTATGGAGTATGAATGATACATTTAATGATTATGAGTGTGCACTCATGGTTTAACAAGCTTATTTCTAGTGCTAGTTGCACCTCTACCTGTCACTGCAGGGATACACGCTTATAAAGAAAATATATACAGCATGTTGTAGGAATACCACACACTCTCATACACTCACATTGAAGCATAAAGTTTCAAGCGTAATACACATACTAAAATTATATTGTGATCCAAGTGTTGAAACATATTTGAAACTGTATTTGTAAAAAGCTTTATTACCCATGCATTTAAGATAGACCTTATTATATGGATTTGTAGGTCAGTTTTCTTTATTTTTAATGTTTTAACATGGGTCTGTTAGTTGATATTATCTTTGGGTAAAAATTTACCTATTTTAGAATTTACCTACTGAAATTGATACTGTAGCATATTCTTAACAACTTTCTTTCAGGGTGTAAGTTTATTTTATTGCATTATGTACATAACTGAACTGAGTATAGCAATAAATACACCCAACAGTCACACATAAAGTTCTGACCCCACACTAGGTGAAACCTGTATTGTGGGTATCAAGAACTACAAGGGACTACAGTCCCACAACACCCAAACCCAAAACAACTATCTATTTGTCTCGGTGTGGGAATCAAACCCACAGCCTCTTGTTTCACAGCCGGCTTCTGCTGCTGTGAAACAAGCCTGCTGTGCCACGGAGGCAATGGTTTTATATATTTTCACCCATGACTTGGATTCAGTGAGTGCACATACACCCCCTGCTATGAAACAAAAACAATGTAACCACTACATTACCACAAATAAATTACACATAAAATTTAGAAAATATAATTTAAAATTAAATATATACCGAATACAAGTAGATTATTGACTCTTATTTGCTATCATGGACATATGAATAAAAAACAAAAAATGTATTTTTTAAGTTGATATTTGTGTATCTGCACCTGAAAACATTGCCAACGTACATAAGTCTTCAAATAACATAATTCTATTAACATGAAGATAATTTTCAGTTGCAAGTACATATTCATACTTTTAATTATTTTTAATAATTAAAAGATCAATTTATATTACAGTTTTTTAAAATCAAAAGTCTATAAAAGGATTACATAAAATATCTGTCTATAAGAATAAATAATATAAAATCTTCTATAAGAATTAAGACATAAATTTATCAAGGAAAATATAATCTCAAATGTGTGAGTGAAATTTGTTCTTATTCACACTATATTGTTCTGATAAGAGTACCTAATGTGTTATATATAGTAATGTTTTATTACTCTTAGTTTTCTCATCATAGTTTATATCATTTATGAATCATATTCTTCAAAGTACATGAGAAGGTATTTCAGTGTTGAGTATTACTTTGACATTTAGATATTAGCGTTATCATAGTAGTGAAGCACCCCAGTGACCTCAACGCTTTGTAAATGAAGACATTTGAATAACACAAGTCGAGATTACATTTCGCGCTTCTGCGCCAATACTATTGATCGAAAATAACAGGATAAGGATGTCAAATATATCGTCAGAACCATGCCTTTCGACCGCCATAACACACACTTCCTTTTCCTGTCTTGACGGAAGTGATAAATTAGTGTGCTTATTTTTAACAATATGTTATAAGTACCTCACTATAGCGGTTACTTACCGAAATATAGATCAGCTTATTAGCAATATATCTTTTAGTTACCGCTCCATATTGATTATATACACCTAAATGTGTAAACGTCAACAGATTTCCATACTTTTTTGTGAAAGGTTGTAACATTTATCTACCGCGAAAATAAATGTCAAAGTCAAATTTGACAACTTATGATAACTTATTTGCCATAACTTGTTTTACCTACTATTTTTATTAAAGTAACATTATTATACCTATTTAAAATGTGTTTAACTATATTTATGATTCTGTTTAGGCTATTTTCTCAGAAAATAGTGTTTATTCTTATTTTCTAGGTTATTAGATAGTTTGTAAATGTTGGTAGCAAGTGTCATTTATGTAGTGCTGCCAACTTCTAAGTTCTATTACTCCAACCGACCAAAAATCGACTTTTTACGCCACCCAATATAACAAAATAAGATACTAGAGTAGCAGTAAAATAAAAAAATGTTTACGTTTTGAAATACGTTTGAATATAAAAAAATCAAAAGAGTCAAGTGTTGACATAATAAGATCGTTGATTGTGTTTGTTTGGTTACTAAAATAATTAATACCATTGTACTAATTAAAACAAACGAAATCATCAAAATACACTAGACCGATAGATGGATTCACCCAGGGGGGTGTCACTTAGAATAAAAAGGAATTTCGTCTATGGTCACATTAAGCTGTCAGAAGTTTTCTTTCTGCAAATTTTAGATGACTCTGTAAACAATAATCTAAAATCATCGGAGAGCTAATTTTTAAAGAGATCCAAAACATAATTAATTTGTATATTTTTAAGCAAATATTCATACTAGATAAACTATTGGCTAAATAAAACAAAATATTTAATTATTAGTTTTCAAAACCATCTGCGTAAAACTCTCTTATTTTGACGTCACTCCGAGTACCAATTTTTTTTCAACGAATGTATCTATAATTGCTACTTAAATCTGAAATTTTTAATAATAGTAGAAAAAATATATATATTTTCGTTGCATTAACAATATTTTAAAAATATTTCTCCTTTGAAATCAATGGATTACAATTATTTTAATATATTTGAACTAATAAAATATCATATATGTATATAATTTGACCTAATAGTAAATTAGTGATATTGTTTAAATTTTGAAGTTGATTTTCTAATTTTAGTAAAGCCTTTTTATATTTTATAACTATTAGTTTTAGTACTAAGCTACTAAAGCCCAAACCACGGTGTTTACTACTAAATATTTATTTTCTCATATTTTTTTTCTAATATCGCATTCTCTTACAAAAAGTAATAAGCTATTTTTATAAAATATATCATTCGTTTATTAATTTCATTCATAATTTAATTAAATATTCAAATATTTAATTAAATTATGACTACAGACGAAATTATATTTGTGGCACTTTGTGGTAGAATATTGCCGTAATAAGTGGCAATTTTAAGTCATTTAAATTCGTTTGACGTTTCCTTTTCCACTTATAAAGTTTCTAATTGCTGGTGGTTTGTTTTGTTGAAATTTCCCCTGATTTTTAACCGACTTCAAAAAAAAGGAGGAGGTTCTCAATTCGACTGTATGTTGCTTTTTTTTTTTTTTTTTTTTTTTTATGTTTGTTACCTCGTTTCTCTGTACTGTGTGAACCGATTTCGACCATTCTTTCTTTGATTGAAAGCTGGTGCTTGTCATTTGGTCCCATAAAAATATGGTGAAGATCTGATGAATATCTTCGGAGCTGGAGAGGGTAACTCCTTAAAATTAAGTAGTATTCCAGTGGTTCTTTTTGCATTACGTTCATTATAAAAGTTAAGTTTCAGTGAGAGAGGGTAAAAGGGGTGGGGGTGAGGGAGGGGGGTGATAAAATTAAAATACACGTAAATTCTAATATCTTCAGCAGCTTTTAACCGATTTTATATAATTTACCACTAAAAAGCAAAAAATAAATTATTACTTTTTAAATAAAAATTAAACCGCCTTCAAAAAAACCCAGACACAACTAAAAAGCAAAAAATAATTGGTTACATTTAAATCAATTAGTTATATGCAATTTAAATCAATTATTTGGAGTCGGTGCCAGCCAAAACATGGAAAAAACAGAATAATCAGGCATACAAAAAAATATAAAATAGATCCAGACTTGGTTTTTATAAATCTAAAAGTAAAGAAAACAACACCGGCACCGACTCCAAAAATAATTGATTTAAATTGCATATAACTAATTGATTTAAATGTAACCAATTATTTTTTGCTTTTTAGTTGTGTCTGGGTTTTTTTGAAGGCGGTTTAATTTTTATTTAAAAAGTAATAATTTTTATTATTTTAACGATTTGGCTTTTCACGGACTCGATAACTCTGCTTTATATATATTACACCCTCGGATTCACTTTTGGATTGGATTTCTCTATCGCATCACTCTGCTTTCAAAAAGAAATTTTGGTGGATGGAAGGAGGATGCTATTTGGATTCACTGGGCTTGGTTAAAATAGAACATAAGAAGAAGTCTAAAAATGCTACTTTGGATGTGTTATTGACGGTAAGTAAACATAAAAATTTTGTTAAAAGTTTGGTGACCGCTATCGACGCTATAGTAACTTGGTCTTCATTATTTTCATTCAAAACTCTGCGGTATAATACCTATTATAGTGGTATCTAAAGATCGCTCACTTTATATATCAGTTTATTTTTATATAGATTTGCATCAAATGATATATTAAATTATTCCATTTTAAATCATAAGATAAAATCTAAAAAGTAATTAAACTAAATTTAAAAACATTGTGTTTAGGCACATATTAATTTTTTTAAGTATAGAAGTGAGTGACAAATTAGAATATAATATATCTTTCGAAATATCAAAATAAAATTTACTTTATGCTATTTCAGGTACACTCCATTCATTGCTGAGACCTATCAGTTACAAATATGAGGGATGGCAAAATGAAATATAAATGGAAAAGTATTCATAATGAAAGTACATTCAAAAAGGGAGATATGGATTATGTTACAGACATTTTTAATAATGTTACAAATTGGCCAGTAGAAGGTTAACAAAAAATGATGTGCCAACATTAAAAATTGGTAAGCATTTTTGCTGTCATATTTTAATAATGAATACAATAATATGCAATACTCATTAACAAAACTGAAAGCACATTTTGTAAAAATAATTATATAAAGATAAAATTATTTTTATATAAATTTAATAATTACTTTTAATTTGATTTTAATATGGATTGAAGAAAATATGTGATAGTTGTTATTTACTTAGTCAGAGCAATAATAACTATGTACATAATATTTTTGCTGTGGTTACTTTCAAGCACGAAAGAACAAGTAGACAATAACACTAGTTAAATCTTATTTTGGACACCGGAGTTCAACAATATGTACACCTGGATTTATAACACAAGTTTTTTTTCATTTAGTAGAATACATATTTTAATATCCTTCCAGGGCAACATACAACTCATCAACCTAGTCACAATATGCCTGGTTCATCATCACATCCAGACACAGGTATTTATATTCAATGTTATACCAACTTCAGTAGTTTTTTATGCTACTTATGTTTATTTATATGTCTTTGGGTATGACGCATCAGACTTCAACAGCCATCAACCTCCATAACCATCTTACAGGAAAGCAACTGACCTGGTTTATGACACTGAAGCAAACGCAGATTAAGCATTCATAACATAATATTAAATTAAAACTAGAACAATAACCAAGAAAATTTAGGCATTACCAATGATAATCAATACACTATCTTTGTCAAATATTTTTTCTATATTCCATTTTCTATAATATTTTATTAATATGTATGTATTAATTCTGTTCTAGGACCAACCTTAGCTCCTAAACAGTGTATTGTGTCTACAACTACGTCAGTGGACCCAGATGCTGTTACTTTAGGTATGTTTTTAATAAAGCAAATTTAAATCTAACTTTGCAACAAATATATTATAATTTGTTGATATGTTGTACATCCAAATGAATTTGTTAAAAATTTATTTAAGAATATTACAAAGAAATTTAAGCTCTATTCAAACCATCCTTATATTTTTTGCGATAACAGAATATTTAATGCATTGCTGTTATTGGCAAGTTATACCCTTAAGTAAAAAAAGTCTGTATTAACCACAATATTAAACTAAGAGACGTTGCCATTTTGCTATCGCTTATTGTTACTCTATTTTTAAATTTAATGTCTCTTATTAACTGGAATTTTGTTATTCATTTTATTTTATAGATTATAATTATATTTTTTTTCTTGGTGCATAATATTTGATAATCCTCCATACTACTCTTCATTTAATTTAATATCGCTATATTGGCACTATTATATTAGACTTAACTAAATTTATACGAGACCGCACCGAAAAATCAATCCTTTTATTATTAAGGAATTCCTTTTTCTATCTCTACCTTTATCAGGTCTCCACCAAATTTAAATAGGATCATCTAGAAAATATTTTTTGTGAAATAAAAAGATTCATCCAAATCAGTGTTTATATATTGAAGTATTAATACTAGGATAATTCAAAATAAATCAATTTTTTTTCAAATGTCTCAAACATTTGTTTCTCGTTACTTATGCTTTAAACAAATTTATGTCAAAAATTGAGCTCTGAATATTAATTTTAAAAGGTCCATCATCAAATTTAATATTTTCCCATTCATTTAACGTGGAAAAAGATTTTAGATTTATTTCGCCTACATTATAAACAATTATTGTCTTTCAGCCTTTAATTATCTATGATTATAGAACACCCTGAACTGAACCAAATTGTGTGGATCGCATAACTAGTAATCTCAGTGCGGAGATCAAACCCGTGACCTCGTTTCACAGTCGGCTTTTAACCTACTATTTTTTTTAATTCTGGCACATCATAGTTACCACACTGTGTATGATGGTAAGGGCAGTGCCGTCCAATTAGATTATCAAGTAGCGAGATATAATCTATCCCTCCTTACTTAACAGTATCACTTTGTAACTATACCATTTACAAATATTCTAATTATCTTTTCAGGAGGAGAAGGCCGAATTATAAATGAACATAATTATAGTCTTAAACATATACCCAGGTGGAAACCGGTCTACAAAACGCATATATATTAATATTTGAAAAAAAGTCATAATTATGTTGGTTGCGCTAAAGAGGGAAATTGTTTAAACAGCAACTACTCAGTGCTGAAAAGTTGTCAAATAATTTAGAATTACCATAAAATTACAAAGATTATGTCAAATAGGCGCTGTTCTTTTCTCAAGTGCAATTACAGGCAAAAAAGAATGTAAAGGGAAGACGATTCTCTTTCGAGCAATGTGGTCGGCAAACCATGGCTCGCGAGCTCTACGTGGTGCTTTGACTCCTCGGCTACGGCTCTTCCACAAAATGTTTAGTGTAGGCGCAAATTACCAAATTTGATTTAATTTACTGTTAGTTAAACAAAGACTTATTTGACAAAGGCAAGCTTGAAAATGTACTTTTAATCCTAATAATTTTCGTAATAATGTCTTCTACTAAAGGAAAGCTGAGATAGAAAAATGGCTCCTTGAATAAATTTCAATTGTGTATTTTCTATAGTTGGCTCTTGTTGATGATAAGTTTGCCGACCGCTGCTTTAGAGGAATATTTATTGTCTTTGTCCTTGTATAAAAAGAGTCCAAAAGTTATATATTACTTCTATGCAAATATTTTACTTGGCCGTTATCTAACTAACAAAGAACTAGGGTACGATTATTGAGCCAAATTATAACAACTTCTGGAATAAACCCTATAATTTTCGAAAGTTAAAAAAGTCACTTCTTGAATAAGAAAAGATTGATCAATTTTGTAGTCTCATGTTTGACGAAATGTTGATAACGCCACAAGTTTCTGATGATCCATACAGAGATGAATTTATTACAAGGATTTGTTTCAAATCAAAAATGTTCTTTTTCTTATCTCTGGTGTTTATGATACAAGGTAATTTTGATCAGTCTTTAGCATATTATTTTACTATTGGATCCGTTGGTAGTTTCTAAAACATGCGACGTCTCAGAAATACCTATGGTCTATATCAAACCCAATTAAAAAATATATAATATTTTTATTTGACTTGTATTTCATAGAATAATATTTAAATAATAAACCTAAAAACAATTATAAATACATGATAGATTAATAAGGAAATCGCTAGTGTATTGATGATTCTATGTGTACAAAAGCTGATATGCTTTCTGTATATTGTTTTTTTTCTTTCTCCTTTCCATTTTAATGTACTGACTTGTCATAAGAGCTATGTAATTGCTTATATGATTAATAAACGAGTTCATTTCATTTCAATGTATTAAATAAGATAGAGCTTGCAATATTAATACATATAAAACTGTAGTTGAACATTTAATTGATGCAGAGTTTGTAATAGTCAGTACAATATGTGACCAAGCTCCTATAAATTTCAGTGCCATAACAGAATTGGTTAATGAAATTAAGGCTACATATTTGCGGAAGGGAAAAGAATGGCGTCATGACATGGTACGTATTAAAAGCCGAATTATAATTCCGTTGTATGACGTACCTCCTAATAAAAGGCATTCGAAACAATTTACTAAGGACCTACTGTTATATGCAACCGATTCTGATATATAATGCTATAAATTTTAATTCTTGTAATGTTTGACAATTCCTTTTATTATTTAATTGTAGTTGTATAAGAAATAAGTGCTTACATAGTACCAATGTAAATATACCAATATGTTTACTAAAATTATTTTTAAAGTACCATCATCAGGGCATTAAAATTACTGATTTTTACAATTTTCAACAGTGCTACTATAAAAGTTATCATGTATTTGTTTTTTCACGAGATAATATACAACTGAGGTATTTACTATAATGCTATTTTAAATTCTACAATGATATTAGCTTTTTCTTGTTGTCTGTTGTGCATTCTTCTTTCATTTACTTATGATCATATTTGTGATACGTTAATGTATAATAAATTGATGTGTACTTAATTATTGGTCTTTAATTCTGATTCAATGTCCTATTCTTTTTCAAATCTTTTGTACTGCAATATGTATAGTATAGTACCAAATGTAGAAAAATGCTGCCATCTCTTATCTGCAAGTTGAACTAATCATATAACTTGGTTGGCAAAAAAAACGTGCGAGTAGTACCTCTATTTCCGTATGTAGTATAATACTCTTTGGATTCACCCTTCCAGAGAATGCTTCAAAACCACCAAACCTCTCTGTTTGAAACACTGCATCTATGTTTGAACACTTTGAACCATAGCCTTTTTTTATTTCATTCTCTCTATAAAAGAGAAGGCAAAGGTTCTCCGCCATGCAGCCTTGTCTGTCGTTATTTTTCCAAATCTGAGAAATAGGCTATTTGACAACATTGAAAATACACTGCAAATTGTGGTCATCCTGTTAGACAATAGCTTAAAAAACCATATTTCACTTAATTTCAAACAAAATAATGTATATTTTTTGCAATTAAACGTAATAAAATACAACATTTTTTAAAAAAATTATATGAGATGTGAACACTCTGTGATTGGTTGCAACTCTGGTGACGTCACATGCAAGTAAACATAGTTTCTTCGATTAATTTTATTTCGCGTTTTATGTTTTATGGGTGATAAATTGTATTGTTGATCTATTTTTGAAGCAGTTTTATGATAATTGTTGATAAAACAATTATCATAAAACTTAGCTTTGCTTATCATTATTAGCTTGTTTACTTGCATGACGTCACACGTGTCATATGATCAGCGCCATTACAGAAACAGCGTTTTTGCCGCGGTTTTGGAGATTTAAACTTTAACATTGATTTTTATTAAAAATACAGTAGATTTCCCGGAAATATCAATATAGTGTGCTTATTATGTAATAATTATTTAGTTTTAAATAATTTTCGAAAATTAGTCAAATAGCCTATTGAAAATCTTCTTCTTCTCTGGTTTTTAAAAGTCAAAAGACCAAAGCCATGTCCGATATTTTTCCATTCTGAAGGCCGAAGCCATGTCTGTAATAATCACAATTCAAAATGCCAAAACCATGTCTGAAATGGTCACAATTCAAAAGGCCAAAGCCATGTCTGAAATAGTCACAAATTAAAAGGCCAAAGCCATGTCTGAAATAATTTTTTCACTTATTAATCACAATTAAAACGTTACATCACAATCTAGTGATGGTCGTCTCGAGTTGACTCGAGTTGCGCTTAGATCGAGTTGAATTCTTCCTAACTCGAGTTGGATTGCTGCCGTAAATGAAGAAGCGAACTAATTGACGCACTCACTGTCTCATTCTTATTTACGCGCAGCGATCATTTGTGTATGACTATATTCATTAGGCTAGACTACCTCGGTGGCGCAGTTGTAATTGCGCATACGTAACGACTGCTGTGCTGAGACCTCGAGTTCGAGCACCAGGTCGGGTAAAGTGATATTATATTGGGTTTTTCTATTTAGAAATACTCAGTATCAGCCCGGAGTGTGCCCGGTATAGCGATAGGCTCGCCCCCTATATCACACTATGACCGAAATTCGGCGAAAAGTGGGTGTACTGGTTCCCTCTGCCTTCCCATTCGGGGATTACAGGCGTGAGTGTACATGTATGTATTCCACATAAACCTTTACCGGTTACTTCTATTTTAGTCAACTTCACAAAAGAAGGTGCTTACCCTTTACGCGATTTTTTAACGCTCTGTATTGAGGGATTTGAATGACTATTTTTATTTAGGGCTTAATTCAAGGTGCTATATTTATATTTTGATTCAGATTCGATGACACAATATTGGAGAAAGCCACCAAATAAAAATCGCAAAGTAATTCAGCTTTATTGGTTTTAAAAAAACCTGAATAAAGGTTATATGGGGAACCCATAACTTCCCAAATTAGGGGCATATTATTTTATATTAATATTATTGTTTTAATAATGAATGAAAAATAACGTGTTTCGGCTCTTTGAACAAAATTATGCGAGTTTATATGTTTGTTACTTTTAGAGTTCTAAGGAGTTGACTGATTGGATTGAAATTCTAAATGATGTCACTTAAGTAGGTGTATCCTTAATAAACACGTAGGTTAATTACTTCCAATGCTAGTAAAACATATTAGAAAAAAAGAAATACAAAATGTGAAAGCTAAAAGCTTCAGCAGCTTTAGATACTGAATTTTAACCGACCTCATTTATAATGAAACCAATCGAGTGGAATAAACGCCACATTTAATGTGGAATATTTATCATATTAAGGAGAAGTGTAAAGAGTATGCAAAAACGTGGTAATGCTTACACCGCTCGCACCGCAGAAAACAATATGTTCGCAAATTTTATACAAATTTTTCCAACTTTATCCTTGCTTTCAAGTGATATTTTTTTAGCACCATTCTGGGTTTCGGGTAATTTATGACCACAACAAACGGCGGCATATATTTGGATATACTCGGATACCTGTAAATATTATACGTTTAGAGTATTTGAACACGGATCCCTATGAGAACTTTTTAAAGACTGTAATAATAACTTTTGTCAAAGACTATAATAATATACAATATACATGTAAGTATAATTCATTGTTTTTTTTTTCAAATAATTTTATCGAAAATTGAGTACACACACACATACACTCACGCCTGTAATCCCCGAAGGGGTAGGCAGAGGTGTAACTAGTACACCCACTTTTCGCCGAATTTCGGTCCCATAATGTGATAGGGGGCGAGCCTATTGTCATACCGGGCACATTTTCCAGACTCCGGGCTAATACTGAGGAATTTCTAAATAGAAAAACCCAATTTCACTTTACCCGACCCGGGAATCGAACCCGAGACCTCAGCACAGCAGTCGTAACGCATGCGCAATTACAACTGCGCCATCGAGGCAGAAAATTCGAAAATTGAGTATTACATATTAATTTACTTACTGAATATTTTAATCTTATACGTTGTAGAGGCTCTTGGGTTAAATAATTGATTAGAGTGTACCGATGATATCCACATTGGGTCCAGTTAGTCTCGCGGATGTGTGTGCGTAGGTACATATTATGTGTGTGTGTAATTTAATTTATTGTTATCAATTTCATAATGCTTTCGTTAGTATTACATACACTCACGCCTGTAATCCCCGAAGGGCTAGGCAGAGGTGTAACCAGTACACCCACTTTCCAACGAATTTCTTCCTTAATAAATAGAAAAAACTCAATATCACCTTACTCGACCGGGAATCGAACCCGAGTCTTCATCATAGCAGTCGTAACGCATGCAAAACTACAACTGCGCTACAGTGGCAATCATCGTTAGTATTAATTGTTAATAATTTGCTATGTATCTGTGTCCTTCAGTAACTACGCGATTATGTTTTGAATGTTACATGGTTTGGTTCCTAAAACATTTCCAGTTTAAGCGAAAAGCATGCCAAACCACAAATCACGTTTAACCTTCGATATAATGTACCTATTTGCAACGTCACCGAATGACGCTTTAAGATATTCTGCGAGAACCTAGCTGTGTCATTACGGGCACCGGGGCACGCCCGCGCCGTATAAATACATCTATAAGGGATATATCTCGTCTGCTCCATACATTCATGACAGCGATATTCTCCTCCATTTTAGGGCTGATTACAAAGGCTCAAGTGTCCATCGACAGCCGCGCCCTGAATACTAAAGTGCGTCCTTCGATTTTTGGAAATCGCTTACGATGTTGGCAATGATCTTACCTTAGTCCTTATTACTGTTTGACTCTAGGCTCAGAGCTAGTGATATGAATATAAAACTTTTGTGAAACTGTTTGAGTATTCTATTTTTGAAAAAAATATCTGCCAGTTGATTTTTTATAACCTTTTAGGCATTTATTGGCTCTTCATTTATTCATTGTGTTAACACCTCAAAAAATTTCGTTTGTGGATGCTATTATGATATATTTGGGATTATAAATAGGTTATATCGCTTGTCTGCCTCGTTGGCGCAGTTGTTACGACTGTTGTGCTGAGGTCTTTGGTTCGATCCCCGGGTTGGGTTAAAGTGGTATTGGGTTTTTCCATTTAGAAATTCTTAGTGTCAGCCCGGAGTCTGGAATTGTGCCCGATATGGCGATAGGCTCGCCCCCTATCACATTAAGTGACCGTAATAAATTCAGCGATAAGTGGGTGTAGTGATACCTCTGCCTACCCCTTGGGGGATTATAGGCGTGAGTGTATATGTATGTATAATGTATACGTATACATTATACATATTTATATCGCGTGCCGCTGCATCCACATGCGCCGAGCCACGAGCCGCAAGCGATGAGCGACGAGCCACGGGCTCCTAACATAATCTACTTTGCATCCGTAATCGTTACCGATGGCCACATACGTCTTAGAAGCGATTCTCTCTTACAGTATTTTCTCTTGGTGCTTTTATTTTACATTTACTGTTGTAACACATATGTGTTACAACTGGATAGTTTTGCCACATTCGTAAACATCAAACTCTATGTCACATGTTGAAACTCAGCAACAATTTGTTGTTTTATTTGTAACATATGGGGATATACGTAGTTTTTAGCTAAAGAATATGATCTGACTATAATATTTATTTACAATGTTTTTTTTATACTGGCACGGCACTGCACCTGATGGTAAGCGCAGTGCCACTTATACTATAGACAGTAATCAGAAGGCCGCAAAACGGCCAAACATCCATAGGCCAATATCCATACCAATACTATAAATGCGAAAGTAACTCTGTTTGTTGTTTGTTACCTTTTCACGACTAAACGGCTGACCGGATTGTGATGAAATTTGGCAAGGAGATCGATTATATCCCGGAGAAGAACATATGCTATCTTTTTTCTCAAAAAACAACCTTGAAAGGGGTCAAATAGGAGTTCAAAATTTGTAAGGGAAATCCATAATTCTTCGACTTAGGGATCTAGAAATTCATATTTAGGCTTTTGGTAAAGAAATACATGTTTCACATTTTTTCTAAATAATCCCTAAGGGGGTAAAATAGGGGATGAAATTTTGTATGATAATCCTTCATTTATTAAGTTAAACGCATGAAAATTCGTATTTTGTATAATATACACACATATATTTTTCTCCTAAACATGACCTCCATGCGGGCCGAGCCGCGAGCAACAGCTAGTTTTGTTATATCTAAGTAGTGAACGCTTGTTAAAGCAAGATAAGTAAATCTGAATTAGGTGCATACTGCTATAGTGTTTATACATTTTATTGTCATATTGTCCACTAATAACAAGACTAACTAAAACTGATTCACACTAAAAATGATTCACAACTCATAAAAAAATATCCATAAATGTCTTGGTAAGTTTGTTTTTATGTTAGTTACCTACATTTTAATGGCTAAATCACTGAACCGATTTTGGCAAAATTTGATATTTAGAAAGCTGAAACTTAGGGACGGATATAAGCTATTTTTTGACAATTGAAAATTTGCCATATCCAGCTGCAAGCATCCCGCTCGCTGAATTACTTGATATTTTGTGTCTAGTATTTTTTATTTATTTTTATTTTAATTGTTGTATTCATTCTGGGTATGTCAAGCTCGCTAAAGTGTCTGTGCTTGCGGCGGCGCCATGTGCCAGGTCGGTCTCTTCCCTGTAACATGGTTGAGGAGACCGATGGCTGACACATGCGTTATTACTCGTGAACGGGTGCGGCTCGTGTGGACTGGTCTGCTCACACTGTTTCAGTAAGGACCAAGTGCTTTAAGAAATCGAGATTTTCATCACTCTCACGACGGTCATGTGCGGCACTAGATCTTGTAATGAGTTTTATTTCACAATATTTCATAAGGCGACATAACATACATTGAGCTGCTCTTATCTCAGGTAATTTAACTTAAATCGTATATTAATTGAATGACCAAATATTGTTAACCGGTGTGAAAAGAGCAACGCTAGAGTTTCTTGCCCGTTCTTCTCTAGCGAGACTGCATTTCGAACTGGCGGTAGAGTGATAAAATTGTCTGAATCTAAATGATGTATATTATATGGATTCAATAAATATTTGATTTTGATTTGAATGTAATGAAGTCGAGAGAGAATAGCACGCACGTCTGCACGCATGCACGAACGTACGCACGCACGCACGCACGCCTCTACAGCCGCTAGTACGCACTCCCGCCGCGCCGCCTGTAGGTATCGTAGCTATTTGCACAGCCGTTCATTTGCAATGTTCAACGCACAAAGAGAGCGGTTTCGCTCGCTTGTTTCCACGCAAATAATTACAAACCGAGATATTAATTAGAAGCTTAATGAAGCGTAGACATTTGATGCTCACTGAACGTTATGTACATGATACTATGTATTTATAGCATGGGTTCTATAATGAAACATTATAATGTAAATAGAAAATATCTTCAAAATTGTATGGCAAATAAATCGAATTTATATTCTACGTTTTTAATTTGCATGTTTTTTAAATAAATACGCCTGATTTGATGGGCCAATAGTGTCGCGCAATAGGTATGCAAAGATGTTAGATGGCGACCAGGTGGACCCAAAAGAGATGACGCGACCGTTACGGTCTGGACCACGTCGACAAAAAACTGGGAACAACAGCCATGAATCAGTAATATTGGAAGGAGTTGAGAGAGGTGTTCTAAATAACGTGTAAGGAGATGCGCCGAGCCAATTAACATAGAAAATATAGTAATTTATTCACTGTACTTTATTACCTATTAGCCTCTGTCCGCAACTTCGCATGTGTGATCACTTTTATCGGTACTATAGGAGACCAAAATTTTCTAATTACATCGTAGGCCATGCCATGCCCAACAAGTGATTTATAGTTAACTTTCTTAAGCTGAGTTGTTTAAATTAAGTTCAGTTATGCTTTATATCAAATTTAATTGTTATAAAAATAGAGAACAATCGAGTCTAACTAAAGCTAAAACAACGCGATTGCCTTATATTTAACTATAAAAATAGTCTTTAACAATAGTTAAAATGAACTACGGTTAGAACAACACCGATTTAAGGTTTACAAGAAAATGAAACTATCTTTTAACTTTAGGATGAATAAAAACATTTTCATAGATTAGTAGAACTACGATCGGGGTAAGAGAAATCTCATCACATACATGAAATATTGAAGTTTAATTTGTAATAGAAACTACAAGTCGTCGAAAGTTTGGCTAATATTATAAGTCGCGGTTAAAGATGTCAGTGATGGAAATTAAACTGAGGAAGTTTACAGCGCGCCGTATTCTCACCACACCTTTAACTTAGATCATAACTTTTAATACGATCCCTCGACACTAAACACTGAGTTATCAACTTCTCATTGCTAAAATAAAAGTAAAAATCTCTTGACGGTCACTTGAAGAATGAATATGTCTGCACTTTGTACTTTATCGTTGTGAATCTTTTTGTTAAGTTTATTAAATACTTTTTATCGTGGTAAGGCAAAGGAATTTCGCACCTAGCGCTGAGTACAGTTCAATTTTAATGGTGGTAGGAGATTCATATCCGTCCAGATAGCTACTACCGTACTCAGGGTGTAAAACCCGCCATAGTGGCACACGTGAGTACAGAGTGTGTCGCGTTCCAGGATCTGCCATTTGGGGTATGTTTGGCTGTTTTGTGGCTTTCTGAGTACTCTGACACTAGACCCTAGACAGCTTTTTCACCTTCTTGCTCATGGCGTAGTGTGAAGAAGCAGGCCGGCATGATTGTGTTGAGTAGCGGGGGATAGATTGTCTCTTGCTACTCGATGCTCTAATTGGACTGCGGCACTGCACTTACCATCAGATGCAGTGTGGCCCTTTTCCTGTGCCAGGATAAAAAAAACGAAATATCACCCGTCAAAAAACAGAATACTGCCCAACTAATGATACCTAATCATTATATGTAACATAAATAGACCGTTTTAATAAATCTATAGTTTACCTTTCATCAAACATAATTTATAAATATCTTCGAATCGAACCACGAAACATTACAAAAGATCCTTTGTAAGGAAAGTTCTGTATAGAAATATATCTTAATTGACACGATGATGGATCCCCACACATCCTGCTCTTATATAGGTCAGGGACGCGCTGAAGCCTCGTGTCTGAACGTTCCACTCTGTAGCGGCAATCACGTCACGCTACATGTATGAACAAACTTATTCCTCTATCATTTATAGCATTCCGCCGAGTAACTTTTCATTTATGGCAGAGGATATTCACGTAGTGACAGGCGCTTTAGAACTTCCAATATGCTTCTGCTTTCGTTTATAGGGCTGTGTAAAGTAATTATAGGTTACTGAGGGCTGCAAAAGGAAGTTATTGAAGCAATTTTATTTCTACATTCGATAATGCCCTGACGATTTCACGAAAAGGATTGATTGACTAAATATCAAAAATTGGAGAATATCGCCAGATGAAATACATAATTTATTGTTATATTTACTGATCTATTGATTGTGACCAAATGTAGAGGAATCGTGTCGTAACGATTGTCTCTTGGCTAGGATCTATAATAGTAAATATAGTGTTGCCGTAAATCGACCATAATATATAGAGGTGTAGGGATCTTGTGACAGCCGCCATAATTAAGCCGACCAGCCCCTTAATTTGTTCAATCTTCGCTAAAAGACTTATAACATTGAAGGAGGGAGGAAACTTTTGTCTTAATTAACGATGGAAGTGATTTTGAAGTGAACATATTTTGCAACTAAAGAAAAACAAGTTTTGCGTTTTACTTTTATGGAACAGAAGGTTTTTTACTACTTAGATGTAGCAATTGATTGTGGCTCCATTAAAATTAGTAGTATTTCTTCCACCATTACTATAAAATCCTAGTACATTAATTGGCATACATCATTTTTCTAAAATATCAGTTTTTGACCGCTTGACCCCTTGCATGATTGAGTTACCAGTGCCATAAAGGTTGGACCTTACCCAAAAATAAGTGACGCCAATTTCTTTTAATATACATATTTTCTCGAACTTTTAACTTACACTATAGTATTTTAGAATCATAAGGCACACTTTAAAAGTTTTATCAAACTTTGTTTCATCTAAAGCTATCAAATAAATTTTACGTCAAATCATTTGAAACATAAATAATAATAATTTTATAATGAGAAAGTGCTATGCGATTAACTAAGAATAGGAATTAATTATCACAACATGACCCCTTAACTTGGTAATTATTACCTTTGTTAACTTAAATACATTTTATAATGTCTAATGATTTTATTGAATAATGTAGATAAGAATCGTTACACATGTAAAATCATTTTGATTACACATTGTAGAGTAGGGAACATCCAGAGCGATGCCATGCCACGCCACTATTGTTTTTTCAATTGTACTTTCAAGTCTTTCAGACGCTTCCAAAAAGGTTTTTCAAGTATTTCTAGAGCAACAAAATTAAAAGCAGAAGAAATAAACATTTATATTCAATAACGTTCAGTGTTAACAATGTATATTTAAATGGAACGCTGGAAGTTGCGTGCTCCGAGTTCATCGTAATCCTTCCAATATAAACTAAGATTAAAGAAAATTTAAATCATAGCCGTACCGTGTGTATCTGGGTTAAGATCTCGGTACGTATATATTCGTAGATACCGGCAAGGTACGGCATTCGTGCCGACACGTAACCATTTCAACTACTGCGGGCGTGATGCCCACCGCTTCAACACAATTCCCGCCCACTCCACAATAGTTTGCAACTATCCCACATTCATTGCAGTTGGATTATAGCGCAGTTTGCTTCCGCACTGAGCTATTATGTCAATGTATAGGCTATAGAGAAGAGTTGTGGAGTTCATGTGGACGGCCGGGGCGCGGCAAGTTATTTGTCTAGATCGTATGGAATGCAGCTACGGACGGTCGCCAGTTGTTGGGGCTGCCAGCTCACGTTAAGCGATATAGATTAGCAGATTTTATATTGTGTCATACGTTCCGGACAGAATTCTGATTGTTTAATTTTAGATATAAAGGTGGACTTAGGCAATAAATGTAAATTGCCAGCATAAATTCAAAATCTGAAAGAACTAGCGTTCGAACTGTTTTTTCTTTATGCAAGTAAATTCAAAATATTTCCGTTTAATGTGACTGGATTTGCGCAATAGCGCTTTGTGGGACAATTAACGGGAAGCGTACTTACCAACTGGTGGACGCTGAGCTTGTGTCTTTTTGGTCATGCTTCGGACACGGATGGCTGAGGTGTATAAGTATGCCGGACGATATATTGTGTATAATCTTGTAATTTTTTTTGTATTATGTATTAGGTGGCACGTAACCGAATGTTAATCTTTTTTAATGTATTCCCTGTACTTTTTTAGTGCCTCAATAGGCAGACGAGCAGACGGGCCACCTGATGGTAAGTAGTCACCGCCGCCCATAGACTTCTGCAATACCAGGGCACAGCAAAGCCGCTGCCTACCGTTAAACTACCGGTACTGTTGCATGTACTGCCATCTGGTCCTGAGACAATGGCCAAATAAAAATAATTTATTTTCTATATAATGCTCATTTTATAGGTGTGGTCAGTAATAGAAAATGTTTTTGGACCATTAATAAGGTCCAAAAACATTAAAAAAAACAAAGTACAGATAATTGTTTAGCTTAGTACGGTATCCCGGTAAGTGTGGGCTAAGTAGGGCAGTATATACATAGGCATAGTAGAGACTGAGCCACACTTGTATTATCTATCTTCAAACTATTGCATTATTCACCGTTTATGTATTAAATAAGCATTATTTTATTTCCAAATATTTCTCTAGATCACCGCATTGGACTAGTGGCAGTGTACATTAATAGTAACCAGTGACGTTCTGGGTTCAAATTCCAGGTCGGGTAATCACAATATGTGTTTGGCTTTCCGATTCGGAAAATTATACATGCGATGCTCGGGATTAGTATTTGTGTCTGATACGGTGATAGGTGCGAGGATCACATCATGGGACGGAAATAAGCTCGGCGAACTATGGAGGTACCTACTAATGGCATTTTGGTCTTAAGCGTGAGCTTATTAATAAATAAAGTAAATTCATTAATTAATTTCAAATAACAAGTGAGAACATAATTTCACACTAGAGAAATAAAGGTGGTTTTTGTCATTGTTTTTTTACTCTCTATGACTATGTACTTATACTTGCATATATAAATCGTTGGTCTCTGTTTTGTTCGATTTTGAGTCCATTTTTGTAAATTCAAGTCGTACCATCGTAACTTTATAAATATACTTTGCTTTGTAGTGGGATTAGAACCTTCAGAAGTCTCTTTTAATGTATGCAACAACACGATGTTTCGTCACGCAGTTTTCTGAGAGACAGTGAATAGAACCCAGTCGAGCCGGTCCTGCTTTATATTTAATTGTTTACAGCTATACCTTTTTAAACCATACTTCATAATTATAACTATGTAATATTTAATTTCGTGTCTCCTATAATCTTTGTTGAAGGGTTGTCAAAAGGACGGGTCTTATCTCGAATCGCGGCGCAAAGTACTTGGTTTTTGCTAACGGCGCAAATTACTGGAGACAAGTTTATCCCCAGCGGCCTCGGGAGTGGGGACGCATTGATTTTTGATAACAGACATGGCCGCGTTATTTAGGGGTCCAGGAAGAGTCGAGTGATATTTATTCAGAGCTCGCGCTGAGGACGACCTAAAATAATGTTGTTAGGTGCTTGAACATTATCGAAGTTTGCGTAGAGTGTTCGAGCGAGTGTTCTGTATTGGTTCGAGCTTATTACGGCACAAGTTTGTTATCTCTCAAATGTATATCCAGTGTTATGTCGGGGGAATTACTTCGCAAATGTACGCTTTATTCCGACTGGACATAGGTCTTAATTACGTTGGTTATTAGAAGTTGTGAGTGGTGCGAGGGCGAATCTATATGGAATATAAATTGACAGTCATTAGCGGCAGTTAGTTGGAGTTCTGTGAAGTGAAGTGTGCTTCATAAGTTATCCGAGAGATGTCGGCACTCGACACTCGACACTCGCTTGGCAACGGTCTCGGTTGTACGTCGCTACGCTTTGTTGGAGATTAATTACGAACTATTGCAGAGTTTGTTATCAATGTATTAGAGCCATAGTGCATTGTTTTGTTCATTTCTACAATTTAGGTGTAGACTTCTCTCTGAATTAGATGGAATTTGATGTACTTAATCACACTCGATGGACTCTCTGACTTTGTATAACGAGTGTTCATATGACTCAAAAATTTCTTACGCATTGGGCACGTGTGCGAAATTGCAGGCCGGTATGATTGTATTGAGTAGCGAGGGATAGATTATCACTCGCTACTTGATACTATAACTGGACGGAACTGCACTTACCATCAGGTGCAGTGTGGTCACTTTGCCGAGCCACGATAAAAAAAAAATTAGCTCATGAAGTACTCTTCACTATCTATAACTGGTTTCTAACTGGCATACGGCTCTGATTGATCCTCTACCACTTAACTTTGCTTATCAGAGTAATTATACCTAATTAAAATACGTACAAATACTCAGTAAACTTTTAATTCAATAACTATCGCATTAAGGGACAGTTTGGAGGACATTTTATGCACCCTTTATAGCTCAAGTGATAACAAAAAACCTATTTATGAATAATAAATTTCAGGACTAACAGAGCCAAGGTAACACAATGGGGATTTCAAAGCTTGCAATTTTGATTATGTTAACTTACGGAATCAAATAACTACAAACTAGTAAAGTAAACGCCAGTCGAAATTAGTTTCAGAACGTAGTTACCATTAGTTAGTTCGTTGAATATAACGTGCGCCTTACTATTGTGTACGTACGCCATTTTGTACGTCCCATGATGTGGTGATCATACCGCCATATTGTACACAAATTCCAATCCCGAGCACTGTATGAGTCTATTTTTCTCAGCCTATGCACACTGTCAATATAACAATGAGATCCATATTGTTCGATAAACAGTAAAGTAAACTATTTCTGAAAAACTGGATGCTCTATCAGTTGTAGTTGACGAGAAACTTATGAGATACTAACTAACATAACATTTTCCACATGTGCGGCACTAGGTGTTGTAATGAGTTTTATTTCACAATCTTGCAATAAGGCAACTTAACATACATTGAGCTGCTCTAATCTAATGTAATTAAACTAAAATTGTATAATAATTCTATTACCAAATATGTTTAACCAATGTTGAAAAACAGCAACGCTAGAGTTTCTTGCCCGTTCTTCTCTAGCGAAACTGCATTCCGAACTGGCGGCAGAGTAAAAAAAATTACTGAATCTAAATAGTGTATAACATTTGATGGATTCAATTATTTTGATTAAAATATCATGCATTTGGTCAAATAATCAACAGTATAGTAATTTTGTTCATTATGATATCAAATAGATTATTTATTATCGCCGCATCGTAATATTTACGCTGGTAATAATTTAACTATAAGTTTTTATAGGGACGTTTAAACACTCGTAAATTTTTCGAAACACAATAAGGTTTAATACGCTTACCATTAAAATTTTACGCCCTAACGTTTTATCTACTGAAAAATGAACTTCGCTTTTATAAATATCAGAAAAGTGAATTCGACGCGAGAAAGTTTCGCAAAATTGGTTCAGTTTAATCGTCGGAGATCGAGATTCGAGAAACCCTTCGAGAATTTATAAAACGGTGAGGTGACCCAATTTTTATTAGGTCAGTAATTTGTCAGATAGTGTCTGATCAGACAGTGCGGTCTGCGGTCAGGTCGGCGGTAACGTTAATGAAGGATCCATAATGACCCCACCACTGTATCCGCAGACTTGGGCCGGAATCGAACCCTCATAACACACCGCCCCTAATACTAAGTTTCCTCATAATTTGTCCATTTAAATTTTCTTTAAATCGTTAAGACAGTGCGGCGATGGCTATGGCGGAGTTTAATGAATAAAAGTTGAAATATTTTTGCGCTAATTACTTTTGTTTTATTTTTCTCCAGGGCAAAATAGAGCGATATTCTTAGGGAGTGAGACATAGTTGACTTGGAATCGTTCTGGTGTTTGCAAGCTCACGCTGTCTAAACCTTAATATTTGCTTAACCTAAAAGTGGTTAGTGCCCGGCGCGGCACAAATAATGCCACTCATGTATTTATTCATTCGGCTCGAGCAAATGATTTGTGAGTGTGAATCTTTATTTAACTGACCCGGTGGCGGAGGGGGCAGGGAGGGGGGTGACGGAGGAAGGAGAGGAGGGAGGGGTAGATCGATGCCCGCACCGGGACAAACGTTAATTCCACACACAAGTATTTCCCCGAACCCGCTGTGCAATGTTTGTGAGAGACGTTCCGCTTCAGAGAATGCCAATGTTTTATATGTACACGACGATTGTGTTAGTATGTGTATTGGCAGGTTTCCTTATATTATGTTTTAGAACCATTCTAAAGTGGCAACATAAAATTAAAACGGCAAGCGAATACAATAATGTCTCTCTAATAATATCAAACTATATAACTCTCTCCAACAACTCGCGGGATGCCTGTGGGCCATAAAATGGTTCTGTGAGCCCAAAACTTTATAAATTGCCTCACAATGTTATTTGACTAACCAGAGCTAATAGAATTTCATTAATTAGTTTTAGAAGATTCCATTGTATAAAACTTTTTATATTATTTAATAATAAATAAAATTGTCCTTTTGTAGTACAAGTTTAAAAGATATTTGGGTAATACGTCCAAGGAGGTGTTGTTTAGTGTTCACAATAGTGTGATGCTTCATTAATTAGTTTAATTTCGCAGCTGGGTCTCAATTAGGTATGATCATTACGATGTCACGTATAACTCTTCCTACAGAATACATGAGTTTTGTTTCCAGATGATTTTATTGTTGTTTTATAGGAAACTGATATTAAATTAAGATATCCTATTCGATGATATTACCAGAGTTATTATAGAAAAAAAGAATTTTAATAATAATTTGATATCAGTGTACATCTGGTTTTTGTAGAGGTCTAGAGTTGGGTATCGATGTTTGACCGTTCTGCGGCCTTCTGAGTGCTCTGACACTAGACCCTCAACCGCTTCTTCACCTTCTGGCCCATGGCGTAGTGTGAAGAAGCAGGCCGGCATGATTGTGTTGAGTAGCGGGGGATAGATTGTCTCTTGCTACTCTATACTCTAATTGGACAGCACTGCGCTTACCATCAGGTGAAGTATGGTCACTTTGCCGCGTCAAGATAGAAATATTAAATCCCTGTACACTGATAAATGTTTGTACACACACAATGAGCACTTAGAAAGCCGCAAGACGGCCAAAAATCGTGATCAACTCTAGACCCCAACAAAAAGCGCATGTACACTGGCTGATCGCGGAACGCGACACACTTGCGTATGCCACTGTGGCGGGTTTTACACCCTGTGTACGGTGGTAGCTAACCGGGCTGATATAAATATCCTACCACCAGCAATGAATGCGCTGGCTCTGGTTTCACAGCAGGCTATCCACCCAGTTCGCCTCGAAGACTATCCAAACATGTTCACTAATACTTACTACGATGATTTAAATGCCCGTTAGATGTTTTTGTTTCAACGATGATAGAGGAAGAGCCCGTGAACCCCAGACCTACGTTATTTTATAAAAGCTGAAAGTTTGTCAGCGCATGCTCCCAACACAGGTAAGAACGATGGAGCATTATGAAGTTTGGGTTACAGTGGCTTTGGCAGATAAACGTCACTAAAGGTGTGTAAAATACCGATCTAAATACATCAAATAATAAAGTGCGATTTTTTGGTATTACCTTTAGAATATTATTAAAAATCTAGTTATTCATTGCCAGACACTTAACATCGTGGCAACCCCTTGCCAGACACCCTTAATGGTCATGAAATTATAATTTTACTTACGTTATAGTATAAAAGCTGATTTTTATAAATAATACTTGGGTAATAAATAGATGATGTTTCCTCATTAGCCCGACACTTTTGATAGTTCCAACCCCTTGCCAGACAAGCATGTAGGGTAGCTGTAGGAGAGCGCGAGTATGGATTGTTCAGTCTTACTATTTTGTAGTTTATGATGGTATCAACCAGTCAACAAAGACAGGCCAATAACTGATTTAAAATTCACAATTATTTTCAGTTTAATTATTAATTGTCAGTTTATGATCTAGGAACACATAAGTACTAACAATCACAATGTTATTGAAATAAACTATTATTTAAACTGCAATATAATTTACAAAGTGTTACAACATGATTAACTTTCTGTATTGACTAAGAGTAGTTATTAAGATTTGTTTTATATTGTAAATTTGAGAAAATTTTAAACTTTGTTGTGGTTACAGCAACACTAAATCTCTTACCATAATGTCACTGCCTAATTAGCAGTTAAACAAAAACTTCAAATATTAATTAAAGTACCATCAGTTTTAATAAAACTAAAAGAAGAATTACCTTCAGATTTTAACACCAGAAATCAAACAAAATCATAAATCAATAAGGTAGGAAATAGAACCTGGTATTTTTAACTTAATGAATTGTTTAGTTTATCAGAATGAACAAAATTAAAACACATCCTGTAAATTTTAAAACCAGAAGCGACTCACCAAATTTTAAATACATCCATAGGAACATGAGCCATGTAGGTAGGCAGGCAAACAACCAGCTATCTCAGTACTTGCACTACCAGAGAACCGCCTCAACAACTCAACAGCGCCAGGGGACAGCATCCACAGCAAATGGAATTTTAACACCAAAATCATTAACACAGTAAACATTGACACTTAATTTTGACTATCGTTTAAACGATTTAGTTTGGAACATAAAATAAATCAAAATGATTTACAAAACTTAAGGGACTTACTATAATTTATAAACATAGCACATCCAAATGATTCTCAACATTCGCAACCTTGAAATTTACTGGAGACTAGCAAATTTACAGTACCATTGAGCACTTTTTACCACGTGCAAAGCGGTAGCATATTACACATTACCATCACTATTTTATTTTATAACTTTTTGCACAACCCAAAAAAGTGCATAAAACTAATGATTAATGTTTTCTAAACTCTCAAACAACAAAAATAACATGGTACGAGACTGTAGGATTTACATCACCTGATTTACGATAGTGGATGTCGAGTTCAATCCCACTTCTGATATCCGGGTTCTATGTGTTGTGGTCAGAATGGCTGAGGTCATGACGTCATCATAGGTCATGACTATGAGAGTTATTCATCCTTCTTTGATCTTCAGATAACCAGGATGCATAGCGTACGATAGTTCAGTAGAAATAAAATACTTTCATCTGTTCATTGTTTATTAAGCTACACCGGTTCGGAATGCAGTTATCCACTAGGAAAGAAGCCGGCAATAAAACCTATAGTTGCTCTTTTAAACATATCACTTTTACATCCGTTGACAATTACACTTTTTACTTATTCAGTCCAATAATTAACAAAAGCGACAACCGGCCTTTAATAATAATATTTTTACATTGTATTTTAACCTGTTATTGACATAATAAATTAATTTTTTTAACAATTTAAACTAGTTGTAGCATCGAATGTATTTTCTTAAAATGTTTTTAAAATTTACATAGACTATCAGTAGAAATAACAACTGCGCAGTGAGGGACCGCGGTAGACTTAACTCGCTATCTCACTCGCACTCACCCATATGCATACTGCCTCGCGCTCTTAATGGTAAGGGTGTCTGGCAAGGGGTTGCCACGATGTTAAGTGTCTGGCAATGAATAACGTGATTTTTAATAATATTCTAAAGGTATTACCAAAAAATCGCACTTTATTATTTGATGTATTTAGATCGGTATTTTACACACCTTTAGTGACGTTTATCTGCCAAAGCCACTGTAACCCAAACTTCATAATGGTCCATCGTTCTTACCTGTGTTGGGAGCATGCGCTGACCATCTTTCAGCTTTTATAAAATAACGTAGGTCTGGGGTTCACGGGCTCTTAGACCATGAGAAAAACAGTCTGTCACTCAAGAACAATAGCAACCTAGAACTTTGGGATGCATCAACCAATGAACTCACCAATGAATGCACCGCTCGCCATCGACAGGGAGTTCCTCCTCACACATTAGAACCTAAATAGTCGCGCTCAGCGTGGTGTCAGAGGAAATTCCTCCCGCGAACGCTCCGAATGTGGAATGAGCTCTCTGCAGAGGTTTTCCAAGTATGGCGTTCTTCAACAAGGGAGTAAATAGGTTTTTGAAAGGTCGTCAACGCGCATCTGATACTCCTAGTGTTGCAAGCGTCCATAGGCTACGGTAACCACTTACCATCAGGCGGGCCGTAATCTTGTTTGCCACCATGCAGCGACTAATAAAGCACTGCGATAAGAGCAGTGGTGTCAGTGGTGGTCATACCACTGCTCTTATCACTCCAAGATATAAGGCAGCAAGTTCACAATACACAGTCAATTCGCTAACTGCAATAGTCTTGCAATCGCAACAACAGGCCTTGCTACAACTTTACAAGTACTGAATCATTGGTTCGAATTCACGCAGATATTTTAGTTATATAATGAAATGTTAATGGACTCGCGTAGAGAATAGAGATTCGCAACAGATAAGTAATTAGCCGTGAGTAACCTTCTGTACAGTGGAAACACAGATCAATGGCGGGCGCGCTTCATTAATCCGGTTGTCTAAGGAACGCGCCTAAATATATAGGAAACGGATAATGAATAGAAAACAAACCTCACTCTTGTTAAACCTTGTTTTATAATTTACAGATTTGTTTTTCACATCATAAGATTATTTATTTATACACTTCACATACATCGTATATAGGCGGACTTAATGCCAAAAGCATTCTCTACCAGTCAGGGTAGGTGCATAAAGCTAACGAATAAAAAAACATTAAAATCAAATTAGGATGGACATGCATAAATAGACTACATACATACATAATAAGTATAATAATATTGATAAATAAATATATATACATACATAAAATGTTCTCTGACTGTTCTCGATTAATGTTCTCTGACTTTAAATCCTTTTAAATGGTATATTGAAATTGTAAGTGGTAGAGCCATGCTGTAGAAAATATTGTATACATATGAATAGACCGACTTGATTAGGTGTTGCACCTAATACTCTAATCCTCCTCCCCTTCCTAATTCCCATTCCATATCTTTAAGAAGGCAACACTATTAGGTGACCCACTTGCTCGTTTACCAGCATGTGCGATAATATAAAGTGCAATATATTATACGTATAATATGAACTTTCAATTTTTCATAACCGCTAAACTAAATTCCTGAGTTTATAATCCTCGTAAATATTTTTTTATGAGCGTAATGGTTTGGGTTTTCATTAGTGGCGATAATAACTTCCCAAACAACCTTTCGTTTTTGTATCCTTATTAGGAGATCCTAATTTGTATTTATGTTTTAATTCCCCGTAAAGATAGGCCGGTGCTATAATGAGATTGAATTTTGTGATAATCAACCAATTAAATTTATGCTATGCTGGAATTCAATAAAATTTTGTTATATTCTGTAAACAAAACAAACACAGCTAAAAATAAAGAAAAACAATATATACACGCACATACCATAATTAAATATACAATTAACAATTTTAATATAATTGTATCTAATAAATATGGCTATTGCGCGTCGCAGCTGTGACAGGTAGGTATTCAGCGTACTGCTTGGCTGTGGCACGTCCATAGTACATACCTGAACACAGCGCTGGTTTTCTGTGGTCCCTTTAGGATACTATGATACGTAAAGTGTACGACGAATATGTTATTTTACGAGGTTTTCGCTAATATTAATACAAATTAATTGCTAAATAGTAATTCACAAAAAAACATGTGATTTATAATTAATATTAGCTTTCATAAATAGTAGAGATATAAATCAGTAATTAAGAAGTAATATAATATACCGTTCACCGAGTTCATATCCGCTGTGGTTATAAGTTCGTGTTTTACGAAGTTTAGGACATTCGTGCAACGTAGCAGTTTCTTATTTGTGGCGTTTGTAGTATCAGAACAGTGATTTAGGTTGTATTAACTAAATGCAAGAAAGATACATACATATACATATACACTCACGCCCGTATCCCATGGGGGTAGGCAGAGGCTATTGAGGTCCACAAGCTACGATCCTGACACACTTCTTTCGCCTCTTCCACATTCATACATTTACGACGGTTGGAGGTACTTCTGATTTGCCCTTTTAGGAGAAGATCGTTTATCTGATTCGTAAACGTTCTCCTTGGGCGCCCTCTACCCACTTCCAGTCACATTTGCACGATAAATAGCTTTCGTAAATCGCCTTTCATCCATCCTCTCCATGTGGCCAAACCATCTCAGCATACCTCTTTCTATCTTAGTCACCACATCATTCTTCAACTCACAACGATCTCTTATCACAATGCAGGAAAGAATTTTTCCAATTCGACGCTTTTCTTTTATAAGGCCACGCATTTCTTACCGTAGATGGGAATTTGATGATTTTTTTATTTAATAGTGCAATGTAGATCGTAATTCTATGTATTTTAATTGGGATCTCCCGACGGAGTACGAGAATAAAATTAGAATCTCCACAAATAATAACAACATGGGTTGCAGGGTTTGAGGTATACGAACTCACATTAGTCCATGGTGGTGGACTAAGGGATTAGTAGAGGAGGCTCGTATCAGTCGTCAACATTATAATAACACACGGTGCCACATAATTGTATGTACAGAAAACATTGAGTGATATCAGATCTGACGAGCACTTCCTGAGGTAGAGCCGGTTACTGAACGAGATAGTTTTTTAATCTTTCCTCGATGAGCTATCGTCTCCGGGAGCCGGAAGCATCGCTAGGCAGATGATTAATACAGGCGCAACGAGCGGCGAGCGGCGCGGCCCGCGTCGACGCCGGCGAGGGTCTTTGGCTTCGCTTCAAGGACTTGACCGGTTTAAATTCTGCCGCGCGTCCCACTTCCATACATCCGCGCCGCACCTGGCCGCCGGCGACTCGCTCCACTTCATTGATTTATTGCCGCTTTTGTCAGGCCAGGGTTGTCAGTGTTATGAAAAATGAGAGGAGGTTACGGCCATGGGAATAATAGATGAGATTTGAAAACAATTGCATGTACTAGATACGTACACAGAGTGGTAATTCATTAAAGTTTACTGTTGTACCCGACTGCCATATATCATTCTTATCAATATTTAATCTTCAGCATCTTCAATATCCTACATCATTAAAGTTGTGTTAATATCATATTTAGTGTAATCTAAAAAAAATAATGGTGCAACAATAGCATAATTCGTCGCTCAAATAAAATCCTATATATTACAAAAATATTTTTTCTGGGCATCATTATTAATACAGTTGTATTTTTTAATTGAATAACTCAATAACGAGAAGTCTTGGCGATCGTTTTATGCAGTCATAGCCATGTAGTAAAGTAAGTTTTATACAGCCAAAGGTAGATGATCTCCGCCACGTTTGAACACCAATCATGCCAGAAATCCTCGAGTACATTGCCAACTTTGGATGAAACGATTGGGAATTGTGTGAAGTAATTTTTTAGACACAGGTATTTATAAACCTTTACCTCTATCTCCTGAGACAGTTCACACCCAACGCGGCTCTACTAGATTCTAAAATGTACATATGACACTGAATATGTGTTAAACTGGACGTGGACATCTATAGCTATAAACGTGTACCTACATATTATATTTACAACTAGATGTTGCCTGCATCTCCGCCCGCGTGGAACTTATCTTATACTATTTATAAAATCTTTCACAACTACTCTTTGCATAATACAAATATTCGTTCAAACAGGTATAACTTTTGATTGAATACACCGATCTATATGAAATAAAAGACTAAATGTTACCTCGAGATACACTATGATTTTATTGTCGATTCTTTTGTCGTAACACAGTACTTTGGACGTGATGCCTTGACAAACAGACAGACAATAATTCCAAAAAAATTGTTTTGGGTTTTATACCGCTAATATAACACTTTTCAATCAAAATTTTGTTACAATATTAAATGTACAGACAAAGTGCCTCTTCAGCTTTATTATAGTATAGATTTGAACACCTAACTTTCCTGTTAGAAAATCACCTGCCGAATTCCACCAATACACGCGAGTCGCGTCGACTCGGTGGTTACTTTTGCTGAGTTTGTAGTTTTGTGTTGGCGAACTGAGGTGGCTGATTCCTTTACAGATTGCATCGACATAAACTGATTGCCAAGCAATACGCGATACGAACTATCGTCTCACTGTACATGACGCTGTAGTTTTCTAACCACTATTTAAGTTTTGTGCCAAATAAATTGTAGCTACACATGAAAAAATTATGGAACAATCTTATCCGTGTAAAATTAATATATTATGTAAGCTCTAGTATATAAGTCGTGAAGGGGTAAGTAGGGTTAAAACAGTACGCTCAAAGTTGTGGTGAGCGTATAGTTTGTTTAACGGTATTTTTAATGAAAATATTTCTATAAAGTGGAGACAATCCACTTTATTGCGGTGCTTCGTAGCCTTCCCATTCTTAAGCGGTTAAGACGGCATGATTTTTTCCCACATCTTCAATAATCATCGTCTATTACAGCGAGTTTACACAAATCTTTAATTATTTATATATCTTTTCCATGAATCACTCCGTCTATTGATGAAAAACATATGAAAATCCGTTTTTGTAGTTTTTGAGTTTATCGCGTTCAGACTGACGTGGCGAGGGGACTCTGTTTTCATCATGCTTAAGTTGTGATCTGGTTTACTCATCTATCTCCGATCACCAGATATAATCAGGATACAAATAGCATGTTAGTTCGGTAGAAATAACACAAGATTAATACTTCAAAATTTATTAAACTACTGCCAGATCAGAATGTTGTTATCTTATGGGTAAGAACTGGTAAGAAACCCCATGGTTGCTCTTTTAAACATAGCATACTTTACATTACAATAATTGATACACAATAATGGATATAATTGCATTGAGGTACACTTCAAGTAATTACTTTAGTTGCAGGCAAAGTCAGTTAACAGTATTTCGGCATTACGACCCATAAGTTACCCGATTATTTGAACATTGAATATTTAATGCTGAATATTTGGATCTCAGATACTGAATGTCGAGTGTCCAACAAATTATGAGACGCTCCCTTAAATGTGATTTCCTCTACTCTACGAGTGAGATCACTTGATATTCAACTGTAACCACCCTCAAAATATCAAAACAACTGACGGTACCCACAATTTACAATAGATTAAGTTATTTGCAAGTACAACTTGTTGCCGTGTTCATAACACTCTGACATACAGATGTAATGAAACAATTCCAAGTATATATAGAATGCTCCAATACCTAATAATGGTAGAACTAATAAAATTAAAATCTATAATAAAAACTACTTTAAAAATTAAGTTTAGGCTAATATGTGACGGAGTTTACCCTAATAAAGCTCTTAAATCGTAAGAATAGATCTTATACTAACCAGACTCCTCCTCTACACAAATGTATCGTATAAAGTATTTTACTATTTACTCACCTTTTCCGCCTAAACAACAGTAAGTACCCTAAAAGTAATTTATATTATACGATAAATATTTATGTGACTTCGTAGGCATTGTAATGTGGTGTGAGACAATGGTTTCTTGGAGCAAATAATTAATAAAGCCGGGGCATGTCGGTCGACAGCGACGTGCGGTCGCGTGGGGTAAGGAATGTTCGCATTATACAAGCTTATGCTATAGGTCTCGGCCCCACAACGAGAAAGGTGCGTGTATGCGTGAGAGCGTGCGTGTAAACAGCTTGCAGGGCTATTATATGCTTTAATTCTTAGAAAAACCAATGCTTGTATTTAAGAATGGTAATAAGGTAATATCTCGTGTTTAATTTTGTACATTATGCGATATGCATCCAAATATAATACGCAAAATAAACCCGTTTGTGAAAACAGAATCAACATTGCTTTATTGCTTGAAAAATTAGTTCACAATATTGATTTTAAATATTGGTAGTAGCAAAAACGGATGCGTAGTGGGAAAATCTCACTATCGCCCTCGCACAACTGCACAGTAATGACCATTATGAGAGGTGACGTCATTATGTATTATTAATTGACAACTGCCCCTTCCAGCAGATTTTTACGGCGCCTTATTCACATATTATTTTCGGATTAAAAAAATAATTCGATAATAGGTTTTAAGTAATGTAACTAACTTGTTGATTAAAATAATAAAAAAATCGTGTGAAGTACCGTAAGTAAGTATTATGTGACCTCTTTGTTATGCGTTAATTCTGTATACCATTGGTTAAATTATGGCGCGTAACTAAAACTAACCAATCATAACAAACCATATACTGAAATCAAGGAATAGCAAAGAGTTTGCTTTAATGCTAATTACATACCGAGTGTTTCGTCGAACAACGGTAGGCAGAGGCTTTGCTGTGCCCTGGTATTGCAGAATTCTTTGGGCGGCAGTGACTACTTACCATCAGGTGGCCCGTCTGCTCGTCTGCCAACCGAGGCACTAAAAAAAAAAGTTGCCGACACGTGAGTGAGACAAGAGCGAAGATTTCGTGCACTAACTTGTTCTAATTAACAAGTTAGGCATTAAGATCAGGTGCTCGCATTTTCAAGGAATTGATAATAGAAACTGCGAATACCCACTGTATTCTCCTGTACAATATATTCATCGAACTGATACCACTTTATTTCTAATAATTCATTAGTAGGGGTCGAAACTATTTTTTTTAAATACATCAAGCAAAGTAACGTACAGAAGGCAATATATTGTTTTTTGGACTATTTCATTCAAAATAAAAAAAATAAATAAAAATTGTTTATTACAGCAAAAAACACATAAAAAATTACATACAAATAAAATTAAACCTAACTTAAAACAGTAGAACAATGTTTTTTGCTGATCACAATGTACCTGCGAACTATTTCCTTCGATTTCCTCACTAGGCAAGCCTGTATCGAGGAAATCGTCCTACGGAAATACAATTTGTGTTCAGATAGCACTACAAATCCAAATAACTTATATAAAAATGTTAATTAAAAAATAAAAACATTTGAGAATATTTCTTTACAAGTTTGCTATGCTTAAAATAAATTAACTGAGTATCATGGTTTACAGTTTGGCACGTGCATTACAATTGTTAATAGATTTATGTATATATACAAGATTAGTTTTTGTATACCATAAAGCCGAAACATCGAAATTCGATTTTGGTATAAAAAATCAGATAAATATGTCATATAATAATAATAACCTAACCCCTCTCATTAGTAGAGGAGGCCCGTGCCCAGCAGTGGGACAATGTTTAATACAGGGCTGGTATTATTATATTATAATAATAATAAGGAAAACTCACGCGGTGACATGCAAAAATAATTTATCCCGTTTCTTGTACGACGCATAGACATACGCGGACATTGACCCTTTTAGCGGCCGGCTGAGGTAGGTATGTATCGATGAGCGACCGACACGCGCCGGATTTTTATTAAGTAATTTTATTTTATTTTTATTTATTAGGCACAGAAACAATGTACAAATATACTTAATTATGTAACATACAATATACATTATAACATTTTTACATTTATACACCGATAAAATCCGCGCACAACATTCAAATGATACTACTTGACTTTATTCAATTAAAAATGATAAAGCTGCAAAGGAGATTTACAGCAGTTTTAAATTATTAATGTTGGCTTTAAAGTGGCAAATACTTTGGTGGAATATATCTAACTCTTTGCAGTGATCATTGTAACAATTACACATACGACATAACGGACTATTATGTGCTACATTAATCGTAGCTGCAGGTACTGAGAACAAATGTTGTCTACGGTTTGATCTATTAGCGGCTCTGAATGAAACCTGTCCCAACAATGTGGTGTCCAATTTCGAATTTGTTATGAACAAGGTAACCAGCTTCACGAAAATTTTTATATGTTTTTGGGATGGATGGAATGGATTGTGATACTGAATCTCAACAAACTACTTTCGACTTTGTAGTATACTAAAAATAATGTTGTATACCTAGTCAGGTCATAAATTCTGTCAAGTTTATTCATTATGTAACCATTTATATACCAAAATGAACTTAACAAAACATAGATTCTTATGACACTAAAGTTTATTCAAAATGACCTCCGTGATTTTGAATACAGGCCTTCAATCTGCGCGGCCAGTTGTCTATCGCAGCACGAACGAGGTCCATATCAATATCGGCGGCTGCCTTAATCAAGGATGTCTTGAGTGACTCCAAATTGGGATGAGGCTTTGAGCACGCCTTTTCCTCCAAGTGTTGCCATATCTTGTAATCTAACGGATTCAAATCTGGACTGGAGGAGGGCCAGTCTTCGTGCCGGATGAAGTCGATTTCACGCGCCGCCAGCCAGTCTTGTGTGCTCTTCGCTCTATGAGCTGGCGCCGAATCTTGTTGGAATACCCAGTGCCTGTTATTGAACATGGTATGAGAAACAGGTTCCACAAGGTTCGTCAGGACTGTATTTTGATACACAACTGCATTCGTTTTTACACCTTTCTCACAAAAATGTACCTCTGTTAAGCCCCAATAAGAAACTCCCAACCATACCATGAGCGAGGATGGAAAATGACCTCGTTGGACACGCGGAATACGGTTGCTCGCTTCTTCACTACTGTGTGCGTACACCTTATCATTTTGTTTGTTGTAGCTCTCTTCTACGGTAAAAAATTTTTCATCTAAAAAAATAATTTCCCGATATTTTTTTCCCGCGTACCGCTTCAACAAAGCGCGGCATCTCTTCAGTCTCAGGTCCATTAGACGAGCATTCAAACGATGTCCTGTTTTTCTTCAATATGCCCGAAGCCCTAAGACTTCATTTAACACCCTTTTCACCTTGGTTCTGCTTAACCCCATCTGAAGGGCCAACAGTTTCTGCTTACGTTTGGGATTTCTTTGAATTCGCGCCTTCACAGCTTTTATCACTGCTGGAGTCCTAACAGACCGAGGGCGACCACTTCTTGACCTGTCATCTACACTAGAGTCTTCATTGTATCGTTTGATGGTACGATAAACGAATCTTTTGGTTATATTCAAATTTTTCAGTATGTCAAAAATTACTGCAACACGGTCTTCTTTAAGCGTCCACTCCATATTTAAAAATGAGTAAAATTCTAAAAAGTATACATTTTTATTTTCATGAACAATTTGAAATTCGAATTCAATAAACTTTTTTGTGGCCAGCATTCTAAAATAAAAGTTTTTACTGTGTGACAATACTTATGACCTGACTAGGTATATACATATTACATATAATTATTTCGATCATACATAATTGTCCATCTAGCATTGGCATTTTAATAGGTCTTCCGTTTCACTGTAAGTTAATGAAGAAAGCCATTTCTGTAGTGAATCTTTCTCTTCTTTTAACGTTTTATTTTTAAGGTCACATGGCACAATATTTGGCAGGTCGGTTGTAAACATGCGCTTTTACAAAATTGCCAAATCTTTGCGCAAATTGAGTGTTGACGTATGGGGTAGTCAGTCTGTAAACTCTAGCATTCGCTAATATCTGATATTGGCTAGAAAAACTTACTGACTTATAAACCACAAGCGAGGTTGTCAAGATAAAGAGCTGTCTGACACTCAGAACCCCTGTATCTTTATAGACTTGTAGCTCTCAGCTTGGATCATATGCGATTTGGCAGCACTTCCCCACCGTTATGCAGTAAGTTATTAGAGATTGGCAAAGCACGTAATATACACTTTTTAGAGTGCTGATGCCTGCTACATTACGTAAATTACGCATAATATATATTACCTTCCGTATGCGGGCTGAGAGAGCCTCTATATGTTTTTTAAATGTTAAGTTTTCGTCAATGTACACCCCAAGGTATTTATAGGATTTATCGCGAATTAATAAACAAGTTATATTTAAGTTGCATTTTACATCGTGGATTTTAATGATCGGGTTATATTTAGGGGCAGAGGCAGAGGTCTTATGAAAACATAAATAGGTCGTCTTTAACGTATTAAGTGTAAGAAGATTTAGTTGCAGCCATTGAG
This sequence comes from Laothoe populi, assembly GCA_905220505.1. NCBI lineage: Eukaryota > Metazoa > Arthropoda > Insecta > Lepidoptera > Sphingidae > Laothoe > Laothoe populi. Next base: position 21,407,976 of record HG992154.1, read on the forward strand.
ATATCACCCAGGAAGGGCCATGAAATACTACAGCAGTGTCATCGGCGTAACACAGGATATCGGCATTTGAAATATTCAGGTTATGAATATCGTTAATATAAATAAGAAATAAAGTAGTCCCGAGATTACTACCCTGAGGGACTCTAAAGTTTATATACTGTGGGCTACTAGTTATATGGCTAATCTTTACACACTGTCTCCGTTCCGATAAGTAGCTCCTAAACCAATCTAATGCGACCCCTCGAATACCAATACCTTCCAGTTTTTTTAATAAGATAGGGACGGAAACAGTGTCGAAAGCTTTCGCCAGGTCGAGGAAGATACCAATGCAGGATTGCTTATTATCAAGGTGTGCTGATACTGAGGTGGTTAACAGAGTGACTGCATCCCCTGTACTCTTTCCGGAACCCAAACTATTTGGAAGATAAGAGGTTATGTGATTCTAGATAATCAGCGACACGCTTATTAACGAGTTTTTCCAGTAACTTAGAGAATGCTCCTAAAAGTGAAATGGGTCTATAATGTTCTACAAGGGTCTTAGAGCCACCTTTATGAATGATTTATTAATGAATTATTCAGTAGTAGATAAAAGGTTTGAAAAAAAAAAACAGAACCCGACTGCGTAAAAATTAATAATAGAAAAGCAATATCTACAGTGCATAGGATTTTGTTAAAGCAATAGACATAGCGCATGACATGGTACAGTCGAAGAAAATGAATCAATCCTTTGCCCAACAATGGGTTACAATAAAATTAAAAATATATATATGGCATCATGATGAGCTGGTGGTAGGATATTCATATCCGCCCGGATAGCGACCACCGTACACAGGGTGTAAAACCCGCCATAGTGGCACACGCAAGTGTGTCGCTTTCCGGGATCAGCCAGTGTACATCCGGTTTTTGTCGGGGGTCTAGAGTTGGGGTACGATGTTAGGCCGTTTTTTGGCCTTCGGAGTACTCTGACACTAGACCCTCGACCGCTTCTTCACCTTCTTGCCCATGGCGTAGTGTGAAGAAGTAAGTAGTGTTTTAACAATTGTTAAAAAACAATAAATGTTGAAAAAAAGTTTAAAGTTTTCCTGAACATGAACTTTTATCCTTTTCTAGAGATACATTTTTGATGAGATAACATAATTTTACTGGACATAGGTTCAACATTGTGTTCAACATCCACGGAAGTTATAAGTCCGAATACGAGGATTTTGAAAACAAAACAATTTGTACAAATGTTCATGCAAATAAGTTAAAACTCGAAAGAAGGATTATAATAAAGGTAAGTTCTTTAGAAGTCATTTGTAACTTTATATTCGCCGTGAACTGGATTTACTTCCGTTTCATTCGATTCGCTGAACTGTTATCAGAAAACAATAAAAATGTAAATGAAATGGAATAATATTAATTATTTAAGCAAAGCTCAATAAAATCCATTGTTATTTAACAAACATTGTTTGTCAATTCATTTGTATTGTTCTAACTCTCAACGAATCTAACAAGGCACTCGAATTTATTTTCATATTGGAACCATAATGTTTGAAATGCACGTATCACAGGTAGCCTTTGTCACGGTTCCTACTTAAAGTACTAATACTACCACGGTAGTAGGTTGATCTATAGTCAACGACACGTCGTGGTTCTTAGTTGTAGTTCCTTACCCGGGTGGAGGCCGGGTATTTCTGCTGGGCCTTGACATATTCGCGCGCAGACGGGGCGTCGCCGCCCGTCCCCCCGCGCGTCTCTCCCACGCCCCTCCGTCGCCCGCACCGCGCCCTACCTAGGTGCATACACTTTAAAGTGGATTACTTTAGGACTGGAACGTTTGGACAGCAATTTAGTTGCAAATCGCGTGTCTCGTGTGTAGAGACCGGAGCGCAGGCCTTGACATTTTCTCTTTTTAAACAGATATACGCGTTTTATATGCGCGGATGGCGCCCTCAGTTTCAGACACATCTGCGTGTTTATTTAATCTTTATGATCGTATATAGTTTAATGGTGCTCTAAATTTTCTTGAGTGCCTTCTTAAAGTTGGTCGTTTTTACTTAGGGCTATGTACAATATGTGGCCACGCATAATTTGTATCTATTCTTTTGAAATAAAAAAGTTGGAGTGTTTTAGGTTTAGTGTTATGTATGAATTAGTATATGAATTCTTAGGTGCAATGAACTCTGAAGATTGGTCATAAAGCTTCTATGACTTTGCCAGTATATTTACGAACTTCAAAGAATTTATATTCCTGCATATAATAATTCAATTTAAGCTCACGCCCTTAATCATAAGGGGGTAGACAGAGCTTATTTACATTTTATGATTTATCAGCAGTGTGTAAAAAGCCAGCTGTGAAACAAGTCATAGGTACAAATATTTGTTTCGCTTCAGTTTGTTATGAGACCGAAAGTTTCTCATAATTCCTGATACTCAAGATAAATGATAATTATATATTAGTGTAAGGTTCCGACCTACTAACTCTAAGTTTATAAGTGTTCTGTGTTATTTGTATGATGGGTTAAGATCAAATATATAATCATATCTACTCCAATTTAAACTCTGGATAACGAGTGTTTAATTAGTAAAATTCTTCAATTGCCCGACCTCGGGTCTCAAACCCAGGAACTCGTAGGTTTTGTAGCCTATGTATGCTACCAATACACCATAACCTGAGTCTAATGCCTTTCTCATGTAATCAACGTTCGGAAGAGCGATGGTCTGAATGCTAATGGACTTGGAGAATTATCCTGTTTTCCTGTAACCTTGAGAACATCTTGCGTATTGTGTTTTTTTTTAGATTTTATTCTGGCACGGCAAAGTGATCACACTGCACCTGATGGTAAGCGCAGTGCCGTCCATCAGAGTATCAAGAAGCGAGAGACAATATATCCCTCGTTAATCAACACAATCATGCCGGCCTCTAGCTTCTTCACACTACGCCATGGGCAAGAAGATGAAAAACCGGTAGAGGGTCTAGTGTCGGAGTACTCTGAAGGCTGCAACACATCACGGCCAAACACCGTACCCCAATACTAGACCCCCGACAAAAATTAAGAGAATCATCCTGTTTTCCTGTAACCTTGAGAACATCTTGCTTTTGTGATATTTTGATGTTTTGCCGTTTTCAACAATATTATGTATGTAATATCAGATTGATTCTGTGACAACACGATCCCACGCATTACGCGCTTCATTGCCCGCGGCGTGTCACAGCGTCGCCTCCCGACTCCCGACTCTCGACTCTCGACATTTGGCTCTACAAGGGCATCAATATGTTCAATAACTGACGTTTCTCTAGTGTTATGATAATCGGGTTATTGATATTCCTTTTTTGAAATATTTTCGGAGGGTCGTAAGAGTGATTTACCGAATTCTTGGTATATTTTATTTCACTATTTATACTTGTCTCAGGTGTCTATTATATTTGTAAATTTATGTGTCATGTGGGATCTTTCTTCTATTTCGTGGATTAAATAATTCGTCTGAAGGGTAATACGAATAACTTGAGAAAAAGTATCGAATAGTAAAATATTTGAAAGAATTTCTTACCATCATATATTTATAAGATTTTTCAAATAATTACTCATTTTCGTAAGAGCCGGAGTTGTTTATGTTCATTAAAATATATATCAAATGATCTACTATACGAATTACCTTCGAAATGTCATCCATACGAATAGGGAGTAGTATTAATGTAGTTTATCTGTATCCTTAGATCTGTATCGATTTAATCAAATGAATAATCGATATGGATTGGTTGACTTAGTTTTTATCATATTTATTAAAATGAGTTGTTCTTCTATCTTAAATGAAACTTGTAGTCAAATGCTGATATCCCTGAAGCGATAATACTTATGTCGAATTTGTAATTTATTAATATATCTAAGAATAGTTACTATTTTGTATCGATATTAAACAAAGTCGTATCGAAACGTGTTAGCTCACGCAGCACTACTTCGGACTTACCAATTTTTTTTATTCACTCCATAAGGAACCGACTAAGGTCCGAAACCATGCTGCCAAGTCATAAGTAAATTGGCCTTCCCAAGCTTGATCATATTACGGCGAGCATGAGTGTTTCCGAGGGGGATACAGAATCAAAGTGAATATAATCTTAGAGGAGGTATCGGAACAAAGACCCTGATAAGAGGGAAAATAAAGTCCTGTCACATATCACGCAAACAATGTTGAGAGTTATACCGTGGTTTATAATCATATGAGTTTTAAAAGTTCTTCCCACATTCTCCGTAAATGCTGTTATTCTAGTACTATAATAACTCTTTATCTTTTTCTTTAATAGCTATCAGTTAATGTTTATTATAGTTATAGGCTATTATGATACCTACTAATTGTAATATATCGCAGTTCATAACCTAAAAAAGTAAAATCCCAATAACGTTTTTCCGGCTTTCCCAAATAAAAATAGTTTCACTTATAGACTCGGGAACTAACGCCAAATTTTTTGACATATTTTTCATTACGGGACGCTGCAATTTGACCTCAGAATTTTTTTAGTATGGACACCTGCCACTGTTCTTTAAACTGACTGTGTTGGACTCGCTTTATATTGTTGTGGTAACACACTACATTACTTTGTAGATATAAATGTCATTCCTTACTCACAAGGCCGCTAGAAGACAGTACTTAATACAAAAAAATTAAATTGAGGTGTCTTGGAATCCAACATCACTAGTAATATACAGTCCTAAGTTTATTAGTGGGTAGTGTAAATAGTACATTAGCCCGAGACTCGAGCCCTTTGTCCTCGGAATATTTGCGGTCAAGCCCCCGCCACCGTACCATGAATACCTACTCCACTGCGGTATCATTCCAACATTCTTGTAAGTTTGGTGGAATACATAATTAAATATAATTTATTTTGATGGGTGGTCATTACATCGGGATAATGCATAATACGCAACACTGTATTCTTGATATCACGTTCCCGGCATTTTAATTTCGTCTTTAATTTAATATAACAGCTTATTTTTAAATTTAAGTATGAACATAGAAAGATGAAAGTATTTTACTAAAAACGATTGCAAATAAGTAGCATAAAAACAACGCAAGCTAAGAAAGTAAAGCTTTACAGCCTTTATACGATGTGTTAAATCTTATTTGACACAATAGACAGAACAGTGCTTACTCATTGACTCGAATATATAATTATAATAATAATTAAATACATGCAACACTTACGAACATAACCCCGATCCCTCACTAAGAAGACAGGTATTTGTCCCTGTGCGGCTAGTTAGCTACTGTGCCATGAAGGTTCCTTAATTCTTAGATATATTTTAAAATAATAATAATAACAGCCCTGGATTAAACATTGTCCCACTGCTGGAAACGTACCTAATCTTCAAATGAGAGGAGTCACGCCTTAGTCTTCAACGCTGGCCTAGTACGGGTCGATACACTTCGCATAACTTTAAACTTCTTATGAGATTTCTCAGGTATTTAGGTTTCCTCATGATATTTTCCCTCACCGTCTAAGCAAGCGATTTAATTAATTAAAATTGTTTTAATTTAAATCAATTAAAACATATCAAGACAAGTCTTAAAAAAATAGATGTGTGCATGCCATTTTGGGCTGGTTTCGAAACTACGACTTTCGTTTCGTAAGTCCGTGCCGCACCACACTGGGCTAGCCATGGATGGATGGACATTGATTATTATATAATCCTAGCTATTTGTATAACGAATATTGTCCAAATATAACTTTATTTAGATAACGTTTACATGCGACCTCTACATAAACTGCACACTTCCATCTAGTCATAGTGTATCCACTAAATCTGTCGTCCGAATTTGCCGCCTTGCCTTCGCAGCAGTTTACAGGCTGCTTCACAATCATAGTGGTTATGCACGCGAGTGGGGAGAGCCCAGCTGTTTGTTTTCACTCTTAGCCCTGTTTTACGACGTTTATCCTTTGAGATCATAACGATGTAAACACAAGCGCTTTACAACAATTTTCTGTTCGCACACGCTCGCGTGTACACAGCTTCTACTTTAAAACTTTATTATCGAACTCGACGATATTTTAAAGGGAATTTTTAAAAAGTTTTCACTTTATACTGCTTGTATGAATATTTATGTTAAAACACCGGTCTGGTCCGGGTCGTACTCGGGTGGAACATGTTCAGTACTATTCTATTACCCGTGGTTTACGAATTAAGATACGATTGAGGTTGAGGTTTTAAGTACGGCTCTATATTATGTTTACTTTTCAAGATATAAGCCAACAATTTCGGCAGGTAAAATAACGAGAATCACTTAATCATAGTAGGATATTGAGTAAGTGATTTTCATTGCCCAAGAACCCGTAATGTCAGACTACTTATGGGTACGGTGCCATAAAGGAAAGGAATGCTGACTGGAAGGAGCATCGGATTGAGGCCCGTGGATGTCATACTATACATGCTAGTAAGCTCTTAATTCACGTGAATTTTCTGTGAGATAGAGGTACTAACATGGCCATTAGTACTTGTTTCTCAGTGAGAGACACACAATCTTGTGATTATAAAATATATAAATTTGAAGTCAATGTTTCTTCCCCAATATGAATAACACTATAAGAATTTGAAATTGATAAATTAATTTCTTAGTTCTTAATTATTTTACTATACAACATAACTGTATTTCTGAGGATAGCGTTGGGAAAAACAAGTTAAATCAATTAAGCCTGAACTTTATAACTTGTCACCGTTCAATAATGTAAGTTGACGCCCGTCAAGTTCATTATGCAAAACCCCAGCGTATAATAAATTGTTAGAGCATTACATGATTCTCAGAGACGGAGCTCTGAGGCATTAATTTATGAATCAATTAACAAATAATCAGAATTGTTTTCATTACGACCGTTTGGATCTGACGGGAGGTTGATTTAAGCGGCCCAAGCAAATGAAACAATTATCTGATGGAGTCAAAATAACTTGATATTTGAAGGGGGCTGGGCTGTAGTGCCGAGAGCCTCCACTGAAGAGCGCTGGAGCGTTGGAGCACCCTCTACCGGCGCGCCGACACTGGCCCTCTATTTATGGGCCTATATGTGCCGGCTAAATTCGTCTTAGATACTTCGACTTAGAGCGGGCTTTGTATTGATTACATAGTTAAGTCTGTAATTGTTATGATACTTGTACAAAATGGACCTTGATTGAGAAATATAGCTTACACTATATTGAGTTTGTGCATTGACTCGCAAAAGAATAATGTTTTAAATATTAAATGTGTCAAAAACGTATTTAAAAATAAAAATAAATATGATATAACCTGTATATTTGCATTAAAACAGGAAGGGATAATAGAGTTCACGTTTGAATAAAATAAAATATTGTGTAGTAGGCAGGTGCATGGTAAATTATGTGATATATTAATACTGTATATTAAAGAAAGATAAGTAAAATAACATTACGCTTTCTTGAGGCTTTATAATAATTATTCAGGTTACTTCTTCTTTTACAGTATCATTAAAGTGTACAAATAATACACGCATCAGACCCTACAATCTAACCTGTCTGTTTGCAAAGATAAATGTTAATAAATGCGTGCATTCTAGCCATGGACTTATCAGAAATTTTCTCCCAATGCAAACAGGATAGAATTCACCATAAGATATGAAATTGAAGCGTTTGTCACGAAGGTTCAATACAGGGATGTTCATATTCGTCTCGCAACGCTGTGAGACTCTGAGAGTACACGTGCAGGCGCGATAATACCTCTGGCTGAATATTAATATGTACCGAGATATACGCGGATGGAGGGGCGAGGGAGGGGTGGACGTGGGCGCGGGGGAGTTATACGTCGCGTCAAGCGTAAAATCAAATTACCGATTGGAACTGGCAATATCGACGTGCTCACTCGGAATATTAGTTTCGCATACCACAAACTCGGCTTCCTTCTGCCGACACCGACACCGATGTCGACCTCGCCGACTTCGCCGACGGAGTTGGTCGTCGGCGATTTAATTATCCGCTGCTTAATCACTTTATCTCTGTTTATGTTTCACTTTAGGCCCAGCGCGGGACGAGGCGCGACGAGACGGAGAGCTGCACCAAGTTTAAATCAGTTTTCAACTCGGCGCGTTTCAAATTATCTCTTTATATTTATTATTCACGTACAGTTTGCTCACACAGTTTTTGATCTGAACAGACCTTATATTTCCGAGAATTATTTAAATATGTAGATTGCTTTATTAGAGCCCAGGCTTCGTTGCCTCAAAAAATAAGTTTCCACGAGATGAAAGGCCCTCTTCAAATATAAAGTTGTTGACGAAAAATAGCATAAATTAAGCTCATCTCGTCTTTTAATAATTTTGTGAATAAATAAACTCAGAAACATTTTTCCCTAACAATGACTAATTTTCTGATGATATTTAATATTAAATATGATAAACATAATTGTAATATTTCAGAACAACGCGTGTGTACAGTGTACTGTCAAACTGATTATAATTCAACCGGGGAATCAACAAGGACTGTGGCAGTGCTTTGGAGAGCTTCAAGTGTGAATATTAATTTTGCCCGTTGTCCGGCCGTTACGGCCGGCAGAGCTTGGGCTGAGATCGCTTCATTTACATTCCTTTGTAATCCTCTCATTTGAACAACACTAGCTCTCTCCAATTCTACTTGAACCTAAGTAAATATTCAAATGTTTGAATTACCTCACGTTATACAAACCCGCGTAGCATGGCGTAACCATGGCGCTACGTATCGTAGCTAATATGGGTGTGTAACCATGCGTAGCCCGTACGTACAACGAAATGTACGAGAGGATGCAGCGTGTAGGTTGCACCTCGGGGATTACTCCTCGTAAGTCTTAATTAAACTTATAAATTGGTTCAGTGTCCGATTCAGTTTCCATGCCAAGTCATTCCCGTAACTAGAAGCCGTTAACTGACTCCAGCGTTTCATTACAGATTGCAATAAAGATATAATCAATGGAATTGTCGAAAATTGCTCCATCTGTTGTTACACACGCTGATAAATCGACGGTGCATTGACATATTTCAATTTACGATAGAAATCGAATGGAATATTTCACATTACAATAAAATTTAAAGTCAGTGTAAAGTTAGACAGAAATTTAATTAATGTTACATAGTTAAGCGTCCGTTGGCATAAGGTCGACTGTAAGATGTTCACGATTGCTTTTGTGACGTGACTCGTCACACGTCAGACAGCTGACGCGGAGAAGCTCGGAGGATGAAAGATTTCGAATACAACATCGCGAAACATTTTAAGAACGATTACACTCAATTACTGAAGTAATATTTGGTTTGTGAGCGGCTGAAAGCATCCGAGTGTTGTCGACGTGGCGGGGTGTGTACGGGACGAGTACGGGGCGAGTACGGGGCGAGTACGAGGCGTGGGCGAGGCGGAGACGAGTGGCGGGAAATTAGATTTAACGCGGCTGTTTTATTGTGGCATTTAGTTTATAACGTTTTTTATGCTCCGCTGAAATACTGTTTAAAATGTTTACTGAAATATATCTGAGGCTTTAAAGTTCTATTCATTATTCAAGTATGTTCAGATTTTTTGTAATAGTTTGTAATATTTCGTTCAATTATAACATACGATTAGGCTTTTATGAAGCTATGAAGGCTAGCCGCTTATGTCAATTGTTTTTAAATATAGTAGCTTGAATTGTTGTGGGGTGGAGCGGTCTCGGTCTCGCTTCCTGGTGAGACGGCACTATATAGAGATAGTTTAAGGGTAGCCACACACAATACATTTAAGTTCAGGCATAGCAGCTTACGTTTGAACTTACCATCAAGTGAGGTCGCTCTGACGTGCTATGATAAAAAAATATAGTCGTAACAGTTGATACAAAAAGTATCATATATGTATGTTGCAACATTTTAGCCCAGCCGCCGGTCGCCAGTCGCTTGTCGCAAGGTCGCGCACGACCCTGACACCTATGAGCACACGTCTCTATGCGGGTACTACGGTCCCCGTAACTACTGCCAGCTGTCTTCCCTACTTTATATTTTATGTCTTTTTTATGTTTCCTACAGTTGTTGTACATTTCTGGAGTTGTATTTGATTGGAGGCATATTGTGCAGTGCGGGTACAAATAATAAGCGTTTAGCGTATACTCGTATGTAGACTGTATGATAATGTTGTATACAAACTAACGGAAACGTTTGATAGCCTCCGTGGCGCAGTGGGCAAGTAGCTGGCTGTGAAACGGGAGGCCGTGGGTAGTTGTGTTTCGGGTCTGAGTGTTCTGGGACCGTAGGCCCTCGTAGTTCTTGATACCCACGATACACGTTTGACCTTGTGTCTATGGGGTCAGAACTGTGGCAGAAGTGTGTGACTGTTGAATGTATTTATTAATTTTATTTATCTTAAAAATTTCACTTCCGTTTTAAGTAATTTTGTCGCATAGTAAGTCCATGCTCATGAAATCTTTACAAATAAATAAAATGGAAATGATTATCCGTGATTACTGTTTATCTGATTATTTGTAAGTTAAAAATACACAAACTCAAATATTTTGTCTCAAGCCATGACCAAAAACTATTGTAAATATATTATTCTACGATCAACTTGGTTCTACTGGTACTAACTACTAGCGCACTACGTGTTATTTTACAATTTCAACTTAAGCATATTAGGATCTGTTTAGAATGAAATTGATGGCTATCCATATTAATGCTACATAAAATATAAATTGAAAGGTAATTATATTAATAAAAAATTAAAACGTTTAAGCGAGCCGCGGTGACAGTGAGCGACGACCCTGCGTCCACGAGATAGCGCCGGAGATACGCATCTCCGCCAACGCCGGTTATTTAAGTGACTAAAAATCGATCGAAGCGGCCCGACTCGCGCTCGAACGTCGAACGTCGAGAGCTCGGCTGTCACTCATTATTACCGCTCACGTCCGCCTCATTTGCACGCGAAAATCGTAAAGCGATGCCGTTAAGAAGTTCGACGTGTACACTGTACATGTCGGGTTCATTTGCAGGGCGCGGCTAAATTACCGCCGAAACTAGCGGCATTAGACACATCGACGCTGAGTTGGGCTAATGTTCGCGTCGCTCGGGTTCGGCGCGAGATAAACCTCGTCAATTCCGCTCTAATCGCGTGTGTAATGGCACATTAAGGACGAGCGCTCGCTTTCCGTTTATAATTAAATTATACTCGCACCACTGCTTCTATTCAATTTGTATCTGAGTTTACAGATCGCTTGTGATATGTCAGTTGTGCATGGTTGGAGTTTTGTGTTGATACCTACTACACAAACATTTGTCTCGATTCAGGGATCTACTCCGCAGTCTCTTATTTCACAGTTAACTGCTTCCTCACTGCATCGTAGTATGTAGTACTACCATTTTGTTTTAACGTGCCGATTCGCGACCATGTCTCCATAAGGTTGTCGCCCGCAGCGCCTCCGCGCCGCCTGTCAACTTGTAGGTAAGGTTTATTGTAGGTTAGATCAAAATGCGGGCCTCTTCTAATTCTTACCACTTTATTCTGTCGAGATTTTTACAGATAAAATGATAAAACTCACTTATTATTGCTGTAAAAGAATTCTAAGTTAAGTTTAATAATGCTTGTATATGTGTATTTTTGACTTGAAAAAACACGAAAATTAATTAATGAAAATCTTTTGTTAGGTGTACTAAGCTGGGTCACGTCATATTACTACCCTACTCAGTTTGTTTATTGAAGTTTTAATTTTTTATTACCTGTTATGGATCACATTTCCAAATTGGATAATTGGCTGTATAATTACTTCACTTTTAAGTTATTAAATGTCTTTTTTTTTAATACCTGGATAGGCAGACGAGTAGACGGGCCACCTGATGGTAAGTAGTCACCGCCACCCATAAACTTCTGCAATGCCAGGGCACAGCAAAGCTGCTGTCTGCTGTCTGAGCTTGATTGGTCCATTTGATGACATTAACGTCTCAAAATCAATGTTTTACACGTGCCTCCTGAAACAAGGTTGTAAAGAAACGAATCACATCAAATTCTTTTTATATCACTAAATAGAATAAAATGAGGTCGCTATTTTTGTCTGTGCGATACGGGTTTCACTATCAATTAAGTAAGGAATTTCTTTCGAAACGGCTACATGTATAACATTTCAAAATTATATTTATAGATTACAGATGAAAGTTAATAGTAATTCTAATCCTTATTATTGCTAAATATTGCAATGCAATGTTATGGTCATTTTAAATTTTTCTTGAAACACATGAAAGATATAGTTTAACGGTATGCGATCCGTGCGATCCGGGCTACCCCTACGCACCCTTACGCATTCTACTCAGATTTGATGGTACATCCAGCACACGCATTTCATTAAACATTTACCCTGTGTTCATAGTCGGGACGCCTTCCACTAAAGAGATGCCGGCCCGGAAAAGAAATGTGCCTTTTTCGGTTCAGACAAGTGCGGCCTGTATAATTTATAAAACAGAAATACATCGCGCGTGTGAATGGAACGAGCCAGCGAGGGAGCTCTATTCAGCCATTACTTAAGCATGTTACAGTAGATACAAGGTTTTATTTTGTTAAAATACGAGATTTGGGTTTCCTTTGCGAACTTTTGTGAATGTAGTTTATATGTTTACAGCAAAGATTTATATTACGTAATTAAAATGTATTTTAAAGGAAATTTATTTAAAGTTACAGTGACAATATCAATTATTTCGTTAGCTTAATTTGTTAAATTTGCAGCTTATGTCGGGCAATAACATTTCGTTTTTGAGCTTTCAATTCGAAATACCTTAGATGAATTGCCCATCTTCATTTCATTTGAGTAGCATTAGCTTTATTGAACCCAGCGATGTCTTGACACATGGTGCGTAATTGATAAAATAATATTCTATGATTGAAAACTTTACAATTACTTTAACATTACACTGGTTCTTACAGGACGATGGTTGAGAGATGATTAAAAAAAAATTATGATACTGTATCTGGACGGCAATGCGCGTACCATCTCGTGCAATGTGGTAACTTTACCGTCCAGAATAACAAAAAAAAAGTTCTTGGATTTAATAGTACAAACCCTAATTGAAGGGACATGAGCTGAAACATTCGAAGCGAATTCTATCCACGCTACAAATGCTAGCGTAAATTTCTCCAAAGAAACTAAACTAGCATTATATATATGTCGCAGGCCGAGGCGGTGAGAGGGCTTACACATCCCTCTCCGATGTCCAGATATTGTCAGGATGCACAGCGTGTAATAGTTCGGTAGTAAAACACGAGGTTAACACTTCAGAGTTCAGAGTTTATTAAACTACTGCCAGTTCGGAATGCAGTAATCCATGGGGAAGAGCTGGCAAGAAACCCCATGGTTGTTCTTTTAAACACATTACAGTTTACGTTACAATATTCGAAACACAATAACACTTTCACATCACGTTCACTTATTACTTTTACACAGTATTTCGGCATTACGACCACTAAGTTATTAGCTATTCAAGATTGAACATGGAATTCCTCTACAAATGACAAGGTGCACGCTTTTATTATGATATTTTCTATTGTGCCCCACTCTGTGCGAGATCACGCGATAAACTATTCGAACCCACCCGCAAAATAGCAAAACAAGTCGCGGTACAGATATTTTACAATACAACGAGTTATTTTAAAGTCCAATTGAGTATCCGTTTGCATGTTGCTCCGACATATACATATGCATACACCGAACCGTCTTTCCACAAGTACTTCAACGGGAGGCAGCGGCTTTGCTGTTCCCTGGCATTACAGAAGTCTATGGCTGGCGGTGTCTACTTACCATCTGTTGGCCCGTTTGCTCGCCTGCCTATCCAGTCAGTTAAAAAAAGTCCTCGTATCAAGCGTGGTATTTTTCCATTGCTCAAGCATTCTTAAACTAATGCAGTCGATAGTTTTATTTACTTACTAGCTGTTGCTCGCGGCTCCGCCCGCGTGGAGGTCATGTTTGGGAGAAAAAGTATACAATACAAAATACCAATATTAATGCGTTTAACTTAAAAATTACGGATTTTCATTCCCTATTTTACCCCTTTTAGGGGCGGAATTTCCAAAAATCCTGATTCATATATTTTTTATTTTTAACTAAAATGCCTAATACAAATTACAATTTTCATGAATTTAACTTCAAAAATGACGGATTTTCATACAAACTTTCATCCCCTATTTTACGCCCTTAGGGGTGGTATTTCCAAAAACCCTTCCTTAGTGGATGCCTACGTGATAAAAGGTACCTACTGTCAAAATTTCAAGTCTCTAACCCCAGCCGTTTAGGCTGTGTGTTGATCGATCAGTCAGTCAGTCAGTCAGTTTCTTCTTTTATAAATACAGACTAGCTGTTGCTCGCGGCTCCGCCCGCGTGGAGGTCATGTTTGGGAGAAAAAGTATACAATACAAAATACCAATATTCATGCGTTTGACTTAAGAATGACGGATTTTCATACAAACTTTAATTCCCTATTTTACCCCCTTAGGGGCGGAATTTCCAAAAATCCTGAAACATATATTTTTTATTTTTAACTAAAATGCCAAATACTAATTTTCATGAATTTAACTTAAAAAATGACGGACTTTCATACAAACTTTCATCCCCTATTTTACCCACTTAGGGGTGGTATTTCCAAAAACCCTTCCTTAGTGGATGCCTACGTGATAAAAGGTACCTACTGTCAAAATTTCAAATCTCTAAGCCCAGCCGTTTAGGCTGTGCGTTGATCGATCAGTCAGTCAGTCAGTTTCTTCTTTTATATATACAGATAGCACGAATGGCCCAGCTCAACCACCCGGTCATTTTTACATTATCTCACAAAAATCTACATGATGTAAGAGCTTGTTGTTATAGCTTTTGTTTCATTACTGCAAATAGTAATGCTGCATCGAAGCAATACAAAACGCGATTTCCCTATCTTTATTGACCACAAAAGTCGTAAAAGGTAGCTAAAATCGATAATCTTTCTACTTACTTAATTAGGTCACTATTACCATTTTGGTGACCAAAAAAAAGTTTATTTCTTTTTAATTATTGTATTCACTGTGGCCCAAACAACCAGTGACATCATAAATAAACAATTTGACAGTTGTTCTCTCTGTGTCGGCACTCGCATTAAAATAAACAGAGATATTTAAATATTAATGGGCAGTGTCTGTTCTCGCGGCGGTACATTTTTCTGCGGGCGGTAATTCCATTGCTTTGAGCTTGTCTCTCAACTCGCTACGCTAAGGGAATTACATTTCTTTGTAATTTAGTATTTATTTTACGAGAAAATACTTATTACACCACAGTTTGTTGGTGAAACATGTTAAATTTGCGACAAGTTTACCCTTTGTCCTTAACACAATATGTTTATATCCTTATAATGTTGTACGTTAGTGTGTGTGCAGAAAGGCACAATATATATAAATTTAAATAAGCTGAATTGTGCCTTTTCAATGCTGGCCGGCTGTTATAGCGTCAGCTAGTTGTACCAGTAGGTGGTACAGACTACTGAGATGAAACTTCTAAGTTCGAAACCATCTTAAAGGACTTTTTGGAGTTTTAAAATTTTAAATAAGAATTTCGATGGTAGACCGATAGGTAGATATGGAGTCTACCAAGTCATATTAGACCAGCGTGGTAGACTAAGGCCTAACCCCTCTCATTAGTTGAGGAGGCCAGTGCCCAGCAGTATAATACAGAGCTGGTATTATTATCATAACACCAGACTTGGTTCTTTTTAAAAGTATTCAACAGATAGAGTAGAAATGTGATAAAGTAATGACAAATTAGGGAGTTATGGTAGAGATATCCAGGATTGATAAAAATTCTAATATTAATAAAAAACACTTCGTGGCCTCAAGTAAGTCCTAATGAACATCATCACATTGTCTAAAACATAGCACATAATTGACTATACTTCATACAGGTGTTTTAATCAAGTATAACACGTCTCAATGCAATTCAGATAAATAAAAATTTGCTCGTTGAGTGCTCTACAAATGTAATCATGGCTGGAGTGTAGAGCATTCGTAGGACAGTCGTACGGCGCGCAACCCTCGCCGTTTTCGTTTTACGTTCGAGGACGTCCTGAATCCCGGCACCGACCTTCGAGAGAGAAGCATCATTAAGTCCTGGCGCTGCACTACAGTTTCGCCAAATTCCCCCTCGTAACCCCACTTTGAGTGCACTTGATGACGTCACGTAACGGGTAAAGTACCGAAACAAAATTGAACAATTATTCATTAGTAATTTAGTTTGGGTGTATTTACATTTGTCGTACATTTACATTTAATTTTTCAGTTTTAACATAATCAATACTATTTCCTCTACTTTAAGAAATTGGTCACAACCCAATCAACTTACCTTCAATATGAATAAAATTATGTTGTTATGGAAAATTTTATGAGCGATACTCAGTAAATCTTGTTACTCTGATAATATTGAGAAGCTAGCGTCTGGCGGTCGCACTCATGTGTAGATATTAGCATCCGATCAATGAGTTTAAATTACATTACATACATTTATAATTCTTGCAACCGTCTATTGTTAAGCGTCACTTAAATAAATATTTTTATTCAATTCTGTTTCTTTCGTCTAGATTTCTGTTTCCATTAAAGTATGTTACTCGTATATTATTTGTTGCTTTACTATAAATTAATTATCTTTCTATCTATCTATCTTCTAACTATGCATTGATTATATTTCGATTGTAAAAGAGAACAGTATCATTTCAATAATTGATAGAAATAGGAGAAAGTATTATTATATTTTACTTTTGTTCATTAAAAAATATATGCATACAGACGATTTGAGTTCATTTTATTGATATCGATTAAAAATAGAGAATATTTATTTTTTACTTATACTCTTTTCGTTGGCATAATATATTAGAAGTCGAGGAATGTAGTTATAATCTTTCTAGTGTGGAATTTATAAGTGTCAGCTAATATTAGCAATAATTAATGTAACGAAAGATGCTTTCAGCTATCTTCAATTAACAGTAATATGGGTTACATGAGAGTAATCCCTACATAGAGAGTACACAGTTCGAATGCATTATAACTGTAATAAATTTTAATGTAATCCGTGTTAGTATGAACGGTTACAGATTAACGAGGTCTGACGTGGCGGGGTGCTGGC
Organism: Laothoe populi; assembly: GCA_905220505.1. Taxonomy (NCBI): domain Eukaryota; kingdom Metazoa; phylum Arthropoda; class Insecta; order Lepidoptera; family Sphingidae; genus Laothoe; species Laothoe populi. Next base: position 21,425,055 of record HG992154.1, read on the forward strand.
GGGGCTGAGGGGAGGGGGGGGGGGGATAGCTCATAAACTGCGGTTTGGATGTTAAATCTGTGATTAGTTTATATGTACGTATTAAATATGCTAGTGCGGATTAATGGATTGTTGTCAGACGGAGTTCAGAGCTCCCCGAATACCTATTCACGAGTTTATTTGACATGACGTGTTCACACGAACTGTATAGGGTTAAATAAATATGCTGCCGACACCTCTGATGTGATAATAGCTTATAATGCTAAATTACTTCTGTTATGCATACCTGTACAAAGTTTCAAAGAAAAGTTAATGACTATGATTTGTAATATTGAAGTAGTTAGTAAGTAGAAACTCCCTTACTGTTATTAAACATAAAAACGACCTAGTGATTTTATAAAATTTTATTACCGTTTCTATATCCCTACGTTAAGTCCCTAGTTAATTGAACATAATGCTTGATACTCATTTCCAAATGAGTTCACCTCAAAGGTTAATTCAGGAACCGCAGTGTTTAAATATTCATTGTTATCCCTCACTTTACCGCTAAAGATAATCATCGTGAGAATAAAGAAAACATGCCCACCTGAGCGTTTTTAACTCGAGAGTCAAAAGCGTGTGAAATCTGTGGACTGGCATTATCAAGATATTCCCTCCCCTTAGTTGAAGCCGGCACGAGAGTAACTAAGGTAACTGATATTATGAACATCGGAGAATCTCTATTGCCTACCTCAAAGAAAAGGTTTAGCAAGTGGGATCGCTGTATATTACTCATTGAACCAAATGCAACAGCAACCTGTCACTTTAGGTCGTTATTTTTTTATCCTGGCACGGCAAAGTAACCGCACTGAATCTGATGGTAAGCGCAGTGCCGTCCAGGTAGAGTATCAAAGAGACACGGTAGACAACTATTCCTCGCTACTTGACAGAATCATGCCCACCTATTGAGTAGCTTATTCACACTACGCCTAAAGGACCAACGATTATAGGATTTTATGTATGACAGCGATATTAACTCAATTGTTCCTTTCAAAATTAAATTAATTTTAATCAAAATTAATACTGAATGGTTGGTAGATACTCTTTACTCGTGCCGTAATTTGTTAAGCTAAACTAGTATGTGTAATTATAAGGATAGGCCGAAGATAATCCATCCTATGATAACATTACACATAATCTTACAGTACGTGTGTTGTTTTTAGCTCATTAGGATGTGAGAAAGGTTCCTTCTAATTGCTTTATTGTAATTAGCTCCATTTGTGGACACCGTGCTGTTGGATTAAAATAGTATACTAATGTAAAAATATGTTAAGACTAGATCCTCGAGTTTTTCGTTGGTGAAACTGCTCTCTGGTAATCAGGTTCACGGATAAAATAATAATACTCATTATTGCTTCACTATATTTATATAAGCAATGATGAATAATAATTATTATGTAAAAACATGAAAAACTAAAGGAAAAAGTCGAGAAACAAGAGAAAAGAATACATTTTTTGGAAAAACAGGAAAGAAGGAGAAACATAGTATTTTTTGGTATTGAAGAAAAAGAAACATCGTATGAAAACTTGGAAAACAACATTCTTAATTTTATAGAGGATTTTTTCTCTATTAAACTAAACCACAGTGATGTACAGGAAATAAGAAGAATAGGTAAAAAAGGAGACAGACCCCGCCCATTAATAATAACTTTTACAACTCTCGGTCTAAATGCAAAAATTGGCCAGCTTAGAAAAGACGAATACTTAATAATGAAACTGAACGGTTATGGAGAAAGAAACCAGAGAGGACAGAAACTGATCGACTTCGCTCTCGAATAAAAACTTTCAATATTAAATACTTTTTTCAGAAAAAAATTGAACCGCAGGTGGACATGGCGATCGCCAAACGGAGCACATAAAAATGAAATCGATTATATTCTGTCAAATCGGTCTAATATCGTTCAAAATATTGAAGTTCTAAACCTCAACTTTTCCTCGGATCACAGACCAGTTAGAGCAACAATATTACTGAAAAAACTAAAAAACAACCGAGTTAGATATAAAAATGATCTAAACTCGACCTTACGATCCGAAGAAGAAATATCTAAGTACAAAGAGAGCATCATAACCCTTTTACCAGAACTATTAGAATATCCAAAAAATATTTCTGTACAAATTTATCACGATAAACTAACACAGGCTATAATTCAAAGTCTCCAGAATGCTTATATCATAAAGAAAAACACCTATACACACAAAATCCTATCGGAACGCACTTTAAAACTTATGAAGAGAAGACATGAACTACAGAATACAAAAAATAAAACTAGATCCATGAAAAACGAAATTTCAGCATTGTACAAGCTAGTAAGTAAACGGATTAAGCACGACTATACAATATATAGGTCTATCACCATTGAGAAACATTTGGAACAAGCAGGCAGTTCAAAAAAAGCTTACAAAGAGTTACGAACCAATAAAATGTGGATTGATGGACTAAATCAAGAAGGAAAATTATTAAACAGTCGTAAAGATATTATAAATGTAGCAACTGAGTTTTATAAATCTCTTTATTATGAAAAAATATATGACACTACCGATTATAGAAGCCGAAAGTGTAAAAGGACGTATAATACCATTCGAAGACAAAGAAATCTCCCAAGCGACAAAAAGATTAAAAAGGGACAAAAGTCCAGGCTCAGATAATATCACTAACGAAGCTATAAAGACAGTACAGACATTATTGACACTACCATTAACTCATCTCTTTAACCGCATACTAGAAACTTCCGAAACACCGACACAGTGGTCACAATCAAATATTATATTAATTTATAAAAAAGGAGACCCATATGATATCGCAAACTATAGACCTATAAGTTTGTTGCCTTGTCTGTATAAACTATTCTCTTCACTTATAAACCAAAGAATGTGTCCTTCGTTAGAAGCTGAACAACCCATGGAACAAGCGGGCTTCAGGAAAAGTTTCTCGACCATTGATCATATTCACACACTGGAACTACTCATTGAAAAATATCAGGAAAACCGGAAACCCTTATATATAGCCTACATTGATTACAGGAAGGCCTTCGACACCGTATCACACTCGAGTATCTGGAAAACTTTGAAAGAACAAGGGATAGAAAACGAATATATACAAATAATTAAAAACATCTATAGCAACAGTACAGGTCGAGTAAAATTGGAAAAATTCGGTCCAAGTTTTCCCATTAAAAGGGGAGTAAGGCATGGTGACCCACTGTCCCCGAAGATATTTATTGCTGTCTTGGAATCTATTATGTGAAAGTTGGATTGGAAAGGATATGGGTTGAACGTTGATGGTTTGTATCTGAACCACCTCCGTTTTGCCGACGACTTGGTGCTCCTGTCGGAAACAAGCACTCAGCTAAAATCCATGGTCCAGTCACTAAGCGAGGCTAGTAAGCAAGTAGATCTAGAAATGAACTTTACAAAAACTATGTTAATGAGAAACAGTACAGAAAGAAAAATAACTGTCGACAACGTGACACTTAACTACACAGAAAAATACATCTACCTAGGTAAACAAATTGGTTTCAACAAGAAAAGTAATGAATTAGAGATAGAGCGACGAGTACAACATACTTGGAATAAATACTGGAGTTTAAGGGAGATATTTAAAAGCAATATGCCAGTTAAAATGAAAACTAAAGTTATGAATACTTGTCTTTTGCCGTGCCTTACATACGCTTGTCAGACTTGGAAATACACTAGAAAAATAAAGAATAAAATTATTACTTGCCAGAGAGGAATAGAACGCAGTATGCTTAATATAAAGAAAATACAAAAAATAAAGCACCAAAAAATTAGAAATATATCAAAAGCCACGGATGCTCTATGCCATGCTCAGAAACTAAAATGGAAGTGGGCTGGGCACGTAGCACGACTGCAAGACGATAGGTGGACCAAGAGAGTGACATCTTGGAAAGGCCCAAAAGGGAAACGATGTAAAGGAAGACCCCTCATGAGATGGGAAGACGAGATAACCAAGATAGCTGGTCCACACTGGATGCAGGATGCCCGAGATAGAGATAAATGGTGTTCTTTGGAGGAGGCCTTCACCTGCAGAGGGGTTCTTGCTAATTAAAAATTATAAATATTAATAAAAACTGTAACTTATGTAAAACTAAAAATAAATATAACAATAGTATGTAAGTATGTAAACTAACAATTGCAAGAAATAAAAGGCTTTTTTAATTTATTTATTTATAAGTTCTACTACCGAAGACTGAGTGTAGAAATTTGAGATCTATATCAATTTAATAATAATGATAAATTAAATAAAAGTATTTTAGTTTATCGTTGTTTCGCACTTGACTCTTGATATGTTTCCAGGGAATACTCCACCGCGCAGTACTTTATTATTATATTTTAACATTGATATGATTGCATCCGTTCGATCCCGTCTCAGTGGCCCCTACATTATGGCGTGTCATTATTAATGCAGGCGAGTTATCGCGTGTACAAGTGGCCGCGGCTCGCTCTCACACGGACCCGACTAGAACCCTTCTGAAAACGTGTTTAAAATTTCAGTGAAAAGTTTTGGGCGCGCCTTCCCTTCCTCTCCGGCCCTGCCCCGTTGTCGCCAGCTTCGTCGGTTGTTTATCAGGCGGTGGGAGCGTTGCCACAGATAACACTTCTCATTTTATTATATCTAACGCGGCTCGACACCGCCACACCGTCGCACCGTCGCACCGCCCGCACTGCCGCCGCCTGATACGAACAACTTTGGGAATGCGTATAACGAGCAAACTGTAGAAGTCAGTATAATAATAAAAGTACATTTTTTATCTGCAGTCTCTGTGTTATGTGGAAATATATTGTTTTTTTCAGCATTGCATTAAACTATTCGGCTTGTTTACATTTTACAATGCGGGCTCTAGACAATGTAATGAATAGTCATAACTGGATCAGCAGAAACTGTTGCAAATGCGCCGCTTACATTAAGTCATTTAGGTAATATCTCATTTTGTAAATTGTATATTTAAATTAAGTAGGTTCTAGCAAAACAGTTGTAACATATGACCTATAAAGAAAAAAATACTTGCACAGTTCATAATTTAGTACTCCATTTATTTAAATGGACGTAATGTCTCCCGGCTCATAGACATCTCTTCCATTATATACCATTTTGAAGCACAAAGTAATGAATCTAGTATCAAGGAAATAACCCCGTGGAGAAAGATAGGTAATACCAATCAGATGTGCCTGGGAAGGCGGCGGCGAGAGGCACGCGGCCCGTTGAGGCGAAGGAAATTTAATGAGATTCCCTTCCTCAAGTCACGGCAGCATTGTAAATGATGGACGCGCTTGTGGTATATTGGATCTAACCACATCGACTCTTGTGCTCCTGCGATTCAGTGATTTCTGGTATTAATTACTATTGTGCAGTAATGTGAAACATAGCTGCATGGGGTCAATACAAGTTAGTTAAGTTTAACGTTGTATTAGAAGATGTATAGGTATAACTAGTAAGTTAGAACTTTGGATCATATTTTAATTTGATATTATTTTAATGTTGTAATAAGAAGTACTTTGTGTTGATTCTACTACAATATACTAAATATAAAATGTAATCAATATTTTCATACTAAAATATACTTGAATGTTGGAAGCTTTTTCACGTTGAAGGTAAGACTATAGACAACGAGGCTCTATGATCTGTTTAAATAACACCAACGATTAATGTGTTCATCTTATTCTCTGATGTTGAGCATTTAGTCAACGTTAATAACGGGAAACGCTTAGTGTAGTTGTTTTTAAAATGATTGTAGAGTTCAGGATTATTATAAACTCTCTTTAATAGCATCGGCAATCTTACGTTTTTTGACGTTCATCGAATACGGGATGAAGACGGGATGCAATAACACAAACATTTCAAAAATATATTATAAACGTTTAATTCGAAGAAATACCTGCACTTGAGGTCTATGGATGCACAAAAGCTTTCTGGTCGAGATGTCGCTGCCGTTCGACTTAAATGCAGGCCTTTTTTTACCGTGCGGTCAATGGCCCTGTACGGATGTCCCGTATGGGCCGAGTCCCTGAACGCCCGCTGCGTCGCCCTGCTGCGCAAACCGCAGCGTTTGGTGGCGCAGCGAATAGTAAGGGGCTACCGCACGGTCTCCCACGGCCTGCGTATTAGCCGGCACACTCCCTTGGGAGTTGGACGCCAAACTCCTCTCGTCAGCGTTCCTCTGGCGGGAGGAAGCGTCCAGCCGCCGTCAGGAGAGACTGGCCCCGAGGGAGATTGCGGCCCGGTTTCGCAGAACCGCCGTGGAGGAGTGGCATACCAGGCTGGAGAGCCCTGTTGGAGAGGGCTGAGGAGTCAGCCTCCGCAGAGGTGGACAAGTTGGAGGCCGAAAAGGCGGCGATGGCCCAGGAAATCGCTGTCCTCAAGGCCTCCCTTGCATCCCAACAGCGGAACCTGGAGGAGATGAAGGTGACTGTCCAAGCGATACAAAGACAGTCACAGCCGGCGGCCCAAACTGGAGCCGTTTCTGGAGAGGAGGTCCACCTCGAGCGGTTCGAGCGCCGTTTTTTAAATATTTTAGACGCGCGCTTGAGCGATATATACTCGAGGCTACCTCCAGAGCCCATCATGCGGCCCCCTTTGGCTGCCGATAGGGCTAAAACTCTGGCAACGGCCGACGTTGCCGGGCCTTCAAAGACCCCATCAGATGTTGCCGGTCCGCCGGTCACTCCGAAGGGAAAGGGACTGGGCAAGGGAAGGAGTAATAACAAGTTTACCCCTGTTGACGCTCCCCGTATCCGACCTGTACCTATCGTACCCGCTGGGCCGACGGCACCGCCAACGTCGGTGGCGTCCCCAAATCCCCTTCCGCGTGAATCTCGAAGAGGGGGAAGGAGGGGGAGAGTAAACAAACGAAGGAGCACTCCCGCTGCCCTTCCGCCAAGAGAGCCGCGACCACTTCCTCCCGCCCCTGCAAATATGGATGAGGGGTGGAATATTGTGGCAAAAAAGAACAGGAAGAATCTCCAGCCCGTGTCGGTTGCTGCGGTGGCTGCACCACCACAACAGAATCGGCCGAAGCCAAAAATTCATTTACCCCGCAAGGCCGCCGTTACATTAACGGTGACGCCAGAGGGGTTGGCGCGAGGCGTCACCTATGCCCAAGTCTTGCGGGAGGTCCAGCGACGCGTGGACTTGGCTGGACTCGGCATTGCTGAGACGCGGGCGCGTCTTATGGCGACGGGCGGGTATTTATATGAGGTACCCGGCCCGGAGTCCGAGGTGAGGGCCGATTCCCTCGCTGAAAAAGTGAGAGAGGCGTTCTGCGGAACGGAGATGGCGGGAGATGTTCGAGTTTCCCGCCCCTTCAAATCTGCGGAGATGCGAGTGTCCGGGCTAGACGCATCGGCTGACCCGGAGATGGTTGCAGCGGCCTTTGCACGGGCTGGGGAATGTCTGGCAGAGAGTTTTAAGGTCGGGGAGATCCGCCCCGATCGGTCGGGCCTTGGTGCGGCATGGGTGCGGTGCCCCGCCAAGGTCGCCGACAAAATTTTAAAGTCAGGCCGAGTTCTGATCGGCTGGGTGGCGGCGCGTGTCCAGCTCCTTGAGCCGAGGCCCATGCGGTGCTTCCGTTGTCTGTACAAAGGACATGTGCGGGCACGGTGCACTGACGAGTGTGACCGTAGCGAATTATGCTATCGCTGCGGTATTGTGGGCCACAAGGCCAAGGGGTGCTCCGCGGAGCCGCACTGCGTAGTCTGCGCAGGTGTCGGTAAGCCCGCGGGACACCAGGTGGGCGCCAAGGCATGTGTCGCCTCCTCCCGCCCTCGCCGCGTTAATCGTGGTCGGGGGTCGGAGGTTGTGACCCAGCCGACAGCGGGCACCAGTGGAGAGCAGATGGAGATCGCCCATTAATATGGCACAACGTTTCCTCCAGGCGAACATTAATCACTGCGCCAGGGCCCAGGACCTTCTAGTCCAGAGCATGGCGCAGTGGTCGATACAAGTGGCTGTGGTCGCCGAGCCTTATTTTGTTCCCCCCAGGGAAGACTGGGCAGGGGACCTTAACGGTTTGGTGGCCGTCATCACTCGGGGCGCCGCCGGCTCCCCACCCTTCGAAAAAGTAGCGAAGGGATCGGGATGTGTGGCGGTTCTGTTGGGGGGGGTCTGAATTGTGGGTGTGTATTTCTCCCCCAATAGATCTCTGGCCGAGTTCGAGCACTTTCTCACTCGGCTAGGGGCCCTGGTGGTGCAAGGCAGTCAGCCTCGCCCCGTTCTCGTTGCCGGCGACTTCAACGCCAAGTCTCTGGCTTGGGGTTCGTCGGTCACCAGCAGGCGCGGCGAGGCCCTGGAGGAGTGGGCGATCTTGGCCAACCTGGCCGTCGTGAATCGCGGGTCGGTTAACACGTGCGTGCGGCATAATGGCGGATCGGTGGTGGACCTCACGTTCGCCACCCCAGCTATTGCCCGCCGTGTCCGTGACTGGAGAGTTCTGGAGGATGAGGAGACGTTGTCGGATCACCGATACATTCGGTTCGAGGTCGCCTTGTCCCCTAACCCCCAGTCCAGTGGAGGACCGACTGGCCCGCGGTCGGACGGCCCACGTTGGTCGGTAAAACGCCTCGATGTTGAGGCCCTGAAGGAGGCCGCACTGGCCCAGGCGTGGCTCCCTGCACCGGAAGCACCGATGCAGGTCGAGCAGGAGGCGGCGTGGTTCGGGGCAGCGATGTCGCGCGTCTGCGACGCGGCCATGCCCCGAGTCCGACGTCGTCCCGAGAAGCGCCAGGTGTTCTGGTGGTCGGCGGAACTTACGCGGTTACGTGTCTCCAGCGTGGCCGCACTTCGTCGCCTCGCCAGACACCGTCGTCGTCGGATCCGACTTTCTGGCGACGAGGACCAGGAGCGGCTGCTTCACGGCCTCCACAGGGAGGCTAAGAGAGCGCTGCGCGTGGCAATAACAAGGGCAAAGTCTGCAGCTCAGGAGGAGTTCCGGGGAACTCTCGATAACGACCCTTGGGGGCGTCCATATCGCGTGGCGATGAGAAGGTATCGCCCCTGGGCGCCCCCACTGACTCAGAGTCTCCGGGGCGATCTAGTTGAAGAGGTCGTCGCAGCTTTGTTCCCTGCCACTGTGAATGTCACTCCTCCAGCGATGGCGTCACACAAGTCGACGCCATCGTCGTTGAGTTCGGCAAGGGTTGTTTCGGAGGTTTCGCTCGAAGAATTTCGGGCGGTAGTGCTTCGGCTACGGGGCAAGAAGACGGCCCCAGGTCTCGACGGTATCCCCGGACGTGCATGGGTGTTAGCCGTCGAGCATCTGGGTACTAGGCTCCGTGGCCTGTTCTCCGCGTGTCTGGAGCAGGGTCGTTTTCCGTCTCAGTGGAAAACTGGGAAATTGGTCCTGCTCAAGAAGGAGGGGCGGCCTGCAGAGTCGCCATCGGCCTACCGGCCCATCGTGTTGCTCGATGAGGTTTGCAAGCTCTTCGAGCGTATTGTTCACGCTCGCCTCGTCGAGCATCTTGAAGGGGTCGGGCCGGACCTGGCACAGTGCCAGTACGGGTTCCGGCAAGGCCGATCGACAATACACGCGATTTTGCGGGTCAAGGCACAAGCGGAGGATGCAGTGGCTCGTGGTGAAGTGGTGGTGGCGGTGTCTCTAGACATCGCCAACGCGTTTAACACTTTACCCTGGGCCTGCATAATGGAAGCACTGCGGTACCACGTGGTGCCACCGTATCTTCGGCGCCTGGTGCACTCGTATCTCTCAGATAGATACATAGTGTATCCGGGCGCCAACGGTTGGCACCGAAGAGCGATGGCATGCGGTGTTCCACAGGGCTCAGTCTTGGGCCCTCTCTTGTGGAACATCGGCTACGATTGGGTGCTCCGTGGTACCAACCCCCAAGGTGTCGCTGTCGTCTGTTACGCGGACGACACACTGGTGACAGCGACGGCCAGGTCTTTCCAGGAGGCCACCCTGCTCGCCTCGTTCGCAACCGAACAGGTGGTGGCCAGGATTCGGCGACTGGGCCTTAAGGTGGCCCTCAACAAAACCGAGGCCCTTTGTTTTCACAGGCCTCGGATTCGGCCACCTTTTGGGCTCCAAATAATTGTGGAGGGGGTGCGGATTCCCATCGGCTGTAAAATGAAGTACTTGGGATTGATTCTGGACAGCCGATGGGATTTCCGTGCCCATTTTGAGGAGTTGTCGCCGAAATTGGTGCGGGCGGCGGGCGCGCTCGGACGCCTGCTGCCGAACCTGGAGGGACCTAGTAACCCTTGCCGAAATTTATACGCCGGAGTCGTGCGGTCAATGGCCCTGTACGGATGTCCCGTATGGGCCGAGTCCCTGAAAGCCCGCTGCGTCGCCTTGCTGCGCAAACCGCAGCGTTTGGTGGCGCAGCGAATAGTAAGGGGCTACCGCACGGTCTCCCACGAGGCGGCCTGCGTATTGGCCGGCACACTCCCTTGGGAGTTGGACGCCAAACTCCTCTCGTCAGCGTTCCTCTGGCGGGAGGAGGCGTCCAGCCGCCGTCAGGAGAGACTGGCCCCGAGGGAGATTGCGGCCCGGTTTCGCAGAACCGCCGTGGAGGAGTGGCATTCCAGGCTGGAGAGCCCGACTGGGGGCTTGAGGACAGTCGCGGCAGTGCGTCCTGTCCTAAAGAGATGGCTAGACAGGCGCCACGGGGCGCCTACGTTCCGACTGACACAGGTATTAACGGACCATGGGTGTTTCGGTTCCTTCCTGTGTCGGATCGGAAAGGAGGTGTCCGCCGTGTGCCACCACTGTGGCAACTGCCGCGAGGACACGGCCCAACATACGTTGGAGGAGTGCCCAGCCTGGGACGAAGAGCGCAGCGCTCTCAGAGCAGTCGTTGGAGGAGACCTCTCGCTGCCGGCCGTGGTGTCGTCCATGGTCGCCAGCCGGAGGTCCTGGCGTGCGGTGGCCCACTTCTGCGAGAACGTCATCTCGCAGAAGGAGAGTGCTGAGAGGGATCGGGAACGATATGATCCCTCCCGCCGCCAGAGAAGACGTAGGAGGCGCCGGGTTGACGACTGACCGGCGTCTCCCGCCCTGTGGAATGGGGGCGTTTGAATTCCACCACGGTAACCCCTGCCTGTCGTACGAGGCGACTAATAGGGGCCATCGGGGGTCGCGGGCGCGCAGCGGAGGGCTGTTAGCCCGTATCGATGCACTCCCAAATTCGGAGCATCGTGCGACCCCGAGATGGACGGCAGCGCAGGTGGTAAGGCCTCGTTCGCTGTCGTTGTTCGGTGCGCGGGGGCTCCTTAGCCCTCCATGGAGATGGGCTGCTACGCAGCACCGCGCAGGGGCGATTCCGGCTGCAATTCTAGCACTCCTTAGAATACCCCGGGATCGCTCCGCAAGCGCCGAAGAAGGCCACCGCGGGGTTTTAGCTGGTAGTGTCGGGCGGGTTGTATATAGGGGTTAGGGACTCGGCTCAGCGGCAGCACGGATAGCCATCATCCGTGCGAGGGGGATGCTGGGTCGTAAGACCGGCTAGTCCAGCATACCCGTTTTATTCCTTAATCCGCTTCCCTCCGGAGCGGGCGGCAGTAATAAAACGCTTTCCCCGCGACAACAAAAAAAAAAAAAAAAAGGCTGGAGAGCCCGACTGCGGGCTTGAGGACTGTCGCGGCAGTGCGGTCTGTCCTAAAGAGATGGCTAGACAGGCGGCACGGGGTGCCTACGTTCCGACTGACACAGGTATTGACGGACCATGGGTGTTTCGGTTCGTTCCTGTGTCGGATCGGAAAGTAGGTGTCTGTGGAATGGGGGCGTTTGAATTCCACCACGGTAACCCCGGCCTGTCGTACGAGGCGACTAATAGGGGCCATCGGGATGGAGATGGGCTGCTACGCAGCACCGCGCAGGGGCGATTCCGGCTGCAATTCTAGCACTCCTTAGAATACCCCGGGATCGCTCCGTAAGCGCCGAAGAAGGCCACCGCGGGGTTTTAGCTGGTAGTGTCGGGTGGATTGTATATAGGGGTTAGGGACTCGGCCCAGCGGCAGCACGGATAGCCATCATCCGTGCGAGGGGGATGCTGGGTCGTAAGACCGGCTAGTCCAGCATACCCGTTTTATTCTTAATCCGCTTCCCTCCGGAGCGGGCGGCAGTAATAAAACGCTTTCCCCGCGAAAACAAAAAAAAAAATTTACTGTCTGAATAGGCAGATGAGCAGACGGGCTACCTGATGGTAAGTAATCACCGCCGCCCATAGACCTCAATAAAGCCGCTGCCTTACTATGTGAGACGAATAGCGAAGAAGGAGAGAGATTCACTCTTCTGGTATTATGGAGATCACTTACTATTTGTTGATCTATTTGATACATTGTACTCCATAGTAAAAAATATGGTATGCATAATAATTGCTATCGATTCAATTCTAATAACATGAACCCTTAGACATGAACCGCACTGGTGCTAATTAGCATCTAGTTTTTTTATCTATTAACTTATTTACATTAAGTAAATAAATTAAATGAATAGATAATGTAGGCATGTAGTGTGATAGCCGTCACGTGACTTCACTGACGTCACCTTGGGGCAAACGAAGGCCCGCCTGCCACACCTTCGTCCAACTAGAACAGGGAAAACTTGTTACAGAACTTTGTTTTGTGAACGCCTTGTAACATTTTTCATAAAGTTTTGTTCGGAAATAATAAAATATGAAAGTTCCCGGGACGGGCCAATGCGGCGAAAAACCCGCGCCCGCGTCTGTTTGAGCGACATTTATTTAAACATACGTCAAATAAACGAAATCGAGTGTATGAATGCTTGAAGTGTGTCGGTGGGACGAGGATCAATTTAGAGCGCGCGCGGGACGAGCTGTGCCGAGTTGTGTCGGACCGTGGCGCAAAATGCTTTTAGCATTAGACGATACAGGTTTATTTTACCTACAAGTATAATTAAGTATGTGTGACTGAACAGTCTCATTTTTTTATATTCTGGCTCGGTAAAGTAACTATTTCGTGACTCGGTATAGTGTTAAAAGTTTAAGTTTTAAAAATGAGTTTTAGGTATGATTGACGATTGTACTGAATGGCCTGCGGTATTTCGATCATCGTATGTTCTAAAATATTCGTATATATAAAATATTAACTACGTAAAATCCGCATAGGATAACGATTTGATCACCAACGCAAAAAAGAAATTTTATCAGTTTCAAGCGATTGTGACGTTGTCGCTCCGAAACATGTGAATGAATTCGAAAGCATTTTTTACTTAATCTCGAGTTTAATTAAACAGTTCTAGAATACATTTAAATAAAGGCTGTTCAGCCAAAAAAAAAAACAGATCTTTTTGCGTATTATATCGTAGACTTTAGATAAATATCTTAGCTATCGAGATTAGGAATGGAATCAACTGACGAGGGTCTAGTGGCGATTATCCCATTTATCATCCGTGACGGACCAGCCCGCGGACCACACCCGCTCGCGCACTCTACACTTTAATGGCGGTTCGATTACAGTACCCAGGACCTCTTTGACTTACTTACTATTATTTTTGGTTGGTGTCGCGACCTCTATACATGTGGTGGAATAAGCCGAATAATTGTAATTGTCGGGATCTGGGAGATTTATGGCGAGGCCCATTGAGCTCATTTAAAACGGCTGGCAGATAATTAATTCGAAATAATGAGGAGGCTAACTCGGCCGGATTAAGAACAAACATGAACGAGGCGGGCTCAGAGGCTCGTGGCATCAATTAATATCATGTAGGGGTTACACTCGCCGAATAATAATAATATTCTCCGGATGGTGTCTTATCACTATACAAAACTACCTTTATGTTTGTTTGTATAATAAACGCAAATTGTATATACAGAATGTAGAGAAAAGTGTGACTATGGAGCATAAATTCCAATCTTTCAATTCAAGTATATTTTTCGGATAGTGACAACTTTATTTATGATTATTCGATCGAACGCTGCTTAGTTGAAGGTTCTTCTTACAGGCATAGCACTTCTAGAGCAATGACGAATGTTAAAATAGTAAATAAATGCAAGTGTAGAGGTAGGCTATGTGTCCCGCGTGGTACCCTCGACGCGTGCCACCTCCGGCTATCGATTGGGCGCTGTTTGGCGCTCGGCCCAACAACCTTCTTATTTATGCTAATGTTACGTTAATTTCTATTACAACTTAGTAACTATTGTAATATGCGCATCTCTCCGCATTGCGAACTTTTTAATCGACTTAAAAATAACGTAAGTTACTCAGTTTGATTGTATTTTATATGCACGTTGCGTGGAATGTTTATTAAGCGTGAACCTATTGATGACTCGTTTTCTACATATAGTATATCTATCGCTAAAATATCATGATGATGAGGAAAATTTATAACTTCAACAAATATCGCTGTTGATTTTTTAAGGACTATAGTTTTTAGCTTTTATAATTTTAATTCAATAGTTTAGCTCCAAATAATAATAAATAATTATCCTTTTAATTCGTTTCCGTCTTTTAAGTAACTCATAAGAATTAGCAGAAGGAAATGAAATAAAAACCAACGCATGGTTTGGCATAAACTGGCATGTGACATTAATATAAACAATAAAGTGCTCATTGTATATTCAACAAAAAGTGATCGCATTGTTTGAGGTGGAAAAGTGAAAACTAAAAATATGGATTAGGACTTTTTCAATAGTATAAAATATTGAATTGACTCTACCATTTTGTTTACATGAAGTTTATATTCCAATGGTGAGGTTCCAATGAATAACCTTTTTTTATATTCTTTGGATACTCGTGTCTTCGAGAAGCCAAATTCTCTGTATAAATAGGGCTTCGTACTTATTCAGAGCTTAATAACTTTTACATGTCAAGGAACTCTTTAGCGTGGCTTGTTTCAAATCTTTAGTTGTAGGGGGTCGTAACATGCATTCCTGATATTCAAAGGCTGATTTGTGAACGAAAAAAACGTGAAAGTTATAGCGTGAACCATTGTTTCTAACGAAAGCTTTATATATAACTGCTGGTTTAAAACAATGCCGCCTAATGGAAAAAAACATTTTTCATCAGCCTCATACGCTATGTAAGTATAAATGACAATATTTTCCTAACATTGTGCTAATTGCTTGTGGTAGGATATTCATATCGACCCGGATAGCGACCACCGTACACAGGGTGTAAAACAGCCAGTGTACATCAGGTTTTTGCCGGGGGTCTAGAGTTGGCTTACGATATTTGGCCGTTTTGCGGCCTTCAGTACTCTAACATTAGACCCTCAACCGCTTTTTCACCTACTTGCCCATGGCGTAGTGTGAATAATTATGTCGGCATAATTGTGTTGAGTAGCGGGGGATAGATTGTTTTCGCTACTCGGCACTCTAATTGGACGGCACTGCGCTTACTATTTAGGTGCAGTGTGGTCACTTTACCGTCAGGATAAAAAACACGTGATGAAATAACGATAAATGCTAT
Source organism: Laothoe populi (assembly GCA_905220505.1). NCBI lineage: Eukaryota > Metazoa > Arthropoda > Insecta > Lepidoptera > Sphingidae > Laothoe > Laothoe populi. The sequence goes on from HG992154.1 coordinate 21,440,473, forward strand.
ATTGATCTGATCTAATGTGAGCAAAGCCTTACATAACGAAGGTAGTGAATGTAAATTTTATTCACAACATCACGCTAACGTAAGAAAGCCACATTCAGACGTTGGTTCAGCGAAGCAAAGTTTAAAGACAAACTGCTATGTCACGGCCGCGACGGTGCCGCGCTACATCGACGATGCGTAGTCACGGCGTAGGGGCGCGTAGTCATGGCGTAGAGGACGCGTAGTCATGGCGTAGAGGACGCGTAGTCATCGCGGCGAGGAAGCGGAGTCATGGCGTAGTCTCAGCGTAGCCACTGAGTACACAGCCGATACTTTCATTGCCAAAAGTCATTCCGGCCCAAATTAACTAATTACTTTGTTGGGTAATAATTGTAATGGGCTTTTATTCTGGAGAGCATCGTGATCATGTGTATATTCGTATGTGTGCGTGTGTGTGTGTTTACATCGCGACGATTATGTTCAACGTTACGGCTTAATTACACGAGGGCTGTGTACCCAATCGGGCCGAGTAATTACGCGATACAAAATAACTGGCTGGAGATAGCACTGTTTAATAACATTTATTTTTAATATTTGCCAACATTGTATCGAATCAAATATTTGTTAAAATGTATTTTACGAGTATGATTAAATAAGACAATGCACGGACATAAAGTATCTTCAGCTTGGAGGTTTATACCGCCGAGGCCTACACTCTGTATACATTTTTTAAATCACTGATTCAATTGCAATATATCACTATATTTTTTCGTAATTATCAGGAACCACGAGAGACTTTCGGATGGTCTGATAACACTCACACAAATATTTGTTTTGATGCAGAAATCGAACATGCGCCCATTCCTTTACAACCGACTACTCTCTAACAACGCCAAGGCAGTCGCTGTATTATTTGTGTCATGGCGCAATCCTAATCCTTCTGTCAATAATTGGTGCCGTAACTAAACGGATGCCGGGTGATATACCAGCTGGTAACATTGTGATAGTAATGCAACTCTATATATTTTGAAACCTGGCGACTGTAGCGTTCAAGCTATAGACGGCTAGTAGATGGTAGTCTGAGGTTACGAGAATTTGGTCCCTTTATTGGTCTAGTTGCAGCACACATGATGAGATCCTGAGTTCAAATCACACATGAGTTGTTCAATAGAATATATCCAATGTGAGGATAGGCTCGCCACCTATCACATTATGGGACGGCAATAAGCTAAGCGAACCGTGGGCGCGTTTATTGCACTTCTGCTCGCCGCTTCAGAGACATAGGCGTGACTTAAGTTACATCACTATTTAAAACGTAGTTATACTGTTTTATAGTATTTAATCAAACCCCGTTATTAGCAGAACTCGTGTCTCGTGTCATTGTATAGCTATCACTGTCACTCTTCCTACTACAACCAAAAAACAATATAGACAATACATTACAGTAGTGTACTGAGCTAACACTTCTTCTAATAAAAATTCTTTCCTTGCTGATAACAGGTCCACAGAGCAAACTGTGTCATTTATATAAAAACATCCATGCCACCATCTGGCCACTAATCACGTGCCCCATCAGCTATAAATCAGGGCTAACAAACGCTCCACAGTACTGACACTTCTTGCGACACAACGACGACCACGGAGAGACATCGCCTTAACACTGATTTAGTGCGCATTATGACAGCCCCGGCAAGCGCGATTTATTGGCCCGCGTTGATCCCGATTCCCGAGGCAAACAGCATCGCGGGATAAAACGCGATGATTATCATAATGCGAGTACAAGCTCTGATGTTTTTTTTAAATGCCAACACGACAATAAACAAGATCGGAGGGAGTGGAAAACATATGTTATACTCTGAAAATAATATATGAAGGGAGCTTCATACTACGTCAGCTTAAGCGCAGTCTCGGCTTCAGTACGTGTCTTCTCTACCTAATATCTGTCTATTACAGATATGTCGGATTGTCGGACTTTAAGAATAATAATAATATTATTATTACAGTCGAAATATAATTATGCAAGCAATGCCGGTCGAATGACTTCATTTTGAAATTTCCTTTTTTTCTAAGATAGCCATCCAAATTATATAATAAACTACTCTTCACTCCCACCCTCACCCTCGAACCCGTGGACCAGTTCACGAGTCACGGTTGGGTAATGGGACAGCAGATTAACACTGAGAGCGCTGTGCTGTCCACTGCAAGCTCTTATTTATAGTTTACATTAGTGTGTAGCTCTTTAGACGCTATTAGCGACGCTATAAAATATTTGCTAATGTCGTATAACTAACTCTTATATTATCATTATTTGTTCCATATTGGGAAGAGTGATGAATACAGGCATAGAATGTTTTTTTTTAAATACACAGCGTAATTTGTTACTTGCGCTGTGAGTTCCATACTTCCATAACAAGTATGACTCATTACAAATATCACACCAGTGGTTCATAGCCTATAAGATGCGGTGACTAATAACTCATGCAACAATAATGCACTAACTGTTACCTTAAACGTCTCAATTAAGAACCGCTTCAGTCGACCGCGCCGTCCGTCATCGCACGAATAATTGACGAGGTGTTTAACCCGCGTGCAAGTCCGTCCCGCCGAGCCCCCTTGCCAAGCAAGGCACTAATTGGACCTAAGAGCCACATAAAATGACGCTAGCTCATGCAAACAACGTTAACTTAACAAATTTGTTATTAATTGAACCCACACCGTCTGTCTACACGTGTTTTATCTGAATATAAAGCAGCCACAGTATAAAAATCGTACAGTCTATCAAGACATAATTACTTATAATTTACAACATAAATTCAGTTCAGAAAAAACGAACTGTTATTCATATGAAATAACAGTATTATTGTTTTGTGTAATGAATATTTTTTTTATCTACAACGGCAATGTACCTGGTGACCACACTGCACCTGTGGTAAGCGCAGTGCTGTTCAATTAGAGTAACGATTAGCGATAGACAATCTATCCCCCGCTACTCAACAATAATAATGATGCCGGCTTGTTGTGTAGCTTCCTCACACTACGCCCTGGCGCAAAGAGGTCGAGGGTCTGGTGTCAGAAGTATTCAGAAGGCCGCAACACGGCCAAACATCGTACCCCGACTCGAGAGCCCCGACAAAACCGCTGACACTGTACACTGGCTGATCCCGGAACGCGACACACTATGTCGGGTTTTACACCCTGTGTATGGTGGTCGCTATCCGGGCGGATATGAGTATCCTACCCCAAGCTAATTTGTTTAAATTATCTAAAGGATCTATCAACATTCACTGCAGTGCAACCGTGCAGTGTGGTCCGGAAGTTCCTTTGTACAATATATTTAACTCATTTATAGGCCTTATTGTGTATGTAACTTGTAAATTTATACGTTTTTGGTAGCAGTGACGCGTCATTCGTCGTCCAATACATAAATACTATACTAACAATGTTACTCAGGAGAGCACCACAGCCTCAATCGTTTTAAAATGATTGTATCTTTTTGGTCTACATATACGCGCTTACAGACTGTATAATTTTTAGACTGTAACTTGCAATTCAGACGTTAATTCACGCCGAGTGCTAATGAGGTGGAATTTGTTTCGTTCAATTTTGCATATTTCGTAATTTCTCGGGGGAAATACGCGAGGGGTAAATACCGAGTAGCGCTGCACCCTCCTCGGGGAGGTCGTCTTGGCTTCCTGCGACGGAGCCGAACGCCTCATATTCCGCTATTATTAGATATGTACGGCGGATATGAATGGAAATGATCGGAGATATTGATACTAAGGGTACTTCGCCGCGTGAACTTATCTGGTATTTTGGAATTTTATTTATCCATACATGCAGGAATAGGATCTTATTGATTGTCTATTTGAGATTGGTCGGTACGAATAAAAGTGTTTGAAGGAGGAATACGACATACACACTCACGCCTGTAATACCCGAAGGGGTACGCAGAGTTGTATCTAGTACATCTACGTTTCGCCAAACTTATTTCAGTTCCATGATGTGATAGGGGAGCGAGCCTATCGCCATAGCCGGCTAAATTCCAGATTCCGGGTAATACTGAGTTTTGATGATAGAAAAAGATATAGTAATTGATATTTTAATGATAGATGATGTTGAGAAGAAACGAATGATGAGATGCAATGAAGTCAAGACGTATTCATAAAGTCCATAAGATCTTTTAAACACATTTTCTTAAAGATTATACGATTATCCCAAATCTCGATCAGTAGCTCACTGACATTAGTTTGCCTTATTAATATTTATATGTTTGCACCAAATCAATGACAAACTCTGAGTGTGTGTCACACACGCAGTTGACAAAGTTTTTTTAATTTTTTTTCTGACACGGCAAAGTGACTCTGCATCTGATGGTAAGCGCCGTGCCGTCCAGTTAGAGTATCAAGGAGCTAGAAAAAATATATCCTTTGCGACTCAACACAATCATGCCGGCCTGCTGTGTGACTTCCTCACACTACACCACCAAACATCGTACCTCAACTCTAGTACACATGCTGACCCCGGAATGCGACACACTTGCGTGTGTCTCTATGGCGGGTTTTACACCCCGTGTATGGTGGTCGCTATCCGGGCGGGTAATAATATCCTACCACCAGCATGATGATCTAAAGCTTTCATATTTTTTACTATTCTGGTAATCCTGGTTAGGATATAGGCCAAAGTTATGAAAATATTGTATTGTCATCGGTCCTTGATAAGTAAATCAATGCAATTTTTTTAAGTAAATCGGACGTCTGGAAGGTAGTGAAAATTACGTTGAAAGATTCCGTTAGATACAAACGCACATACATAGATACATGTGAAGCTAATATAAAGCGTGTAAAAACAGTCATACACATAATCTTAAACCCATACTAGGTCGAAGCTGTATAGTCGTTGTCAAGAACTACAAAAACTGCAGCCCCGCCAAACCCAGACACGAAACAAATAATTAATCATCTTATATTTGTCTCGGTGCGTGGATCGAACCCGGGGTACATTTGACAATAGTCTACTCGTCGGTTGCGACATAGAGACTGACCGGCGGTCTTTCCGAACCATTACGACCTGGGAACCTTCAAGAAGAGAGCATATTCTACCTGAAAGGCCGGCAACGCATTTGCAAGCCCTGTCGTGTTGCAGATGTTCATGGATGGAGGTGATCACTTTCCATCAGGTGAGCTTCCTGCCCGTTTGCCCCCTTATTTCATAAAAAAAACATTATCATGGTTTTATAGTTAGCGAATACTCAGAAATATATAGGATTTTTTAATGCGTAATTGATCTTTGCGTAAGGAAAAGTACACAATTCTCACTGGCAGCATGATGCGTCAGTTTTTTGTGAGAGAGTGGCATTTTTTATTTTATCGTCTCATGCTTGTCGTAGAAAAAATTTGCTCTGCCTCAGCTCTATCGCTTCGTTCACTTGACCCGACACGGTAATGAAATCTAATTGATATTGACAAGATAAAAGCAGCAATATTTTCATCATTAATATTTAAAAGCCTTTCAGATAAATCCGAATCAATCAAAAAGGAATTATTAAATTGAATCGGGTTGGAATTCGAAAAGGATAAAGTAGCGAAATACTTTATTGGAAATATGCAGAGTATGCAAATAAATCGAATGATCACCGTGAATGCTGTCGACGCTTTGTATTTCACACTGGCTATAGACTGTTCACTTCATATGTATAACTCACATATATCATGTCAAGTATGATTGTCGTGAAAATGTTTTTCCACGGTTAAATATAAAGCCTGTGCGTTGTTTCACCTATAGTCACACTTGATTGTTTCTTATAATAAAGTCAAATACTTAGTGACTATATCTGAAAGGCTATTATGATGTATTTAGTTATAAAAAAGACTACAATAATAGTCTAAATTCACTACAGTTGAATCAACACGGCCTAACTAACCTACACTTTTATTGTGGCACGATAAAGCAACTACTTACACTGGACCTGGTGGACTGGTGGATCTGGATTGGACTGAATTAAACAGTCAAAAAATAATGTGTCCGTAATCAATAAAGTCTAGGAGGAATATGACGTTAAGATTTAGTCGTTATATGAAGAGTTTCTGAGCAAGTTTGCAGTGAACCACTACAGAAGTCACAATGCTTCGACAGCCACTCCCGTTAGAATAGGTTAGACAATTGACTGATATTTTTGACGCGGCACGTTTAAATCTCAGTTCAGTTTAACTTAAAGGCTCTCTTTTGTTGGACTTTCACTTTGTACCTTCACGGACCACTATCTACTCTAAAACAAAATTAACCATTGTGTGCAAACACACATAAAATTTCTGCCCATTGACGCATTACTGTATCAAATTTGCCGATATTTTTGTAACTATTTAGGTATACGAAAGATCGTATGATCGCATAGATCTTGCGGTCACCCGTTTTTCAGGGTTCGGTATTTTTTTCGTGAGTGCGCGTTTTAAGCCGTCGTTCAGTGAGTGGTCGGTGACATTTGACTGGCAGGAGGGGGTGGGGTGGGGAGACAGGGAGGAGAGTGGGGACACATTTGCCACGTCACGCTGCTAATAGAAAAGAACGTTATAATACAGTAGAGGTTATAGCACCCTGTAATTTTGACTGCACGGTTAAAAACTACGTTGGGGTGAAATTTAAGTATAGTATTTACTTAAGCGTTTTGCTAGTACATTCATCATGCGCACCCCTAGAGAGTGGAACTCTTTGCGGGAGTCTATATTTCCCAAGAATTATACCCTGGGTATCTTCAAGTCAAGAGTGAATAGGTATTTTCTAGGCAAGGGTGCTCCACCGTAGACTACATCATCACTTACCATCAGGCGAAATAGTGGTCAAACGCAAGCCTATTTCGATAAAAAAATGTTGTTTTTCTATTTCAATTAATAATTACGTAGTTTAAACTGTCCATCATAAGTGTTGACAGAATGTTGTACGACGTTCTACGGCTGACCGATAATTATGGCGTCTGTTCCGTCGTATTGTAGCGTGGTCCTTATATTTGTTTCTATTTACACCGCGATATATATGAGACAGGGACACATGTTATATATGTATCTGCCATTCACGATGCCCGCGAGACTTGTACAAATATAGAGACATGTATTTGTATTTTCAGAGCTTTTGAACGAATTCTACTTTGTTTCACATAAAAAGTGATAAAGTGCAACATCAATATCTACCGAGGTTCAAAAGTAATCGTGGCTAACCGTCGCCGTGTTCTTGAATACAATATTTTTAAATAGACTGTGCGATGGGGTAGAGTAAGAGAAAAACGATATTAATTATACCAGCACCTATTTTATTTATCCTTAAATATATTGTCAAAAAAGGCATAGATATTATATATAGAAATATTATTTTTCGTTATACTGCGACTATACGTCAGTTTAGCTCAGTGGAATTGTCTAGTACCCAGGTAGGTTATACACTTAACTGTCTACTGTATGGATCTATCATTTTCATAGCTTATTTCACAATGTCCAAATATACATTATTTATCATATTATGTAATTATAGTTGTGAATGATAGTATAGCTAAAATATAGATAGATATTTTTGTAGTATCGGTAAAAATAATACATAGAACATAATACAAAATTGTATGATTGACACTTTTCATAATGTCTTACTGAAATATACCGTGTAATGCGTTATCTGGCAAATAAAATGTAATCAGACATTGTAAAACACGTCACCCGACCCGACCCGTGTGTCATGTTGTATTGTTGAGTTGCAATATGTCACTTCATGGTCGTAATAATATCACGTTTGTCTCATTTCTTACGTCAATCTCACAGCATTAATGCAATTTTAAGTGACGTACGTGACATATTTTAATTCTTCGTTCGTCATTGTTTCGTGCGAACGAAGAAAGGAAAGAATATACAGTTTCTTTAAATTGCAAATTTATAAAACGTAAAGTGTTCTTATGTTTATACGAATATTGCACGTTGGAATAAAAATAATTAGTATTATATCGCAGTTCATTAAACATATCGCAATAACAGAGTCTTATTTCAATTTATAAAGCGGTTTATTTACATATTTTTATCCTGGCAAGGTTGTAAAAAAAACTAGCATAGTCATGAAGTTCACGAACACGTATGGGTTCTAAAATCCAAACATCTTATACGTATCTAAATATTAAAATTTAATTTACATACGTTTTTAAATACGTAAAAAAACTGTAATACCTGCGATTTTTTGGACACTATCATGTAACTCTTTATAGTGATATTATTATAACTGGTTATAATGTTAATAAAATATTTAATATATTGAAATAAACCAACAATAATTATAAGAAACCATTATATTTAATGTATTATAGTGTACCGCTACAGAAAATGTTATACCTAACAAAAACACACAGTACGTCATTTGTGGTTCATATGTGTTTTTTAACGTCTTAAGTATAAACATTATAAACGTTTATAGTTTATAACGTATGAACCGTTGGTGTTCAAAGAACATGTTTGTCTCTATCACATCGGGATGATGTGTGGATGACAAACAAGAACAGAAGACAAGGCTCGGGTGGCGGGTCGCGAGGGTCGCGTGGGTCGGCGGCCGCGCGACATCCACATATATCATTACACACGACGTTTACAAACACTTACATTATACATCGTCAAGCTCAAAATGTAAACGAATTACGTTCCTTTAAATCGAAATCAAACTGAAATAGCCGAGAGATTAATGCGTTATCCCACATGTACATTGTTTTTTTTATATATGTCTATGGATATATTGTGTTAATACTGTTCGTACTAATAATGTATACAGCGCAATAATATATTTATTAATACAATAAACACTACAGCTATGTTTACGGAGATATTTAATATCTATATATCTAGTTTACATGGCAATCATACAAAGAATATAAAAATACCAGTAATAACACTTATAACCACATAAATACTAAACTAAATAAATAAATAATATTGGCCCGTGCCCAGCAGTGGGACAATGTTTAATACAGGGCTAGTATTATTATTATTATATTATTAAATACACCCAACAGTCATACACATAGTTCTAACCCCACACTAGCCAAAACCTATATCGTGGGTATCGAGGGTCTAAGGTCCCACATACAGACCCGAAACAAATATCTGTCTGTCACACAAACATTTGTACCGGTGCGGGAATCGAACCCACGGCCTCTCGTTTCACAACCGGCTACTCGCCCGATGCGCCACGGAGGCTGTCAAATGTTTCATTAATTGTAGTTTTTTTTTTAAATAAAGAAAGAAAATAAATTTTATTTGGTCACGCAACAACACTTTAGATAACATACATATTAAAAAACACAAGGAACAAAAACAACAAAAGATAAAAAAAATATAGACCCTAAGTACACCCGCTACTCCTCAATTCGGAATTCCAAAGTATGACCAAAAAGGCCATAGGCTCAGCATTTTCCAGGTAGTAAAGTACTGCCTGGCGCTGGTATTCTGCCTAGGCCTTACGAATGTCCGTCAGATGCCAACAATACAACGTTTTTGGAATAGTTTATTCATATACGTTCCGATACGTTGCTTGCGTAAAGGCAGCTTACCTTACCATACTGCTAACAGGTTCACCTCATTCAGCGGCAGTGAATTAGGTACACAATATTGTATCATAAAAGTCCGCACATTTTAATAATACGGCTATACCATCCGTTCCATGAAAATAAACAACTCAGAGATGAAAAGTAAAGTATGGTTATTCATTAATAAGGCTAAACGCCGCGCCACGCGCCGCCGCTAAACTTCGTACAAATACAGAATTTCATAAGCATTTCGGGGAAGTTCAAGTCGGGTTGTGTTCTTCCTTGAGGACTCGGGGCTCGAGGTTGTTTCTAAGAACATGTTAAACACAAACTTAATCCTTCTGTGACACCTTGTGGCCGCTTGTCACCTTGTCAAAGTTTCCCACGGCCCCTGCGCCCCTGCGGCCCCACACCCTTGCCATACCCTCCCTCAAGTATCGTGTTGGGAAGGGATCGAGAACAAATCACTGCACACAACAAAGAGGTGAGACGAATTGTAGACTTATTACGTGTATTGCCATAGAAAAGCGATAGAAAAATATTACATTTAGGTATAGGTATACCAAAAAATATTTTCACTAATTAAATACGATAGTTTTGACTACAATATGAATACTCTATTCATTTATCATTAAGCCAAGATAGTGTCTCCTTCGGGAACCAAACTGAAGTGGCAGAAATGCATTTACATGAAATCTGTTGCGTTTGGTATAAATCTACGTACGTTGGGTGAAATGTCCTTGACCATAAATCATTCCTTTACAATACATGGATATTCTTTTGACAATGGTTGTTGTAAAGTCACTTGTAAGATCATCGACCACCAAGTAACTTAGTTACTCGTTGGCCGAAGAGATGCGACGTCTATTCTATAGTATAAATAACACGTAATATGCCTCCGTGGTAGCGGACTACCTGCGCCATGTTCGAATGATTGATGATGGAACTTGCGCCCGCGATGTTTTGATCCTAGGGTTAGTGAAAACTGTGTTTTTCCATGATTTATTATGTTCTGTTACGTTTGATAGGAGAATTATTTATTATATTGAAGTAGAGGAGGAGGACAACGCTCCCGTCTAATGGAATGGAAAGTGATTCTATTTTAGTTTTATGTTAGATTTCTCTTATGCTCTGTTTGTGTAAATACCACCCACCACTTTTTCTATTTCTGCTGCTATTCTTTTGCAAATCTGCAACTGATTTGCAAATCAATGAAAATCATTTAGAAATGAATATATTTAATTACAAAATGTTTTGATGGCTACATAAGTACTTCAAATATGATAAAATCATTATTATAAAATAATCTTTATATAAATAAAAAATAAATGTTTTTTATAGATAAGCGCTTCATTTGAAACGGCCAGACCAGTTTGGCTAGTTTCTTAAAGTTTGAAATGTTCGGAACAGGGTGTTTAAGAATATAAAAGTTGTAAATGTTGTTTAGTTTTTCTATAGGAGTGTCCCAAGGCGGCGATAGATGGAACCACGCATGCGAATCGCCAACCAAAAGTTTGTTAAAAATATAATGATAAGATCATTTATTATAATATGTTTTATTATTATTGTTAGTAAAATAAATGTCCGATGCGTTTTTAGAACTATCTTGAATTTAATGGCTATGTAAATATAACACGTAGTACATGAAGCTATTCCCCGACGAAGTTTGAGACATGTATCACAAACGTGTTGCTCGTAAATAAACGAGATAAAGTGCATACAAATGAGCGCAACATTAGATGAAGACTCGGCAGAGGTAACCACATCATGTCATAAAGTATGAGTTCCTCAAGTACGTACCTGTAACTGATATCGCCCGTAAGTCTTATCAATACACGTCACGGGTGTTTATGGGTGCTCGAAATCACTTAACATCATGTTATCCACTTGCTTTATAGTTCGTTTATAGTATATATTAAAAAAATCAGCAAAATAAAATAACATAAATTGGAATCTATGGGTCTAGTAAAAACCTAAAAAATTGCATGAAATTTCAAACAAATACTGATATTGAAATAAAACGAATTTTACGGATTATTCGCGTAAATATAAGAAACCGGACCCAATAAACAATTAAAATCGCCCATAATTGATATTGATTGTGATGAATTAAATATTGTTATAAAATATTTTACTTATAATAAACCTTATTTAATTAATTTTAGTCTTATTTTCTTGCATTGCAATAAATTAAATATCGATATAAACTACCTGCTACATTTTGCCACATCACTAGAAAATTGCCATGTCGAGCTGTCGCGTACTATATGGTATGATATGGTATAAAAGTTGTACAACGGTTCAAATAAATCATATTTTTGCCCCTCTTATGCACATAGCATATGATTTAAGTGTAAAAGAGAAAAAACTATTTTAAAAAGCCCATACGTAGACCCATTATGATTGTTATTCAATCAATTTACAGCAGCGGAAGCTTCTTTTCTCATCATTCTTCTCATTGGTCGTTTTTATTTTGTTATAATTTTTATGTGCGGATAAATGCAGAATCGCTTTTCTCATTTAATTTGTTCCTCGCGTTGATGACCGCAGTAAAAACTTCTAGTGTCGAGTACGATTGAGTGTCGTCTCCTCTTGCGGCTCGAACACGAGGCGGATCCATCATCGGACCAGAACATCCATCACTATTCATTAGTTAGGCATTCTGTAAACAATTCCTTTAATCGGTAGACATTCTGTCCACTACGCTTAGTATTGGTAGTAGTAGTTTGTATATTTAGACACAATTTTGAAAATATTATAAACCTAATTTTTGACTGACTGTAGTGGTGTGAGTTATTGAGTCTTAACCAGAAGACGTGAATTGAATCCTCGCACTAAAATCAATATCCATTATAATGTGCAAATATTTCATTCTGATCTCGATGTTTTAGTATCAAAGTCTATTAGAGCAAATATCCGCAATTGAAAGCCTCAATCTTCAATGTAAAGAACTGTTTAGGTGTTTGTTGAGCACAGAAGATTGAACCTACTTAGTAGTTTGTTTATCAATCTATTGTGATAAAGTTTGTAATAATTAGTATTGTTGAGTTGGCTTGTATCTGTCGACGAGATCAAACCGGTGACCGGAGGCAACTTGTCCTGACGTCGCCGGCCATTGTTGCGCGACAAACTGACCGTGTCACCCCGCACCCCGCCCCGCCCCGCCCCACCCCGCGCCGCTATTGTGCCACTGATCTTGAGGCAAATTAGAGATAACGTGATGACTGAGTGTTTATCATAAGTTATCTTAACTGGCAGATATTTAAAAATAAAATCTAGAAAATTATCTTACATATTAAAATAATGTCAGAAATAAAAACTTACTTAAATATTCAGAATTCAATTCAGAATTTTATTCTTCACTTCAAATAGTTTTAAGTGATAATTTCGTCAGCCAAGTCAACGAATAAGTGGGCTAGTGGTGGTAAATTGTCACAACTGTGTTCTGTGTATGAACACTCATGCTGGAATAAAATAAACGTAGGAACCGAATGAAGGTCATAAATACATACATCCCGTTGAAATTTATGTGGAGAAACAGGTTGGGCATTTGGTAGTTTAACTAATAATAATAACACTAACCGATCGAATCGGACTAATACGCGGACAATATTAGAAATTATTACGTTTAAATTCTAATCCATAAGGTACATATCTGCCTGAAATTATATCATAAATAGCCTCGAGGTAACTGACTCAAGTCAGTACATTCAGCATATACCTATAGATACAGTGAATTTAGTATCCTTGTGTTTAGCAGATACATATACACTCACGCTTGTAATCCCCGAAGGGGTAGGCAGAGGTGCAAACAGGACACCCACTTATCGCCGAATTTAGTTTAAAATTCGCACACCACTTTTGCACTTGACTGCCTTGGTGGCGCAGTTGTAATTGCGCATGCGTTACAACCGCTGTGCTGAGGTCTCGGGTTCGATCCCCGGGTCGGGTAAAGTGATATTGGGTTTTTCTATCTAGAAATTCTCAGTATTAGCCCGGAGTCTGGAACCTGTGCCCGGTATGGCGATAGGCCTGCCCCCCTATCACATTATGGGACCGAAATTCGGCGAAAAGTGGGTGTACTGGTTACACCTCTGCCTACCCCTTCGGGGATTATAGGCGTGAGTGTATATGTATGTACCACTTTTGCAATCCTTACTTTTAACTTCAAATCCTAGTATTTCAATTCCGGGGCTGGTAACCCTATAGTAGTACTAAGTTTGCAGAGGTTATTTTCTGCCACTGATGTGACAATGAGCAAGCTTGTAATAGATACAGAGTTAAATCTAACGCAATTTACATGAGGTTTTAAAGGGAAAGCTGATATAAGTTGGTCAAATTAAAATCTATCTTTATAGTCAAAATTGTAATCATTATTCAAAGTCCTTTGATGCAATACGTTTCAAATACTCAAAGAGAACTTTAAATATAATTTCCTAAATATACAAAGGTCGCATAGTAATAAAAGGTTTCGTAAATGGGGATTAAACATTTTATATCCACGAAGTGAGACTTTAATTTTGCCCGCGTACTTGACGCCACCCTCGTCTGCCACAAAAGCAATCCAGCCATTGTCTCCGCCACTCAGATCGTTCCATCGCACCACGCCGCGCCGCGCCGTGCCGGCAGATAACTCTTTTTATCCGGAGGCTAGTTATACGGCATTCCGTCCAAGTTTTAATAACATGTTGATTTTTATAAGTATTTGTTTTTTTATATACTGGCACGGCAAAGTGATCACACTGCACCTGATGGTAAGCGCACTGCGGTATAATTAGAGTGTCGGGTAGCGAGAGACAATCTATCCCCCGCTACTCAACACAATCATGCCGGCCTGCTTCTTCACACTACGTCAGGGGCAAGAAGGTGAAGAAGCGGTCGAGGGTCTAGTGTCAGAGTACTCAGAAGGCCGCAGACGGCCAAGCATCGTACCCAACTCTAGACCCCCGACAAAAACCGGATGTACAATGGCTTATCCCGGAACGCGACACACTTGCGTGTGCCACTATGGCGGGTTTTACACCCTGTGTACGGTGGTCGCTATCCGGGCGGACATAAATATCTCAAGATAATATATATCCGGGTGACTGTGTGTTGTGGTCAGATGGCAGAGGTCATGACGTCATCATAGGCCATGTCTATGAGGGTTATTTGTCCCTCTTTGCTCTTCAGATATAGTAGAATGCTCATGGTACGATAGTTCAGTAGAAATAACACACGTTCATCAATTTATGGTTTATTAAGCTACCACCAGTTCGGAATGCAGTCATCCAATAGGAAAGATCCTGGCAATAAAACCTATAGTTGCTCTTTTAAACATATCACTTTTACATCAGACAATAACACTTTATACTTATTCAGTCTAATAATTAACAAAAACGACCACCGGCCTTCAATAATATTTTTTTTACATTGTGTTGTCAAAAATGGCAGGCTGTCCATGTCAATTGATATTTATTTTCAATAGATGGCGTTACTGGACTATTTAATTCAATTTATTTTCTTCATACTCCGATATATATTATATACCATCAGCAAAAGCTGAAAAAAAGTGTTTAGCTTCAATCCGATAAATACAAAACTAGAAGTAACTGGTCAGTAATTTATGAATGCCCAAGGTGCCAAAGAAATTATGAAGTCATTGCTGAGTCTTAAAGTAAAAAATCTAAAAACCAACATGGATTTTTAAGTCCATTGAGAACCCACGACATGCAAATCAAATTGCCACGTGTTGGTTGTCCATGAGACAGTCGTACTTATATCGAGCCGGTGTAGTGTGTACTAGCTCAAACATGGATCGAAGACGTTGTGCTCGTCTCGCTTGGTCGGTCACTGAACGAGTTGGCACTCCATAATTGCCCATTGAATGGTTATTGACAATTCGGGGGCGTCTTGTGCCGGCACTCGGAGTATTTCATTAACTTTGGTACGGAGGTTGGTTCGCAAGTCTCTGCTGCTCCCACTCGCGCCCTCGATCACAGCAATTCAGGAATGCTTGACACTCCGACAAGAGTTATTCAATATTGTTCTAGTTTTGATTCAAGTACCCAAGTATATTTCGTAAGCAACCGATTTACTAATACCTAATTTATATTTGGTTTAAAATAGATTAAGCCTTAAAAATCATCAGTATCAGTAGAAGCAATTCTTGCAACTGAATTTATATTAACAAGCTCACTGCAACGGCTTAAATTGTTTTCAATTTCGGTATATTGGTCTAGTGGTAACGTGGCTGTAAAACTGGATGGACTTTGATACCTAAGTGGACTAATATAAAAAAAAATATTTACTAGTTTTAATAATAATAATAATCATATAAAAATTGATATATATGATAAATATGTTTGGGTTTCCGCCGTTAATAGTACCCCAGGTGTAGTTATGTTGTAAGGTAGGTTAACTACAAAACACGACTAACTTAAATTGTTTGATTTATTTATCGACACATTAGTTCGTGACGGTTTTTTTGCTACAACTACCTAAATTAACAAGCAACGAGGTACGCATAGATGATACTAATCGCTGAATAAGCATTATTGACTTGTAAAGACAGGGAATATTCTTGAATATCGTTAGTGCTCTAATTGCATCTTACCTGTCATTTTTTAGACACTATGTTATATGTATGACTTTCAGGGTTTTAAATAATGTCTGTAGTAATATTATTTAAAACCCTGAAAGTCTTTATTTAAACGCTGAACGAGTTACTAAATGTTGACCAGATGTAAAAATATGTTTAATAATTACCGCCGAACAAACATGGCACACGAGTGAAATGCAAATTGAATTAAAATATTCCGGTGACTGCCACACAGTTGTCCGTCATAATGGAGTCGTTTTACGACGTAAAATCCTCGTGACATTTGAAATAAAACGTCCCAGCGGTGAGTCGACATAAGCGGCCCATGTCGCGCAACGAGTCTCGGTAAAAAATATTTTTCATAACAATTTGTCTCTATTTCGCAGAGGGGGAATTTTATTACTTTTTATACACAGCGAACGCAAAAACTAGTTTCAGTCTGAAATATCGGCCATATGTTATGAATGTTACGTTAGAGCGGAAAAACTGGAATCGACGCGGTTAACCACATACCGCGCGCCGACGGAAAACTCGATTAAAATATACAGCTTTGTGGAATAAAATATCTTTTGAATTTATAATATTACTAGATGTTATCCGCGGCTCCACGTGACGTTTGTTGGGAGAAAAAATATGCAATCCAAGGAGTTTTCTTCTTCACTGACGCACCTGTACCGATAGTCCTACCTCTCAGGTGTTGTGCCTGAAACTTGGAGAGGCCAATGTCCAGCTGATCCTCAAAAGGAGTGACCGATCAGACAATATATTATATATTGCCCAATCGCCATAACCTCAGTGATGTGTAAAATCATGGAGCGAATAATAAATAGCCAATTGATTCATTACCTGGGGGATCACTCTTTGATCAATGACAGACAATACTGTGAGGAGACGTAAGGATCTTGTCTTTGAGCTCAACCAGGCCATTGAAATAATTTCATCATGGGGCATCAGGAATCGGGTTGAGTTCAATGTCAAAAAAACTCAGATGTGTGCGAAAGTGTCCAACTACGGTGTTCCCTCCCTCCTATGATCCTGGGTCCTTGAGACGTAGTGGGATGGAGATACTCAGCAGTCTGGCATGGTTGTGACTATAACACGTACCTTCTCAATAAAAAAAACTAATTACCTAAAATATTGAATTACAAACCAAAAACAATTCCTAGCGCAATACGCCCAAAAATTGTGTACCTATCCAAAGTGTATCATATAAACGGCAAATATTATATCCATAAAATTATCTTGGTGATACCATAATTTATTTATAGACTGTACATAGGGAGTGTATCTAAAGAATACTTCATAATCTTACCTTTCCACTTTAGGAATGATTATGCAAAAAGTTAAAATACACATGTCTTTATTTCGTATTTGTATTATAAGTATACATACATATATGCATTGATACAATGCAAACAAAACTATGCGTAGTACGCCCGTAGCATTTTGCGTAGCACCGCGTAGCTCGAACCCTTTACGTAGAACGTAGCAATTGTAAACATTACTAATGTTATAAATTAGGTTTCATTGAATAATAATTTCCATGTAACGGCTTGGCATCTACATAGAAAAAAAGCGATAAATGGAGAAACGTTAGTAATAAAAACTACTAAGGTCATTTATTAGAACAAGACGCTGAACATCAAAGTTGGTATAATGGGAAAGTTCACAAACAAGAAACAAGTGTGTGAGATGTGGTATTGTGTTTGTACAATACCGAAACTGCGGGCAGCTCGAGTGGTGAGTGGCGACACAATGCTATCGAACAAGTAACTGAGTGCCGACGGTGAGTGCTCTTCTCCTGACACTCCACACATAATTTATCATTCATTTATCCGCGGCTCGACTCTTTAGTTTTTACAACAATAAATAACTTGAGAGCAAGTGGAGTAGCGATAGCCTAGTTGGTTGCGGTACGGACTGTCAAGACGAAAGTCGTATGTTCGAAACTCAAATGGCATACACCTCTAACTTTTCTAAAGTTATGTGTGTATTAAATGTTAATTTAATACACACGCTTGCTTGAACGGTGAAGGAAAACATCACGAGGAAACCTGCGTACCTGAGAATTCTAATAAGAATTTCGAAGGAATGTGAAGTCTACCAACCCATATTAGGCTAGCGTGGTGGTCTAAGGCCTAACCCCTCTCATTAGTAAAGGAGGCCCGTGCCCAGCAGTGGGACAATGTTTAGTATAGGGCTAGTATTATTATATTATTAGAACCATTTTGCGGCCTTCTGAGTTCTCTGACAATAGACCTTCGACCGCTTCTTCACCTTCTTGCCCATGGCGTAGTGTGAAGAAGCAGGCCGGCATGATTGTGTTGAGTAGCAGGGGATAGATCGTCTCTCGCTACTCGATACTCTAATTGGACCGCACTGCGCTTACCATCAGGTGCAGTGTGGTCACTTTGCCGAGCCAGGATAAAAAAAAAATAACTTGAGAAATATTATATATTAAAGTCAACTAAGTGAACCAAAGGACAGTAAATGGATATAAATTTATGGAAGAACTGCCTCAGTGTCCAAGGGTGACGGGAAGCTGGCGCAAGTGGCTATTTAAGTGCCTGATATAATCTTAATATCTGCGTTAAGTCAGTACAGAAAACGATTTTTTATCTTTTATGGGTTTTTAATAAATAGGTAGCTACTCTACAAAATCCTAAAAACCGATTATTAACCAAGTGTTTTTTAACTTGCAATTTTTGGGCTTGCAGAATAGTACCCATAATACGAACATATCGAAAGAACAAAAACTAAATAAAAGTAATCGCATAAAATTCCAAAATGTGAGGTGATATCGTGCGACAAACGAAATCCCCAACTTTGCGAGCGCGAAGTTTCTGATGAGAGAGCACGAGGCGTGGGTCCCGGGGCGCAGGGCGAGGAGCGGGGTGCGGGGTGCGGAGCGCAGGGCGCGGGTCGCGGGGCGCACCACTGATTGCTTTTGTTTCGCGTTTTGATGATGCACATGTCTCCTCTCCGTTATTTAACACAACTGCCGAGTGCGCGCTCGCTTTATCTGCCAAGACGTTTGGAGAACATTGAACACTGTCGCCTGTATTCAACAACCCTGAAATAAGCTCTTTACTATGCTTTGATTACTGCATCACGCATGCTAGCTAATAACGTAGCCGAAGATTGACTAATTAAGTATACAGTAATCTAAGCACAGCAAAGTGTATCGCTTTTCAAAATCTGTATAAACACGTTATACAGTCCTAGTATAGTTGGGAATCTAAAGCGAAAAAAGGCTTAAGTGCGTGAGTTAATACCATCTATACTAATATTATAAATAGGTAATAATTGTAAAGGAACTTACATTATTCCTGACAGCTATAGGCTATTGTCAAAATGATAAAAGTAGGTAAGCTTCTTTTTAAATAAATGTGAAAGTCTGTACATTTGTTACTTATTCACGCTGAAACGGTTCAACGGATTAAATGAAGTTCGGAATAGTGAAATCTTATATTCTGAATTAGCATATATTTATTACCGCCGTTCGCTAATTCATAATCCCGCTTGTCAAGTATGACGATAAGCCCGTCCTCTATCATAGTATGAAACGATAGTTATACTGCTTACTCTTTCCGAGTTACAAACTAGCTTACATTATGTGTATCTAGAGAACAAAACACTTAACTACCAAGAAACTATAACAATAAACGGGAAAGCAATTCTAGCTGTCTAACTTCATATCTGAAGCTTAAAATAAACAGAAATGCATCCAGTTACAGGGCAGGGGCTACAGCCATGTACTTCATTATAACGACTACTTACATTTGTGTATGTTTACCAGTTAAGTGTGGTTGGGTGTTTGGTTCAGAATCTTTTGAAATTCGTTGTAAAATACACATTTTGCTTACCTGAACTCGGAATTGAACCTAAGACCTCACCAGTTTTGCAGTCAAAGCAAACTGAAAGTAGATCAATTTTCACAGTTGCTACATACTAGCGTGTATGTTGTATATAAGTTTACATATATCGAAGAAATATGATTGCCTCGGTGGTACAGTTATAATTACGCATGCGTTATGAATGCTGTGCTGAGGTCTCGGGTTCGATCCCCGGGTCGGGTAAAGTGATATTGGGTTTTTCTATTTAAAAATACTCAGTATCAGCCCGGAGTCTGGAATTATGCCCGGTATGGCGATAGGCTCGCCCCCTATCACATTATGGGACCGTGATAAATTCGCCGAAAAACAGTACACCCAGTACTGTTACAACTCTACCTACCACTTCGGGGATTACAGGGGTGAGTGTATATGTTTGTATATCGAAGAAATGTCGTCTAGCGAAAGAGACAAAGAATAATGTTAGTAAAACCGTATTCGTATGAATTCTCACGGGATATAAATGCCGATGTTGCTATTTATGAGTGTGTCGATTATCTTCGTATGAGTTTTTATGTTATGTATTTTAGTGCTTGCATTTTACTCTTTGTCTTGTACTTTTTTTTATTTATTTTTTTATATCATAGTCCGACAAACGAGCCAGTGGGTCACCTGATGTTAAGTGATCTCCACCGCCCAGGAACATCCACAATACCGAAAGTATCACGTATACGCTGTCATCCTTAAAGGACAGGAATAGGGATTAGGGAAGGGAAGGGGGAATCTGGGCCTCCGGATATCTCACTTACCATACGAAACGCGACAGTAAACTGTCACTTTACGTTGGTTTTCTGTGAGACAGTGGTACTACCCCGGTCGAGCCGGCCCATTCATGCCGTAGACACATATGTCTACAGCGTGGCTCTACCACTTTTAAAAATTTAACAAACTTACTTATTAAACAAACAATGGAAAACTACATTAGATTTGATCGTGATGAAAAAGTTGTACCTGGACTGACGCCGAAATTATGCCGCCCTGTATTTAAGGTGTACGTTACGCAAAATTATTTTAAGTTAGACTGTTGGCTGTTATATATTTATTAAGTATAGCGAGTTTGTATTGTAATAATATTTGTCTTCCAAAACTATGTCACTGCAATATAGACAGCAAATATGATAACAATAGTCATAATACATTTCTTAGAAAACTGCTGATTCGATAGTTAAATATAAACGCTTTATATACTAGATCCGAAAATGTAAGATTATGGCAACATAACGACGATATTTATGTTATTGTACGCCTAATGAAAAATAATCACATTGCCCATGAATAGTTTAAAACTCACAGGTAGAGCAATCATTGTGGAGTCTTAATTCATTACGAGCGATTAGCATTCATTCTTTTCAAACCACGTGGATTCAGATACAGAATTGAGCC
The DNA here is from genome assembly GCA_905220505.1 of Laothoe populi. NCBI lineage: Eukaryota > Metazoa > Arthropoda > Insecta > Lepidoptera > Sphingidae > Laothoe > Laothoe populi. Next base: position 21,461,849 of record HG992154.1, read on the forward strand.
CCAAGTGTAGTTGGTCGTAGTATCGATTTTTAATAAAATAAATGATATACTTGACGACTTACCATACTGAAATATTAAATTACGCATATCAATTCAATATCTTATAGTATTTGCCACGCTAGTTGACTCACACAGTAACACGTGACGTCATCGTTAGTGTAGGTCGTTCTCTCCCACGTAATCTACGTTCACCGCTTCCTCATCGCGCCGCTGCCTCCAGATATAAGATACAATATTTTACGAGGACATTACTCATATTATCTGGCATGCGTTCCACATGGATCGTATTATCTCAGGACTTCCTGCTTTCGTTTATTTTCGGCCGGGCTCTACTCGGTTTATGGGGATATAATCATTACCTCTGCACAAGAATGTTTGTTTATGTGTTCTATTTTAACTCTATTATTTAAGCTAAATCTTAAGTTATGTTGAGTTTCAAGTACTTTTTCTAATCTCAGACGTGAGCGCAATTTTTTTATTTTTAATATTGTTTCATAACGAAACATATTCAATGAAGCAGAATTTATATATAAAACTTTTTTGAAGTCTTAATAACTACTATTTATCAATCTCAATAAATTTTACTTGTGAAGGGATTTATCGATTCACATCGAGATTCTTGTGTTCGAACAAACACTTAAATACACCGTTTTTAACAAAAAGATAGAAAAAAACCCATTAAAAACTCTGAAAACGCGTTTCATGTCTGCAACACGATACTTTAGTTACATGCATATACACTCACGCTTGTAATCCCAGAAGGGTTAAGCAGAGGCGCAACCAGTACACCCACTTTTTGCCGGTTATTTTTCGTTTCCATAATATGATAGGGGGCATGCCTATCGCCATACCGGGCACAAATTCCAGACTCCGGGCTAATACTGAGAATTTCTATATAGAAAAACCTATTATCACTTTACCCGGCCCGGGGATCGAACCCGAGACCTCAGCACTGCAGTCGTTACGCATCCGTAATTACAACTGTGCCACCGAGCCAGTCAGTTTTAGTTACAGTAGATTTTATATAGGAGAAGAGTTGAGCACTCTTCGTTCATTCGTGATCATTATTAGCGTGGGTGACGTAAACGTGGTGACGTATACGTCTAGCAAAAGAAGAAATGAGTGGTTATGTGATAACTAGTCACCACCATCCGTCAACATCGACTGTACTGTTCTTTATGTAAATATTATCGTTATTCAATGCGAACAATACAATAGCAGAGTAGAGTTCGGAATCAGAGTGCTCGTGGTTTCGCGAATAAACAAACGAGAACTAACCTCGCAAACAGAGTTGACACATTTCGATACAGACCGGCTCGTACAGACTCATCAGTCGACACACGTGTTCAATCCAAACGTATCGGCTGCCGTGGGGAGTCTGCGGTGTACTACTATAGTATGCTGTGCTAATAACGGTATTATAGGGAGCGGTTATTGAGTCGCCGTAGGGTGCTGTGAGTCTGCCAGACACCTAACTACGCTCGTGAGCATGAAATACTTCGGCCTTCATAGCTTACAACAAAAAAACATTCTTATTTACGATTCTATTTGATAAATTATTTGAAGCGTTTTCCTAAGTAGTACTAATTGCTTCAAAAAATATATTTTAAGACAAATTTGTATTGTTCGTAGTAGTACTGCGACAGAGCACAACACGCAGGTTTTAAAACAGAGTCAACACTTATTTTAATAGTAAACCTATATATAAGTAACCACAAGTCCCATATTTCGAGCACAAAATTACAGTCTCGAGACGCACTCACATAAAATGCCACAAAATTGTATCCCATGACTCATGATAATAAAAATCGATCTGCGATCGTGAAGGTACTTCTATGTCAGTAAAGTAAGTCGTAGGTGAGTTTACAGCCATTAAACTGAAGACAAAGCGTTTAGTATGCGATTTCGTACGCCTTTGCTTCTTTTGTGAATAAAGTGCGGAAAGAAAATAACATGCAGAATGGCCCCAGTTAATGACCCGCGCTCGGGGAGATAAAATGCTGCCGGCACAGGCACTCGAGCCACTTCTTTAAATTTAATGGATTCGTGTTAAAACTAAAGAACGCTGCACTTTGCTCTTTTTGACAGTATAAATATGCATCGGGTTGTGTTGTTAGTGCGCTCTGAGCTGCACATATTTTAATTTTTTTACACAAACGGCAGTGTCAAACTGCGACGAAACATTACGTTATGATGTGATGTCATTACTATGTGATGTCACACCACGATACAACTTTTATATAAGACGAGTAGCTTGCTTACCTGAAAGTTATCGCCGGTAAGCGCTTTCTATAAACAATACCACTCGGATATTAAAATTACCGAACCTGATGCATAACATGTAGATAATAAAATGAATAGTAATACAAGATCTTCCACGCCAAGTGGTTATATACAGATTGTTGGTAAAAATAAACAAAAGAGTGTTACTGAACAGACTGACTCTCACAGCAATATACACTACATAATAAATACGTGCGTAATACACCTGCATTCTCATAACAATCTAATCCTCATTCAAAAAGCCTTTTACCAGCTGTAAATCAACAAAGCTCATGTTTTAGTTTAGTAAAAAATATGCTTTCGATTTTTTTGTCGTTATTATAGAACAATGTTTCGCTAGACATTAAATTTGCCCAGATATAGTTAAGATAACTGCTAATCGTACAGAGTGCTGACAAAATAAATGTTAATCAAACCGGAGGAAACAAGGCTAGTTGGCAACCCTAAGTCTCATAAAGTGATGTGTATGTGTGTGTGTGATCGCTACAATACCGTCCGGTGGGTTCAAGCTCAATTTACAATACCGATTTACTGCCGTCACATGTATGAATATCAAATAGTTATCGCTAATGGAGTTTGTAATTGAAAGCTGGCGTAGCTTTGATTGCGTTTCAAAAGCATTTAATATAGAATTATTTACTAGCGGCTGTGGGTTGTAGAGGGCGGGAAAGCTTTGTATTAGTATTTGTATCAATTAGCAAGATTCATGTGAATTATAAATGCAATCATTAGACTAAATGTGTTATTGCCGTTTAATAAAAATAGAACAATGTATAATTTATCACTGTTTTTTCTAAAGTTCAAATTATCTTTACAATAGAAAGTTTGAAGTTAGAACTGTAACATCAACGGAATACTCTCGTTAATTATCAATTGTAATAAATATTATTACAATATAATAATGATAATTCCGAGTATACTATTTTGTCGATGTTAACTGATTTGACACATAGCTTACTTAACCCCTATCAGACACCGTTAAATTATAACAAATTGTATATTGATATAACAAGATTTACTCATTTTTTTTATTGCTTCATACATCATTTACAGTTTTTTTACGTTTTCGTAAATTCTAATAATAACAAGAGGTAATATGGAAACACAACTAACCTTCTGTTTTTATTCAATATTATAACTTACAATTTAAGGTTTATCTAAGAAAACATTCTCGCGTAGTCCGACGTTCTCTTTACCAAGATATTAGAGCATAAATTGTTATTTAGCGCCTTATTCGGAGTTCTTTAATATCGGAGTAATGCGCCGCCATTTTTTAATTTAACTTAGCTTTTGGAGTTTTATCCGCGACTTGTTCCGTGGTGTAGAAGTAGAATGTACATAAACTGAATAGCAAAAAACGAAGTTGTGTCAAAGTTCATAATGTCCGCATTTTATCTTTTATGTTCATATTACAAATAATACTTAACATTACAATAAACTAGCTGTTGCCCGCGGCGCCACCTGCGTGGTAGTTATTTTTGAAAGTAAAGGTATAAAATCCACGGAGTCTTCTTCTTCTTTCTATATTTTGGTGTCCCAAAGGAACCGTGCATAAACTACCACTATGCAAAAAATCATGTCAATCCCTTGCTCTCTAAAAATCTAAATCTATCCCGTGGGAATCGTACGTTTTTCAGGGATAAAAAGTTGCCTTTTTCATTCTCTGACCCATAAACTGCAACTTTGCAAAATATGTCGATCCCTTGCTCTGTGAAGAACAAAAGACTATCCCGCGGGGACCGAACATTTTCTTGGATAAAAAATAGCCTATCATCTGCGCGTGTATTCTAAATTTCAGGATGATTAGTCGAGTCGTTTTTGAGTTAAAACCATACATACGTCTGTATGTAGACAAAATTTTTAAAAAGTGTAGGATCGGCATCGTTTAATCGAAAAGAATATTTCACGCAAAATCGGTTAAACTACTCAAATGTACAAACAGACGCTACAGATTTATGTATTAGTATAAATTATTTAGTAGTCATGTAACTTGAAAATATAAAGTGCATTTTTCCTAATTTTAATTAGACACGAATGATGTGTGCGAATATAGCATAATATGTTTACAAACCACGCGTTCGCGGGCGATTTGCAAGTCTAGACACTCCTTTAGAGACGAATCTTTGTACGTCGAATATAAAGAGTTGAAGCTCGAATATGATCTCTCAATTTGCGACAAGATTAAGAAGTCTTTGCCTCTCCGACAAGTGGTTGAGGTTTACTGTAAGTAGCGCCAATCACTCGCATTATTGAACCGTGTTATTGCACTCGGCTTTAGGCTGTAAAACGAGAGGCCGCGGGTTTGATCCCTCGCCGATAATGTTTGGCCAATGCAGAAATATTTATTTTGGGTCTGGGTGTTGTGAGATCTAAAGTCTCTGGTAGTTTCTCATACCTAAAACACAAGACTTATATCTGAATGTAGTTTTAGTATTATATATGTGACTTCTGCTTATGAGACTTATTTTCAAGAGACGTTATTGAAGCAAACATAAATTTCTTGTAAACAAGCTTTATTATAACGTAGCTGAGTCAGCTGATGTGATGTGATAGAGGAACGTAAGCGGTGCCGCGGTCAGCTGTGCGCTGTAACTCTTGGATCGCTGCGTTTTAGCGGGTTGTTGACTAAGTTCAGCTAAGTTAGCTTAACTAACGTCGCTGTGGGGACGTATTACAGTCGTAAGCAAACTAGCTCAGCCAAGCGATATTAATTGCAAAATGCCCCCAGTTATATGAGCTGAGTTGTTTAATAATAAACAGCTCAATACAACTATGTACTTTATGAGTTTAGTCTCATTGTATGTATCATGGACTCCAAGTACATAGTGATCTTATCATTTGAAGCTGTTTAGTATAATCACCCCAGACGGTAGTGCAGATTTAGAACATTTTTATACAACAGTACAATCCGCCTTTGACTCTATCCACCCAAAATATGTTATTCTGTTTGAAGATTTCAAAACAAGAATTGGAAAGCTCAAAAAAAAAAACAAAGAAAAAGCATTGGACAACACGCACACGCACACAAAAATAAGCCCACACGGCTAGACTAGTAGAATTTGCAATCGAAAATTACTACCACCTCATGGAAACCACACAAAAAAAGGACATGGCGATCCCCAAGTAGTCAACATCTTAACGAGATAGACTACATACCAACTAATCAAGCAACTTCAATATAATAAAAAACTTGAACTTCAATTCTGATCACAGGATGTTAGGTGTGAACTATCTTTGGCTACAAAACTACAAAGAAGGAAAATAAAATCTGCCGACCACACCAGGAAACCACTGGATATATATTGTCACTGGAAACATAACCCAATGGGTTTAGGGCTCGTATGATAATGTATCACGCTTTGGTGTCTCTTTGTCTTCGATCACAATCTATAAATTATATGTTTTTTAATGACTGAAAATTGATCGCAGCATACAATAGCGCATCGCAAAACGGCTAATTTGTCGATCTCCGTTACTAAAATATCGTATGTGTTACGACCTTCAAGTGGTCAGGGCTCAGCCGCGTCGATCTCATGTCTTCCACACAATGGTGTAGTTAAGTCAATAAGCGGCGCGTACGTGGCACGTGTCATCGTGTGTGCTCATTTGAGCGGCGACGTGACGAAAATATGTGCGTGAGGCCCGTCTCATGTATACTGAACGAACAGGCAAGTTACAAGTTACAATACACTTCCACCAGTTATACATTATTTAAGATTGTGTTTAGTGCGCGATTGAAGGAACGCGGGAATGTGTCGGTGCGATTAGTGGCGTACTTGTATTTACTTATAAAGTCATGTGCACAATAATCTAATTAAATTATTTTATGATATCAATTTCAATATGATTATTGTATATTATTACGATGTAGGTATTTATTTAAAAAAGGGGGCGTGTGCTTTTGTACGCGCGTGAGAAGTTATACTTCTTTGGCCTCATTAAAAATATAATATAAATATATATTTATATTTTATAATATATATATATATATATATATATATATATATATATATATATATATTATAATATATATATATATATATATATATATATATATATATATATTATAATATATATATATATATATAACGCACCTAAAGAAGTATAACTTCAATAAAAATGCAAGGTTTATTTACCTAGAAGTCACTAAGCCAGTCATGTACCAAAAGCTCGCCGGCGCGGGCGGTGCGTCAAACACTGGCCACTTTCGCCGTTCTTACATGCTTTTTAACTTTAATGTTATAGAAATAAAAATGATTTTGGCATGTATTTTACTCCCTACTTTATTTATTTTTTATTTCCTTGTGGACACGAGTGGCGAAACGGTATCAAATCTCCTTACATTTCATGATATCCTGGTACTTAAAGTGAATAATGACGTACCCAAGTCACTAGAAATAAAACGGTATCAAATCTCCTTACATTTCTGCTAGCCTGGTACTTACGGCAACTTCAGATGTGTTACTTTTGTGTCACGCGCATCTTAAAATTTCACTCTCATATTTTTTTCATAACGCGCCTAAAGAAGTATAACTTCAAAAATAGCAACCCGGCCCAGCTCTGCACGGTTGCAAATTAGATTAAATAAATTGGAAACTGATTAGTAGAAAGAAAACGTTTAGTTGATAATTTTAAAAATACAATTTCTATGAGAACTTTTTGGTTTGTTGGACTTGGTTCCGAAATATCTATATTATTTACACAAATGAAATTTTAATTAGGATTAACTACACATACAAATAAATATTTATAAACCTTCCGGAAATATATCTAGATGATGGTGAAAACCGTTTTAAAATCCGTTGCGTGGTTTATAAGGAGTTAGCAGATAAACAGACAGACAGACAGGCGCGGAAGGCGACATAATTTTATACTATGTATAGATAAATATATCATATGCATGGTGGATCATAGACAGTGCAGGGTTCCGAAGTCGTCAATTTTACTAAGATGTCTGCTAACCTAAGACCTAATCGGTATATAGAAAATATATTTCAAATATGGCATTTTGGAAATTAATCATGAAAATATGGAATGTTGTATCAGCAGCTAGTAAAAAAAGAAACCGTTTTACTTTTTACTTGCTTTTGTATTTGACAGTTGGCGATAAAATCGGGCCCTACTTTATACCTGTGCGTTTGTGTGCCGCCCCATAAATTTCATAATATATTTAATCATTTATGACTTGACCTGAAATTTGTAAGAACTTATTGGGGTTTGAGGAAAACTGCGTGATCTTCAACGATACGCTTCATGTCATATTGCCGGAAGTGAGTTAAATCGGGCGTTACACTTGCACGTATCGATACGAGTTGGAGCCATCTCCTCTCCCCTCTCTTCCATTGCCTTAGTAGCAATATTTCATGTTCACAGCTTAACTAATTGTCGGTTTCTATACACTCTTTTCGTTCAATATAAGGGATTCCGAGAAGTAAATGGTAGCGCAAAAATAAATAGCGTATAGCAAGAAACAACATTTTAGCAGCTCGTTCGTGCTGCGATAGACAACTGGCCACGCAGATTGAAAGCCTGTATTCAAAATTACGGAGGTCATTTTGAATAAACTTTAGTGTCATAAGAATCTATGTTTTGTTAAGTTCATTTTGGTATATAAATGGTTACATAATGAATAAACTTGTTTCAATTATTTTATATTAAACATGTGACAGAATTTATGACCTGACTAGGTATATATCATGGAAGTTAGTACACGTATCATACTTGTTGTGTTAAATGTTTGATTTCAAGACCATAACATATGTTTTGATGGTTCGCGTCTTCAGCACTTTTAGCCTTTATTATACAACAACACTGCTATCATTATAGAATTATAATGAATTAACTTACATTTGCAAAAAAAAAATTGCATATCTTTTATAGTAAAGGTTGGCAAACACGCAAGGTCATGAACATCCACAATACCATAACGGACACGTTGTTGGTCTAAAGGAATGGGGATGAAGAAAAGCAGAGCTTTCGGCTTGCGGAAATTGCTCTCACCGTACAAAACATAACAGCTATCACTTCTTCCGGTTTCCTGAAAGTAGTGAACATGGTGGTTCTACCATTTCAGTACAACCTAAAACATTAATGATATTGACAACACTTGACGAAACTGAACTAAAATGAGAAGTTTTTCCGTGCATTTCTCAGCTGTAGCAACTGTTGCCAGGAATGTCTTGGCACGACCTGTGCGATACCGCTAAATCGCAGAAAACTTAACTGGTAATTTGAAATATAATTTTAATACTTATTAAAGAAATCTATGAAATTCATTTGCATTTCTTTCTACGCGGATAAGTTCTTTGTACTTATCTTGGTAACTGCGAATAATACGAATAAAGGACCTTCCGTGTTCCGACGCACAATTAACTGAAGGGCTGTTTTTGAGGGCGGTCGTTAAAGTATATTAGAAGCGAGGGGCGGTGCGGCTTGTGTTTGTAGTTTGATACGAGTTCGAGATGTTCTAGAAGTATAGAACAAGCTGGTGTGTGGTAGAACACATATGCTTACTGACACCATTTTGGCCCTTTCCAAGATGTCATTCTTTTGGTCCAGCTTTCATATACTACAGCAGCTAGCAGCCGTGCTACATGCCCAGCCCACTTCCAGTTTAGTTTCAGCGCATGATATTATAGAACGTCCGTGGGTTTGATATATTTCTTATTTTTCGGTGTTTTACTTCTTGCATTTTTTTTATACTAAGCATAATGCCCTCTATTCCTCTGTGGTAAGTAGGAATTTTATAATTAATTTTTCTTCTGTATTTCCATGTTTGTAATTACTATACTTACATACAGACATATATTTACTTATTACACAAATTTCTGTCCTACTACTTAAATCATGCTTTCAAAATGAGCTATCACTACAGAAATGATATTGTTATTTCTCAAAGTAAAATAAGATTTAATAATTTTCTCGTGTTATTAGAATTTGTGGAATAAAATAAATATTTCATACAGAGAGAGCGATGTCGCTATACAATGAGCAGGGCCGGGGCCTGTCAGCGAGTGTCATATAATGGCCAACCAAGCCGGGACGTTAGCGAGAGGCCGACAAATGAGTGCTCATTTTGCGGGCCTTGTACGAAATCCAATCAGCGAAGCGTCGTTCCCCGTTTAAATGAAAATTACGCTGGCCCGCTCCAATCTGCATCCAAATTGGCCTCATACAAAAATTGCAGTCCTTTTAGGCGCTTGTCACGGCGGCCGGGGCGGGGTGTGGGGTGTGGGGGTTGACGAAATATCACCACGTCCTTGGTTCCGCTTAGATTTATTGTCGACACGCGGTCTTCAGCTCCGCTTTGTGTTCAAATACAATTCAGTTTTCCCTTTGTTGATAACCGTTTGTTTGTGTTTTCATCTGCGCACTCCTTGTGAGGCTCGGGAATAAATACAGATCTGCCGGTTACATTGTTTTTGCGTGTGTTTCTTTTGAGTAGAACATATTGTATCCAAGAATGTTTATTTTGTTTCGACAACAAACCTTCGTTTTGATAAACACGATAAAAACAATCCTGCGTAGAGTATTTTTTAAGAACTACTATGTATTGACGTGTATAAGCGCCCCTAGTGGCGTATTTATTATATAAACTATTTGAATTGTTAATATGAATAAATTTGTGAGTAATACGCGTCCATTTGCATCACACTTATTCTGATGATATTGAAATTCTTCGTTCAAACGACAGATCTTTTTATTTCCTGGTGAGTTTTAAATGTGTTCGTATATTCTTGGATTAGATCAAAATGAACGCTTTTTAGTAAGCGATGAGTCCGTCGCCTGATGATGAATGTTCACCATCATCTATAACACAAAGCTAAGTAACAAGTATTAAAAATAATACAAGAGAATATAAGTCAATACTACAAAAGTTACAAATTTTTACCGCACATGTTGCAGCAAATCGCCAAATTATGTAATTAGATATTATATAAAATTTTTCGTTTCTGTATTGTGTGTGGAAAAATAAATGGTTTACATGGTTTAAATTAACATCCATTTAACGTCTTAATTCAGACATTTATCTATCTATCATCGTACAGTAAACAGCTAACGAAACTATAAGGATCTGCGCTACTCTACTAACAAAATCATGTAACAATGAAATAGGGTCACTTTAATGAAATAAGTGAGAATAGTAAGCAATGGACCGAAAACCAATGCAATAAACTAGTAGTGGAGCTATCAAACGATAGCCTTTTCCCAAATACTCAGTAAATAGGGCGTCGGGAGTCATTCAGGTGTATAGATCGGGCGGGCGCCAGGCCGGTCGCGCCGCTGACTTACGGGAGCACAAGTACCCGCCAACAACTAAATACAAGTAAAAGGTCGATTCGGCCCGCCCGTCAAGCGACTTCAACTTATCGACCAAACAGGGCTCGCAATCATCTGGCTTTGCTTTATATCTTAACTAATAATAATAATATTGGGATATTTCCTATTATTAGAAATACCGAAGGGGTAGTTAATAATGACAACCAAAGTGGGAGTAGTAAATGTTTAATATAAAACAGAGTGCCTTCCGCGCTCCGGTGTTCAGTTGGTTCAGTTTAGTTGAGTGGAAGACGAGACGATAGCCAGTATATTCGTGGTTCGGTGTAATAAGTTTAAATGGTAATCAGTTCAATGTCCGCGTAGTTCAGCTTAGAGGGTAATGCTGGTAGATTAATTATAAAGAGAAGCCTTAAAGTGAATCCTGACATGCGTGTGTGTTAATATTAAGCACTAAGATGTGTAACAGTGTCGTGTAAATACAATTAATAAATTATAAACATTGTATTTGTGCCTTTTAGATATAAATCTTGCATAGTTTTGTTGATGTTCCTAACAATAATAATTCTTTATTCAAATTCAAATACAAATAGACAAATTTAGCACTATACTATATGAACACAAGATTATAAGCAGATGTAGGTCCCCTGGCTCCCAAACTAGGTATAACCTGTATCTTGGGAGTCAGTGTTCCTCCAAAAACAAGTTTATAAGTTTTAAGACGTAGCATCACATATGTCACAAGTTATTTTTTTCTTATAATATTTATGATATTCTTAAGCAGATTGTACTAATAACTTAACTTGTAGATGGGTGCATACTGCATATATTACAATATAACAGATTAGCGTCCACTGTACCCAGTAAAAAGCCGTCATAATGGCTCATGCCGGTCAGTGTATTTAATAGCACCCAAGAGTAAGCTTTTTTTTTTATCCTGGCACGGCGAAGTGACCGCACTGTACCTGATGGTAAGCTTCTTCTTCACACTACGCCATGAGCAAGAAGGTGAAGAAGGGGTCGAGGGTCTAGTGTCAGAGTACTAAGAAGGCCGCAAAATGGCCATTGTACCCCAACTCTGGACCCCCGACAAAAACCGGATGTACACTGGCTGATCCCGGAACGCGACACACTTGCGTGTGCCACTATGGCGGGTTTTTCGCCCTGTGTACGGTGGTCGCTATCCGGGCGGATATGAATATCCTACCACCAGCAACAGCAGCAGCTCCACTAAGATGGTAACATTATCTATAAATTGGCAGATTGCTTTCTCGTCTCGCATTTTGAAATTACCAAAAGCCTAAAGCATACTATTCCTCTCCCAATATCCATTCTCTATAGTTTTGGAACAGGTCCTATTCTCTTACTTACTGTCGGGTGACTTGTTCGTTTACTGGCCTTTTGAAAAGAGCATCCTATGTGTTTTAGTAGCGATAACCCTGTCCAAAGTTAAGTTAAGTTACGAAACTGCAAAATGTATCACTGTAATAAAGTTAGTATGTTGGCAGCCCTGCGGCGGGCACCATTTGGCCGGTCGGTTAATAGCGCGACACCTCGTTACCGCTGATTGGCTCCCAATCCTTACTCCCCGATCTCTGCTCACACACACACACACACACACATACACACTGCAACATGCCCCGAGGAATGTTCAACGGCGCGTGTTAGAGGACTTAGTTGCAGTACTATTTTTTGTGAGGGCGAGGCTTTATCGTATCGTCTTACGATTACTAAGGCTTTATAAATAAAGTAAGGAGAAATGGTGTATTGCAGTCGAGTTTATTCATTGCTCCCTCAGTATATGTTCCCTTTTGAAAGAGAATAACAGAATTGGTTTAGTCAAAGGAGTCTTATCTTGCGTTGTAAGTATTCAAGCGATTTAGTTGTCTTCGTACCTTTTAAAAATGTCCCGATACGAGATTTGTGATATCGCTGCCTCTGAATTTCCATATTGCCGGAATAGACGTACCCCATTTGTTATTCTGTCTAACGTTTGAATTCAGAATACGGAATTACTTTAAGAGGGTTTAAGATAAGAAATTGTTATTTAGATAACCAATCAAGTGAAACATCACTTATTCAAATCTGTAATTGTGACAGTGCATTCATAAATAACCACGAAGAAATCATTTTTGATATTTACATCCCTTAGGGGATGAGAAAGGGTTGTAAAGTTTACATGAAACTTTATTACGATGCAATGTATATATTTTGATCAAATTTACTTCAATCTGTGTACTCATACTGTTCGACATAAAAAAAACTAGTATATATTTAAATAATAAATAAAGTTAACTCTGCACGGTAATTTCCACAACCATTACAGCAGACTCGGTAGAGTTTTCAATAGTATAAGTATATAAACTTGGGGATACTTTTATCACGGTAGCAAGTTCGTTTCTCGCACCGGAAAATATTGAGTGTGCTTATTTATTGAGCGCATAATCTTCTAGGGTATTAATAAATATTTGAGAGCATCCGTGATGCAGCCGGTGATTGGCTGGTCCTGAAATGCAAGGCCGCAGGATCGATCCCCGCACCGGGACAATTGTTTATGTATTCCATAATATTTGTTTCAGGTATGAGACAAAGGTCTCTCATAATTCTGCCTATCTTCATGCTCACGACAAAACGCATATCAAGCTAAGTTTAGTAATAATTTTATAATTAAAATCGATACACTCAACAAGGTGTGCCGATTATAATAATGACATGACTACTCCAAGCATTTATGTCAATGTTACATGATATTGGCCTGCGGTAAATTCCGCAGACAGGGAACGCATAGTCATTATAATGAAAGTTTCGTGCCCTCTTCGCCAACGTGCTCAATGCTCTGAAATTTGCTCGTACATTCAAAAATGCTTCTCGAAACGGCACGAATAGCTTTTCGTACATCGTATAAATTACAGACGGTTCCGAAGGTTCGGTTAATATATGTTATAGCTCGCGCCGGACCGGGAAAATTGGGTTAAGGTGGATGAACACTATCTTATAAGATTTCAAAACGCCTTTTGCTGGGTCATATATCCCTTATCACCCTCTCAAGTCCATCTGGGTAGAAACAATGTCTGTCTTTATTTCGGTCGCCAAGAAGCAAGTGCAAGCAATGTTGTGTCTGATTAGAATATGGAACCAGAGCAATAACTGGGCTTAAATGTTAATTAATATCCATTGTCTGAATGTGGCGAGCGCAGTAATGCTAATGTTAATTAAAGGTATAGCCTGTAGGTATTGGTAAATGCCATGTTGCCCACAAGTTATGAGCAGACTAAAAAAGTATTATAAATGATCCCTTTTAACACATAACAATCTTTTACTGCTTAATATTCGAATAAATAATTCAGCATGTTGTATTGTTGTGTAAATGTATTCTCTAATATTTTTTGTTGTGTCAACTTGAGTCTTATTAAATACTATTTCTTTATATTTTGTTATTTATGTGTCGTAATATATTATTGTGTTAATTTGTATAACCGCTCAACAAAGAGTCGGAGCGCGAGCTAAATCTGTGAAATCACATTTGCTCGTGCAAGCGCCGCGCCGCGCCGCTGTCATAAGAATTCCAGTGCATTTCCAGAAGCGGTGGTTCTTTCTATTCTTGTATTGGAGATAATTCAATTTTTATGTAAGCAGGCTGCCGTTTTAGTGCCGATTTTGATACAGCAACGGTTGATTTTGGGAATCGGTGTATATATTTCAAAGCGTCAAAACTGTTTATATTTTTAGCTATTTTAAAATTAAAAAGTTGTATATACACTCACGCCCATATCCCTAGACTAGAGACTATTGAGTGCCACAAGCTACGACCCTTGCACACTTATTTCGCCTGTTCTACATTCATATTTCTTCTCATATATTTTCGACGTTTGGAGGTAGGCACTCATGATTTGCCCTTTTAGGAGAAGGTCATATATTTGATTAGCATACATTTTCCTCGGGTGCTCTCTACCATCGTTTCCAGTCAAATTTGCACGATAAATGCTTTTCGTTAATCGCCTTTATCCTTCTTCACCATATGTCGAAACCATCTCAGCATACTTTCTATCTTAGTCACCACATCATTATTTAACTCAAAACGATTTCTTATCACAATATTCCTCATCCGATCAGGAGGGGTGACTCCACACATACTCCGTAGGGAGCGGTCTCCGGTACATTTATTGTACTGTAGGATTATTTCCGGTCTGTGGTGCATGTTAAGATAAACTACATTAGTAAAGCTTTTGTTTTTATCGGGTAATCCCGACTCGCCGCGCCGCACCGTGTCTCGGTGTTAACTCGAAGCTGTATTGATGATTTGTGGCGTATTACTAATTATATCATGATTTTATTATAGAATAACAGTAAGACCATAACATCGTGGGTGGGTGGTGCTGCTGTGCTGGTTTTAAAAGTTTTTGAAGTTATACTTCTTATGGCGCGACGGAGAAAAATGATGAGAGTGAATTTTTACGATGCGATGACATCGTGAAGTTAGTTCTAGGTGGCATGAAAATCGATATATAACTATGTTCAAGTTGTATATTCTAGTATTTTTATTAAGACTGTCAAAAACTTTATTTGTCTAAAAACGCATTGACCTCTATGGAAAAGATCTTAGCGACACTCGCATTTGAATATATTTGAGACCATAGTTTTATCAAGGCCAATTTGTATTTTCGATAAAAACACATAACTAATACTAAATACGATAATATATAAGTAGTAATATTAGCCTATTAGGCCATTTTGAAAAGTTTTCCACAGCGACGAGCGCTGCGCTGGAGCAGCGTTTAATTGCGGATACGACGACCGCAGCGAGGGGACAATAAATACACTTAATAAACTCCAGCTCAGACAGTTTTTAGGGTTAAGTTGGCAGCGCACCAACCCGCTCCGTGCTGAGTTTGTCGCAAGTTATTTACAAAGTTACTGCCGTCGAAAGAACTTCCATCCGCGACATTAAGTAAACTACTTTCGCGAAAAACTACAGACAACAAAAAATATTTGTTACGTAACACAATCAAAGCATTTAAGAGTAATTTAGATTTCAAATTTCTAACGACAATATCAACCGCAGTGTATTTTAGTAAGTTTTCATTTTATAGCAAAACATAGCAAACGTAAAAGTGGGTCACCTCATGATAAGTAATCACCTACGATCATAACCACCTCATAAATCGAAGCAGTTAAGTTAGAAAGTTATACGAACAGAGAGGAACGATATTTTTATACATTTTATGGCGTTGGCATGGTCGGCGAACCACATACAACCGATATACAAAGTTGATACAACAGATAGGCATTAAATTAAACCACATATACTATGTACCATTTTGAGACCCTACACAAAAGATCATTTGAATAAAAGCAGTAGTTTAGTCACAGGTTTTTTTTTTAGTTTTTGCTTATTCAGAACATGGTGTACGCCGTAACAGCTGTCAGTGTCTACGCACCGCGCGCTAAATTTCGGTCGCCAAGTAAGTCCCATTCGGTTTTGCTCGGTGATTTGTGATGGTTTTGCTAGAAAATAAGAGCGAGGCGATATAAGAACTCAAAGACAATTTTGGCGACGTTGCCGATTGTTACACAGGTCAGTACAAATATTTATAAATGGTGTTTGCATATCACTTTGATTGATGAGTTAATTAAGTTGTTTGAAAAAAATATTTTATTATTTTTCATGCTATTTGTTTTTGTATCATTGGGAATTAGGGCTGACCATTTATAATATACGTGGTTTAATTTAATGCCCATCTCTTGTATCAACACTGTATATCAATAAACATACAAGATGAGTACTGTCCATTCACGTCGTTCACAACACTGTCTAAAGCGTGACTCTGCCACTTACCCCGACGTCAATATCCGTACCGATATAGTATAGTTTGGTAGTAAAATGAATCATATATCACTTCCTCGGTGGTTGTAATCACGTACGCGGTACGACTCATGTGCAGAGGTCTCGGCGTAGATCCCCGGGTCGGGTAGAGTGATGTTGTGTTTTTCTATCACGAAAAGCTCAGTATTAGCCCGGAGTCTGAAATTGTGTCCGGTACGGCGATAGGCTTGCCCCCTATCTCACCATGGGACGGTAACAAGCTGGGCGAATGTACAGTACACCTGTGCCTACCCCTTCGGGGATTACAGACGTAAGTGTATACGTAAGTATGTATGAATCATATATTATCATTAAATGTTCATTTCACTGAAACTGTGAACAGTTTATATTCCATCATAAAGCGATTAAATCCATTTTAAATTCATAAAGCGGTGTACCGACTCAGGTCCTACAGGTAGGCACTCCCATCGCCCACGCAGACCCTCCTCGTAAACATCGCAGATGTGTATTTAACAGCCGTCCTGTATTGTACACAAGTCCACTGCTGGGCACGGGTCTCGTCAACTAATGAGAGGGGCAATGCCTTAGTCCCCCACGCTATGCGCTAGCCTAATCCCGATTGACTACACGTGTCTTTGATTTATTATGGATAATTCTCAAGTATTTATTTTATAAACACTTTATAATTTATAGGGTTTTTTTCGTTATTCCTTTCCTCTTATCTCAGATGCGAAGAATTTTTTTTTAGTGCCTCGATAGGCAGACGAGCAGACGGGCCACCTGATGGTAAGTAGTCACCGCCGCCCATAGACTTCTGCAATGCCAGGACACAGCAAAACCGCTTCCTACCGTTAATTTGAGTTAGTACCAATGTAACAAGCACACAATCTAGCAGAAAATGTTCGGCCATTAATATTTATGAGAAGGCGATATTTCGCGGCGGGTTTGTGGCTCGCGCTCATTCTGTATACATTTGAATGTGAATCGAGTTGCATGAATCATGTTATATTGTGTTGCTATGTAACCCTACGACCCGACCCCTCCACTCCTCTCCCGTTCCACTACACATATAATCACACCATATTAATAATAGGCGATGGGGTTTATTTATTCAACATTGCTAACAGTGAAATCGTTCGTAGAGCCCCAGTTTGACATTTGTCTGTGGCCTCAGCACATAATCCAATATTTTGATTTTGTAGTAGACACTTGGCTAGTAACTATTATAATATAAGATAGTATGTTATTTTATTGTCTAATATAGTACGCCGGAAATAACATAAACTTAAAACATTTCATGAATATCACTACTTTGTTGTTGGCCTTTTTGTGTGGAAAATTGTTACGAGTATGAGATCACTTACTCTCAGGTTATTCAATAGATAGATCCCAATATGCTTTCCGACTACTGTCAAAATAACAGAAAAAGTTTCAGTAACAGTCGTGGTCCAATAAAAACATAAAGTTGTTTAAAACATCAACAGATTGTTACATCATGTGTCCGGCTATGTACATTTTATAATGAACATTTCAGATCACAGCTACCATATTTACAAGGACTGTAAGATGCAGTGACACACATCAGTACGATAAAATAACGGCAGAAATTAACGAGCGTCAGTTATTCGCTGCGATATCTATTCACCCGTTAGCGGGATAAACCATAAAATATGTTCAAGGAATGGGTAAATGTACGAAGTGTGAGGCGGGAGGGATAACGCTCCGACGCGATCCGCCGAACACGTTATAATTTCACGAAATAGCATTCAGTCTCAATTGGCGAAGTCTGGCAGATAACAAAAGTGTAAGAATATCATCTGCGGCTGGTTGGGAGCGGATCGGCGATATCTGCGAGATGGCGCGCTGTGGCCGCCCGAGCCGCCAACAATAGCCTGCCTCGACGCGCCGACCACCACACACTCACTAACTATCAGGATATTTTTTGGCAAATTGTTCAATATTTTCAACTGTGCGCTTTCAAATAGTTTTTTTAATGATTTGTATGACATATTTGAAATAAACATTCCTGTGTCAAGCAGATTTTTAACTCAATTATACCTTACTAGCTGTTGCTCGCGGCTC
The DNA here is from genome assembly GCA_905220505.1 of Laothoe populi. NCBI lineage: Eukaryota > Metazoa > Arthropoda > Insecta > Lepidoptera > Sphingidae > Laothoe > Laothoe populi. The sequence goes on from HG992154.1 coordinate 21,480,315, forward strand.
CGCCCGCGTGGAGGTCATGTTTGGGAGAAAAAGTATACAATACAAAATACCAATATTCATGCGTTTAACTTAAAAATGACGGATTTTCATACAAACTCTCATTCCTTATTTTACCCCCTTAGGCGCGGAATTTCCAAAAATCCTGAAACATATATATTTTTTTTTTTAACTAAAATGCCAAATACTAATTTTCATGAATTTAACTTCAAAAAGGACGGATTTTCATACAAACTATCATCCCCTATTTTACCCCCTTAGGGGTGGTATTTCCAAAAACCCTTCCTTAGTGGATGCCTACGTCATAAAAGGTACATACTGTCAAAATTTCAAGTCGGAGGGAGGGAACACGGTAGCTGGCAAACTGTTCCACAGCTTGACGGTGCGGCAAAAATACGATTTTGCGAAATATTTGTTGGATTTAGGCCGATTTAAATATTTATATCGGATTTTTTGATTTAAGAGATAACCAATTTAGTGTCAAGATTGTAGTCTAACTGCTGATTGTTAGGTTGGCCAACCTTTCATATATCATACTAGCTGTTGCTCGCGGCTCCGCCCGCGTGGAGGTCATGTTTGGGAGAAAAAGTATACAATACAAAATACCAATATTCATGCGTTTAACTTAAAAATGACGAATTTTCATACAAACTTTCATCCCCTATTTTACCCCCTTAGGGGTGGTATTTCCAAAAACCCTTCCTTAGTGGATGCCTACGTGTTAAAAGGTACCTACTGTCAAAATTTCAAGTCTCTAACCCCAGCCGTTTAGGCTGTGCGTTGATCGATCAGTCAGTCAGTCAGTCAGTCAGTCAGTTTCTTCTTTTATATTATCATATATCATATAATGGACAACAGAGTGGAGAGTGGACAATTTCGATGATCTTCATATTCATTTTGTGTTGAAATCCGTTCTACAGTAGTGAGTTCGGACAATAATGTGTGGTCACCGCAGTGCCTCCACCGCTTCCCCCGACTGCCTCTCGCGCCGCGCCTCCGCCCCGCCTGAGTGGAAAATTGCATTTTATTGTATCAACCTTTTCTCCAGTCCCGTGCTACTGACAAGCGCCGGCCGTGGCTCGGCGTATCAGAATAAGATACTGGCCGCTTTCACCGCGGCGACGGCGACCGCCTCATTATACAACTCCTTGCTCGCTCATTTTTCACCGGCTCTGTGATGTCACGCTATGAATTGTTACTTGTCTTATTAGCGCGCAAGTTTTTAATGGTACGTCGCACGATTTCTGTCCGAGTTAAAAGTGGAGCGCCGAAAAGTGGGCCGTGTGTGACATTATAAAGACACTGCAGTCTGAACACACGCTCGAGGGGAGAGCGGCCGAGTGCCACGCTGCCCATACTGAGCCTACTAAAGTACTGTTCAGATGTACGCGCTATTCGATGTCGCTGTCTCTGGGTAAAGACTTTTTACACTTTTAATACAAGAATTGAACGATGATACCATACTGGTCCAATATAAGTAAGTTAGTCTATATAAATCCGTTTGTTGACCGACAGATTGCACCATAGACCTGTAAAGTTAGTTTGAAGTCCAAAATATTTCATTTAGGCCTCTTCACAACTTTTTCTCACTGTGGATAGTGCAAGCTTTTACGGTATTATATTTTCACGGTAGCCACAAAACGTCACACAAACACTCGTTAGAATAACATTTACAAATTATAGCTTCCCCTCCGCAACGAATATATCTTATACGCCACGCCACGCCACGCCACGCCACGCCACGCCACGCCACGCCACGCCACGCCACGCCACGCCACGCCACGCCACGCCACGCCACGCCACGCCACGCCACACCTGGCCACGCCTGGCCACGACACGCCACGCCACGCCACTCCACGCCACTCCACGCCACTCTACGCCACGCCACGCCACACACGACGCTCGCCTCGACTAAACAAACAATAACGCAAATGGAACGAATTTTAGCCACTTTTCCGGAGCGTGGATTTTAAATGTGGCGTTGATCAATTACAGTGTTATTTGTTAAACTACATATAACATTTTCGTTAGTAATACATTTTCGAGGCAACTTTAATATAAAAAAAACTGTAAACAGAGAAACGCGTACGCGCGTGTAAAGATGGTACAGTTATGTCATATGGAGACTGATAAATTTATGATTTGTTTTGTCTCATGACTGTGCAACTTGAGCAAAAAAATTGTGAAAAATCCATGACTCGTCCCGATTAAAATGAGTGTCGGATATGAAGGAAAATACGCAACTGATGTCGTCCCAGAGAAAAAGATAAAAGCCTACAGAAAATATTTCATTTAAAATCACAACTACATAAATTAAATATGTAAAACGTAAACGTAAATTTTACGTTTATTGTAATGCTTTGTAGCCGTACGCTAAACATCAGAAAAATATATTTTCCTGTAAAGTCAGTAAGTAGTATGTTAGCTAAAGTAGCGGAAACACAAGAACATTTGAGTGTAGTGAGAGTGCACGAGGCAGGAGGCATGGGGCAGAAGGCATGAGGCAGTGGAGCGCTGAGACGTCGCGGTCGCCGTGCACTCGCGCCGACGCGCCGCCTCGCCTGCACTTGACACATTCCGGGACGTTTTGAAAGCTCTACGCGTTGTGGCCAATATGGTTGTAACAGATCATTAAATTATGCAATAAAATATATAAAAAGAAATAATTTCGTCACTGCAAAGTAGAAATGTATTTAACATTAATTACTATGTATTTCAAATATTTCTAAGTTCTGATAGCGCCAGAGTTATACAAGCATTCCCTAACGGAACGACTTATTATAGCAGGTTGAACATAATGTTTACAATGTTCACTGTCCAATCGGGTACAAATATCTGAGACCTCCGTACCAGCGCACTGAGCACATAGACAGTGTCTATCGTAGCCAGAGTTTCCGCGTCGCCGCTCGTAGCCCGTAACCCGCTGACCTACAGACCCAATTCCCAGTTGAGTTTGCATAATGCGCTCTCACGTACACGTACCGAGCACTGACATGCAATTATACACCAAGCGCCGATCGCGTCTTGAGTACCGACTGGCGCACTCACTGTCACCACAGCGATGTATTGTATTACACCTATAGTAATACACTATTATACTAGTATATCACAAGGTTGAAATGACGGTAGAGCTATATAAAGCTTAACGTTCATTAATTACGCTATCATGTGCTCAATAAATAAAAAAAAACATAAATACATATACAATCACGCCTGTAATCCCCGAAGGGGTAGGTAGTGGTGTAACCAGTACATCCTCTTTTCGTCGAATTTATTAAGGTCCCATAATGGTCCCATGATAGGGGCAAGCCTATTGCCATTCTGGGCACAATTCCACACTCCGGGCTGACAGTGAATATTTCTAAATAGAAAAACCCAATATCACTTTACTCGACCCGGGGATCGAACCAGAGACCTCAGCAAAGCAGCCGTAACGCATGCGCAATTACAAAAAGGCCACCGAGGCAGTCTAAATAAAAAACAGTTATAATAATACCAGCCCTGTATTAAACTTGTCCCACTGCTGGACACAGGTCTCCTCTAATAATGAGAGGGGTTAAGCCTTAGACCACTACGCTGGGCATTAGCGGGTTGATAGACTTCTCACATAGCTTTGAAATTTTTATAAAAAGGGATGAAGGTTTCCTCACAATGTTTTCCTTAACTGTTAAAGGAAACAATAATTAACAATCCACACATGTGTATGTGTGTTCATAACTTAAGAAATCATATGTGCATGCCTTTTGGACTGGTTTCAAACCTACGACTTTCATATTGACAGTCCGTACCACTCCTACCAAGCTTAGCAGTGCTATGTTACTCAATAAAACCATGGTTTAATTATAACAAAAAAGGCATAAGAAAAAAGGCACAAGTCCTTTAAATCGGGTTCAGGTTGACACTAAAATATGTGTTTAATTAAAACTCTTGTTATTGACGATTTATTATTATACACGGCGAAAGAATGACATAAAAGTAATTTTAAAATATTAACGAAGCCTCAGCTTGCATTTAATATTAAAGTGAATGCGAGTTGTGTGCGACAGTTTCCATCTGAGTAGCACCGTGATGTTATCATCATCAACGTCCACACGTATTATAAACGGTTTTAATGGACTTATAGTACACAGAGCACACTGCACGGAGCAGGACATGCAGGCACGATGCGCGGGCGGTATGTGTGTGTGTGTGTGTGTGTGTGTGAGAAGCACGTCGGCACATTGACTATATCCAGTTTTTAAAGCACTCAGCTGTCGCTTCTCATTTTTAAAATAAAAACCACTCATTGAAAAGTGTTCTGCTTCGTTTAAATTCATATTTTAATGCATTTAAATTCTTCCGAGAGAATAAAAGGCATTTAGAGTATACGCGCGGCGCGGCGCGGCTGTGGCGTCGCGTTTATATATCACGACGTTACCACGAATTGCCGGCGGTAATGATATTTCAGCTTATTCTGTAAAATTCTGTTTCATTATTTTGCTTCGCTTTCATTACATGAAACATTTTCTATGAATTTTACAGTGTACTGTACAGAGTGTTGGAAGATGTTAAATATGATAACGGAAGCCTTTGCAGCTTTATATTGTTCTTTAATGTTTTCATATATCACAGAGAGCGACGCGCAGCTACGTTTTAGCTACAAAATGGAACAGTAAGTCATGCGAGCTTGTGGCCGAACATATTGAGTAACGACGCAGAACTATTATTTAGTAACGTTGTCCCCCAATTCCCAATAACAATGTCCTAGCCCCACTCCATCCTTCACGGACGATAACTAACCAATAATTCTTGTGGTATTGTATGTGACAAAATAGTTTCAATATCATTAGGGTATTGTACCTAAATAATTGAATAACCTTTTTATCTTGAGATTGCAAAAGTAAACAAAACTTATAGCATTAAAACCACGTACTATCAATTGTTCAGAACACTTTGTGCCAGAGAAGTTGGAAATAACACTTATACGTCCTTTTGACATCGAACTATTGTTTAGATTTGGGTGTTTCAAACAATATTGACCAGATCTTATTAGAGGACGCTATGAAAATGTATAAGTTTGTGAATCGTTTTAAGAAGATTGTTATTTTTTCGTTTTATTTTAGATTAGGTTTAGTCTACGATAACTATAATATTTAAAAGATACTTAATATTCAATCAAAAAAGACACCGAGCACTTCCTTAATCACAGACAAAAAGATTGTCAACCCGATAAAGCCAAGAAGCAATCTGAGGGACAATTTACAATGTTATTACTTGAGACCCTTTTTGTGGGTCCAAGGCCTATTTAAGCGTAATAATAACCGACGTTTATTGTACGAGTGGGGCGCGGGGTAGGGTGCGGGGCGGTGTGGCGACTGCGGCTCGATATCCGCGACCTATAAATATGTATGCCAAGTGCGGATATTGAGAGACCACACTACAAAGCGTTAGATAACCCATTCCACATAAATATAATAATACTACCAGCCCTGTGTTACCGGGTCTCGACGGTATCCCCGGACGTGCGTGGGTGTTAGCCGTCGAGCATCTGGGGACTAGGCTCCGTGGCCTGTTCTCCGCGTGCCTGGAGCAGGGCCGTTTTCCGTCTCAGTGGAAAACTGGGAAGTTGGTCCTGCTCAAGAAGGAGGGGCGGCCCGCAGAGTCGCCATCGGCCTACCGGCCCATCGTGTTGCTCGACGAGGTCTGTAAGCTCTTCGAGCGTATCATTCACGCTCGCCTCGTCGAGCATCTTGAAGGGGTCGGGCCGGACCTGGCACAGTGCCAGTACGGGTTCCGGCAAGGCCGATCGACAGTACACGCGATTTTGCGGGTCAAGGCCCAAGCGGAGGATGCAGTGGCTCGGGGTGAAGTGGTGGTGGTGGTGTCTCTAGACATCGCCAACGCGTTTAACACCCTGCCCTGGGCCTGCATACTGGAAGCACTGCGGTACCACGCGGTGCCACCGTATCTCCGGCGTCTGGTGCGCTCGTATCTCACAGACAGGTACATAGTGTATCCAGGCGCCGACAGGTGGCACCGAAGAGCTATGGCCTGCGGTGTTCCACAGGGCTCAGTCCTGGGCCCTCTCCTGTGGAACATCGGCTACGATTGGGTTGGGCCAGGTCTTTCCAGGAGGCCACCCTGCTCGCCTCGTTCGCAACCGAACAGGTGGTGGGCAGGATTCGGCGACTGGGCCTTAAGGTGGCCCTGAACAAAACCGAGGCCCTTTACTTTCACGGGCCTCGGATTCGGCCACCTTTAATGCCCCACATCAATGTGGAGGGGGTGCGGATTCCCATCGGCTGTACAATGAAGTACTTGGGGTTGATTCTGGACAGCCGGTGGGATTTCCGTGCCCATTTCAAGGAGTTGTCGCCGAAATTGGTGCGGGCGGCGGGCGCGCTCGGACGCCTGCTGCCGAACCTGGAGGGACCTAATAGCCATTGCCGAAGTTTATACGCTGGAGTCGTGCGGTCAATGGCCCTGTACGGATGTCCCGTATGGGCCGAGTCCCTGAAAGCCCGCTGCGTCACCTTGCTGCGCAAACCGCAGCGTTTGTTGGCGCAGCGAATAGTAAGGGGCTACCGCACGGTCTCCCACGAGGCGGCCTGCGTATTGGCCGGCACCCTCCCTTGGGAGTTGGACGCAAAACTCCTCTCGTCCGCGTTCTTCTGGCGGGAGGAGGCGTCCAGTCGCCGTCAGGTGAGACTGGCCCCGAGGGAGATTGCAGCCCGGTTTCGCAGAACCGCTGTGGAGGAGTGGCATACCAGGCTGGAAAGCCCAAGTGCAGGCTTGAGGACAGTCGCGGCAGTGCGTCCTGTCCTAAAGAGATGGCTAGACAGGCGCCACGGTGCGCCAACTTTCCGGCTGACGCAGGTACTGACGGACCACGGGTGTTTCGGTTCGTTCCTGTGTCGGATCGGAAAGGAGGTGTCTGCCGTGTGCCACCATTGTGGCAACTGCCGCGAGGACACGGCCCAACACACGTTGGAGGAGTGCCCAGCCTGGGACGAAGAGCGCAGCGCTCTCAGAGCAGTCGTCGGAGGAGACCTCTCGCTGCCGGCCGTGGTGTCGTCCATGGTCGCCAGCCGGAGGTCCTGGCGTGCGGTGGCCCACTTCTGCGAGAGCGTCATCTCGCAGAAGGAGAGTGCCGAGAGGGATCGGGAACGAAATGATCCCTCCCGCCGCCAGAGAAGACGTAGGAGGCGCCGGGTGGACGACTGACCGGCTTCTCCCGCCCTGTGGAACGGGGGCGTTTGAATTCCACCACGGTAACCCCTGCCTGTCGTACGAGGCGACTAATTGGGGCCATCGGGGGTCGCGGGCTCGCAGCGGGGGGCTGTCAGCCCGAATCTATGCACTCCCAGTTTCGGAGCATCGTGCGACCCCGAGATGGACGGCAGCGCCTGTGGTAAGGCCTCGTTCGCTGTCGTTGTTCGGTGCGCGGGGGCTCCTAAGCCCTCCCATGGAGATGGGCTGCTACGCAGCACCGCGCAGGGGCGGTTCCGGCAGCAATTCTAGCACTCCTTAGAATACCCCGGGATCGCTCCGTAAGCGCCGAAGAAGGCCACCGCGGGGTTTTAGCTGGTAGTGTCGGGTGGGGTGTACATAGGGGGTAGGGACTCGGCCTAGCGGCTGCCCGGATAGCCATCATCCGGGCGAGGGGGATGCTGGGTCGTAAGACCGGCTAGTCCAGCATAACCGTTTTATTCTTATTCCGCTTCCCCCCGAAGCGGGCGGTAGTAATAAAACGCTTTCCCCGCGACAACAAAAAAAAAAAAAAAAAAAGCCCTGTGTTACACACTGTCTCACTGCTAGGCACAAAACTCTTCTCTCAACTAGATGGGGTGGGCTCTAGTACCACGTACTGGTCTATAATGCGTTAGCAGAACTCGCATACCTTAAGAATTGGTTTCCGAAGAATTCCCAGGTATGCAGATTTCGTCATGATATTTTCTATCATCATTAAACGAACCATTTATAAATCCATACTAACCTAGTTTCGGAGGGTAGATAGAGGTGGTGCCATGGACGTTTTAAAATATAATTATACCACTAGCATTTAACTTGACATAGGTTAGAATAATTAGAATCTTTTAAATATAAAAATTATAAAATTTTACCACAATGATATTAAATAATATCAATATATTAAAAATAATGAATAAAATGAAAAAAGTAACATATATGGTAAATACATTTCCTTCAGATGTCACTGCATGCATTGAAAACATTAATTCAAAATTATGGAAAAATATTACAAATTAAAACTCCCTTTTGTTTATTACTAGTTAGGTTTATTTTTTTTACACCCAACAGTCACACACATAGTCCTGATCCCACACTAGGTAAAACCTGTATCGTGGGTATCAAGAACTACGAGAGACTAAGGTCCCACAATACCCAGACCCGAAACAAATATCCGACTGTCACGCAAACATTTGTCCCGGTGCGGGAATCGAAACCACGGCCTCGTTTCACAACCGGCTACTCACCCGCTGCGCCACAGAGGCTGTCATGTCAATTTATGAGAGGGAAAGTATCACTCATATTTACCGATTGCCTTTTGATATCATGTCATACTTACTTAATAATAACATTAACGTTAGTACTTACACCTACGTACTAAATCGTCATCTATAATATATCGGTTTTATAATATATTAATACTTAATTAGTATTCATCTGAGAAATACGTTGCAGATTACGTTTTGTCAATGACCTGAGGATTGTAATCGAAGCCGCGACATCCGTTCAGTGGTCCAATGCATTGCATGCTTTATAATGCATTGAACACAATTTCGGCGCAGTGAGGCGGGACATTAATGTAGAGCGGCGACCCCGCTCACCGCGGTAAGGCTGATACCATACTGGCGGCTATCGACCAGTCTCAATGAACATCTTTTTCCACAGATCTTTCGGAATATAAAACAATGAAACTGTTACTTGTAATATTGTAAAATTACCCACCCAAGTTAAATCTTATTATATTTGCACAGATTGTGATTTTGCTGTTTGTAATTTCGATTTTGATAATTGTAATGATAAAATTATTCTTCTGTATGCTCGCCCATACAAAAGGACTGATTGATAATATGTTTTCTCAGTAAGTGATTAATGTAATAATCTTATGAGAAATAAATGATTCTTAAACCTTATAATACACATCACCGTTGTAAAATTTTTGTAGCCAGTTTGCGTCATGAAATAATTTCACTTTAGTCTTAAATTAGAAATTAACATGAAATTGACGCGTATTAAATGAAATGTTGTTATCGAGTAAGTTTGATGACCACTTAGTGTATTTTAATTATCATTATAATTTCACGTCACTGTTCGTTTGTTAATGGATGTTACTTTGACTCAAAATCGTTTACGTAGCCCCGGACCGTAGCACGGATAGAGTTGCTACGCGGTTGCTACATGGCGTAGCGCGGTTCGTTAGAACACGAAACCCTAAGTTAAACGAACCCTAACTTCGCCCTAAGTAAAGAACTCCGCCATATTCGTCTGTAGACAAAGTAAACACGTTAAATGCAAGACGCGACGTGACTCAAGCAAACTAGTCTAGAATAGACGCTAGCTGCAAGTAATGAAAACGATATTTATAATATCGTATTTCTTTAGTTTAACTACCTGACGTATTATCTTACTACTATTATAAAAGCGAATGTTTGGATGGATGGATAGATGGATGTTTGTTACTCAATCAAGTCAAAACGGCTGCACGGATCTGGTTGAAATTTGGCACAGAGATAGATTATAGTCTGGAATAGCACATAGGCTATCTTATGCCGGAAAAATGTACGGTTCCCGTGGGATAGTTTCGTTTTTGTTTTACACAAAGCAAGGGATCGACATGATTTTTTGCATAGTGTTATTTGAGGACTCTAAAAATGACATAGATTTTTTATCCCGGAAAATGCACGGTTCCTATGGAATAGCATGACATAGAAGGATGTAATAGCTTAAGATGTCTCCATTGATTTTATTTATACCTTTTCTTTCAAACATAACCACCACGCGGGCGAAGCCGCGAGCAACATCTAGTCACTCATACATATCAAAGGAACGCTACAAAGTCTCTCTACCGATAGATTTCGGGTTTCCATAATTCAATATTTCTACTAATGTGTGACTACAGCGAGCTGACCGTAAAACAAATAGAGTAGTCGTATACACCAAAAAACAATAGGACATGACACAGATACAAATATAAGGATAAAACTGTGATTAGTACTATTAATATCGTGGCGTACGCACCAAACAATTAGCATTGATGTTTTTAATCCACATCGGTGCAAGGAGGTGAGGCACAGGGGGGGGGGACAAGCGGTAACAAAATACGCCCGAACATCAAAGCAACAAAGCAAAACCCCGTGGAATCTTTCTGACATTGTTAAATTGCTTCCGAATGACGCGCGAGCCGTAAATCTCATGGTTAGAGTGCGCCAGCCGCTATTATAACCACTCCACCCGCTGTACCCGTGGTAATGATACTATAATAATATCAACCCTGTGTTCTACACCAATATACTACTAGGCATTACTACTGCAGGCTTCCTCTACTAATGAGAGGTTAGTCCATCACGATAGGTTAATGAAGATTGGTAGACATTCAAACTCTTCAGACTGTTTTCACATTTATATATTTTCCCAAAATACTTTCATTTTGCAAATATTTAAGTAACGTAAGTAACTTAGTTTTATTTCCATATGTAATTATTCACATAAACATATGAAAACAAAAATTTCATTCAGAAACGCGATGTAACTAACACACATTATACGTAAAGTGCCCTGAGATAAAACCCACGACCTCCGTCCGTAAATTCATTCAACCCTGCAGTAAACTATCGGTGCAGCTAACTGTACTAAAGATTTAGATATTGGCTCTGAAGACTGACCAGTGGGTGGTGTTGAATGGCTCAGATAATATAATACACGGGTTTCGTTTCACACGCGATGTTTAGTACCTCCAGGTATTATCGCTTTTCATAAATGCAGGAGTATTTTTGTTTATTTTTAATAATAATGCTGTGAAACGTAGAAATATAATAAAGTAGCTAATTTTAGCGCTGGAATCTTGGTGCGTTTTACAAAAAAAGCACACGAGAGATATCATCTAATAATCACACTAATAACCACAATACAAAAAGTGCGCGTATACGTTATGTCAGAAATAGGGATTTATCAGAGAAAGGAATGGAGATATATCAGATTTTCAGCAATCTTACTAATTGTACAAAATACAATGCCAATGTTGGCACGTCGCGTGTCTATAGTGACACAGTGCCACCACGCTATTGATTAAACGTCATTGATTGACGGTATACAAAACTAGCTGAGCGTGGCTCCAAAAATATAATGTAAACTCTCATCGTAACGTTTTTGTCGTAAATTCCACCTCACCAGATGTAATATTTAATATAACAAAACAGTACGACGCTGTAACGTTGTAAAAACACGCCAAATTGCGGTGTTATCTGCCCGTAAAGAATTCAACGCCAAACTTATTCCACGGTACAAAGGTGTGTTTAAATTGAGCGGGGTATCGCGCCTCCGCCTCCCCACACCACCCCGCACCCCCCGCACCCGAGCCCCTCCCGCCGCGGAAACAATCATGGCATTATCTTATTGCTTGCCACTGATGTTATTGTGTTGAGGTTTTTATTCAGGGAGCGATGTTTACAATGCTGGCTCAGTACTGCTTCCTTACTCTGTGTTAGTTATCACACTGCACGACGGACCGACTACTTTAAACAAAAGGGGTAGTGGATGGATAGGTACGGGCTGCCCAAGACGGCAATAGGCTTTGAAGTTTCTCGCATAATGATTGTGTTTATCGTAATAGCGGGCGATAATTATATTACCTATAAATGTTCCACACAAAAACTTAGATTACTATTATAACAAAATACAATATCGATTCTGTTATAATTACCATAACACTGTACTAAACCTAAGCAAAACTAAATTAAAATTAATGTTAAATTCGTTTAATTTTAGTCATTGTCAAACCAGTGTCGCTTGTTTGTCTATATTTAATGTAGACGGTTATGTCAAACTATATTATATTACTAAAAGAATCATGGTTGCATTGCCTTTCTCAGATGAAAGGAATGGCCTTTGGAAAAGGGAAAAGGATTTAGGCCTTGGAATTGTCACATATCGTATCATTAATTTTCAGTAAGACAGTGGTAATAAATAACCTAGTGGTGTCGGGTGATTCACGCCACAGACCCAGCTGCCTACACATACATTTAAAAATACAGCTGTTCATAGTTAATTGGACAGCGTGGCGGACCTCTAGGCCTTAGCCTAACCCCTTTCATTAGTAGAGGAGGCCCGTGCCCACCATTGTTATTCATCCTCATTTTATTATCTTCTGTTATTATTATTGACCTTTAAATTGTACTATATATAGAGTGTATATAGACCACTGTTTTAGTATTCCGCTAGGGACTGTGACCCTCGGGAATACGAGGCTTATTCTTCTTATTTAAATATTTGTCGGATGGTCCTAAATACGGATTACTGCAACCCGCATACCGCACCCTTCAGTAATATAAAACAAAAGCTATAATATCCTGGGTTATAGTACCTATTATAATAGTTATAGTATTACCATTAACAGCATCATTTTTATCATAATTTATTCAATCATAATTATTTTTCAAAGAATGACCAGATGGGGCGGTCGTGAAATAAACAGGCGTCTGAAAAACTTTTTATTCTTTCTGCACAAATACACCACATGTAAATAACAAACACTCAAAATAGCATGTCGATTTCAATATTTTTTAAATAGGTAATCATTTCCTAAAAACGATAGAACATAATAAATAACAGTCACCCTTCGTCAAAACAAACGAATTGAATACAATAGAAAAATAAATCCACGTCTTAAAATCTCTTTTAAATGTAACAATGAACTCGAATTCGAATTCCGAATAAAATTAACTTAATGCCTACGAAAATAAATGTTTTTACAAATACAGTTTGTAAGCAATACGGGGTGTCTGGGGCGTTATTCCTGTGATATGTTGTATAAAAAGCAGGTTTCTCCGAACGCATACTAACGTATTCCAAGTTAAGCATAAATATAAACAGTAAAGCATGTGAGTATCACAATAAACTAAATTAAATAACGACAACCTTCCGTCTAAGGTCAATTTTATTATAAGTCCCTTCCGTAATGGGAAACAGGGTAAAGTGTAAATGTATACATCAACGTCACAGGATATCCTTTAATGTGGGTCCTCGGGGTCGCGGGTCGCGCGGCGTCACTACAGCACAGGTGACCGGACGAATTGACATTACTTTACATTGGTTGAAATCCATTTGGATCGAAATCATTATTGTTCATGTTTTTATTTTATTGTTTTTCATCCATGTTATAGTGCAATATTGAGTAAAACATGAACAGACGTTGTCAGCTAGTTCCATTTTAAACTACTCTACATATTATGGTTTCTTAAATGGTGTTTATTGGAGACGCCATTTATTTATTTATTACATATAAGGTGCACTTCAGCACCACTTAGATATTGCAATGTAGAATGTATTCAGTGTAACAGAAATACATGAAAAGCGACAGCGTTTTTGGCTAAACAATAAAACGAGCAGGGCGCTCGTCTGCCCTTTAACATTATCCATATCTAGAACTACATGCTAGAGCGTAGCGCTACACTACCGCTCACCCCGAGGTACTCATGTTCCTGACTGCAATGCCCTTCGAATCGGAACATCGACGTATCAGCAAAATCGAATTAACACACATAATACTAAGAACTACTGTACGCAAACCGATTAAAACTGGGCTAGACTCCGGCTAGTCCCTTTTATAACAAATCTTCTCCCACTGTAAGTGACCCCCGATATTTCCATTGAAATCCAAGGTAGAGTAGATTAACCCGGAATTCATTGCATAAATTATAGTTGTATTAAAAAGTACCTTTATAGCTTGTCACGATGGCAAGGACTACAGTGGAGGCACATAAGTAATTTCACTTCACAATCCTCATTAGATTATGCATTTACGAGCAAATAATATGAGTGTACATAAATTATTGTCGGTAATCCCTAACGACCTGCTGACCACTTGCTTGTTTATTTAAATCTTTTAATATAAAAACTACATATATATTTAATTGTGATTCCTCCTTGATATATAACATGTTGTATAATTTACTTACGCGATGTTGTTAGTTAAATATTCAGTGAATATATTTAATTGGTAGTGAAATAGACGCGTGTTATCTGTAATGATGTTCGAGTTGAACGAGATATAATCAGAAATCACGGCGGCGCTGTGTGTGTGGCGCTATATATACCTCGCTCTGAAGTACCCACTTTAATTAAAATCACTTGTTATTACTAGCGCCAAGTCACGCACGCCCGCGCTCGCGCGCCGCTCCACCGACACGAGCGATGTTGATGGCGATAGACATAGCTTAGCTATATTTTGGGTATATAGATACAATTGAGCTGTCTCAAAGGTAACCGTTAAGCTAGACTTGAAGCAAACTGGATAATGTCCTTTTCGTCTTAAGAAGAATGCTCATTCATGGGCTATCGAAACATCCAGAGAAGTTAAAGATATTACAGTAATTCTACAACAAATGCCAAACAATTTCTTCTAGGTTTAATATTTTAAATATTAAAAGAGTATTTTTATACATTTTTGTTAATAATCATAAATTATTTGTTGATTAGTAGAGGAGGCCCGTGCCCAGCAGTGGGACAATGTTTAATACAGGGCTAGTATATTATTTATTTATTTGTTGCTTCGTGATGTGGGTACATCAATCGTCACTCACCATTCGCTCGTCAGCTCCACGGTTGTAATGAGGCGCCTCCGTTGATACTGAACATCGCGTGTCTACTGTACACCTGTTTTCAACCCCTTGCGTTTGACTCCCTTATCACCTACCATTAAGAAAGATAAACTACTAGAATAAATGCTAACATGTATAAATTACCTGTGGGGCATGCTTCCATTGGTTCTATTATCTGACTATACTGTAAATATTTTTGATGACTAATATAAATAAATCTCTGTACAAATAATAATAATTAAAGCATAATGTATAGAAGATATCATTAGAGAAGCCATAAGAAATAGTTTTCATATATCCCAATTATTTATATATGTATAGGCTTTTCCATGTCTATAGGTATTTAGTATATTACTCGTATTTCAACCTCATTAAAATACCTCTTTTTTTAATTTTCGGTAACGGACATAGTCCACATGTTTTATAATACGACTATATAATTTGATAATGTAATTTTCTTGTAAATAATTGTGCAATTCAATAATTGAATTACAATTTCCGAGTAAATAGTAACCGTAGTTTAGAAATACACGCTATGATCGCGTGATCTCACGGGATTTCATTGTATTAAGACGTGAGCGAAGATTACTGGATAAAAGGAATTTAAAAAGCTTTCTTTCTTTGTTTCGGTAACGATAGCAGAGTGCTTCGATTGAATGTTACTTTGTTCTACTAAACAAAGAGACGAGCAGGACCTTGCCTGAAACTAAACACATCCCATGTCCATAACATTGACAGAGGCAGAGCCACGCTGTAGACAGTTCTGTCTACAGGTTTCGTACGAGAGAAAAATTGCGGACGGCTGAATTAAAATTTAAACTACACATTGCTGACTGACGGCAGAAATGAAACGGTGGCACCGATACAGACCTACCCAGACAAGGTAGAATATATAAGAGACCTACGACCTAACAAATACACACGTATGTTACCCAATACAATCCATTTATCTAATCCCGTTATAAACCATAGATGGGATATGGAACAGGCATCGGCACGGGCGCAGCGCTCGGCAACTTTATAAATGGCTTTTAAATGTTCGGGCTAATTGGTTTGTTTCACATACTCGTACATTCAGTGGTTTATTGAAATGTTTTTCACATTGTCGAGGTCCGGCTTTATCGTGCGCCATCGAGCTCGGGACATTTGTTGTGTATTCTGCGGCTTTACACACTTCACGTGCACCAGCTCCACCTACCTGCTACATATACCTGTGAACATGTTTACGCCACAAAAAAAATATGTTACTTTTAAAGATTTATTTTTTATTTTGATTTATTTGGAGCATAATTCATAGTTGTTGTTCCGGTATATTGATAATATCAAATAAGATGTCTATAAGAAAGTGACATAAGCTCAGGGCTCTATCCGCGAAGGAATGCGTAATTGCGCACACGGTTCGTCAAACTTATTTCCGTCCCAAGGTGTGATAGGGTCGTGCCTGTCGCCACACCGTGCACAACGAAAATTGACAATTGAGAATAAAGGCGTTTTTAAATGAAAGTAAACTAAAGAAGTAAACTAATACATTGAACCAAAGTGTATTCAGGAACAGGCATCCAGTCACGCTACTGCTGTTGCAGAAGAAAGGAAACCATGCATATCACAGAAAGATCACTATTCAAACTTATTCTATACAAATAAAAATGTATAATAAAAATCAACGTTGACCTTTCGTTATAGCAACTGTTCTTAGTACATAACCTCGACACAATGTCCATGTCCCAGTAAACAATGCGAGGTGTAACTCCCGACTAGCGCGAGCGGTGTGAACAAGGTACAGATGATTCTCGTGTAACGAGTGTACTTACAGACTTCCAACATTGAAGTATTAGTAACATACTGGAGCGGACATGCCGAGTGTGGCGGTGTAGCATCGCAATCCTACTTAATGCCCGCCGAGTACACTGTGTACACTAAAAGCATATCTTCTATCGGTTCTTTATATCAGTCAATATTTGTTTCAGGTGTGAGTGTTGTCTAAAGTCCTAAAGTACCTAAAGTCTCTTTTAGTTCGCGATACTCATGACATCATAATCGTCGTAACTAACTGTTGTCAAATGTGTATGTCTGTTAGGTTTATTTATACTACATACATATGTATACACTCACGCCCGTAATCCCTGAAGGCGTAGGCAGACGTGTAACTAGTACCACATTTTCGCCAAAGTTATTATTTTAATGCATATTGTTGCATGCACAACAAAACGTGCACAAACAATTTTAAGTTAACAAATGTTAACGAATATGATGGAATGGATGGGATTTTTGTCTGATGTAATTGCGTCGCTTCATCGTAGTGTGTAGAGCAAAAATGTTCTTCGCTCTATCCGTTTTAGTACGTTAGTACATAATATGTAATACTTCAATGAGTTTCACACGGTGGGTATTTAATAAAGCCGCGTTCACGATAAATCAGGCACTGGCACAGCGTCGATCTGCCGACGCCTACTAATACATATTTTTGACACAACGTTAGCAAGTGTCAAAAAGCACGAAGATTTTTTCTCTTGGAAAACATATTTTGAAATAATTAAAAAGTTTCCCTCATGCTACTGCAATAAAATCGTCGAAAGTTTTAGCAGTTGTGGGCGGTAGTCGGGTACAAAGTCTCCGAACCAACAAACTGTACCGATAACCACTGCAAGAACAGTTCCTCGTGCCTGCTTCCCACCTGAACACAGCTTAAAGTTCGCTGAGAGACGAGGCCAACTCCCGCAGGAACGGATTCCCGGATTAAAAGTATCGGATGCTGAGAACAAACGACATCTAAATGACAAGTACATTATTGAGCAAAGTGGATCGTGAAATGTTTATGTGCTGTTAAAGATTTAGATAAATAGACGCGCAACAATAAGGTACTGTTATATTTTATATATTAAGGCGTCTAAGTTAGCTTAGAGTACATTTCAATCATTGAACAAATAGAACCGATATAAATTTTGTTTCATATGAGACCCTATCACTATTGGACAAAGATCAGACTCTAGCACCTACTTGCATATTTTGTAGTTGTAGAATATAATGTATTGAAGTTCATTTCTAATTGACTTTGACGAGGACATGCGGGTGCATGATCGTCAATGTGATGATCAATCCCTGAACGTTACTTGACGTGATGATCCTGTCCCTCGCATGTTCGCAGGTATTCTATATGTTATGGTATATTATAATTTCTAAATGTCCCTTATGGACTGACAGTATAGCTCTTAAACAGTTATTATTTAAATATAAGAAACCTAGTAACGTCGTCATAAACTGTGGAATGTGGATATGTTATATGTTATGCCATTTAATTTATCACAATACTTTATTATTACATTCATAGTATAAATTCCTTTATATATATTTCAATAAAATAATATATATGCAATTATATAGGTATGAAGACAAGAGTCTGGTACAGATTTTGAGTAGTGGAGTATGATGCGTAGTCAGTGGGTTCGTTGCCGCGCCCCCGTTACACGTTCATTCGGCACCATCACTCAAACCAGATTTAATAAATGTCGGCAAAAAATTAATGAATCAAACGGTTATTGTGCGCAAATTACATTCCCATTATATTCCCCTCGGCACGGGTGGAACGGGAGAGGGTGTCGTCAATCAAACAGAAAGGGGCGAGATTACGGAGATGACCCATAATACATATGGTCGCGGAGCTTATAACTTTCGGCGGCACATTACCGCTATAAGTAACAGTAATCGCCGACTCAGGGACATGGCTTAATGTAAGTGGAATATGTGCCCGCACTCCCCCCCCCCCGCACTCCCCCGCACTCCTCGCACTCCTCGCAGCCGACCGACAGATGCGAGCACACGCGCCGACAGATAAATATACGCGATCTACTTCACACTCATCGATGCCATATCAATACAACTACACTGAGAGAGACACTGAGCTAGCAAACGGACTATTATATAAACCAATAAGAAGTGGTCACCGTATTTATATTCACACACCATTACAGATGTACACACAACATCATGGAATAATGCGAAACGGTATAAATGAGAGACTCACATTTTCGAGGAACTGTGAGGTGAACTGTGAGGTGGTTCTTTCATGCTTTACACAAATCTGAGAACCTATAGAATAATTTACTGAATAATGTTTTTATGTTCTAAACTGAAGGTTGAATGTACACGTAAATATATACTACAAACATATTTATTATTATTTATTATATTCACAATACCTATAATAATTACATATGTGATGTATGTTTAAAGCCGTACTACAAGAAATAAAAAAACCATGTCAACTGCGTGTTTGACACACACTCACGAGTTTTTCATCGATTTGGTGCAACTATGTAGATCAATATATTAATAAGGCAAACTAATGTCAAATTATTCCGCTAATTTTTCGGCAGTTTGGTCCGGGCTTGGCTCTCACCGTCACTTCTGTTTTGCCGTTGTTAATTAAGGCTTTAGATTACAACTCATAGTGGATATGCATTTATTTAAACCAGTACTTAATTGGTAATGTTACGAGGTGTTTCTTCGGCGACAGTTCCTCGTCGAAATTAATATATATAAAAACTTTCAGTCTCAAACACTCAATTTTAAATCTTTAACCTATATAAAATGTTTAAATTATACTTATCCTTAATTACTTATATAAAAGTTATATTGAAACTACGTTAAATATGCCTCAGAACATTCACTGGATGAAAAAAACTCGCTTTGAAGTTGTCTCGCAACTTAAAGCAACTTGTGCCTCAAATTCATACGTGAAACTCACGCTGTTAACAAGAACCAACTTTTATTATATTCGCTTGTAGAGGTTATGGGCAAAGTAACAAAGTGGTATGTCTCAAAAGGTACCACGTGGTAACACATTAACACATTCAATGTACAGTCAACTAACGAAACCAAATTATTATTATTGTTATGTACAAATTATTATCATGGATGGGTAGCTCTAAAGCATTTATTTTTATTTGTAAAATTGGTTCATGTAATTTTAAGGCTTTCTGTAAAGTCAGTGGTCAGTAACGTACGTAAGCAACAGCATACGTAAAGACCAAAACTGGGAATTATCACAAAATATAAGAGAATATAATACGAAAGAAGTTATTTAACAAGGTATAGTTTAACTCTCTACCGAACTCCTATTAGATTGTTTATGGCTGAAGCCGGCACATTCCCACATGATTATATTGTATTCATCATAATATCACATTATAAATTGTTTATTTTTTACTCTGCTAGTAGAGGAGACTCGAGCGCAGAAATAGAACCAGTTAAATACAGAGCTGGTATTATTATTATCCTCTGCATAAGTGAAACTGAACTTTAGTCTCTTTATTTAATTATTAAATTATTCTGATACAGTCAGACAACAATATATCAGTTAGTACAAAATACAGATTAAAAGGTGATGTGTCTGTGCGCGCAGTACGGCTGTTTGACATTTATGAAGAAAAGTAATCTGGGGAATGATGGTGCGCGCTCGATTAGCTGTTTTTGTACACGCGAGCGAGTGTATTACCGAGGAGTTGTCAGAGCGCCTGAGACGCCTCCCCTCACCGTCCACCGACCACCTATTGTCGCGAACGTATGTTTTAACTCAGTGTTTATTTGAGTAACATTACTTTTGTGTGACTAAGTCCAATCCCCTCTCATTAGTAGAGGAGGCCCGTGCCCAGCGGTAGCACATTGTTTAATACAGGGCTTGTATTATTTATATTAGTAGTTATTATATAGTTAATAACTACTACATCGATCATGTAATAATTTTATTATACATAGGTATTGTAAATATATTGTCCCTTTCATTCTCGTTTTCATTTGCTATATTTACTTCAAAATAATCCTATCTCTAACAGTTTGCTTCACTTAAAATAAAACGATGAAGTTTTATCTGTCTTAATGAAATATTCCATTGAATAAAATACATCAGTCTGCAGTAGACGTGCCGCATGCCGTACAAATGTCTCGTATAACTATTATGTTAGATGACACAGCTAACGTAAAGATTGTCGCTTGCAGATATACTCATTATCCATGCTCCTTCGCTATACGGGCTGCCGAGCACTGAGTCTCGTTAAGCAAACAATAAACGTCACCCGTTGCATTTTAAACCGATGTGCCGCGGCCGGTGAGATGTGCCTTTTCACACGGCCCGGTAGTGGGTTGGGCGGATTACTAATAGGAGGGGTTTATAGCATTGAGCTATCATACATATACCCAACCATTTATTATATTACATATATTATATTATTCTGAATGTCATTACGGAGCCTGCCTTCTCGCATGTCCACGTAGTCGGGAAACAGGCAGCGTACAATGTTCATCATACATTAAGTTTTACACGCGTGTGCACCAATTGTCGAGTACTACCACGATGCAAGTTTAACTATCTGCTTTCATGGTGTTGGATGGGCAACCGGGTCGTGTGAACAGGCACTAAGTCGGTGCTGTGAGCACGGTAGGTGCGACGATGCGAGAGGTCCGGGAGAGGGGGGGGGGGGGGTTGGCATATCTTGTCTAATGTTAGGATTGGTCGTGACACGTGTGATATGTCTGCAGACGGTCGCGCTGCGCTCTACCATTGTCTTACAATTACACAGTTTGTCAACGTGTTTGATGTTGACAAAAATACTATATCATGTTCTGATGGGACTGGAAACTGAAAACAGATGAGAGGATGGAGGGAGGGATATGGTTATACGCTAGACGAAAAAACGGCCGCCATGACACGTTGTGAGATAAGATACAAGGACTGCCAGTATTAATCCAGTTACATCAGGCCGTCATGATTCTGCCGACCGTCGAGAGATACTATGTCTACAGTTGATGTTATATTTGAATTGAACATAGCATACATGCTTGTCCGCGTCTCACTGCATCTCTTTTAGATGAGTTCATTGGATAAACACAAATGAGTATTCCATCGGCAAGTAATCTCCATTACTCAGATACATCCGTGAAATCAAAAGAATCTTTGGTATGTTGCCGGTTTTAAAGGATTATAAGAGGGAGGGTCCATACCAAACGCGCCAGCAAATTGTTACTTCATATCGGTTTTCTGTGAGGCAGAGGTACTAACGCTGCTGAACCGGCCAATTTGTAATGTAGAAAATCCTATTTACAGCCTGGCTGAAACCCCTGTTTAAACTGTGACAGTAGTCTCAAGTGTCGGAGCATCAACAGTCAACACGCTCCCCACACATACGAGTAGATACGTCGCGCCGAACGAGCCGAACTCGCTGGTATCAAGGGTTACAGACTACAGTTGAACTTGACTCCATTCGCTCTCGGAAACTATAGACTAGTTCATTAATGCTTCTTCATTTAACTTTACTACACAGTTACCGCTCTACGTTGATAATATTCGAATGCAGAATGATGTGATTGAGCATTAAAATAATATTTATATTTTTATTACAGAATATGTCTGGCTTTTCATTTTCTTGAGCAAGCTTTGAAGCATTATCAAGAACCTCGAGAGAGAAGTTCATATTCTTAGTGGTATAGATTATAAGCACTATAATAAATAACACGTTTAATATGTGCGTTAAAGAATAATCAGTGTACAGCCTAATCCTGGAACTAGCCCCAATTCCTTGGACCTCTACTGAAGGTCGTTCGGTATTGTGTCTATGATGGCTAGTTATTGTAGGAGTTTATGAGCAGCGATGATCATTTATCACGAGTTGATGTATTTGGTCATTCGCCTCCTGTACTATAAAAATATATGGACCGAATTTTAAGACCGTCTGCGACTATTGAGCAGAGGGCAAAAGCGCTCTGACTGACTGTAGGAAACAATTAGCGCAAAGGCACCTTTGACTAGCTCAGACATTGACATCGCTGTTTAAATAGACATGATCTAAAGAAGTAGGCTTAAGTAGCGCGTTAAATATAAACGATACTCTCGGAAACACACTCCGAGACTTCATATTATTATGTAGCAAAAATTCAAAAGAAATATAAATACTAGTTTGCATCGGTTAATGTAATTTGAGTCGTTGGTATTGAAAATTTATTTATCAGTGTTTAATAACATCGTCTCTAAATAGTTTACTTTAGGACATTAATGTTTGTATTCATTTTTATTATTTTATGTAATTTTTATTAAAAAAATTGTCCAATTCGGTGGGGATATACAGAAGTTTTATTCTTTCCTGGATTCTATTCCCTTCAGCCAGATTTCCGATAGTCACGTCGAGCGTCAGACGAGAGTGTAAGTGATGTAGTGTCAGTTCCACTATGTCTGTGCCCTTTTTTTTTTTGTTGTCGCGGGGAAAGCGTTTTATTACTGCCGCCCGCTCCGGAGGGAAGCGGAAGAATAAAACGGGTATGCTGGACTAGTCGGTCTTACGACCCAGCATCCCCCTCGCACGGATGATGGATATCCGTGCTGCCGCTGGGCCGAGTCCCTAACCCCTATATACACCCCACCCGACACTACCAGCTAAAACCCCGCGGTGGCCTTCTTCGGCGCTTGCGGAGCGATCCCGGGGTATTCTAAGGAGTGCTAGAATAGCAGCCGGAATCGCCCCTGCGCGGTGCTGCGTAGCAGCCCATCTCCATGGAGGGCTAAGGAGCCCCCGCGCACCAAACAACGACAGCGAACGAGGCCTTACCACCCGCGCTGCCGTCCATCTCGGGGTCGCACGATGCCCCGAATTTGGGAGTGCATCGATACGGGCTGACAGACTATGTCTGCGCCCTGCGGGTTGGTACTGGTGTACTACATTAATCTGCGAGAATCTATTTGACGACAGCGTCATTGGCGCGACCATCCCAGCTCTGCCTATAATGGTGAATTATTTTCTCCATGAAATTACACCCACGACATAACGAGTAACATTAAAAACTTTTTTCAGTGAAGATAAGTGTGGTCATACATAAAAAGAGGTACAAGAAATGTACCCAACCGATTGATAAAATTCTCCTTTTTGGATAGATTATAAAATGTAATGACGATGACTGTCAGTATATATTCTCCGGTAGGACGCGGTTTCATTTGATTGCGGTCGCAAACATGAGTTATGCAATGAGAGCGGACGTGCCCCGCGGCCGGTGCAGGCTGCCAGCGCGGGCGGCCTGATCACTGAGCACTGGACTATACACCAGGCATACACTGCAGTACAGCTATATTGAACAAACAAAGGGATTGCCACTATTGGCAGATCGTGCGTATTCACTGCCCGCTGCTGTTTGCCTTCATCTGGCTGTTGCATTTTTTGATCACGAACATCCCTCTACTTACGTTTGAAACTCGTCAAATCATTTTGACTAATTTCACACCTACTTTTATAATCTAATTTATTTTTAAAATTACAAATGAACTCGTAAATTTAGTAACGATTTTTTCCAAAGAACATTCGAAGTTTTTCCATTAGGTTGATTTATACGATATTCATTAGGCGGGCCGGCATCGATCAATCACGGATCACCTGCAGGCGAGGGTCTGCCAAGTGTCTCGCATCTCGCGCTCATCATATTATCTACGGCATCATCAGGATCCATTTAAATTTATTTCATAGCAAGAGTAAAAGACAAACAAATAAATCACACAACGGTAAATATATTAACAACGTAAATGAACTGAGGACGTTTGTGATACCAGACGAATTGTCAGGGAAGCGATTTATTGGGGTTCCATCAATTGTAACAAACGTATCAAAGCTGCAACCTCGTGTCCGTTTTCTGATTGTACTATTTTGGTTCTGTCAGCCCATTTATGGTGTAGATATAAGTGACTACTATGTCTCTACTGGTTATTATAGGTTTATTGTGTTAAGAGTTGTAAAGATTAAGATTTGAGCTGCACAGTGCTACAGAGTACTTGCAGCTCATTGATACGCGCGGCGGCACGGCGCGGCGTGGCGTGGCACGGGCGGCGCTCCACACTGCGGCTACTACACTGGCGCTGGCGACACGCCAGATCATTCACTAACTTTACTTTACTTTATTTGAACTCCTTATTTACTTATAATTGATGAGAGATAACATTTTAGTAATATTTTAATATAGTAGTTTATTTTAAATAGCTTAAATAGCTTAGTAGCAAAAATAAAAAAACTAGAAAGGGAAGTTGTAGCGCGAAACGGAAATATTAACCCATCATCGGTGAATATCGCAGCAATGGTGAATTTTCAAATCAGTTTAGACTCTAGAGCTCGTTTTGACCACGCTCATGATCCGATGGATAATGACTTATTATAAATCAGATTTACAATGGCTATAGATTGCACATTGTTCTCTAATTATCGGAGACTGTGACCAATGTAGTGTCTACCTATAAATTATAGAGCAAAGAGGTTCACGGGTAATTGACTTCGTATACATTACTTCCACTGACTTAATTACAAGCGAGCCGTAAGGGCGAAGGGTGATAACGTTTTATTGTCTAAAAACTCGTTCGGCATTCGTCGTGTGGAACAGGTCCTACTGATTATTCGAGGCCCAAGCCAGCATCAATATACCAGTCGGCTTCTTTGTGGGTTATATATCAAATATCATACTCATGTGACACTGGGGGAAGTTGTTATATTACTATACACCACAGTAAAAGCAATTGATTTAAAACAAGAGTACAAGAGTTTGGTTCCTACATTGGGAAAGATATTGTTAGTCTTGCGCAATTACGCAACACTTATGATACCATTTTAAACTCAAATCAAATGATCACAATAACATCTTTCCCAGTGTAGGAATCAGAAAATCCTGATCCCTACAACACAAATATTGTAATGGCTGTTATGAATGTTCGAAAGAGTGGCCACACTGACGAAGCGGCCTTATCATTACATGTTCGACAATAAGACGTGAGTAGTCCGGGAGCCCCTCACGATTGATGAATCGCTTGGAGTACATAGCGCGCGGCAAGAAGGGGGGATGACACTCGATGTGGCAGGAGTGGACATTGGGGGCGATGGGAGAGGATAAGGGACTGTGGGTGGTTGATCCCTTACTCGAGACTAATAGGGGGGTTTTATTTGCCTCTAATTATATCCTTGTTAAAGGACCACCGTTGTGTTTGTTTTGCAGACCGTCGACACAAATGTACTTTAGTGATGTGATTAATTCCACGATCGTGACCGACAGATATACATGTTCTACGAATATTAACACTAACAGTAGATTCATATGTAGAAATAATACAACGTATATGAATGTATAGCATACACTCGGTTTACGAACGTTTAGTTATACATCATCTCACATTACTGAAATTATGTTTTGTGAACTTATATATGGTTTGTATATGAAGTTAGTTATTGATACTCATTTTTGGCGAATGGGACTGTCGATAGTCACGAATGACATGAGATAGCAATATACAAAAAACAAATCCGGCATAATTTACTGACTAATGACGGTTGAAGGTAGTAAATACATTTTTATTCTTTTCTTTCTCACACTTTACAGGCTTTTCACCTTGGAATATTATTTAATTGAAAAGTCGAACTTAGTCAAGTAATGGAATGAGAGTCCAGCGTCGTTTAATGAATATTACGATAGGGTGTCATCCAATGAATCAGGTGGATAGAGGGGATGTGAACAGAAGAAGAGTACCCGATATACAAATATGAAAGGATTACGTGCGACTCTATGTATTCGCACCGACTATAAGGTTTCATGGTATTATCTGTATATATAAAAGAAGAAACTGACTGACTGACTGACTGACTGACTGATCGATCAACGCACAGCCTAAACGGCTGGGGTTAGAGACTTGAAATTTTGACAGTGGGTACCTTTTATCACGTAGGCATCCACTAAGGAAGGGTTTTTGGAAATACCACCCCTAAGGGGGTAAAATAGGGGATGAAAGTTTGTATGAAAATCCGTCATTTTTGAAGATAAATTCATGAAAATTAGTATTTGGCATTTTAGTTAAAAATAAAAAATATATGTTTCAGGGTTTTTGGAAATTCCGCTCCTAAGGGGGTAAAATAAGGAATGAAAGTTTGTATGAAAATCCGTCATTTTTAAGTTAAACGCATGAATATTGGTATTTTGTATTGTATACTTTTTCTCCCAAACATGACCTCCACGCGGGCGGAGCCGCGAGCAACAGCTAATTTGTTCATATGTAGTATGCGAGTGACCGTGTTTAAAAAATAAATACGGCCACTCGCAATTCTTCTTCTTCCTTCGCCATACCGGACACAATTCCAGATTCCGGGCTAATGCAGAGTATTTCTAGGAAAGCCCAATATCACTTTACCCGACCGGGGATCGAACCCGAGACCTCAGCACTGCAGTCATAACGCATGCGCAATTACAACTGCACCACCGAGGCAGTCGGCAGTAATAATGTCTTATACCAATTGAATACTTGATTTCTAACAAAATACTTTCAGCGTGTGTGTGTATTATTTATCATGCTATATATGATCACCATTACTTTGATGAGAGTGAACAGTTCGTTGTAGAGACGTTTGCAGCGCCGTATTCGACTCATAAAACAGTAAGTGTATTTTATGGCAGCTTAATTCCGCATCGACTCATCTCCGACGCTACGAGAATGTGTTTACTAAATACATGACATATTAACTAATACAAATAATCATCAAGCGTTTATTAGTTTCTATATTCATTTATATGTCCGTGAGATTTGTTTATACTGTACTTAACTATTAGGCGTAGTGTAATAACTTTGCCAAGCTACGTAAAAAAGTGTTCATTAGATCAGGACCACCTGGTCATCATTAAAGATAGAGATAGCAATATTTATCTTTAGTGATATCTTAAACTGAAATAACTTAAAACATTTTCAAATTTGTAATAATAATTTATTGTTTTAAATGCATTTTAGCTTCTATTATAAGCTAAGATTCGAGTGACATAAAACAATATAAAAAAATTGGTTATACTGTGCATATATTTAAATCAATTTTTAAAGCAGATATTCCTCCATGTCAAATGTATTTGCATTTGCGTGTTTATCGCATAATCAGGACGAGCGTGCCATCTGTGCGATAACACAGAAAATAGCTGTTTGAACATTATATCCCGCTCTATCTTCCATCAACTCATTTAGTTTCAACTTTTATGTGACTGTTGAGTTGACGGCCGATCGATGTGCTCCGAATCTGCCGGCTTATCAGTCATTGATAAATGGCCTCCTTAGTTCAAAATTGTGTCTCTCGCTTTGGAATTTCCTTATTTCATTTTAGTCCATATATCATTACTTCTTTAATGTTCTCAAAGACTGCCGTGGAATTGTGCGGTTCTTCTACACCAGTACCCGACTACGTCGTATGCTCGTATTCTTACAGTGAGGGAAATTAATAATTTTTACTAGACTTCTAATGTTGAAATGATTTTATAACATAAACACCGAAAAACTAAATGCTTCTATGTAACATTTACACAATATATAATTTCATCTGAGGAAGTTCGCGTGAGCCAATTTGTAGGATTGGTAAATTTTTTATGGTTCATATCAGGTGCAAATTGTGCGCCTCGCTTGTACGAATACAGCGCGTCGTAAAAACATAACACACATTGTAATTTGTAACTTGAACACGAATAGAAACGTATTTTATGTAGGGAATAACACCACGAGTGAATGAGGCGCTCGGCATCTTCATGGGTAGCCGGGAGGTCTCCAAAGGGCACGACTAGCAGTCCATAGAGGAGTATTAGTTCCAACACTTATGTATGGTAGTAAAAGTAGAATATGGCACAAAAAGCACGAAAGTAAAATTCAACCAGAGCTCTAAGAAGCATGTATAGTATGAATTTGGTTAAATTAAGTAGGTAAAGTGAGAAATAATGCGGTGATGGAGCTTTGTGCAGAGAAAGAAGATGTAGTGACGAGAATTGAGAACTAGGTATGTTAGGATGGTTCCGACACATTGAGAGGATAAATGATAGGGAAGTATCAAAACAGATACACAAGGCAAGTGTGGATCGCAAAGTAGGCACAGGACGTCAGCATCAAATTATGTCTGCCAAATTGGCAAAATTGTTAGTAAAGGTCCAGTTAGGAGTACTCTAAACCGGCGTGAATGCATGAAGAGATTAATGAAAGTAGATAAAGCTAAAGCGGTGTGTCAGGGTCGTACAAAGTGGGAATCTATAATCTCTGCCAATCCTTATGGCATAAAGCCGTGATTATATGAATGTAATACCACCACGTGCCAATCATGCGTTAGAACTATTCACCATGTTGGGCTGCCACCTTTTCTTTTTTTCCCCGCGGGGAAAATCCATCTTACGGATACCTTCTGGTCCTCGGGGGAGGGGAGATGGTTATGCCGGACTCACCGACCTTCCGACCCAGTTCGCCCGAAGGACTACTAGATCGGGACCCTAATCAATTTTCCTACGCCGGTGTACCGACTAAAAACCCCGCGGTAGCCTTCTGCAGCACATGTGGGACAATCCCGGGGGATCCTGAGTTTACCCTGGATTGCTGCCGGAACCATCCCTGTGCCGTACCTTTACGGCCCGTCTCTTCTTGGGCTAGATGCCCCCCACAATTTACAGTAGCAGCGCGATATTTCGCGCCGCCAACCGCTTCAGGGTCGCACCATGCAGATATATATGTAAAGGCCGCACATCCCCCGCTGTGCAGCCGCGACCCCTGTGATCCCTTTTAGTCGCCTCTTACGACAGGCAGGGTATACCGTGGTAGAATTCTTCAGGGCCCCCATTCCACAGGGCGGGAGGCGCCAGTCAATCGTCAAACTCGGCGCCTCCTTCTCGTTTGGTGACGAGCGGGATCGGTTCGTTGCCGATCCCGTTCGGGGCTCTCCTTCTGCAACATAACACGTTCGCAGAAGGAGGCCATCGCACGCCACGACCTTCGTCTGCCGACCATGGCAGATACCACAGCCGGCAGTATACACTGCCTCAACAGTCCTCAAGCCTGCATTCGGAGTCTCCAGCCTGGCTAACCACTCATCCAAGACGGCTCTGCGGGCGGAGGCCAGTCGGGCCTTGACCTCCCTGGGAGCCAATCTAACCCCGATGTTGGGCTGCCACCTGCCGTAATACCCTTGTATACTTGTATGTCCTAATTCCATTTTTTAAGAAGCACGGATACAGTGTGTAATAGAACTATGAACTACCCCCCGCTCTATCTCCGGTATGAAGCCTACCTCTGGGCAAATGGATCGTGGTCTAATCACAATCTATATGGAAAAAAACCTTAATAAAACTATGCTTTATACAGGACGCTAAAGTTCTGCCGGACTTTGACACCTTTTCTATCCCATTTTTTTATGACTGTGGTCTCTTTTCTTTTCTCAGCTGTTTTTGTAGTGATTATATTATGTGGTTAGGGTTTATATAAAATGAGGATTTTTAAGATCTTAAGCATGTATCATCAAAATCTTTCAAAAACCGTATAGGTTTGGATTTTATCAATTGAAAATTCATCCGTAATTCTTATTGTTGCAGAAAAACCTAATCTATTGAAATAGATATAAATTAATATGCATTAAATGAATATACTCTTGCTACAGTATAATATACTACGAAATATGTATATACTACGAAAAGTTACAAAAAAAAACATTGTGTGTGACTTGTTCTTGTTCTATTGGAATTGTAATTTAATCGTAGCGAGGAGCTGGTCTCCATCCTTATATCGTGTAACCGTTTTCATAAGTTTTAAGTTCACAAAAAATACTTGATTAACCCTGGATTGGGTTTCCCGTATATATGACAATAAATTCTCCCCTGCCACACATTGGAACAAAAAGCACTGCCTATTCACATCTGTAACTGTAACACAATAATGCTTGTCTTTACCAGAATTAAATTTTTGAATTACCTTACTGATTTAAAAATTTTAAGTTTTTAAGACGGTGCTTTTTTATTATGGCCTGTTTTGGTCTTTAGAATACATCTAATGTGGCATGCAGACCAGTAAGCAGTAAAGCATCTGATACAATGGACATCGATCGATCGTCGATCGTCGATCGCATTATAAAATTCCAAGAGACAAATCGGCTCGCTCCCATCGCTGCGCCGCCCGCGCCCTATTCAAATTTCAAACGCTATACAATTTATGCTCTGCTATTTTTCATCGTTATTTCGTTGTCTGAAAATCTAATAAATGTTGTCGGTGCGCGGGGTGAGTAAGGGATTGCGGAAGGGCAGGGGGAAGGAGGGGGGGTTGTGATGGGGGGTGCAGCCTCCGACGTGCCAATTTCGCTCACCGATCTCATTCCATTACACGTCAATATGTCTTGTAAAAACATTCAATAATGTGAAATATTGATAATGTTCCGATATTGAATTTTATCGGCTACATTAAACTGTGTCCGCGAGTCCGGGCCGGGGTAGTGTGCTAGTGTCGGGTGGATTGGTGGGGGGAGGGGGGAGGGTGGAGGAGAGTTTGCCTATAGACATAAAGCTTCTCCAAACGCTGTATCGGAATGATAAATTAGCGCAAAATGACAATCAATCGGCAAGTTGGTACACTCTGCACTGTACCGCATTATACTGTTACTCATCTAGTTTACATACACTCATTTGCAAAAAAAACGGGCGGTTTTGATTTTAATTCTTCTTTAAAAAAATACGGTACCAAAATGATTTCAATCATTTGTACATGTTACTGACCGGTTTTAAAAATGCCGTGGTGTTTAAAACAGTACGTTCTAAATTCAAATTTTCGTTTGATGCTCGTTTTTACAGAAAACCACTTTTTATCCTACATTTTTGGTG
The DNA here is from genome assembly GCA_905220505.1 of Laothoe populi. Lineage (NCBI taxonomy): Eukaryota > Metazoa > Arthropoda > Insecta > Lepidoptera > Sphingidae > Laothoe > Laothoe populi. The sequence continues at coordinate 21,511,781 of HG992154.1, forward strand.
CGAAGTTCCAAAAGATAATATCGGTTTTCATAACTTTTAGTCAATTTTTATGAATTTATTTCATATTCTTAATTGCCAAAGCTTCATTTATTGCTGTTTAGCTGTCTCAATAATGTTAGAGAAAGTGGTAAAAGCTGCCAAAATTATTGCGCTGCTCGAAGACGGTTGCAGCCAATGCTTCGTGGCTCAGAGGCTAAGTGTGAGTCGCTCGACGGTTCAAAGGACCTGGCAGCGGGATCAAGACACCGGTTCCGTCGAGAGAAGGCCTGGTTCTGGAAGAAAACCATATACCCAACCACGGGATGATCGTTTTCTTGTGAGTCGCGCATTGAGAAATCGCAAGTCTTCGTATGTGGACCTTAAGAACAACCTCGAAGAAGTAAGAAATGTGCATATTAGTCTATGGACGGTCAGGAGGAGGCTTCTCGCGGCCAATATACGCAGTCATCGCCCGGCCCGCGGCCCTAAGTTACTCCGTGAGCACAGAGTTGCCAGGCTTAGGTTTGCTCAAAATTGTGAGTCATGGACTCAAGAAGACTGGAATAGGGTATTGTTCTCCGATGAAGCCAGGATATCTCTGTTCGTTGAAGATCGACGTCGGCGAGTGCTACGAAGACGAGGAGAACGCTTTGCAGAGGCTTGTTTTGAAGAAATCACACCTTATGGTGGGGGCTCTGTTATGTTTTGGGCAGGAATAAATTCAATGGATCGTACAGAGTTAGTCTTCATTGAAAACGGCTCACTGACTGGACATCGATACATAACGGCAGTTCTAATTCCTCATGCACAATCCGCATTGGCTGCTTTAGGCGAAGACTCAATTTTTATGGACGACAACGCTCGCGCCCACCGGTCTGGCGATGTGGAAGCGTATGTGCAAGAGGTCGGCATTCGTCGTTTGGATTGGCCAGCTCGAAGTCCCGACCTCAATCCTATAGAGCATGTCTGGGACGTTCTGAAACGACGCGTGAGATCAGTACAACCGGCTCCGCAGACCATCAGAGAGCTGAAGAATGTGATTACCGCGGAGTGGGAACGTATTCCGCAAGCAAGTATCCGGGATATCCTCGCTAGCATACCCAGACGAATTCAAGCTGTGATTTCAGCTAGAGGGGGTCACACTCGATACTAAACATTTATCTGCTTTTACTTTATTAAAGAAAACACAAACAAAAATCTTTGTTAACTTTTACTTCACGAGCATATGCACTACTAGCGAGCATACACTACTAGTGAGCTTTAGCATTAAAACCCATAAATTTTATCAACATTTTATGATAATACTGACGAAAACGATTATTTGCTTATTAATTTACAAAATTGTGAAAGTAAAACTACCTATAATTATCAAACAAACCAATAGTAACATTTGAAATGGTTCATTGCTTAGGTGCCCGTTTTTTTTGCAAATAAGTTTATTATGGCACAAAAACTTTACAGCTTTTTAGTGTACCATCGACTCAAGTGTAACTAAATACAATTGTAACACCTTACTTATGACGTCATTGTGTTTATTAACTCTTATAACGTCATTAAAGTGGCAGAGTGATGCTATAGATAGTTTTATGTAACGCATGAAACTGCGCATGAATGAGTCAGCCCGATCAGGTTATTACTGAGGTAACAGCTTGATGTTGCAGTCTATTGTGAGTGGGTATGTCCGGAGGCACAGATCCCCCTTTCTTATTCATCTAATATTGTAGTTAATGCACGGTGAAGATCACTTCCTATCAGAAGAGCCACTATATGGCCTATTTGCCGGCCTCTGTTCCTATAGTAAAATGTTTGGTTTATATTTGTTATAGTATGCTGGTCGATTATTATTAGTGATACAAACAATTTTGAATAGTGGATATTAAGAGCTATGAGAATTCAGATTTTTTGTCAGACCCAAAAGCCAATATTTGTGAATTAACAAACATTTGACTACACGCGTGGTCCGAACTTTGGTAATCAACTCAAATGAAATACTCTAAGTTACTTTCCGCCTCGTACTTGTTAATTGAATACCACGGTACCGGAACTTATAAAATCATATTAATAATTAATATTACCTTGATGTGTTCCTCGATCTTACAGCTGTTTCGCTAAGAAAAATAAGACGAAGAGAAGTAATAAAAGTTTGCCCTGGTGAGGGTGGGCGGCGGTGTAAATACAAAGGCAGCGCCTATCACGGTGTACTCATTAAAAGAGCTAGGAGTCGAATGAAATCAATCGTATGTGGTAGATTTATCCTTACTGATTTATCCTATCTTATATGTTTTAATCTTTAAAATATACTATACTAAAATGTCTTGTATATATACAACATGTAACATGATTAATGCACACTCTGAAAGTAGTTTGTTCAGAATAAGCGACTGAATCGATATCAACAATTTCTTAATAGACGATTTTTTTTCCAAAAATAATTAACACTCAAGTAAATAATAGTCACCCTTTAATTTAACGTTCAATACAAACGAAACTGAAACATAACTCGATGCGATAAAGTCTTTTCTAAGTGCAATAATAAACGAACACTTTAAAAAGTCAATTAATTAAAATTACGAACTTTATGTCGAAAATTAGTACAACTAATTTCATAAAAAACAATATTTATATTCATCGCAGTCTAATTTCAATACATGAATTATGATTGTAATAATATTTTTAAATTGGGGTGTCTGAGGATGTGCGTTATTCCCGTTACACGTAGTATATATGTATTTGGCGATTTCAGGAAACGGCTTTAACGATGTGGATGACAATGTTATATTTTTTCAAGTTTAACATCATAAGTATATTCTCCGAAAAAAACGATTATTCAAAGAAAAAGAACACCGAGTGAAGCTCGGTCGCCCTACTAATAAAACATTATTACAGCCTCTGTGGCGCACAGAGCAAGTAGCCGGTTGTAAAATGAGCACAATGGGTTCGATTCCCGCAGCCAAACAGATGTTTGTGTGACAGACAAATATTTGTTTCGGGTTAGCATGTTGTGGGACCGTAGTCCCTCGTATTTCTTATTATCCACGATACAAGTGTGATCTAGTTTGGAGTCAGGAGTATGTGTGTGACTGTTTTTATTTATTAAAATGTAAGAGTAAAGTCAATGTTTTGTAATTAAGTCATCACACATCAGTGTGTGTGGTGTACTCAAGGATTTTCCATAGTGCGGCGCGGTGCCTCCAGCCGCATGCCGGTCGTACTACTCCGTACTCGGCCGACTGCTATGGCCACAGTACTTTATAAAGGTGCTTCACATCGTCGACTCTCATATTCCGAACGTTTGGAATCCGAAATGCTCCGCTTTAGGCCCGTTTTTATTGCGGTCCGGGCCTTCTCCCCACCTCCCGCCTGCCGCCTCACCCGGCGACTTTAATAAAACCCACAAAATTCTCGCTCTAATACGGCGGCCGATAAACATGATATTTGTCTTAAATAATTCTCGAGCCTCAGGCCGCGGCGAATTCCTCGCCAAATTATTATACGGTGTAGCGCTGCGGCCTGTTTTGAAATTAAAAACATTCCCGTGGGTGGTCTTCAGCGGAGCACGGACGCTCTGGACATCGATATGCGGTTTTGTTCAATTCCATTCATCGATTGTTCTGTTTCGGCGCGTTGTCCGATGCAATACCGTAGCCAGTAGCGTGTATATATCTACAGAGATGCAGCGAGTGGTGGCACTGTACGTTATGGGCTCTCCAAGGAGTATGCTGGAAATTTTCAATGGCTACGATAGGGATTACACTACAATTAAAGGCATCGTGCAGAAGAGCCCGTATCAGTTGCATTTCACATTTACTGGCCTTAGAAAGAACATTTGAGCTGCCAATACATTACATAATATAATGCAATTGCAATAGACTAGCTGATATTAAGCGAGTATACAGATACTCTGCACACCCGAGCAATAAACACAAACCGACCGAGTAATAAACATAAAAAAGATCAAACTTGGACAAATCTTTATACCTAATAAGCAAATTATTAATTTAAAACTGCCTCGGTGGCGCAGTTGTAATTGCGCATGCGTTACGACTGCTGTGCTGAGGTCTCGGGTTCGATCCCCGGGTCGGGTAAAGTGATATTGGGTTTTTCTATCTAGAAATTCCTCAGTATTAGCCCGGAGTCTGGAATTTGTGCCCGGTATGGCGATAGGCTCGCCCCCTATCACATTATGGGACCGAAATTCGGCGAAAAGTGGGTGTACTCGTTACACCTCTGCCTACCCCTTCGGGGATTACAGGCGTGAGTGTATGTGTGTGTGTGTGTGAATTTAAAACTTCTCATCACTAAACGATGTTCAAAAATTCTTAACAATTCATATAAATCTTGCTGAAATGAATCGAATTCCGAATCTAGTGTGGCTGTGTGTATGTGTGAAGGCCCGCTGGCACCTCTCGGCCTTTAGGCCGCCTGCAGCCACATTCCGACTACCGACAGCACTAGCGCACAGGGACACTATAAAGGAAATTATAGAGCACCGCGCCGTCTTCGCCCCCCTTCTGCACCCACACTACCGACGCCGCTGTCAACCAATAAACTATATGCCCACTGGTGTGCTGTAAAGTTACAAGTAGCTTTTTCCTCTATTCTTCGTCTTGCAAGCGTTTGGTGCCATTACCCACGCAATAACGCATTTGTGTGTATGACTGCTAACTTAACATACTTGAAAGAAATACAGGATGAAAATGGAAACGCTCGTACGTTTCCATTTTCGAGGACAAAGCTATAATGATAACGACACTCGGTCCTACTCACGTAGGTTTTTGGTGATTTATTGCCCCAATGGAGAGACGTACTCTGTCTCAAGTCTTAATCAAACGAAGAGCATTCAATTGTTACAACGCGCCGATACAAAATCCAATTAGTCTCGGTTTGAGCCAATTAATTAATGGGAGTGTTGATCAGAATTCATGATACGTAATGAAATTTTAATCTCCCTTCATAATTGATGCAAGGTAGAGAGAGGCTTTCAAATAATAGCTCTGACAAAAGAGCTACGAATAGAACATAATAAACGTTCACGCTCATGTCCGCTGGAGGTTAGATGGAGGCAGTTCCTCATGCATGGTTTGGCGAGTTTATTTCTGTGCTTTGATCTCGCATATCACACAATTTTTTTATTTATAAACAAGGAAATCAAACTGAGAACCTGAGGGCGTCGATATTACGTTCCGATCAGACTAATAAGGTGATATGGATACAACACAAGCTCCAGAGTGTGTGTGATACATGATGTGGACTACCTGTGCTATTATGCAGATTATTTGTTAGAATGCTATCGAACGGACGAGATCAGCCTTCAGCGTGTGTATGTTTTTAAAATCAATTCCATTAAAAGCGCCAACAGTCGAACTCAATTGGCTTTTATTGATAGGCTAAAATGAGAACGCCGCGCCTCTCCGCCATACAGCGATAACTCCTAATGAAATCATGGCTTTATGTGAAATGTTTGATGGCAGCAATACGTTCACTCGAACCCACGAACACTCGAACACTCGTTGCGAGATCCTTTACAACCTCATTACATTTAACTTCGTTTAATTAGCGAACGACTCGATCCATTTGAATGATGTTGGGTTGTTATTCCGCGCCGGCTGCTGCGAGCACTCGTCTGTATACTTGATACGAATATAGAAACATGTCGAATGCTAATAATATCAACATTTGATATATTGATCGTATATTCTGACAAATAAAGTTAATAATATTAATGATATTAGTATGGGATGGTTCACAAACGATATTTTGGTCCCCAGGTGTGACAGAAAATTTATTCACATATAAAGCTATCCAAATGTGATTCTGTTGCAAGCGGCTCCGCCCGCGTGGAGGTTATTTTCGGGAGCAGAAGTATACAGTCCATGCAGTTGTCTTCTGCACTGAGGCACCTATAGCGATCGTCCTGACTGTGTTGTGCCTGAAGCTTGAAATTGCATTTGAAGAAGTGAACCTCACTTCGCGCCTTTTAGGGATGATTCGGTAAAAACGTTGAAACACGTAGGTATTTCTTTATTTCTTACCAAAAGCCTAAATATGATTTTCCAGATCCCTAAATTGAGGTATTACGGTTTGCCTATACAAACTTTCAACCCCTATTTCAAGATAATTTTTTGAGACATAAGTAAAAGTTTTTTAATTCATAAAACAGTACACGGACTTCAATAAAAAATAAATTATGCGTCCCTATAAAATTTGAGGGTTGCCCTCGATTTTCTGAGATCCCATCATCAGATCCTGACTTGGTGCCAATGGGAACACCTCGGAAGTATACTCTAAACAAAAAAAAACTCGAGTCGGTCCAGGCGTCTTCGAGTAATCGGAAAATCGGAGTACATAAAAGAAGAGGTTTCCGACGAATTGAGAAGCTCCTTCTTTTTTTGAAGTCGGTTAGAAAGATAACCTATGATAACCAGGACATAATCTATCCCTCTGCTGAATTTCATTAGGATTCGTTCACCCGTTTAGTCATGAAAAGGTAAGAAACAGACATACAAACAACAATATTAATTTTGCTGCGGAAATATTTTAAAACTGTTATATCTCCTAGGACCTAGGATAATCATCGAAATCAAATGACGTAAGAGCAAAGTTCAAAATTTAATACTTGTGATAAATAAAGTATTTATTTGGATAAGGATTAATACCATGTTTATAAAAACGCCTTCCCAAATAATACAATTGTTTCAGGACAAATTCGATAACCATTACAAAGGTTATAGTGAGCCAACCGAAAAAGATAGACATATGCTATCGCGGACTTTTTTTAGAACTTTTTAAGAGTATTGTGTATTAGTGATATTTTGCATAGTGGTAGTTCAAGGGTTAGAGAATGACATCCATACTATCCATAATCCTACTGTCTTACTCCTAAGGACACCACAAAGGCTATTTATGATCAAAGCCAGAATTCGTCGAAACATAACACAAGGGTGTCTTATCAAGATATCACATTCCAATATTGAGTTTTCAAAAAAACTTTAGAGACTGTATTTCTCATAGAAACGATGCGTCGAACCATAGAAAGGTTGTTGGGTGGCTGAGGAAATTAAACATATAAATTAAAAAAAGTAATATATACCACAATAAAATCCGTAAAAATGAGTTTTAGTTCAATAATTATTATTGATTTGACTCTTTCAATAATTATTTCTGACTCCTGACATACAGGTCCGACAGGTTCTACCTTTTTTGTTATGAATAAAGGGGGCAAACGGGTAGGAGGCTCATCTGATGGAAAGTGATTCAGGAGTTAGAGGCTTCAATATTTTTGTAAAATTTTTATTATTTATGCCAATAAAGATTTATTTTGACTTCAATAAATATGTGCATATATATTTTGTTGATTTTACATAATGAAAAAAACATAAAACCAAAACTTATGGCCGGATTAGATATAAGTTGAATTCCTTTTTCTTACATTCAACGTCTTCGTCTAATTTCATCCAATGTATCTCTATTAATAAGCATGTTTAATTTGGTTAGGGCGAGAGTAGATTCGTCTCCAGAGAAATCGTTCAGCGCGGTACAGTGAACACTGTGAACACTGCATCAAATAAATTTGATTCCCTGTATATTTCCTGCTTCTCTTAGCTTCTCTATACTGTAACACTCTTCTCATTACCTCACAATACAACATTTTCCTGTTCTCCCATCTAATCGACGTGAATATTTATTCCGAAAAATATACGACACACATACTGTCACATACTGTCTATACACACTGTCAGAAGTAAATATAAAACATATTTAGAGGAATATTGATTCCTAAGGTAATCACGCGGCCCTTTTATATACAAATATGAGATCATTTACCTCTTAAGATTGATCAATATTATCTTTCTTTAATAGTATATCTTTATATTTATCTTTCTATCTTTGTTTAATAGTAATTATTAACTAATACAACACGTGTAGCTCTGCGACTACGTTGAATAAGCTTAGTTTATTGAATTACAGCTCGCACGAACAAAAAGGGCGGCAATAAAGCATATGTTTGATGTAAGTCTGTGGTTCGCGTCGATAGTTTGCTCGCGTATTGTACAATAATAAGCTCAAAATAATAAACATCATGGATCTCGATGATACCAACAACCCCCCCCCCTCACCACACCCCTACAACACCACTTCACGCCGAGCGTGCCGCGCCTGTCTAATAAACCGACGTGGATTCCGGAATCCGGAATGAATAGAGATGTTCCTCATAAATGTAGTGGATACTAATTGCAAATTAATAAACTCATTTATTATGGAATATAAAAATACATTAATGGAATTACCTACGCTCAGAGAATTCTGTAATTTGATCTCCTATTAGCAGAAAGCTTACTATAACGTTAACCAAATAGGAATATGAGGAACAGTTGGATATATAAAGAGTCCGCTTCCAATACATAACAAAGCTGGAGACTAAATATTTAACTTAGGAAGTTGTGTAATCACGTAAATTCTTGAGACTATTATCTTCTTTAGGCAAGTATATTAAACCACCAATATTTTTACTGTACTCAACGATATAACAAGATTAACTATAGAATTATAAAAGTGCAGTGAGTACTACTCCAATATAAAAATGTACAGCATAGAGTGGTATTATAACTAGTCGCAATCATAAAAGCATCACCATCGTCAAACACCATACAACTAGACGAGCCAAATACAACTCGCGGGCCAAGCAGATACTGAACAATAACATTGTGTATACCTAATGAGGAGCTCTGCAGACTACCACGTTCATACGTTAAACCAATAGTATAGTATAGTTGTTATCAGTAACCGAGAAACTTGCAGTCCCACAACACCAAGGTCCGAAGGGACGTATTTTCTTTGCACATACATTTTTTTTTTGCACATCAAAGTGGCACCGGTGCACCTGGGGATAAATACAGTGAATCATAATTTTCGCTATCGAGAGACAGATTTACTCTGGAGGCTGGCAGAATTGTGTCAGTCTAAAGTAACTGAAAATACATTGATTGACTCCAAAATACGACTCGTTCGAACGATCTACTATGCTGGGGTTTTCACCAAACGTACGGTTGTATTTTTTTCTACTAAAACAAAAAGTGTTTATAATAATAATAATAATCATTTATTTATTTCAAAACAAAATCCATATATGTTAGTAACAATGACACTTATAGGCTATGTTAGTGTGTAATGCAGTTTACATAAAGAATGTATTAAAGGTCAATCTAGTTTAGCCGCAATTGTACTCAGGAGTTAATTGGTACTGCTCCATAGTCTAAATAGAAAAGATGCGGCACGTTTGCGTCTGATCGCTGCAAAGCCGTTAGTATTCGCGTCTGCAAACATTGCAGAAGTACTACGGTAGCGGGGCAGGCCCAAAAGCATCCTGAATGCATTATTGTACTGTACCCGAAGAGCATAGATTGTTCTGTGCTTACAGCTTATCCAAAGGCTACATGTGTAAAATACTTGACAGTGAGCTCTGAAAAGCGTCAATTTAACTTCAGAAGTGCAACGAGAAAATCTTCGGACATGCATATTACATCTTACTGCCAATGCTCTTCTTTCCCTATGTATATCCACGTCGTCCTCCAACTACTTTGTTACAATATGACCAAGATATTTAAACTGATTGACACGGCCACATAAAGTAATAGGTGGAAAATTAATAACATTTTCTTGGAAAACTCTTTGACCTAAATGTTAATAAATCGGATTAGAATCGAACTCAAATATAGCCCAACAATGTCGATTGACTTGTAAATAAATACTCAAGGATTCGGCTAGTATCATTAACGTTAATAGTTAACGAGCCCTGTTTATTATCACGGAGTGACAAGCAATAACAAAGTTACTAGGGTTTCTCAGAAATCTTTATTACAAACATGATATAGACGTTAAGAGGGCTAATGAGAGTTAATTGGAAACGTGTCTGTTATAAATATATGATATAGTGCCATGTATTATATACGCTATATGTATAACTATGCTATATATACAACTATGATACAAGCACGTAAGCGTGTCCTTGCGGGTGTACTTCCAGCCGATCTGGAGGCACAGCGTCTTGCCGCTATGTATTACTCCACGAGAGAGGATATGGACAAAAACTTTCTTACTTCGCACGAACTCTCGAGAATCGGTAGACTATTTAAACAGCGTTCTGAAATATGCAACGAACTGCTAAACGAATGGCAATGTCGATGGGATAATTCAATTAAAGGGCGGCATTTATATCAGTATTTTCCCTTGGTTCGCGATCGTCTAACAAAAACTTGGCTAGAAATTGATCACTGTGTTTCACAATTTCTCACCGGTTATGGCAACTTTAAGAGCAAACTATTCTCCTTTAGGTTGGTTGATTCGCCTGCGTGCCCATTTTCTACACCAAACTGTGAGTACGAACAGTCCGCGCATCATGTTCTTTGGGAGTGTAGTCTCTGGCAAAATATGCTTGACAGTATGCAGATAACATCTGGAGTTGTATACTATATGGACCTTGTTGAGACTAAGAGGAATTTCCGTGCTTTCCGGCGTGTTTGCCACACCTATTATTGGAATCAAGCGTAACAGCTCGCATGATAGGACCCGCTAAGTAACTTCCGTGGTGCTTTACGTCTGGCTTCTCCAGACGTAAATGTCCTTTATTGGAGGTTATACCTCTTTAGTTCAGTATTTTTCTCCCGCTTTGCTATGGAGGGAAGTGGACAATTTATATTTCCAACTCCTCCCTATATTTCTATTTGATTAAATTCGTTGCGGGATAAAAGACAGTTATTAAGCATTCCCAGAGACTCGCCGAGATTCATTACTCGGTGTCGAAAAAATGCGTGCCATTGTTGATCCTGGCTAAACAGGAGTTACAATGGCGGGTGTGTGGCCGGATAGTGAAAAAAGCACGTAACGTTTAACATGTTTAGCAACGTTTTATAACAACACACTCTGTCTTCTAGTATGTTCCTTAATATATATTTAAAAAGTATTTCATTGAGCCTCTTTTATGATGTCCTTCTTGTCCAAAACCTGTTCCTCTATCATTCGCTGTTTGATGCGAATCCGCTGTAATCGCACGAATCATTTCGGACACAAACATTTGTGTTATCCAAAAAATGTTTCAGTGTTTATGTTGTGGGACCGTTGTCCCTCGGGGCTCTTAATCCACACGATATAGATATGATATAGTGTGGGGTCAGTAGTCAGTGTGTGTGAATGTTGGACGTATTATTATTATTAAGATAATAAAATACTATACACTACCTGTGCTAAGACAAAATAATATAATTACTAAGAGTTTTGGAAATGAGAATTGCAGATGATGAGAAAACTAGCGCATCTCATGCTTGTACTGGCTTGTTAAACTTTCAATATAATCAATGATATCATTATATTATTCTATATTGTTTGTGTGACCGACAGATATTTGTTTCGGGTCTGCATGTTGTGTTTAACTACAGGTTGTGCAGTTGTTCTTGCTCGGAAAATCCTCCACCTGGTTTCGGTTATAAATAAGTTTGATTGTACAATTAGGCACCGTAGGGTGCAGGGAGGTTACAGCGCCCCACTACTAATATCCAACCGACATTAACAATACGTTTGTATCTAGCTCGCGAGTCTAATACCGATCTGCCGAGTTTGGCGCTCAAACTAACTAAGTTTTGTTATCTTGTGAGTGCTGAGTGACGAGTGAAGAACAAGGGTGGTGTGCGCGGGTCGAGCGGCGGGGAGTGGGGGGGGGTGCACACGGTTCGTTACGCTAATTTCGTTATTGAGCTGAGCATCTTTTTATCCCACTAAAAGCTACTTGCTATCGTAATTTGATTTGCAACCGCGAACCGATGTCTGCTCGTAAACTAATCACTAGTTAACAAGAAGAGTCTGATAATGTACTTCGTAATGTTTGCTAGTGTAAAAGTTAGATGTTTTTTTAGTAGAGTAATCATGATCTCTAATAATTTTGTAAAGTTCTTACTAACTTTACAGTTACAGTAGTTTGTAGGTAGATAGAGGTTAGAGGATTATTCTTCTAATTCTATCGAATAGCATTCACGACACGTAACAATAATGGCTAATGTATGAGAGGTCTCGGTAGGCAGAAACATTAGCGGACTAAGCCTATCGGAGCCCGGAGCAGCAACACTTAATGAGGCCTCCGGTCTGTTTGGAAATTGATGTATGTATTTGTAGTGCAGACCTACTACAAAATGATTGTTTTTTTAGCCGTATAATTTTTAAGGTTTTTGCTACGGCTAGCAAAAACGGGCCTTATCTCCAAAATGTCTCTTATATTTGAAAGCTTCGGGTGTGTTATTTCTTTAAAATCCAGCAGATTTTCATGGAAATAACTGATTCTTGATTGTATAAGTTTTATTGCTTTTATCTCTTACTCTGTTAAAAGGACAATGACACGAGAGACGCCTAGAGCTCACTTTTTTATACAATTTAATAACCTTGCCCCTTCTTTCATTTTACTTTCAAATAAGTCAATACAACAACATAATTATTTAAAGCTATCAAATAAAATATTGAATAATTCTAAAAATACTATTAATTTTAAACATACTTAGTATTTAAAAACTACTACTAAGTATTTAGTAGTAAAGGTATATTATTATTATTATATGAGTTTATAAACTGAATACATTTACTTTCACAATTTCTTTAATAATTAAGTACTACTCACGTATCATTCCAATCAAAACATTAAAATTAAAAAAAATCTCTAAGTATTTATTTAGCATATCCAACATATAATGATTTTTTTATTTTTTCCCCATCCGGTAGAAAGTCGAGGACTAGGTATTAGTAGCACAGGTCTTAAAGATGCACGCTTTGTATTTTTTTGTAAATTTAAATCTGACTGCACTTATACATCACCAGCGGCTGCAATGCCTCACAGTTGGCGACCTGTCGTACAACGCAAATGTAGCTTTAATACAAGAATGTCACAGCGGGCATATGGAAGCTGAAAATAGCATTCGGGCATTCGGATGCATTTAGTGGTCGAGTTTTACACCCCCGCGCTCTCTCCCCCGCATCCCCCGCAAGCCTCGCGGACCACTCCGCTAACAAACCTGTTTTATAAGTTCTCGCCAATATTAACTGTCGTTATACGCCGATAGTGACCGGCCGATACTGACCGACCGACAGTGACCGCGCGGCGAGGGGACGCGGTGACGGCACAGAGACGAAACTAAGCGTTGCATTTAGATTCGTGGTCATTTGACATAAAAAAACGAATAAAACGATGTGTTTGTACAATGTACTGTAACAATAAGTTCTCAGATACGAATATTACCCCAGCAGTCTATTGACACTAATAGTGTACGGGATTAATTATTATTATTTTATTCATGTACTATTTTGTACAGATTATTAAATGTGGATGTTAATACAGTGACATTCATCGGTAGAGTCCGCACCCGATCGCCCCGGCTCACCCCGGCTCGGCCCGGTCCAGTGCAGCACGGTGCGGCGCGGTGTGACCGAAACAACTGTAGATCAGTTGTTTCGGGCACACAAGCCGCTTCAAATCAATTCCGGAATTAAACAAACTTGTTGGTACTGAAGTGATTGTACCGACGCGTTTTGAATATTATTGAAGTATATTGCAACAATTAATAAACTACTTTAATGATCATGCACATATTAACTTTTTTAAGATATTACACTGAATTAAAGGTGAGTTCAGCATCTTAACACGAATGAAAAAATATTCAAATGTGCTATGCATGAAGTCGAGTTTATTGATTCGATTGAAAGATATAATTAAATAGCATACATTCAGCCATCACACCTTCTTCTCACTCTACTCCTCAGTATACATACAAAGATTATATCGTAGGTATAGAAGTTTACGTTCTACAACACTACCCTACAAAAAATAGGAAAAATAATGAGGCAATACTACTCACACACATGTTCAGTGGTGCAGGGATTTAAAAGTTAACGTGAAAGAAAGAAACTGAAAAAACACAAACAAAAGAACCTTGGAAATATACATTTTTTGGAATTTGTGTACAAGAACATACATGAGCAGTCACTTCGGTATGAATTGAGATTCAAATATTGAAGAACAGTGTGTCGAGATTGAACGCATGTTGAATATCTCGTGTTGACAATTTTATACATACATAAGCACTAGATAATATCAACGAAGATATATGATGCTCTTAGGGCTGGAGCGGTACAGCGGTACAGCGGTACGGGGTACCCTCGTCACGTTAGCCGCTATTAAACAGGCCCTCGGGCACACGACACGTTCAGCGCGTGTTATACAACAGGACGAGGGACACGAAGTACAGTGGTGTGGTGCTGTATATATATACAATATTATTTTTAGTATACTACAAAGCCGAAAGTAGTTTGTTGAGAATCAGTAGCACAATCTATTGCACTAATTCTTAACGTGTTATATTGGTATCCCAAAAACATATAAAAATTTTGGGCAACCTTTTTTTGGTTACCTTGTTTATTACTTAATAAAAATGCGGCGCGTGTCAGTCTTTCACCTATACCTACATAATACTTTAGCGGGAAACAAACCGCAGCACGCGGCGCGCGTATGAACATGCATCGTTCAAGAAACAGGATAAATTATGTTTGCATGTCACCGCGTGAGTTTTCCTTATTATTATTATATCATATATTTATCTTTTATACCCAAATCTAATTTGGGTTTTTCGGCTTTATGGTATACAAAAACTAATCTTGTATAATAACACCAAGTTAAAATAATAAAGAAATGTTCATTTTACAAATGTAAGTGTAGTTGGCACCTGCAGGCAATGTGCTTGCATCATTCTATTTTTTATAATTAGCTAAGTACACGAGTAAGTGATTAAATTAACATTGTAATGAGAAACCGCATCTAAATCAGTCCACTTGTGTAGATATTAGGGTGCCCCAGACAAAAAGACAGAGAGGTCGAACTAAAATAAATACTCTTTGTGGATTAAAACAAACCAAAGCCGAGCTGTTCTCAGACTTTTATTGAAACCATATTATTTGTATTTAAACGTCACCACAGGAAAGGAGTAATAATAAAACAATAAAACTTTTAGAACTTTATTGAATTGAGCGGGTAATATGGGATCCTCATGATAAAAACCGTAAATTGAAGAATGATAAAAACCATGAATTTAATTCACTTAAATAGTTACTTATACAAAGCAGACATAATGGTGTCGCTCCAACAACCTCGGCGTCAGTCATTGTTGCGAGTTGATCAATAAAGAAGTATGAAGGCACAGAGCTCATCGTGAGGTTCACGAGTACTTGGTCACCTGATGGTGCAAGTATGTATACCACAGTATATGAACATTGAACTCACATTGTGCTATTATTTTAGTCTCCTTTATATTCATAATATTCGTTATAAACTTTTATAACCTTTTGTTTAACGTAACAAGTTACTGGTAGTTTTGTTTGCATTCATCAACTCAACTAACCACTGAAATATTGTGTGAGCGTGACAGAGAGTTGTTACCTATTATAACAATGAGTATGAAAGTTTAACTAAGCGTGTATGACGTTTGGTTTGAACATAACAGTTTACGTAAACTCTATACGCTTGGGAATAAGAGTTTATTTTCGTTTAGTTTCGGCGTGCCGGTGTGCCGGCGTGCCGATGTGTGGTGTAGTGGACCGGAGATTATATTAGAAATAAAACGCTCGAGTTGTAGCACTGAGTCGTGAGCAGGTCCTCGTATAAAGCGGCAATAAAACGGGCTGATGACAAACGCGCGTCGCGGCTACACACACACACACACACCTGCAACCTCTATGTGTGTAGCGTATGAGATTATATTCATCCTAACGTTAGTGGGCTATAGGAGAGTTATACAATATCAATGGCTACAAGTGAGGGACACCCAATAGTAGCTTCTGTTTACTGAAAGAAATCAAATATTTTTTTATTTCAAGGGTTAAATAATATATCGACTTTATAAAGTATAAGTTATTTATTTACCTTTGGTGGCAGAAACCTTCCTCGTTTATCTTACGAATATAATACTAAAATAACTGTAAGTAATGATAATAATATAAGACTAATTAAGAAACATAATCATCTTTAAAATTCAGAAAACCGACGACAAAGGCCAACTGTTTGCCACTTCACGTAGGCCCAGTCGAATACATGAAGAATTACCAAGTCGATTCTCATTTAGCGGACACGTCAAATAACATACATAATAATACAGAGGAGCTGAAACTTTTTGAAGTTGATTAACAAGATAAATTATACGAATCATATGGTGAAAGCTGTAAATATTATAACGGTATGTGTTATTTTGTTGTATTATAGATCATGGTCGGCAGAATGAGTACGCAATCTACTTAGTAGTGGCCATAAACACGGTAACACTAGTTGCCGGGTGCCGAGGTCGCAGTCCCGCCACACCGCCCGCACACTAATGCTGTTCTCAGGTAATTTTGTGCTCACTCACCACTACTTCGTGTCTTCGCCAAACCTCTTTCGAGGTAGCCGATATAGCCGTCCGTCTGATATGGTCTTCGAATTAATACTATCTATACAGTTAAATATGAACCAGTGAGTATCGCGAGCACACTCAATGATATCGTTGTCATTTATTACTTATGGTCACTGAGCATCTCCTTTATAAATAACTAGCTGTTGCTCGCGGCTCCGCCTGCGTGGAGGTTATATTCGGGAGCAGAAGTATACAATCCAAGGAGTTGTCTTCTGTACTGAGGCACCTATAGCGATTTTTCAGCCTCTCAGGTGTTGTGCCTGAATCTTGAGATTTCATCTAAAGAATACCCCATAAGTTTAACCTCACTTTGCCCCTTTTAGGGATGATTATTCAAAAACGTTGAAACACGTATTTCTTTATTTCCTACCAAAAGCCTATATATGAATTTACAGATCCCTAAGTCGAGGAATTATGGATTTCCCATACAAATTTTGAACTCCTATTTGACCCCTTTCAAGGTTGTTTTTTGAGAAAAAAGATGTCTTTCTCCAGGATACAATCTATTCCCTTACCAAATTTCATTACAATCCGTTCAGCCGTTTAGTCGTGAAGAGGTAACAAACAAACAAACAAACAAACAAACAAACAAACAGAGTTACTTTCGCATTTATAGTATTAGTATGGATATCAATAACTGCCTTTCCAAAAATAGTTATTCATATATAATCGGTTATTAAAATAGACCCCACAAAGCAAAATGATTGCATCGATTTTGAAAGTATTTTATCTATACTAATATTATAAAGAGGAAAGATTTGTATGTATGTTTGTAACGAATTGGCTCAAAAAGCCCTTGACCGATTTTCAAATTCTTTCACCATTTGAATGCTACATTATTAGTAATTAATATAGGCTATTTTTTGCAAGAAAAAAATAAGGATAGAAAGGTGTAGTAGCTTGCATTGATGCCTCTATGGATTGTATACCTTTTCCTCCAAAAATTTCCTACACGCGGGCGGAGCCGCGAGCAACATCTAGTAAACTATAAAGATGCTTGATGGATAAATCTCTAACAATACGAAATGGTTAAGTAGATGAATAAAACAAATTTTAAATATATATTTCGAATATCTTAAAACTGGTTTTGTGAGCTAATTTTTGCGTGAATTGGCCGCGGGTTGGTGTTGGCAGACGCGACGTGAAATAACACGACAAATGCATTAGCGCGTTTGTGTTCACACACACACACATACATATAATAATCATAATAAAATAGAAGGCGGTTAGTAGAATTTACCAGTGTGGAGTCAAGGTTGAGATTCAATTGAGAACCAATCACATAAATTTTATTTAAATGAAAGTAGATATTCAAAATTTAGTTTTGTGTAGTTACCGTTTAAAGAGCAAGTAGTCGTTACAGTTACAGGAATATTCGAGAAAAAAACATTAAAAGCCTGCGCAACTTCGACTTCATCACAAACAATTTTATTATATATATGTCGGGACGTCGGAATAGCCGGTCTGTTGCATCTTACTTATTCGTGAACTTGTATCACGGAACACCGTGGTTGGCGTAAAATTTAAGGAAACGTTTAAATAAGTGGACTATGGCGTTGACTTTACAAATATTTTAATAATACAGACATTTAAATAACTTAGACAATTAAGGATTACAATAATAATTAGCGATTTATAGCCAATGGGTTTGCGAATTACCACAACGCACAACCGCTGTCAACCTGATAATTAATCACCATCACTTAAAATCAGGTGACCCATTGGCTCGTTTGTCGGACTATACTATAAAAAAAACGTCGCACGGCGTTATATATTCAATTTAAACTGGCTATCACGTGATCGGAACTTCATAGTTTCGTTATTGATGACATGTTCCCCATTTATCCCAGTTATCCCATGTTAGTCGAGTTTTTAATTTTCTCACTTATGAAATTTGCTTTTGTTTGATTACAAGCCCTTTTAAAAGTCTAAAAATAGTCTCTAACTTATTGCAGGAATTCATTATTAAATTTATTTATATTTTTTCATACCATATAACTCATACAGAGTAGCTCGACTTTTATAAATTCCTGGAGTAGCCCATTCATTGAACTTGGAAGTGTCTCTGACATTTAGTTTTTTCTTATTGAATATATTATGAAATTCATTTTTAATAGTATTGAACACACTCCTATTGTTCCTATTGGGATATTTGGATTAATAAGTATCTTAGGGTGTTGTATATACTCGCACACATCAAGCTCCGTAATCAGATAAAAGATAATAAAATATTTGACACAGTACAAGTTATTTTTGTTTTAGAGGATGAACGTGAGGACTGAGGAGTAAATATTATATACATAGTTTTTTTATACTATTTCAATGATCAAACTTATCTGATATTGTAATAAAACGAAATTTACGGATTCTATCGCGGTTTATTTTACTTTTTTAACCCGACGTTTCGAAGGCTTTATTACAGCCTTCATGGTCGTAGTCCGATCTACGCAGAAAGAGCTCACAATGTCTTGAGAATCTGTAAATAATAGAATCCGTAAATTTCGTTTTATTACAATGTATAATATTCGCGTAAACATAAGAAACCATTATCTGAAAAAAAAAACAAACAATATATATCTATGTGTAATAATATTAATCATTTATAGTTGTTGTTAGTTAGTTTGTTCTTTATGTATAGTTTTAAATTAGAATCATGGCGCACACTGTTGTATGCAGGAAGCTGTTTTGTGCCCGTGATTTCACCATACGGCCCAACGGAAGACCAGCACTGGTAATTTATACCAGTACACGCTGAGTTGAGGCCGTATTTGTTATAAGCATGTTGTTTTTCTACTAGTTTGTTGTTTAGTTTTAATTTAATTTAATTTACCAATTACTTGCTTATAATAATAAATAATAATACTAGCCCTGTATTAAACATTGTCCCACTGCTGGGCACGGGCCTCCTCTACTAATGAGAGGGGTTAGGCCTTAGTCCACCACGCTGGCCTAATGCGGGTTGGCAGACTTCTCATACCTTTGAAAAATTCTCAGATATGCAGGTTTCCACACGATGTTTTCCTTCACCGTTAAAGCAAGCGATAATTAACATTTTAATACACACATAACTTTAGAAAAGTCAGAGGTGTATGCCACTTGGGTTTCGAACCTACGACTTTCGTCTTGACAGTTCGTACCGCAATCAACTAGGCTATTGCTGCTATAATGAACTTGCTTATAATGAATAAATATTTATTTCTTTCATTTCTGATATTTTTATATAATACAGCAGTTTAGTATAAAAAGACGTACAATCCATATGAAATAAAACCAGCATGGAAATTCAAGCAGAGTCTAATTTTCATGTACTATTGTAGTATTGGTAGTTGTACATGTAGATACTCCCAGATCCCGGTCATATCACATCACCGCTCCATTGTACAGGTTTATGATATACACACGACGATGTCGTAAAGGCTGTTTGTTACAGGTGACAAAGCGTCGCGGACGTGTAGTGGCACCGCACCGCACCGCACCGAGCGCCGCAAACGACGCGCACCTATCGGCAGGAAGCGCTCATGGCACATGACACACGGCGGCGGTTATCAGCACGTGTGTAGCGTCGTCAATCACCGCATTTTATATAGATTAGTGTCGGCGGAGGGTCCTTGTCGTCGATACTTTGTACACGATAACAGCCTCACAAGCGATCATGGTGCCTGGTAACCTGCACAATACCGAATAACGACTCTTACCGAGCGCATGTTGTGTGTGTGTTTTTTTATTTCTTTAGAACAACAAACAGTTATACAATGTGTCTTACATCTAGCACAGTTAAATCAAATTAATAATTGTACAACCCACTCCATTGTCCTCATATAAACTATTACAAAGAGACCAAAACTATATGTATGTATAATATAGAATAACATTTAGAACTGTTTTGATATTTATGCAAATCAAATATGTGAAAACAAAATTAAAGAAAGAAAATAAAATTTCACAAAGGTTGAATTAAGTACATAAATAAACCCTATTACAACTCCCTCGATATTTCTAGAACTAATTTCTTATATGCACTTGGCAGTAACACAAATAAATCTAAGTCCGTGAAGTATTCATTGTACGTGTTCATGAAGCGCCCGCGCCCGCGCCGTAGCGACACACGTTCACCAGCATTACTCCGACAACATTTAGGATGAAATATCAGATAAGTACATCTCCCAGTACGCCCGGTCAGCGCGGGAGAGTTCGACCAAAACCCTCCAAAGGTAGAAAAGAAAAATAAAAGCAACTTTAATATATGCACCTTAAACGTAAGATCACTATCTTCAGAACCTAAACTTATTGAGCTAAAGGCAGCGCTAAAAAATATTAACCACGATATATTAGGATTGTGTGAAGTCCGCCGATTAGGCGAGAAGATCATAGAAGACGAGGAATACATTATGTACTATCTAGGTCAAACCAAAGGTCTGTACGGTGTGGGTTTCCTAGTCAAAAAGCAATATAAAGATAAAATTATAACATTCACAGGAATATCAGAAAGAGTTTGCGTACTAGAAATTATACTAGAACATATACCCTTCGCAATAATTCAGGCGTATGCGCCCACTGAAAGCTCATCTCAGGAGGAAATTGATAAGTTCTACGAAGACTTGGCAAAAGCTCACAACTCCACCTCGACGAAATATATTATCTCTATGGGTGATTTCAACGCACAGATAGGAATACCCAAGGAACATGAACAGTCAGTTACCGGCAAATATGGCTACGGGAGTAGAAGCACTCGCGGGGAGAGACTTATTCAATATGCACACGAGAACAACTTAAAAATTGTGAACACAATGTTCAATTCAAAACCGAAGAACAGGTGGACATGGATCTCTCCTGACAAAAGCACAAAAAACGAGATTGATTATATCATGACTACTAAACCTCACTTGTTTTCTAACTACAAAGTACTAGCATCATTCCCCTTTGGATCAGACCACAGAATGCTGAGAGCTACAATCCACCTGAAAGCAAAAAGAAAAAGTAGGCGCAATTTTTCAAACACACAACGAAAACTGAAAACTGAAAAAGAGCAAGAGATATACCTTGAAAACCTAAGTACTTATATACCTGAACTTATTGCGACAAGTAAAAGGTACAAAGCCGAAGATTATTGCCAAAAAATCGTAAACTCTATATTACAAAGCTTAAAATGGATCAAAGGGTCAATAAAGTGCAATATATTATCAAAAGAGGCGATAGAGCTCATGAAAGAAAGGAACAAAATACAAAATAAGCAAAAATTAAACAAAACCGACAAAGAAAATCTTAAAATACTCTACAAAACTACCAACAAGATAATAAGAAAATGCTATGATACCTACAGAATGAACACTATTCAAAGACACCTTGAAAAATCTAGATCCACCAAAAAAGCCTACAAAGAACTGAATAAAACAAAAACATGGATTCCATCTCTTCAGCCCGGGTCTACCAACAGCCAGTCCCGATTGGATGTCATAAATGCAGCTACGGAGTTTTACAGAAAACTTTATAGCCAGCCGAACTCTCTAAAGAAAACGAGTACCGTTAACCAATGCATGGACAACTCACCTACTCCAAAGTTTTCAGAGACTGAAATCCTAAAGCAAATAATAAAACTTAAATCAGATAAAAGTCCTGGACCAGACGGCATCACATATGAACATATCAAGTTCGCAAGGACTCTACTACTGACACCAATTACACTTCTATTTAAAAAGATATTAGACGAAGAAGCTGTGCCACCCATGTGGACTGAATCCGAAATTATCTTACTGTATAAAAAAGGCGACCCGGCCGACATAGGGAATTACCGCCCAATAAGCCTCATGCCTTGCCTTTACAAACTATTTGCCTCTTGCTTGCTGGAAAGAATATCCCCAGACATAGACGCACACCAGCCGATAGAACAAGCCGGTTTCAGAAGTGGTTTCAGCACAACGGATCACATTCAAGTTGTCGATCAAGTGATTGAGAAATATCTGGAATTTCACAGGCCCTTGTATGTAGCCTTTATTGATTACAAAAAGGCTTTTGATTCTATATCACATAACAGCATCTGGGAAGCATTAAGTTCACAAAATATAAAAGAAAAATATATAAATATCCTCAAAAACATCTATGCCAACAGTACAAGTAGAGTCAAACTAGATAAATTAGGAGAAAAAATCTACATAAACAGGGGTACGAGACAAGGTGACCCAATATCCCCAAAAATCTTCGTATCAGTATTACAAAATATAATGAAAAACTTACCATGGTCTACTCAAGGCATCAACATACAAGGGAATTTTCTAAGCAATCTCAGGTTCGCCGACGACATCATCCTATTCTCGGATTCTGCACAAAAACTAGAAAACATGATAAACGACCTATACCATGCTAGTATACGAGTTGGATTAGAAATGAACCCTGACAAAACTAAAGCCATGACTAACCACCACAAGACACCCATCTTGGTAAATAATGTCCCTCTCGAGTTCGTAGATAAATACGTTTACCTAGGCAAACAGATCTCTTTTAGCAAAAGAAGAGGTGGCGAAGAAGTAGATAGAAGAGTAGCGATCGCCTGGACGAAGTACTGGGCTCATAAGGAAATATTTAAATCGCAGCTTCCTTTGTCTACCAAGAGGATAGTTATGGACTCGGAAATTCTACCATGCCTCACATACGGTAGCCAAACCTGGACATTCGACCTAAAAACCAAAACCAAAATCCAGACTACGCAAAGGAGAATGGAGAGAAGCTATTTAGGCTTAAAAATACAAGACAAAGTGAAAAACGCAGACATACGGAGAAAAACAAAAATAACAGATGCACTTACTTTCTGTCTTCAAAGAAAGTGGAGATGGGCAGGACACGTGGCCAGATACAACGACGACAGATGGACGCAGAGAATATTAAAATGGTCGGGACCGCGAGGCACCAGATCGAGAGGTCGGCCTTGTGCGAGATGGGCAGATGAAATTACAGAGGTGGGGGGTCAAAGATGGTTGGAAACTGCCAAACTTAGAGATAAGTGGAATTCCTTGGAGGAGGCTTTTACCCGAAAGGGGTCCATTCAGAATTTAATTTAATCATATATATTTTTTAATTGTAATTCATTATCTAATTTTAAATATTGTTAAATAATTTAATGATTAATTTATCTTATTTTATAATTATCTAGTTTAACATGGAATAAATAAAGCTTTATTATTATTATTATTATTATCAGATAAGTGACGATAGTATTTATTATGTTAGGTGTTTCTGTGGTCATTATGTATAACGTTACATTTTATCCTAGACTGAAACCTAGATATTACTATTACAAATATCTGCTCATTAATCATAACGTAACCAATATGTTTAAGAGAGGATCTTCGAATAAAATGAATGTGATCATTTAATAAAATAAATATTATAAACTTGTTTTCAGTCCATATAAATAATGCAAATCAATTACTTTTTTAATACTGCACAAAGACTATCTACATATTTTTATCTAAATAGAATCTAATTTTCAGAAAAAAAATCTATAAATAATGCAAGATAGGCTTTAAAAAAGCATTAAATAATTCTAGTAAAGATTTTGCTGGTGTCTAGTACTTGTCCACACAGGGCTGCGCCGCACCGAGCCGCTTCGAGCCGCACCGAACCGCACCCAGCTGTGCCGAGACGCGCCGCGCGCGTGCTCGAGCGACACTCTCCTGGATTAAACAGTATCTGGCCGCGCCGACATTCATCCCAGAATAAATTAAGTATTTTTGCACACATTTGCATGTGTTTTCAAGCGAACTTATTTCCATGATAACTTAGTCTATCCTGTGCCTTAATTCAGCCGGGATTTGTAGAGGCTATTGTTTTACGTTGCACAAAACGTGAAAATATTATGACCACCAATAACCGCTTCATATGAATATCTGAGAGGTGGTGGAGCGTTATCACGATATGTAAATCCTTTGCAGTGAACGAGTGAGTACAGACTTCTGCGAAAATCATTAGTAATTAGATTAATATTACAAGAAAGCCTATAACAAACATTCAATGAGAGTTAGTTAGATACGACGACGACGACGACGCGGGCCCGGGCGTGTCCGTTAGCCGCGGGACCTTCGCCGAATATAAATGTAAATGGTAATTAGACAAGGCGGCCGCGGGGCTCGTCGCCAACAATCGCCGCAATCACACGCACCGCGCGCTCTAATTGGATTCATTGTCTCTGTAGTCGCACGTCAGCCAAGAAATGTGCTGCGCCTGCTGAGTACCACCCGCGCTGACGAGACACGCCGAGCCGCTCCGACCCACCCACACCTTCCTTACGAGAATGGGGCGCTGACGCTGAGAGGCATGCCACTCTATAAACATCATCATTACTCAATCACTTCAGAACGGCTAAACGGATCTGGTTGAAATGTAGCAGTAAGCACAGTGATATATTATAGTCTTGATAGCACATAGGCTACTCTTCATACGCTTAGTTTGTTTCGCTGGATTGTCTCAGGACTGGGTCCCGCCGCGTGATAACCAGCGGTAATGTAAGCCCGCTGAGTTTGATTTCCTGGATTGTCTCAGGACTGGGTCCCGCCGCGTGATAACCAGCGGTAATGTAAGCCCGCTGAGTTTGATTTCCTGGATTGTCTCAGGACTGGGCCCCGCCGCGTAGTATCCAGCGGTAATGTAAGCCCGCTGAGTTTGATTTCCTGGATTGTCTCAGGACTGGGTCCCGCCGCGTAGTATCCAGCGGTAATGTAAGCCCGCTGAGTTTGATTTCCTGGATTGTCTCAGGACTGGGCCCCGCCGCGTAGTATCCAGTGGTAATGTAAGCCCGCTGAGTTTGATTTCCTGGATTGTCTCAGGACTGGGCCCCGCCGCGTAGTATCCAGTGGTAATGTAAGCCCGCTGAGTTTGATTTCCTGGATTGTCTCAGGACTGGGCCCCGCCGCGTAGTATCCAGTGGTAATGTAAGCCCGCTGAGTTTGATTTCCTGGATTGTCTCAGGACTGGGCCCCGCCGCGTAGTATCCAGTGGTAATGTAAGCCCGCTGAGTTTGATTTCCTGGATTGTCTCAGGACTGGGTCCCGCCGCGTAGTATCCAGTGGTAATGTAAGCCCGCTGAGTTTGATTTCCTGGATTGTCTCAGGACTGGGCCCCGCCGCGTAGTATCCAGTGGTAATGTAAGCCCGCTGAGTTTGATTTCCTGGATTGTCTCAGGACTGGGCCCCGCCGCGTAGTATCCAGTGGTAATGTAAGCCCGCTGAGTTTGATTTCCTGGATTGTCTCAGGACTGGGCCCCGCCGCGTAGTATCCAGTGGTAATGTAAGCCCGCTGAGTTTGATTTCCTGGATTGTCTCAGGACTGGGCCCCGCCGCGTAGTATCCAGTGGTAATGTAAGCCCGCTGAGTTTGATTTCCTGGATTGTCTCAGGACTGGGTCCCGCCGCGTAGTATCCAGTGGTAATGTAAGCCCGCTGAGTTTGATTTCCTGGATTGTCTCAGGACTGGGCCCCGCCGCGTAGTATCCAGTGGTAATGTAAGCCCACTTAGTTTGATTTCCTGGATTGTCTCAGGACTGGGTCCCGCCGCGTAGTATCCAGCGGTAATGTAAGCCCGCTGAGTTTGTTTCGCCGGGACTTCTTAGCCAGGGTTTCATTTAAAAATTTGATGATGGAATACAATGAAAACTTGGAATCTCCGAACATGACAGAAAACGGGATATTATTGTTGTTATTAAAGTTTTTTTCCAAAATCTTATTGGTTCATAAGAAAGTAAATTCCGTGCTCCTGTTTGCCGTGTACAGTACAAAGAATTGAAGATATCAGCCGCGTCACGCCTGTATCGAAAACGTCCTTAAATCAATCAGGGTGTAATATAATGTCGGGACATTTACTGTGATAGTGCGTGTTACAAACACAAAGCATATTTTCAACTTATCGTAAAAAAGAGGGATAATATTTACGCATAATATCGTTGTCGAGGAAAATTGAGTGAAGACTTAAACGGGCAGCAGCTGATACAACGACGCGATAAAATATGTCGCGATTACAGCGCGTGCGGCGTGGCCCGTCCCAATCAATACATGTACATAGTTTATGGTAATTGTGGTCCGAGCGCGGCGCTCTCGTCGGCTGCGTTAGTCTTCATCTTTATCTATTTTTTATTTATCATCCTATGTCACAACACAACATACAAATATCACATCAAAATATTAAATAAATCAGAATTTACGGATCTATCGTAGGCAGTGTGTTATTCAAATGTGTTTCAGACTCACGGACCCAGACTGACATATCGACTAAAACGTCATGCCCTCTGTTATGTCAAAAGTAACCAAATGTACCAAAATGTACAATGTCAATGTGCATACAGACGTAAACCCGTGGAAGCCGCGAGACCTCGTGACACACCGCGCCACAACACCGTAACGACATGTCAATGCTAACAGCACAGATGACCAATACCAGCTGTTACAGTGACTAGAGGGCGAAGCACACATTTAACATATAAATTGTTAGCTGTTGCCCGACATATTATAACATTATTATCGCCTCATTGCTTTACTCCTAAGTGATTAATAACAAACGCGTTTTATTTGATACATGGACCCAGAGGCGGGGTACGGCTCCGCTCGTTTCTGTTTACTTACACAATAACGTTGAAGCCTTCTGTTTGCGCGGCAGATTTATAAAATATTATTCATTCCACTACGACAGGATCGCTCCTGGCATATAAATTAATTAACGGCGGCGCCGATGGGCACTAGTCTAGTGCCGGCTGTGGCCTGTGGCGAGCATCCGATACAACCACCTCCTGTCCTGACGACAATGCTCTTCCGACCACATGTAACTGTGGTGGTGATCAAATATGGTGTTTTATCAACTTATATATTCTATCGGGTGTGTTACAAACACAGAACACGAAGGAAAAAGAATAATCACTTACTTTGTTCATCTTCACTAGTTGTTCTTTCAACTTAACCGTATGTATGTAGATTATAATAAATTCTTAAAATAAAATATTTTAATAACAATATTTAAACGTAAGCTTTCGATACACAAAGTATATGAGATAAGGTAGAATACTCTTAATTTAACCGATCCAAGTGAACAGTAAAGTTATATTTCACTCTGATGTCCACACTAGGCTGACTAGGCACAGCTTGTGTCGTGGCCATAATTCCGTCACGATATACCAGGTAGGACTTGTTTACATTAGCTTTTACGCAAATCATAAAGTAAAGATAAGCTTAAATGATAAATTAAAAAAGTGTGTGTATTAATTGATTACTTTCAGCAGATTTTCGGTATCATCATAATTTAGATTTAATGTTTCTTGATTTTGACTGTAGCCTCCCGTGTCGTGTTATTTTTAATATTACACATGTTAAAACTGTATTGTCGTAAAATTATTCAAGTGTCCACAAGACAAAAACTGGTACATAAACTGTTGAGTGACGTTTGCAATGAGGGCGAGAGGATGGATGCCGGTATTGGGCGAGGCCATCGCACAGACCGTCCTGTCCGTGACGACCGCAAGGCGACGCGACCCCTATTACTGAATTTTACAAGTGAGAGTTTACGATTGATTTACGAGCCAATATCTCGCTGAGGTGAGCTCCCTCGCATGCATAAAAAGGTATTTTATCGTCGCAACCGATATCTCCAAGGCTGTTCCCTCTTCGTTCCGCATACCCTCCTCGGGCGCGGACGGTGCGCTTAATGTCGAATCCTCATCAGCATATAAACTAACTAACAGGAAACAACGCGTTGAAACGAACTATATACCTACCTACTGTCTCAACTGACATAAAGGTGCAATATCACCTACTTGATGCATTTCTTAGGTTCAGTGACATTTCTGGACCATCATCACAATTTACAATTTTGTTTCTTAAAGTTATATTTTTTTTGCAAGTTAGGGAAAAATTATGTCAGTGAATTTTTACAACGTATACGCACAACGACATGAAATTAACACCATGAAATTAGTGAATAAATCTCCCTTTAGTTTATTTTGAAGCGATATCTATATCCAAAATATTTATTTTAAAAAAGTCAATAATTGTGGCCAGTGCGTTATAGTCTTTATAATATTTATCTCTACGTTTAACAGTAAACGTAATTAGTAGCAATGCATCCTTGACTCTTCTGGTATTGTTAGGGGTATATAGAGATTAATGACCATTACATGAAAGTTTACCATGTCTCTGAAATTAAATAAAAGTTAGGACAACAAATCGTCGTAGTGTAATAAAGCATATCCTGCCGTATAGTTCCTACCCTTCGGCATACATTCGCACGAAACCAGCGCTGCAGCGGCGCCATTTTACCCTTTGTACTTTGTACAGAATATTAAGAGGTAAATTACGGAGATTTATAAGGAAACTAAATGACTTTAAGGGTATTAAACTAAATTATTCACCAATAAGGTATTGCCAAAACGTGTAATTACCTCTTTGAAATGAGTTTTAACACTTTTTAATGTTCAAACAGCGAGCCGGCGGTACGGCACCATTCACCAGTCTCCCCTCTCAAATGCATATTATTAGAATCCTTTTTTTTTCGTCGTCGCGGGGAATGCGTTTTATTTCCAGCGCCCGTTTCAGGGGGAAGCGGAATCAGCAGAATAAAACGGTTATGCTGGACTAGCCAGTCTTACGACCCAGCACCACTCGCACGGATGATGGCTATCCGGGCAGCCACTGGGCCAAGTCCCTACCCCCTATGTACATCCCACCCAACACTACTAGCTAAAACCCCGCGGGGCCTTCTTCGGCGCTTACGATGGCGATGGCCCCAATTAGTCGCCTCGTACGACAGCCAGGGGTTACCGTGGTGGAATTCAAACGCCCCCATTCCACTGGGCGGGATACGCCGGTCAGTCGTCCACCCAGTGCCTCCAACGTCTTCTCTGGCGGCGGGAGGGCTCATATCGCTCCCGATCCCTCTCGGCACTCTCTTCATTACTTACTTACTTCATTTTACAACCGATGGAAATCCGCCCCTTAACAGAGGAATCGAGAATCCGAGGCCCGTGAAAACAGAGGGCCCCGGTTTTGTTGATAGCCACCTTAATGCCCAGTCGCCGAATCCTGCTCACCATCTGTTCGGTTGCGAACAAGGCGAGCAGGGTGACCCCCTGGAAAGACCTTGCCGACGCTGTCACTAATATGTCGTCTGCGTAACAGATGACAGCGAACCCTCGGGGGATGATACCATGGACCACCCAATCGTAGCCAAATGTTCCACAAGAGAGGACCCAAGACTGAGCCCTGTGGAACATCGCATGCCATAGCACGTCCTGGGATACCCGAGACGACTATCTAAATATATTGCATGTATTCTAAACTAAATACTTATATAAACTTATTCTTGTACTGAATATAGCTGACAAAAGAGGGTGATCTCTACGTAATCAAAAACGACTTTCATATATTAATTCATAGTTAGAGTTGAATTACCTAATTTACAGCTATGAAGTCCACATTAGAGTGAGAGAGGGCCCGAGGCGAACAGTGAGACGGCGCGGCGTGGACGGTACAGCCGCGGCCGCCGACTCTACAATGAAATGAGCTGAGTAATCGGGAACGACCCGCGCCCTGCACTACACACTGAGCACCGACCACGTGTGACATACACCATCAACTATACGTTACACAAATGAATAGCCATGAAACACGCGTGGAATATCTGGGTAACTGTTGAGTTATGTAAAAACTAAACACCAATTACACATATTATTGCCATGTGTTAATTTGGTTGCAAATATAATATGTATTCAACAATAGTGCCACCTCAGAAGCATAAAGAAGACACCGTGCTGCCTCGGCCTCAGACCTGTGTGGTTCGAACTGCGCCTACTCTCACATACCTACATCGCAAGGGGGCGGAGGGCGCGGTTTTTTAAGCAGAGCCACATTCGATAAGATAAGATAATAATAATATTAGTTAATATTAAACACTACAGCGTAGTGGTAACCTACTCGATGTGGAGCTAAGATACATTGCATATGAATACCTTGAAGTGACTCGTTCCGCGCGGTACTAGACCAAACTAATCACGGTTCAAGTTGTTGTAGCTGCAGTTTCTAAACTAACTTTTTATGTATGCGAGTAACTACAACTTCGTGACAAAACTCTCGACTAGCACTATCAAAACATAATATAATGGTCACCATTATAACCACAACTAGGCAGCCGAGCAGACATACAAGCCTTTAAAATTCAACTCCAAGTGTATGGTTTTTTTTATCCTGGATTGGCAAATTGACCACACTGCGACTGATGATAAGCGCAGTGCCGTCCAATTAGAGTATCGATAAGCAAGAGACAATCTATCCCCTGCTACTCAACACAATCATGCCGGCCTGCTACTTCACACTGCCCCATAGGGCAAGAAGGTGAGGAAGCGGTCAAGGGTCTAGAAACTAGTGTCAGAGTACTCAGAAGGACGCAAAAAGGCCAAACACCGCCCCTAACTCTAGACACCCGACAAAATCCGGATGTACACTGGTTGATCCCGGAACGCGACACAATTGTGTGTGCCAGTATGTCTGGTTTTACACCCTGTGTACGGTGGTCGCTATCCGGGCGGATATGAATGTCCTACCACCAGCAAACACCTATTGCAAAACATATTCAAAATGTTGTTTAAGTACTTATCTAACTAGTTAGTACTCGGAATCTGTCCGTATAACTCAAGAAAAATCAAATATTTATTGGATCCATGAAATGGTATACATCATTTAGATTCAGTCAATATTTTACTCTACCGCTAGTTCAGAATGCAGTTTCGCTAGAGAAGAACGGGCAAGAAACTAGCGTTGCTATTTTCACACCGGTTAACAATATTTGGTCATACAATTAATATTCGATTTCAGTTTAATTACATTAGTTTAGAGCAGCTCAATGTATGTTAAGTTGCCTTATTGCAATATTGTGAAATAAAAATCATTACAAGACCTAGTGCCGCACATGACCATCGTGAGTGATGAATATCTCGATTTCTTAAAGCAGTTGGTCCTTACTGAAACAGTCTGATCAGACGAGTCCACACGAGCAGCACCCGTTCACGAGTATTGACGCATGTGTCTGCCATCGGCCTCCTCACCCATGTCACAGGGAAGAGATCGACCTGGCACATGGCGCCGCAGCAAGTACAGACACTTTAGCGAGCATGACATACCCATACTGAATACAACAATTAAAATACTAGACACAAAATATGAAGTAAAATCATGTAAGGCATATAAGTACATACATACATATACACTCACGGCTACAATCCCCGAAGGGGTAGGCAGAGGTGTAACCAGTACACCCACAACAACACGACAACCTCACGACACGACACGACACGACACGACACGACACGACTCGACCCCGTCAGTATCAGTCATCGACTAAAGCCTAAAGATTGCCTAATGTTTAGAATCGACACCTTCACCCCATACAAGTAGTTATTATCTATACTAATATTATAAAGAAGAAAGATTTGTATGTATGTTTGTAACGAATTGACTCAAAAATTACTAGGCCGATTTTAAAAATTCTTTCACCATTTGAATGCTACATTATCATTGATTAATATAGGCTATTTTAATTGCAAGAATTAAAAAATATATAGAAAGCTGTAATAGCTTAAGATGGATTGTATACCTTTCTTCCAAAAATTACATACACGCGGGTGGAGCCGCGAGCAACTTCTAGTCTTTGATATTTTGCAATAAATCTGGTGTTAGAAGCTGATGACGTGATCATTCAGAACATGTAAGTGTCGCCAAAGTATCACGTGTTAACGAGGCGTATTGTGGCCCGCCACCTTCCGCCGCAAGTGACAGAGGAACTCCTCGCGTCATACAACTCGTTCTATTGACGAGTTGTGTGGCGCACTAATGGTAACCCGGCTCAAGAGGCGCGCCCCGTCTTACTCACATCCACAGATTTTAATGTCTTCATTTGAATACAAACATCCATAATGCAGATGACGAAAAGCCTGCTGTGAGTCCGTTCATCACAACTAGACAAATATTTTTTTTTTTCGTCTGAGTGTTGAGAGACTGTATATCCTTCGTTCTTCTTGGATCACACAACAGGTCAGTGCTGGGAGTTGACACAAAACGCATAAACTTACTAATATAAATTAATACAAAACATGTAAAATCTTGTTTGAAAGCCAGGTAGTTGCCAAAACCCACCGATGATCATCTGGGGCTGATTTGGGAGTTTATAATTAATAAAATTGCAATAATATGACTAAAATGTGAATAGAGTAGCGGCGAGTCGTGGCGGGTACGAGTACGATTTATTGCCTTTTATAATAAAGCTTCCGTTCATGGGCCCATAAACAGCTCCAGTAAATATAAATTTTAAATCCTCGGTTAATGCTTAATAAAGTGAGTTTTTTGGTGAGACACATTAATTTTTATCTGGTAGCAATAAAACGAAAGCTACGGCTGATCCTTAAACTTAATGAGATTGCAAATAGTTTAAAAGCGCTAGTGTGTTGTCGGAACTTCTAAGTTATGCATTGTTTGTGACGAATGTCCCTACTCTAGACACTAGATATAAATACCCAATAAAATGCAAGATATATTTAAACAAAAATCCATACTAATACTATAAATGCGAAAGTAACTCTGTTTGTTTGTTTGTTTGTTACCTCTTCACGACTAAACGGCTGAATGGATTGTAATGAAATTTGGTAAGGGAATAGATTATATACTGGAGAAGGACATAGGCTATCTTTTTTCTCAAAAAACAACCCTGAAAGGGGTCAAATAGGAGTTCAAAATTTGTATGGGAAATCCATAATTCCTCGACTTAGGGATCTGTAAATT
This sequence comes from Laothoe populi, assembly GCA_905220505.1. Classification (NCBI taxonomy): domain Eukaryota; kingdom Metazoa; phylum Arthropoda; class Insecta; order Lepidoptera; family Sphingidae; genus Laothoe; species Laothoe populi. The sequence goes on from HG992154.1 coordinate 21,545,024, forward strand.
CATATTTAGGCTTTTGGTAAGAAATAAAGAAATACATGTTTCAACGTTTTTGAAAATAATCCCTAAAAGGGGCAAAGTGAGGTTAAACTTATGGGGTATTCTTTAGATGCAATCTCAAGATTCAGGCACAACACATGAGAGGCTGGACAATCGCTACAGGTGCCTCAGTGCAGAAGACAACTCCTTGGATTGTATACTTCTACTCCCGAATATAACCTCCACGCAGGCGGAGCCGCGAGCAACAGCTAGTGTATTAATAAATCTTTTATTCTGCCGGCTAATAGTTTGCTACAATAACAGCTACGCTATAAATTATCTACGCCGTAGCACACTACGTACATAGGTGTTCTTACAAGTCATGAATTGAAGTAGTGGCCCGTGGCCCACGCCACCTTGTTTAAATGTTTTTGGACGCCTACTCTAAAGTTGTCAAATATATATTGGACCTTTCATACCTAATATAGTAATAAAGAAAATATAAATAACATTTGAGTACAACGCTATTATACACAATTAAGTGATTATTAAAGGTACTTCTGGTGGCTGGTGGTAGGATATTCATATCCGCCCGGATAGCGAACACCGTATACACGGTGTGAAACCCGCCATAGTGACACACGCAAGTATGTCGCGTTCCGGGATCAGCCAGTGTACATCCGGTTTTTATCGGGGGTCTAGAGTTGGGGGCGGTATTTGACCTTTTTGCGTCCTATTGAGTACTCTTACACTAGACCCTCGACTGCTTCGTCGGGCGGGGGTTAGATTGTCTCTCGCTACTCGATTCTCTATTTAGACGGCACTGCGCTTACCATCTGGTGCAGTGTGGTCACTTTACCGTATCAGGATAAAAAACCATATGTCACACGCTGCAGCGCGGCCACACACCAATCACATCTAGGTTTTATATAATTCTGAGAATGCTAGAGCTATGTTGTAAACAGTTTGTTTTCTTTCTTTTTGAACGTGTTTGGCACTTACCGGTATACTAGTAGTGATGAGATGCATGTTCTAGCCAACACGCGCCATATGTCACGTGTGCGACTTGCAAGTGCTCGGCCGATGGATCTCCTGCATTGAATTACATTCTGTTAGTTTATTTATTCAGGTACATAGTACCTACATGTAGCGTCGACGGTGAGCCGTTTGAAATGCAAACCTCGTTGCATATTTAACGATACATCTTCTGTCTCGGCGACTACAATGCCCGTGCGATACACATACTAGTATACCCGTATACCGAAGAGTTGTGCAGACATACTGCAGTCAGTTTTAATAATAGCGTGGATGAGTCGGTGCGATGGGTTGCTCTCTTACAGAAAATCTAGAGAAAGCTTACTTGGACGCTTACCACTCTCCGTAGAACTTCCCAAGGCTCAATGCTCTCCTGCCCCCTTCTTTCCATTTCCAAATCTTCTCTTCATCGATTGGTATCGCACTCACGATGCTTCTGGTACTGAAGGTATTCACGGGTGTCGAAGATCATTTACCACCAGGTAAATTCTATTCCCATCTTGGGCCTGGTGGGGACATTCTTCATGACGCGATTTCATGAAGACGGTTCCAACTCATTCGCACAGCGCACCTCCTGTGACTCGTGCGACGCCTGTCATCTCCGTCCCTCACGTTTACATTAATTAAACATTCGAGCGGATTTCGGCAATAGAGCAGGTAAACGTCGCGGCGTGGTGTGTATGTCGTATATGTGGTGCTGGAGGGTGTAATTACGTCGTTAGCACTGCTCGCTCCGCCGCGGGACCGTGCGGGTCGCTTAAAATTCCCCATTCATGCAATATTCTCTTTGTACGTACACACACGATGTTATGAATTACGTTACGCTTATGAATGAATTACGTTGTATACAAATACACTATGTATACAAATTAGTAGTCTGATGTGATGAAGCCACATCCGCACATCAGACTCGACTTGACTTCATGAGCTATAGCGGCAGGGAGTATATTTTTTTGTCTACAACTCTCAGTTTTGGCTCCTACATTGAGCATAAAGCTCAATTGGCTGCCAAGAAGCTGGCTATCCTTGCGAAGGTGAGACGGTACTTTACGCCGGGACAGCTCCTTGATCTGTATCAAGCGCAAGTCCGGTCGTGCATGGAGTACTGCTCTCATCTTTGGGATGGATCGGCCAAGTACCAGCTTGAGGCGTTGGAGGCAATCGAGAGACGCGCCAAGAGGCTCATAGGCAACGAATCCATAGTCGAGGCAAGGCTGCAAAGCCTTGAACATCGACGTGAAGTTGCCAGTTTATCGGTTTTTTACCGGATACGTTTCGGCGAGTGTGCCTTGGAATTACACAATTTAATTCCCCCAACCCCTTTCTATCTTTGGACGACAAGAGACTCGGCGAAGCGTCATCGATACATGGTTGATATTCCACCAGCGCGCACGAAGCGTTTTGCTAGTACATTAATCATGCGACCGCTAGAGAGTGGAACTCTTTGCCGGAGTCTATATTTTCCGAAAGTTATAACCTGGGTATCTTTAAGTCAAGAGTGAATAGGTATCTTCTAGGCAAGCGTGCTCCACCGTAGACCACATCATCACTTACCATCAGGCGAGATAGTGGTCAAACGCAAGCCTATTTATAGTAAAAAAACAAAAATCATCTGTGCCTAAAACTATTCAATCACGACCGACTGCGACGGCTATACAGGTTGTCGCTGAAATGTTTTGAACATAAGAGGCGCATTGAATATGTGTTGTATGTTGGCGGTACGCAGGGGGGGGGGGGGGGGGGGTGCTCGATCCGACTCGTTGTGTCTGCTTGTATGACAACAAGGGAGCTGCAGCCACCTGCAGCCATCTGCAGCAGCGGCACTAATATCTGTGAATATGTTCATATGATGTGTGTACGACGTATCCATCGCGATGCTCGCCGGGTCCCAAATATGCGCGCTCCGTATAACGTGATGATGTCATTTTTAGTAATAAATATTAAGAAACCCAATCGTAGTTACTGCCTTGTGGATGTCCGACACGACTCATGATAGACATTCCCACAACACGTTCAAACGGTGTATATAAAGGGTGGTACAAATGAAAACACCATATATAGAGTCGGTGATTAGCAACATGATGATGGTGAAAAAAGTACCTAGTTCAAATTTATATTTGTCATGAATAAAACTTATTAAAAAAATGTTGCAATCGTAAATTCAGATGATGGTATGTAAAAAGACGTGTAAGTGTTGATAAAAATAGTTCAATCTCATCCGGTGTTACTAGTCTCTATAATGGCAGGTTGTTGACCTCTGATTCTGTCTGAACTGGCTGAACGATGAAAATTTTAGTATAATTTTCAAATTTCAATTACACAGAAACTATGAGGGTTACGGGTTTTCTGTCTTCAACGATACGTTATTAATCACCAACTCATACATGGTGCTTTCATTAGTGGGGTCCTAACCTTTTGATGCTCTGAGTATAATTTGTCAACACAGCTATCGATTTAAAATGTTTAATATTTGTTTATGGTGACTACATTTTAATCAGATTAACTGGCCCCAAATTTTTGATTATTGAAAAGAGGACTTTAAAGGTCTTATATATATCCGGGTAACTATGTGTTGTGTCAGATGGCTGAGGTGATGACGTCATCATAGGTCATGACTATGAGGGTTATTCATCCCTCTTTGATCTTCAGATAACCAGGATGCACATTATATGACAGTTCAGTAGAAATAACACGTTCATGACTTAATAGTTTATTAAGCTACACCGGTTCGGAATGCAGTTATCCACTAGGAAAGAAGCCGGCAAGAAAACCTATGGTTGCTCTTTTAAACAACACTTCTTACATCAGTTCACAATAACACTTCACAGATACGAGTTTACATTAACTTATTACTTTAATTCATTGGTACTGTTAATCTAACATTAATTCGACATTACGACCACTACTTTACTGACTGTTCAATAATTATTTGCGAATTGTTTTACAAACGTGTTAGGAACATCAACAAAACTATGCAAGATGGATATTTAAAAGACACAAATACAATATTTATAATTTATTAATTGATTTATACGACACTGTTACACATCTCAGAGCTTAATATTAACACACACGCATGTCAGGATTCACTTTAAGGCTTCTCTTTATAATTAATCTACCAGCATTACCCTTTTAAGCTGAACTACGCGGCCATTGAACTGATTATCATTTAAACTTACTACACCGAACCACGAATATACTGGCTATCGTCTCGTCTTCCACTCAACAACTGAACTGAACGCCGGAGCGCGGAAGGCACTCTGTTTTATATTAAACATTTACTACTCCCACTTTGGTTGTCATTATTAACTACCCCCAACTAGTCTCCTAAATACCTCAGTTATACCTTCGGTATTTCTAATAATAGTAAATACCCTAATACGGCCCCTCCCGACATGTGATCGTCCCAAGCACACTTTCTTTTAAGAGACAGCACCCAAAACACGTTCAACAGCTTACTCGAGCTTCTTATAGATATTCACCATTCTCCATTGAGCATTCTCCTCTCTGTTTTTTTATTATTCATCTATATCTGGGAACAGATTATTCATTAGTCACGCCGGTTTTTGTACACAACACTCGGCCTATCCTGCATTTGTAACTATTGTCAATTTATAGAACTCTTTTAGACTTTCCTTTGATCCTAGGAAATCCTAGAGAACCATAAATGGACTTCCTTTTTGAACTAGACGGTCACAATCCAGGAGTAAACTCACAAAAACTCGCACAATAGTTCGTCAATTCCCAATTTTTTGCCCTAGTGCCTGTTACAGTCACTCCTTTAGATTTAGGATGACCCTGTGTCAGCTCACTTGCTTAAATCTGGGTAGAACATTTTTCATCTAGTTTTAATACCTTACCATCCAGTTAACAAAAATAGAACACCAATTAGAATAGTTTACTGCATCTCAAATAATTTTTAAAAAAATCTAAAGATATACTTCACAAGATTAATGAGCTATTAAATATTACACTATTCTTCAATATAATACCACCTTGTTGCCTTATCAACACAGGTTATCAAAACACAACTCTCAATGATTTTAAAAATCAAAAATATTTTCTCAAAATTAACGAGCTATTTAATATAACACTCGTTTTTATTATACTATCACCTTGTTGCCTTATGAACACAGGTTATCAAACGTAATTCTCAAATGATTTTAAAAATCTACGATATTTTTTCTCAAAACCCACGATCTATCAAATATTACATTCGTTTTTGATACAATATCACATTGATGCCTTATAAAAACAGGTTATCAAACATAACTCTCACATGATTTTAAAAATCGTAAGATGTTTTCCCAAAACCCAAAAGCTATTAAATATTACACTAGGCCTTTTTTAATATATCACTTTGTTGCTTTACCAACACAGGTTCTCAAACATAAATCTCAAATGATTTTAACAAACAAAGATATTTGTCTAAAACTCAACGGGCTGTTTAAATATTACACTAGTTTTTAATATACGATCACCTTTTTGCCTTTATCAACACAGGTTATGAAACAGAACTCTCGAATGATTTTTAAAAATCAAAGATATTTTTGTCCAACTTAATGGGCTATTTAATATAACTCATTTCCAATATAAATATCACATTGTTACTTTATCAACACACGTTATCAAAAACAACAATGATTATAACAAATCAAATATATTTTTGTCAAATTCAATGATCTTTTGAATATTGCTCATTTTTATACTATCACAACGTTACTTTATTATATTACTCTTTTTTATAATATCAGAACATTACTTTATCACCACATTTTATCGAAACGAACTCAAATGATTTTAATAATCACAGATATTTTTTTGTCAAACACAATGAGTTATTAAATACTACTCACTTTAATAATATCACAATGTTACCTTACCAGAGAACAGGTCATCAAACACAAGTCTTACTAAATTATTCGTTATCCCAACCGTCAATTATTTTACTCCACGGTTTTATATATTTCCGTCGTAAGGTCTAATGCTCTTTTCACTACATTCCACGACTCTAATTTCGCGTTCTTTTTATGACAACACGTTGCTTCAGTATAACAACGTTTACAACACAATTGTAACCAATTCAATTTTATCGCGTTTACTAATATTCACACTGTGGGTATTTTTTTTAATTACAAATCAAGAAGCCAATGATAAGACTGTGGAGCCAATACCACTTCTGATGTTAGGAACATCAACAAAACTATGCAAGATGGATATTTAAAAGGCACAAATACAATATTTATAGTTTATTAATTGATTTACACGACACTGTTACACATCTCAGTGCTTAATATTAACACACACGCATGTCAGGATTCACTTTAAGGCTTCTCTTTATAATTAATCTACCAGCATTACCCTTTTAAGCTGAACTACGCGGCCATTAAACTTACTATACCGAACCACGAATACACTGGCTATCGTCTCGTCTTCCACTCAACAACCGAACTGAACGCCGCGGAAGGCATTCTGTTTTATATTAAACATTTACTACTCCCACTTTGGTTGTCATTATTAACTACCCCCAACTAGTCTCCTAAATACCTCAGTTATACCTTCGGTATTTCTAATAATAGTAAATACCCTAATAAACGGCGAGGTAGTCGCTTTTATTGAGTGATTTCAACAGTGCCCCACTCTGTGAGTGAGATCACCTGATAAACAATTCAAAACCACCTTCAAAATAGCAAAATGACTTAGCAGTACCAACAATTTACAATATGTGGAGTTATTTGAAAGATCAATTCAGCAACCGTTTTTATGTTGTTCCGATACGCGAGTTATTTCAAAGATGAATTCAGCAACATGAAAACTGCCCTGTAACTGTATACATGAATATAATTATATTGTATATACAATATAACTATATTCATTCAAATTCAATTCAATTGTATATACAATATAATTATATTCTAACCAAGCAATGTATCACATGTTTCTAAAAACGAAGTCAAGTCTGCATCACCCGGTGGACGGTACGCACGATATCCTCTCGCTCAATTAAGTAAATATACACAACAGTCATATAGTTCTGACCCCCCACTAGGTCAAACCTACATCGTGGGTATCAAGAACTACGAGGGATTACGGTCCCACAACACCTAGACCCGAAACCAAAATTTGTCTGTAACACAAATATTTGTCTCTTGTTTACTCGCTCGCTGCGCCCCCTGCGCCACAGAGGCTGTCAAATTGCATTAATTATGTTAGTTGCTTCTTTACTCATTGATTAAGAATCGGATGTTTTATACAATAATTAGCTGCACTCTACGGTTTCTTCCACAAGAGAAAAACGGCCGGCGATGTCTGGGTTGGTGACGAAACGCGCTTAAATCTTGAATGCTCAATAAGCGGTAGTGCACCGGCTCCATTAGATAAATTACTCTCCGTGATGGAGAGATGGGACGGAGGGGCAGGTAGATGTAGGAGGAAGGGGGGACTGTGATGTGGGACGACTCTTTCCGCTGAAAAATTATTACAGGGCGACGTTTGGCGCGCGACACTTGTGACATTGAAGAGTGACGACATCTCCCTAACTCCTAGTATAACAGTATCACATTGCAAGGCACATCCAATGCAGAAGAAGATCGAACATTTTTGGGAACAACTGGAAGGGGACTAATCTCGATTTCATATACTAGTTCAACTGCTTATTGTTTTGTATCAGTCATAACTTGCAAAACTTACACTTGTATTTATAATCGAGAAAATCATTTTATTTGAGTAAAAGTAATTACTTGAGCAATGATTATATTTTATAGTTAAGAATTCTTAACCAAGTGACAATCGTTTGACGTAAGATTTCTATGCAAAGCATTAGCAGCGATGCCCGATGCTTGAGTAACGAAATGAGTTACTTAAGTAATTGCTTGAGACAAAGTAATGTCTTGTTTATAAATACGAGTGTTAGTAATTACCCCTAATTGTTAAGTAACAAGATGGCGGGCGACACTGCAAGTATTTATGAAACTGCATGGCTTGTATACAGACAGTATACTCATTGTAAAACAAGTATACCTACTGTAATATGCGTGTAAAACTCGATATAGTGGCACACGCAAGTGTGTCGCGTTCCGGGATCAGCCAGTGTACATCCGGTTTTTGTCGGGGGTCTAGAGTTGGGGGCGGTGTTTGACCTTTTGCGTCCCTCTGATTACTTTGACACTAGACCCTCGACCGCTTCATCTTCTTTCCCATGGCATAGTGTGAAGAAGTAGGCCGGCATGATTATGTAGAGTAGCGAGGAATAGATTCTCTCTCGCTACTCGATACTCTAATTGGATGGCACTGCGCTTACCATCAGGTGTAGTGTGGTCACTTCGTCGTGCCAGGATAATAAAAAAACAAAACTTTTGCTTTGGACGTCAGCTGTGAAGCTGATATTCACGGTATTTGACTACTTCATTTTTCATTACTATTATGTACTTGAATTAATCGCTTAACTGGTCCTCCAATCTCATATTATTATGTTCCCTTATTTTAGTTTTCATTATATTAACTACTGTTTTATCAAAATTCTAAGCTCGTAGAATACAACAGCGCGTGCCCAGTGCTGCGCCTCGGTGAGACTTCCAAGTACACACGTGGCTGTTATGACTTGCACCTTCGTTTGCGTTAACGGCAAGTGACTTGTGTGTACAGTGCAGTCTGCTCTGCATCCTTCACTCTGTGCTTTGTTGAAGTGACAAAATGTTCTACTGATGCGTATGCGTATGAATCCTTGATCACTAAACTATACAGTCCTAGTTTAATTAGAGACTGCATTCTTTCTTGGTGTGTCTAGTGTGTCTAGTCGACAGCACGGGACGTGCGTGGTGCGGCGACGTTGTCGGCCGTGTGTCGCGGCGCACGCAGGCGGAGTGGCGGCACGGCGGCGGCGGGCGGCAGTCGACGACGCGCCCCCGCGCGACACCTACGTCCCCAGAGTGTGCCGCGCCCGCGCCCGCGATGAGCGCTGTCCGCGCCGCCTGACGGACGCGCGAGCCGCCGCTTTCAGTGCGACAACTGCCGAACTGCGACCTCACTAACATGAATTAACTGCCTCACGACGCCTCTCTGAACTTCGTTCGCTGCATTCCCTAGCCGGTAAATGTGTTAGTGTATCCGGTGCAGGAGCTGCAGTTGCCCCATCGTTCTCCGCTAGTTGTCAGCCGTGCGGACACCGCTCACCCGCCTGCACTCACATGAATACCTCCGCTAGTGATTCGTTTTAGCTCAGAGTCTTTCAATTAAATAGACCGTGTTTATTGACGCGGGTGTCGAGTGCTCGTCCACGGGTGGCCAGCACATGTAGATATCACGAGTTCCCAGTGCGTGTGGTCCAGGTGTACCGGTGTACAGGTGTGTGACAGATGTGTCGGGTGTCTAGGCTTCAGTCCTAGCGGTGTATTGATACGATGCTTGCGCGATGCGCACTGGTGCGTGTTTCCTCGGTTCTACGAAGACGATGAAGCACCAATACAATGATAATGTTACCGTTTCTGTATCTCCAAAGTGTCCACAAGATAACTCACATCAATGTGTAAAGTATAGCAGCTAGCGCGGCGCAGTGACCCACTGCGTCATGCAACCACTATGCAGGCACACGCGCGCCTACACCCACTTCTTAGATACGATTCCTGATTTAATTTATGCTATGCCACCAATGGTACACCATGTGTATCATTGAGTACATAAATTAATCATGTATTTATTCATTTATTTTATAAAGGACAATCAATGGTAATTACATTAGATATAATGAATAAAATTAAAAAGAACAAATATGTAATACTCATGGTAAATGCATTACCTTCAGATGTCACAGCATTTGCAGTGTCTCCTACAGGAGATATAAACCACCAAACAAAATGTGTCAGGTGTAGACTCACATTGGCCATCATTATGAGTAACTAGCTTTTGCCCGCGGCTACGCCCGCGTGGTGGTTATTTTTGGAAGAAAAGGTATAAAATTCATGGTGACCTCTTAAGCTATTACAACTTCCTGTATTACGCTATCCCGTAGGAACCGTGCATTTTCTGTTACAAAAAGTAGCTCCTCAACTAACGCTATGCAAAAAATCATGTGGATCCCTTGCTCTGTCTAAAACAAAAACAAAACTATCCCACGGGAACTGTACATTTTTCCGGAATTAACGTAGCCTTCTTTTATATATTTTGCCCGTGGCTACGCCCGCGTGGTGGTTATTTTTGGAAGATAAAGATAAAGATATTTTTATTTGTGAGAACATGAGTATATACACATAGGTATGCAAGATGTTAAAATACAGTTAAGACCATCATGTCTAGCCATAGTGGCATACAAATATAAAACAAAATATTATTTATTTACCGATAGCTTAAGTAATTATTTATTATTTTTATGTCAAACACATTACATTATTACATATATTAACTATATCTTGGTATTATTAGCATCATTTATCATTATACACAGTCAGGTCATAAGTATTGTCACACAGTAAAAACTTTTATTTTAGAATGCTGGCCACAAAAAAGTTTATTGAATTCGAATTTCAAATTGTCCATGAAAATAAAAATGTATACTTTTTAGAATTTTACTCATTTTTAAATATGGAGTGGACGCTTAAAGAAGACCGTGTTGCAGTAATTGCGTTGCATCGTTGCGGTTACGCGCCAATTCAAATTTTTGACATACTGAAAAATTTTAATATAACCAAAAGATTCGTTTATCGTACCATCAAACGATACAATGAAGACTCTAGTGTAGATGACAGGTCAAGAAGTGGTCGCCCTCGGTCTGTTAGGACTCCAGCAGTGATAAAAGCTGTGAAGGCGCGAATTCAAAGAAATCCCAAACGTAAGCAGAAACTGTTGGCCCTTCAGATGGGGTTAAGCAGAACCACGGTGAAAAAGGTGTTAAATGAAGACTTAGGGCTTCGGGCATATCGAAGAAAAACAGGACATCGTTTGAATGCTCGTCTAATGGACCTGAGACTGAAGAGATGCCGCGCTTTGTTGAAGCGGTACGCGGGAAAAAATATCGGGAAATTATTTTTTCAGATGAAAAAAATTTTACCGTAGAAGAGAGCTACAACAAACAAAATGATAAGGTGTACGCACACAGTAGTGAAGAAGCGAGCAAACGTATTCCGCGTGTCCAACGAGGTCATTTTCCATCCTCGCTCATGGTATGGTTGAGAGTTTCTTATTGGGGCTTAACAGAGGTACATTTTTGTGAGAAAGGTGTAAAAACGAATGCAGTTGTGTATCAAAATACAGTCCTGACGAACCTCGTGGAACCTGTTTCTCATACCATGTTCAATAACAGGCACTGGGTATTCCAACAAGATTCGGCGCCAGCTCATAGAGCGAAGAGCACACAAAACTGGCTGGCGGCGCGTGAAATCGACTTCAACCGGCACGAAGACAGGCCATACACTTTTCTTGTCATTCATCAGCAACTCGTCTCTACTCGAGAAAATAGGGTCGTAAATAACGTACAATCTCGCTGGTGGTAGGATATTCATATCGCCTGGATAGTGACCACCGTACACAGGGTGTAAAACCCGCCATGGTGGCACACGCAAGTGTGTCGCGTTCCGGGATCAGCCAGTGTACATCCGGTTTCTGTCCGGGGTCTAGAGTTGGGGTACGATGTTTGGCCGTGTTGCGGCCTTCTGAGTACTCTGACAATAGACCCTCGACCGCTTCTTCACCTTCTTGCCCATGGCGTGTGATGAAGCAGGCCGGCATGATTGTGTTGAGTAGCCGGGGATAGATTGTCTCTCGCTACTCGATACTCTAATTGGATGGCACTGCGATTACCATAAGGTGTAGTATGGTCACTTTGACGTGCTAGGATAAAAAAAAACAATTTTTAAAGATTTTAGAAACAAATGGTTACCTTAAGTCAATCGTCAGAGGTTATATGCCACCGCGGAGTTTTCTCTAGGTTTTTTACAGAACTACAATCCTTTAGTACATTAGTTTAATGTATGTCCCATGGCTTAGCCTACATAAGCTACTACATAGTATTTTTTGGCGACTTGGTTGTTTCAATTTCATTCAATTGAATTATGTACCGTGTAACATCAATGTTAGTTCCTGTTTCTACTGTAGCCAACCGGGCTTTACGTAAATCGTCTTGGAGATAAATACCACGATAGGCAGGCGAGCAGACGGGCCCTCTGATGGTAAGTAGTCACCGCCGCCCGTAGACTTCTGCAATAAAGTATAGCTGCTGCCATCCGTTAAAAAAAATTAAATAACAAGAAAAAAATCTGGACTTCAATCTACAGTTAGGGTTATCGCAATTTCATATTAGCACAACAAAATATAACAAATGAAGGATGTATAATAAAAAATGCGTCTATGGCTATAGAGTTACATTTTAAAAATTGTTATTTTTTTATCCTGGTATGGCAAAGTGATCACACTGCACCTGAAGGTAAAGGCAGTGCCGTCCAATTAGAGTAGCGAGAGACGGTCTATCCCTCGCAACTCAACACAATCATGCCGGCCTGCTTCTACACACAACGCCATACACAAGAAGGTGAAGAATCGGTCGAGGGTCACAGTACTCAGAAAGCCGCAAAATGGCCAAACATCGTACCCCAACTCTAGACCCCCGACAAAAACCGGATATACACTGGCTGATCCCGGAACGCGACACACTTGCGTGTGCCACTATGGCGGGTTTTACACCCTGCGTACGGTGGTCACTATCCGGGCGGATATGAATATTCTACTACCAGCAAATATAAATAATAATAAACTAAAATAAATTCACTCATTTCGAAACCTCTATTCGTAGAGACTTATCTAAAAACCGACTCGCTTTTCGTTTCGTGAGAAATTTCAAGATTATCATCAGTCAGGACTTCAAAGTGCTCCTATTGAAGTTCTGTATTTGTTATAATAACGATAGTTTAAGAACATTCTGTAAGTAATGTATTTTTTCTCTACAAGCAAAGAGGCAAACGAGCAAGTGGCTCACCTGAAGTCCTCCATAGACACCTACAATATCTTCACCAGTCTTTGAAGAAAGAATATTATATATATTTATTTATTATTAAGAAGGCTTTTTCTTAATAATAAATAAATAGGCGTTAATGCTCCCTGCGGTAGACTAGTTTGTTGCGGTACGGACTGTCAAGACGAAAGTCGTATGTTCGAGACCAGCCAAAATTGCATACACCTCTGAGATTTCTAAACTTACGCGTATATTCATTGTTAGATATCACTTGCTTTAACAGTGAAGGAAAACATCGTGAGGAAACCTACATACCTGAGAATTCTCATAAGAATTTCGAAAATTTGTGAACTCTACCAAACCGTGTTAGGCCAGCGTGGTGGAATAAGACCTAACACCTCTCATTAGTAAAAGAGGCTCGTGCCCAACAGTGGGACAATGTTTAAAACTGGGCTAGTATTTTTATTCATTAAAATAAAACAAATTTTACGGATTCTATCGCAGCTTATTTTACTTTTTTAACCCGACGTTTCAAAAGCTTTACAGCCTCCATGGTCACGCGGCGAACTAAATAAACCGATAGAATCCGTAAAATTTGTTTTATTTCAATGTATAATATTCGCGTAAACATAAGAAACTATTACTATTACTAGTTTAAATGTTTCTTCCGAGCGCCAGTACTATTAGTACTTTAAAGCCATTTTTTGTTTTACATATTTTGGTGAAGTCACATAAGTCACACTTGAAGGCCTGTCAATAATTATTTGTTATGTATTGGTAGCGTTTGTAATGTGTGAGTGTGTGTGTGTGTTGTAGAGGAGGGTGGTGTGGTGGTGTGGGGGAGGCGGGGGGGCGCGCGCGGCGCCATGCGCTGACGCCATGCGGCGGCCGACATGCCGCGCCGCGCTCCGCACCACGTGGCTCCGCTGCTGCTGCTGCTCGCGCTCGCAGGTCCTCACTCACATACTCTCTCTCCGTGTATACTCCATGTGTACACATGTTACATGCGGTGTTGTTTCGCAGGGTGCGCCGGCAACCCGGACGCGAAGCGGCTCTACGACGACCTGCTCAGCAACTACAACAAGCTGGTGCGGCCTGTTCTCAACGTCAGCGACGCGCTCACCGTGCGCATCAAGCTCAAGCTGAGTCAGCTCATTGATGTGGTCAGAACCTCCTGCCACTTACATATATGTATAAACACGCAAGCGCGCACAAACAAATCACAATCAGGATCGCTTACACAATAATTGACATTGATTTATTGTATTATATTTTATATTGCTTATTTTATACAATGTTTTGTTTTTGACGGATTGATGTACATGGCTTTTACAGGATGGCTGAGTTTAATAGTCTTGGCTTTTTATAAAGCTTTTGTGTCGCATATTTTTTTTTTTTCTCTCATTCTTTGATGCGATTAGGGTATGTCATGCTCGCTTAAATGTCTATGCTTGCGGCGGCGTTATGTGCCGGGTCGGTCACTTCCCTGTATCATGGTTGAGGAGGCCGATGGCTGGCACATGCGTCATACTCGTGAACGGGTGCTGCTCGCGTGGACTGATCTGCCCGGATTGCTCATTGATTGTTGGTTTAAGCTAATTAATTAACTTGTTGTATAGCGTCACTTACTAGTCTATGCCTTGTATTTACACGTATACCCAGTGAACACGTTTATGTAAATATGACATCAGTATGATGTCGTTCAATATCATGATTTACATAACATAAGACTAAGGACTGACTCATAAATGACTCATTATTTCGCACTTAGTGACGTCAGATAGTGACGTAAGTCACGTGACATAATGATGATGACAACCTGACATCCTGATATACTCAATTTTACGTACTACTGACGGAATAATGACGCTTCATTTATTTAGAAATTACATTGATGTCGCTTTTTATTTTTATTAAATTATTGATTTTTAACTAATTAAAACAACAAATTATTTCTTATTTTTTATTTCACAAGTATTTATACATTACATAAGAAATCTATTACAATTTATGGATAATAACCAACCAAATAATATATTAGAATAAAATTATTGACTCTTCACATTGGCTGTTGTTTGCTACAGTTTAGCTTTTTTTTGTTGACCAAGTTGTTCCACTGCGCGTCGGTTACCAAGTCGTAAGTTGAAAGCCAAGTTGGTTACCAGCGATTTTTTCCAAATTCGGCAGAACCCAAAAAGGAAATTTCGTCAATATAGTTTCTGGAATGGAAAAATTGTTAGCTTCATTTTAATTTTAATAATAAATTAAAAAAAAATGGAATAGTGTCTGTACCTTGTTTTATATTTATCAGAGTCAAATCTTTCACAGGATATTTTGAGATTCTCCCATCCCGTTCTCCCATTTGGCAAACGGTGAAAATATTTTCTTAAATATTCTGTCCATATACTCTTTTCCGTTAGACTCACCGATTTGCAGTATAAGTTTGATCTGAAAATGATTATACTATAAATTTCTCATTATCTTAAACAGACACGTCTAAATATATTATTATTAACAGTCACAATTTTAAATTATAAATAATAAGGATATACTTATTCCCAGGTGATTTTACAAATAGCCAATAATAAAATAAAATTTGTCGTTATGTTAAAAACTTATTATGCGATGTAAAAAATCATTTGTAATTATTAACCAAGACACTCGCTCGTCTATGTTCAGTGAAAATGGCGCCATCATTGAGCGGCGTGCGCGCCAAATTTGAAGGCAAAGGGTTCAATTCATACAGCCTCATCAATCGTAGTATATTTAACATGGAATTATTTGCAGTAAAGCCTAAGCCCAGGCTTCGTTTTATTTAAAATTGTTGTAAAATTAACATTACTTTATTAAAGTAAGTATGAAACTATTTCTTTAATTCTATAAATTCATTTATAACGTCTTATGTCAATATTTTCCCGTGCATATTATTACTTTTATTAATAAATCCAAGTCATTATATCATAATATTTTTATTATTAGTGAAAATATGACTTCACTTTAGAATTAATTCTTGTAATTTTAATAAGTTATTTTCGAGCCGACAATTTATTAGTTATATTTATAAATAAAGATCACGTTTATCGAACGGCTTAGTAGCTTCTTTTAAAAAGTTCTGCAACAAACAAACTGTTAAAAACAAAATATATTTTTTAAATTAAGGTTTTTTTTCGGGGTTAATTAATAATATCAGCATGCCCAACCTTATGCTAAATAATTTGTCTAAGCGGAGGATTCAGCAGATGATCAGAGATAAAGTTTAATAATGCACGAATAAATGTGGAATAATAATTGAAACATTTAGGTATAATTATTATCGGGCAGTTAGTAACTTAGGTCGTAATTCCAAAATAATGTTTGACTGACGTTACCTAAAAACATATTAAGTTTAGAATAATTATGTCTTAAAACATTAGTTTTGCGTGAGAAAATTAACATCATTGCTACGTCAAATATACGTAGAAAAAGGATATTAATAGAAATATATCATTATGATGTCATAATTATATGATTAGGATGTCAGAATTATATCGTTATGATGTCAGAATTATATCATAAATAATACTAATAAAGGATGTTACTTATACGTGAAAATTACATAAACGTGACATTATCTAACTATGACTTATCTGTTATATCATATCAAGGTCATGTGTTCACTGGGTATCAATCTTAAACAGTTTTTTTGTTCCATGGTTGTGTATGGAACTTATGTGTCATACTTCTAGTATTGTTATTAATTTTAAATGAATATTATATGTTATGATGAAATACAAAAGACCTACGGCTGAGTTTCTTGGTGCTTCTTCTCAGCCCAGTTGGCATTTCCGAAGCACCGGTAGATAAACTTCAACCTGACATGTAAAAAGTGCCCCTAGTGGCCTAATTTACAAAATAAATGATTTGATTTGATAGGCTGGCCCCTTATCACATCATGCGACGGTAATAGGCTCGGCGAAATGTGGGCGTAGTGACATCACTGCCTACCTCTTTGGGGATTACAGGCGTGAGTGCATATGCATGGAATGATAATTATCCCATACATAAAATATGTAACTACACGTACGTGCTTTTGAATAATCCCGGGATCCAAAAATTGCCAGGAAAGTAGTGACTTTTGTCAATAAAGATTATGAAAATAAAAATTCTAGTCTACACTATTCTAATGTCGCAATTATTTGTTACAGAATCTCAAGAATCAAATAATGACAACAAATCTTTGGGTGGAGCAGGTGATTGTCAGAATGTATATTTTTTCTTGTAACAATGTATGTGGTTGCGGTTAGTGTATAGTGTTGTCGTATGTTCTCGTATTGGCAGAGCTGGTACGACTACAAGTTGTCGTGGGAGCCGCGCGAGTATGGCGGCGTGGAGATGCTGCACGTGCCCTCTGACCACATCTGGCGGCCTGACATCGTGCTCTACAACAAGTCAGTTACCCTCCCTCCTTACTCACCATTAGTATTCGCGTTCAACATCGACTCGATCACTTCTAACGTCTCTGAGGTCTGTTTGTAGTGCTGATGGTAACTTTGAGGTGACGTTGGCGACCAAGGCGACGCTCAACTACACTGGCCGAGTGGAGTGGCGCCCACCCGCTATTTACAAATCTTCATGCGAAATTGACGTCGAGTACTTCCCATTCGACCAACAGACATGCGTCATGAAGTTTGGATCGTGGACATACGACGGGTTCCAGGTGAGAGACGTGACTCATACCAGTCATCCTTCCATACATGTCATGAGATGGCGAATGACGACATATGTGTGGCATGTTCACAGGTAGATTTGCGACATATCGACGAGACGCGCGGCATTAATGTTGTAGAGCTAGGCGTCGATCTCTCAGAGTTCTACCCGTCCGTTGAGTGGGACATCCTCGAGGTACCCGCCGTCCGGTGAGTGTTCCGCTATCCATGTGTCAGAGTAACTTCACTGCAGTTCTGCAGTTCTTTATGCACTGAGATGTGTGTTTCTACTCCCGCAGGAACGAGAAGTTTTACACGTGTTGTGATGAGCCCTACCTGGACATAACATTTAACATCACGATGCGCCGCAAGACGCTCTTCTACACGGTCAACCTGATCATCCCGTGTATGGGCATATCATTCCTGACGGTGCTCGTGTTCTACCTGCCCTCGGACAGCGGCGAGAAGGTGTCGCTCTCCATATCCATCCTGCTCTCACTCACTGTGTTCTTCCTGTTGCTGGCCGAGATCATCCCGCCCACGTCGCTGGTGGTGCCGCTACTCGGCAAGTTCGTGCTGTTCACCATGATCCTCGACACTTTCAGGTTGGAATTCGTCTGTTGTGGCATCCTGTTCATTACATCGGTCGCGGCATTGATTGCTAACTGTTCTGTTCCAGTATATGCGTAACGGTGGTGGTGCTGAACGTGCACTTCCGCTCTCCGCAGACGCACACTATGTCTCCGTGGGTGCGGCGCGTGTTCATCCACGTACTACCGCGACTGCTCGTGATGCGTCGCCCGCACTACCGGCTCGATCCGCACCGCAGCCGCTTGTGAGTATACCTCCGAGCCGCACCTTCTTCGCTCGTGCATGTACACATATTCACGTTATTGTCCGCAGCGCAGGACTGCTGACCGGTGGTGTAGAGTCCGCACTGTGGGACGAGGGCTCACCAGGTGTGCCGGCGCCGCCTCGTCCCCCGGTGTGCGCGCCCCCGCCCCCGCTCGGGCAATGCCCCGCCTGCGCGCCAGCCGAGGCGCCGGCACTGTGCGACGCACTGCGCCGGTGGCACCGCTGTCCCGAGCTGCACAAGGCCATCGACGGTATCAATTATATTGCCGATCATACCAGGAAAGAGGAGGAATCAACCAGGGTGGGTAGAGATAGAAGTGCTCACGTGAGCACAATCAAGGTGACGTGGCCGCGGCATGCCAATAACCGGCTTGGTGTCTATCACAGGTGAAAGAAGATTGGAAGTACGTAGCAATGGTGCTGGACAGACTGTTCCTGTGGATATTCACACTGGCGGTGGTGGTCGGCTCGGCGGGCATCATCCTGCAAGCGCCAACGCTGTACGACGACCGTGCCCCTATCGACGTGCGCCTCTCTGAGATCGCGTACACGGCGGCCAAGCCGCGCCCGCCGCCGCCGCGCTGATGGAGTCCTCCCCCGCCACCCCCGCCTCCCCCGCACGTCGCGCACGCCGCGCCTATGCCCTGAGTGACGCTCAAGGATATTTTCAACTCATGCAAATTCGAATTTGCAACATTGTACATAGTATACATAATAATTATAGTTTATACAAAAAAGACATCGCGATCGATTCTAAGTCGAATTTCTTTTGATAGAGATGAAATAAAATGATCGTTTGTATATATAAAATGTTTCAATATTGTACCCTTTTTATCATTACTTTTCACTAACATTACAATAATAGTTCTAAATAAGTTTGGGGTGTAGTGGTATGTTAGCGTCGTAGTTTGTCAGTCGACTTGTAAAAGTGACAAAATACAGATAACTCGTTGACAGGCCACATTCTCTCCTCTAGTGGCTCCAAGTAGCTGCCTAGCAGCGGCCACACCCCGGAAACCACGTCGACTCGTGGGCTAAACCTAGAGGGGGCTCGGGAGCACCATCACTCGAGTCTTGTCGGTCACCATCCGATACTATGTCTTAGCTGTACAGCGGCCCCATTCCATCATAGGTGACATGACATCAAGGAAATAGGGTAGTTTCTTGTGTTTAATTTTGTACATTATTCTCTACGCAATCGAATATAATACGCAAAAGAAACTCTTTTACGAAAACAGAATCCAAATTGCTTGAAAAATGAGGTCACAATATTTATTATAAATATTGGTGTGAGCAAATACTCACAGGCATAAGCGAAAACGATGGCGTATTGGGAACATATCGCTATCTCCCTCGCACAACGGTACAGTACAGGCGATTCATAGTACCGTGACGTCACGGTATCAGATATGCATCCTTGTACTGTTATTTGACAACTACCCCTTCCAGCAGATTTGAGTGGTGTCTAATTTACTTATTTTTGTTCGGATTCATAAAATTCTTTCGATAATATGTTTTAGGTAATGTAACTTGTTGATTAAATTAATAAAAAAAATCGAGTCGACTACCCTATTGTGATGATGATGATGCTCCCGGCCGTTTTCGGCCATGGCGACTGCATTCTACTCCAGATTTTTTCGTCGTTCGTGTGCTCGCATGTGGCTTATGTAGCCAATCTTCTTAGAGAAGATCCTCGCACATTGCGGGCATGTGAGCACACCACTCTCAAGGTTATACGTGATCGCCGCAGGTGGTCGGGCTTTGAGATTGTCACGCTTTCTGTCCAATTCTGTGCGCCGTTTAGCTTCAAAATCGAAGACTCTGGTTTTAACCAGAGATCTCCATTCCTGTCGCTTGGCGGCTTGCTGCTCCCACTGTAATAGAGCCTCTATTGAGCAGCTTTTCATGTGCCGCTTAAGGACATCTTTGTACCTGAGGAGTTGTCCGCCATGCTTACGCTTACCCTCCTCAAGTTCCGAGTAGAAGATGCACTTTGCCACCCGCTGGTCTGGCATCCGTAATACATGGCCGCACCACCGAAGTTGTCGTCGGATGAGGTAAGACTCAATGCCACCTACGTTGGCTTTATGTAATACCTCTGTATTCCGCACGCGATCGGACCATTTGATGTTAAGAATCTTGCGTAGGCATCGGAGGTGGAATCGGTCCAGCATGCGTATGTGGCGGCGATAGACGGTCCATGTTTCTGCAGAGTACAAAATGTTAGGCAGTACGATCGCCATGTATACTGAGATCTTAGTAGCCAGCTTCAAGTCATGTAAACAGAAGACCTTGGAATGTAGTTTACCAAATGCTGCAGCTGCAGCTGTAATCCTACTATTAATTTCGGCATCAAGGTCACACTTTGATGTTAAGCAGCTCCCCAAGTAGCGGAACTTATCAACCTGCTTCAGCTCGTCTTCCCCGAGTTTAATGGTCAGTGACTCGTGACCCTGAATGTCCAAGGACATCACTTCAGTCTTCTTGACGCTGATCTTCAGGCCAAATTTGTGACAAGACTCGTTGAAATTTGAAGTTAGCTTTTGCAGGTGTTCTGGGGTTTCTGTCACAAAGCACAAATCATCCGCATACATAATCTCAGAGACCAATGCATGGGAGACCTTAGTGCGAGCCTTGAGTCTGGCTAAGTTGAAAAGATTACCGTCAGTGCGAAAGCGGATACGTATTCCTTCAGGTGTTGTCTGCAAAACTTCTCGGACTACAACTGCAAAGTACATTGCGAACAGTGTGGGCGCTAGAACACACCCTTGTTTCACCCCACAGGTAACGTAAAGAAATCTGACTGTTCATTGTCAACAGCGACACAGCACTCCATATCATCATGCAGGAGTCTCAAAAGTTTCACGAACTTCTCCGTGCACCCTAGCCTTCCAAGCACGAGAGAAGCACAAGATACGAGGAAAAGTGGTCGTTTTCGCGTTGCCCTAGAGCAACAACGCGGATTGGGCAGCAACTCGTGTGACGAAGCAGCCTTATTTAGGGAGGCACTGCTTCCCTCGGTCAGAGGAGGGGACTAGAAAAGGTGTCCTAAAAAAAAATGCTTGCTCTCAGATATATGACGAGACTTGACGAAGCATGCATTAAATTGGGACTCAAAATAAACGTCAAAAAAACCGAAGTGATGGCAGCAGGGGTCTATGACAATGTACATTTAATGTCTGCCTTGGTGAGAACATATTGGGCAAAGTGGAAAAATTCAGGTATCTTGGTAGCATAATAACATCTGTCAGGGGAGTCAGGGGTTCAAACTACATCTTCCGGATCCCAAAACCAACCTCACCTGCACGTGGTGCTCCCTGCTGACTAACGGACGAGGCTCTGGTGACCGAAAGATGGCGGGATAACCATCGCACACATGGTTCAGCTAAATGCCACAGGCTGATTATGGGCAGCAGTATAATCAGCGCGAGAAGCTGTATCCTGCGCTCGCCAACCCCCCTGCCAAGCGTGGCGAGTACTGGCAAATCCCCCCCTTAATGAATAGAAAGATTAAAACCAGGCCCCCAGTCCCCGGCAGTCTCGCCATTCCTGGCTCCGGTAGCGGCTACGGTAACGGCGGGGCAGGGGGTGCTAAGAATCCCCGGGTAAGATCCCGCTACCACCCCCGACGACAACTGGCCCTGGTAAAACACAACATTCGCACGTTGAGGACCGACGAGAAAATTCTTGAGTTGGAAGAAGAAATGAGTAGGTTACACTGGGACATCGTAGGATTGTCAGAAGTCCGAAGAAAGGGAGAGGACACGATAATTCTTAAGTCTGGTAACCTACTCTACTACCGGGAGGGCGACCAACAGTCCCTAGGTGGTGTCGGATTTCTCGTCCACAAGTCCCTGTTAACAATGTTGAAACCATCGAAAGTGTGTCTAGCAGAGTAGCATACCTTATACTCAGAATATCAGAGAGATATTTGCTGAAGGTCATACAGGTATATGCGCCAACCTCGACACACCCAGATGAGGAAGTAGAGGAGATGTATGAGGACATTAGTCGAGCCATACACACCTCCGAAACCTATTTCAATGTTGTTATGGGGGACTTCAACGCAAAGCTAGGCAAGAGAAGCGAGGAGGAGCTGAGAGTGGGGCAATTTGGATATGGGTTACGTAACCTCAGGGGTCAAAGGCTGGCAAATTTTCTGGAGAAAGAGGGACTCTTTGCGATGAACTCTTTCTTTCAGAAGCCGCCTCACAGGAAATGGACCTGGCTGAGCCCGAATGGTTCGGTTAGAAACGAGATAGATTTTATCTTGACGACGAAAAGGCGGATATTCAATAATGTCTCGGTGATCAACAGGGTGAAAACCGGAAGCGATCACCGAATGGTTCGAGGCATATTGAATATCAACGTCAAATTAGAAAGATCTCGCTTGATGAAGTCTACGCTCCGCCCTACTCGTGCTCATATATGACCAAGCTGAAGACGGAAGACGGTAACGTAGTCTCGACGAAGGCAGAGATATTGAGGGAGATCGAGAGGTTCTACGGGCAGCTTTACACCTCAGTTGCCAAACCCGCAACCAGCTCGGTCATAGACCCGAGAGCCAAGCTGGTCCGACACTACAGCGAAGACATCCCGGACATCAGCCTATGTGAGATTAGTAGGGCCCTTGGTCAGCTCAAAAACAACAAGGAGGCGGGCGAGGACGGAATCACCACATAGCTTTTGAAGGCGGGCGGTACGCCGATAATAAAAGTCCTTCAGAGGCTTTTCAATTCCGTTCTGCTCGAGGGTGTAACGCCCGAAGCATGGAACAGGAGTGTGGTGGTGCTGTTCTTCAAGAAAGGTGATAACGCTTTATTGAAGAATTATAGACCCATCTCACTCCTGAGCCATGTTTATAAGCTGTTCTCAAGGGTAATTACAAACCGCCTCGAACTAAGATTCGTAGAAGAACGAAAGTCGCCGACATAGCCCAACGGATTAGCAAGCTAAAGTGGCAGTGGGCAGGGCACATAGCTCGTAGAACTGACCACAGATGGAGCAGAAAAGTTCTCGAGTGGAGACCACGTACCGGCAAGCGCAGCCTTGGACGTCCCCCTGCAAGGTGGACAGACGACCTCGTAAAGGTCGCAGGAACCCGCTGGATGCAGGCCGCTTCTGACAGGTTGGTCTGGAAATCTTTAGGGGAGGCCTATGTTCAGCAGTGGATGTCCAAAGGCTGAAGAAGAAGAAGAATAACATCTAAGTGTGACCTTCACACAGAGATAAACAGCAGAATAGGAGCTGCCGCTGCTGCTTTCGGAAAGTTACGCTCCAGGGTGTTTCGGTCACACGATCTTAAACTGTCCACTAAGGTAAAAGTTTACATGGCAATAGTTCTGCCAAACCTGCTGTACTCATCTGAAATATAGGTTCTGTACCGGAAACATATAGAGGCACTCGATAGGTTCCATATAAGATGCCTGAGAGACATCATGAACATTCGATGGTCGGACAGGGTCCGGAACACGAATGTTCTGCGCCGTGCCAACATTTGTGGTAGCGAGGCCTACATTATGCGGCGCCAGTTGCGTTGGAGTGGGCATGTCACGCGGATGACGGACAGTAGAATTGCGAAGCGCATCTTCTTTTCAGAACTCAAACGGAAAACGCAAAGCAGGTGGACAATTCCTGAGATATAAAGATGTTCTAAAAAAGACATATAAAAAAGGTGTAATAATAAATAATATTGATCCAACACGATGGGAAGAGGAGGCAGCTCAGCGTTTGGAGTGGAGGCGTCTTATTAACCAGCACGTGTCTTACTTTGAATTGGTTAGACGTGATGCCTTGGATAGCAAACGTGACGCGATAAAGACCAGACCACCTAAGATCATTTCTTATAATTATGTTGGCGGTGTCTTGACTTGCCCGATATGTGACAGAACATTTTTGATGAAAATCAGGTACTGCAGTCACGAGCGAGCACACCGTCGGCGGGCTGAACAACAAGCGTCTGCCTTATAGATTAGCCATCTTAATAACTTAAAACCTGAAACAGTCGCTGTGTCATCATCAAGAAGTCATCATCAAGAATGTAAATAATAATAAAAACGAAAGAACCTTAAAGTAGTCTTACATGATGTGTATCATATCTGTCATCTCACTTTGGTAATAAGTAACAAAACCGGGATCCATGCGAAAAGTGCATTCTCCTTTTAATTTTGATTCTCCTTTTAAAGTTGTGCGTAACCAAACATAGATGGCCCCATACGTAAAATACATCGCGCTATAAAAAATTTCGGTGGAATGTTAGTAAGTAATATGTAAAAATGCATAGGATGCTTTGGTTCGGTTCGGTTCGGTTCGGTTCGGTTCGGTTCGGTTCGGTTCGGTTCGGTTCGGTTCGGTTCGGTTCGGTTCGGTTCGGTTCGGTTCGGTTCGGTTCGGTTCGGTTCGGTTCGGTTCGGTTCGGTTCGGTTCGGTTCGGTTCGGTTCGGTTCGGTTCGGTTCGGTTCGGTTCGGTTCGGTTCGGTTCGGTTCGGTTCGGTTCGGTTCGGTTCGGTTCGGTTCGGTTCGGTTCGGTTCGGTTCGGTTCGGTTCGGTTCGGTTCGGTTCGGTTCGGTTCGGTTCGGTTCGGTTCGGTTCGGTTCGGTTCGGTTCGGTTCGGTTCGGTTCGGTTCGGTTCGGATAGGTTAGGTTTTTTTTTTTTTTTTTATTAGTTCCAAATGTGTTCCATTGATATGTCAATGGCAATTGAATATCTATTTTTTTAATTGTTACTCCTAGTTTTAATTTTTTTACCTTAGTTTTTGGTTGCTCTTGGATTGGAGCCAATCTGTTTCCAGTTGGCCCTCGTCCAAGAGAAACCAGGAGAGCGGTATGGGAAGGAAGGGGAGGGATGGAATGGGAAGGGATGGGAAACCTTTTATTTATTATTCCTTAATTATTACAATTTTTTGTTCCTTAATTATTACAATTGTTATTCCGGGGTACTATTTTTCTTTACATCTTTTTTTACTACTACTTATAAACTGTTATTCCTTTTACAATTATTTTCCTAAATATATTCTTTTTATCCTCTTAACAATCAACTATTATTCCTTATATTCTTACTTTCCTTTTACAATTTCTTTGTTTTTCCATTAAATTATTATTCCTGATAAACAATTATTTCCTTAATCAACTTTGACATACATATAAACTTTTATTCCTTATATAAACTCCTTTCTTATATTTGTTATTCCTATTTGTTACTCCTTAATTACAGTGTGTGTTTTTATATCTAACTTATGAACTATTTTTTTCCTTATTTACAATTATTTTCCTTATATCTAAAAATTATTTAACCTTATAAACACGTATGTACATGCCAGAAAATAAACTGGTATTCCTGTTTTGGAGTGCCAGTCGGGGGTTATCGTCCCGACCAACACTTCTCCTCCTCCCCCCAAACCAGGGGGGAGGAAGCGCAGTGTTGCACGTCAGCTGTCACTCGGATCATCAGTCACGAAGCTATGACTTACCCGAGTGACAGGAACCAGCGGGGCCACGCGGAGGCCCACAACACCACTTGATTGTCAGAGGCTAAGTTCACATACCTAGATGGAAAATGCTTCAGTGGTAGTGAATGTAAGACGCATAACAACCCAAGTAGCTAGAACAAATGGATGGCCGGTCCTCTTGGTCATAGCTACTCCCGCCGGTTAGGTTAGGTTAGGTTTTTTTTTTTTTGTGGGGGGGAACACCCCCCTCTGCTCCCTCTGATATATTTTCAGAGATATTGTAAACACCTTTTGGAATTCACATGCTTTTATTAAAAGACAATGCTACCAGAAATAAAACGACTAGAGGTGTTACATCAAAAATTTTAAAAACAAAATTTACAAATCTAAAAATCTCTGTTAATATTACAACGTTCTATCCGACAACTACACGACACTGTAAAATCGCCTATGTGTATAAAGCAGTCCACAGTCATACGACGCTTTACATGTATACACATAGGTTCGTTAATATTATACATTTAAAAAATAAAATCCTAATATAGCACGTCATTCTCACTAAAATACACAGTAAAAACACACTCCTTGGCGACTAAGTTCGTATTATAACATATAATATTGCATAGTCGCCCCATCTATTTATTCTTATCTATACATTTACGTGCTATATCCCTACAGTACTTTAAAAACTTATATCTTATATCACCGGTCTCCAGTATATCGCAAAAGTTATCTTTACAAACTTTAACTTTACATTCCGTTTCAAATTTCATGCGCTGATACAGATATACCGGGCATTCGGTCAACACGTGTACTACGTCTTCCTTTACCTCCGGGTCACAGATGCACGAGGGGCTCTCCTTGCACTTGAAGCGATTCAAGTACTCAGAGAATCCCCCGTGCCCCGTGAACACTTGCGTGAGGACCGGGTCCACAGACATCTTCCTAATTACGCTGTAAGCTCTACTTGCGTCTGGGAAAAACAGCTTCGTAACCGACGCTGTTTCTCCAGCCCTGTAGCGCTCATTCCATTCGCCAATCGACTCCTGACGGATGTATCGCTTGACGAATGAGATGGGGCATCGGTCATAATCGGGCTTCCGCTTCAGCGTAGTGGCTGCAGCCTCTGCGAGTTCGTCTGCGCGCTCATTTCCCACACACCCCACGTGCGCCTTCACCCAAAAGAGGTTAACGGTTTTTCCGCACGTAACGGTCTCACTTAATAAGTTATTAATGCCAAATGCAATGGGATGGAGGGAAACTCCGCTCGCGACCGACTCAAGCGCAGCTCGCGAGTCACAGAAAATGCTGTATTGGCGTTTTTCGTGTCTCAGGGCCATTTGCACCGCCTTTTGCAGAGCCAACAATTCCGCCTGGTAAACGGTACAGAACGATTCCAGCTTTAGTTTGGTGGCTTTCGTTTCGGCATCGCCGTCCGATAAGGACACCGATGCACCGACTTGACCACCAATCTTGCTGCCGTCCGTGAACACCTTGACGGTGTTTGCAGACTGTAGGTTCAGTTCTGCATCGTTCA
Source organism: Laothoe populi (assembly GCA_905220505.1). NCBI lineage: Eukaryota > Metazoa > Arthropoda > Insecta > Lepidoptera > Sphingidae > Laothoe > Laothoe populi. The sequence continues at coordinate 21,572,498 of HG992154.1, forward strand.
CCACGCATTCGAATTTCAATACTCTGCGTCCAGCTGGATGTCGTAAGTTGGCAAAGGGCACAGGACTTTCCACATCCCGGTCCCCCACCACTCGCCGAGTGTGTCCTTTTTTCACTTCATAAAGAAGCGCCGCTTCTCGGACACGAATGTCTAGCGGAAGGATCCCAGCAAGCAGTAGGGCCGAGTTTAGCGAAACTGTCCTGTAGCCCTTTACCATCTTTTGTGCAAAACCTCGTTGAACCGCTGCAAGCTTCTTTGTGATGCCTATCTTTTTGCTCGCAGGCGCCCATGTACTGGCCGCATATAATATCGTAGGTTCAACGACTGCCGTGTACAACGTTTTCACCACCTCAGGTCCCAGCCCCCACTGCACCTTTGCAGCGGTGGCCAACCGTCTGTAGAAGCCTATGGCTTTCCTACAGACTTCCGAAACGTGCGTGTTGAAAGTTAGCTTGTCATCCACAGTCAAACCCAGTATTTTAATTTCTTTTGACAGGCCTATGTCCGTGCCGCCCATGCGCAGGATTGGGGAGTCGTACTTTAGTCGTCGCGTTACGACCATAGCTTTCGTCTTATTAGGAGCGAACTTGAGCTTGTTCCGAACTCCCCAATCCTGTACATACGCTAATGCATCGTTGGCCTGTCTCTGTATCTTCAACGTTTCGTCGCCATGAAATACTAAAACAACGTCATCGGCAAAGGCTTGGCAACAGTCACCCCGTTTCGCAAGCTCCTTTAGCAATGGGTCGAGGAGCAGGTTCCACATGATGGGCCCACCAATGGATCCCTGAACGCATCCCTTGGTGGTCCCTCTCGCGTGTTCTACCCCGGCGTAGCGAACCCTAACCTTTCGGCTCTCAAAGTAGCTATCTACTATCCGTCGTAGATTTTTCGGACAACCTTCCTCAAACAGTCTGACTCTAATAGCTGGCCACCAGGCACTGTCAAAGGCTCCCTCTATATCCAGTGAGATTACGGTCACAATCTTCTTCTCACTTATACGGTCGCGGATGTAGTTGACCAGGGTATAGAGGGAGTCTTCCGTGCCTCTTTGGGGCATAAAGCCAAACTGTCGAGTACTCATCCTAGGTAGTAGATGCCACTTTACTCTTCCCACCACCATCTTCTCCAGAATCTTCCCCATCACTGGCAACAAGCCTATCGGTCTGTACGACTTAACGTGTGTGTAATCCTCCTTCCCGGGTTTCCGGAGGACTACGACCGTGGCCTCCTTCCAGATGGTCGGGAAGTGGCCCAATTCGAGGCATTTGTTGGCCAGTGATAGGAACAACTCCGGATCCTTAAGGATAGCCTGTTTGCAGATGTCGGATGTTAGACCATCTGCACCGGGGGCTTTTTTGGGGTTAAAGCTGTTCGCCGCCACTAGAATTTCATCCAGGGTAAATGCCGGGTCCCGATATCCATTATCCATACCGACATTTACGCTATCGGCTTTAACCCTTGTCCGCTGGTGTTCTGCGTTGTCGTCTTCTACCCGATCCTCAGGGTAGAAGACCTCCGCCAGCACCTTTGCCGATTCCTCTGGACTTAGGATTTTTCCGTCTTTCTTAAGGGGTAGATCCTCAGCTCTCCGCATCACTCTTCCGATGGCACGATAGATACCGTCCCAAACGGTCTCTTTGTCTTGTTTTCCGGAGAAAGCCTTCCAGCTGTTATTTTGGGCCTTTTTAACTTCTGTCTCATACTCATCCTTTGCTTTCAGGTACTCTTCGACAACAAACTGTCTGCGGACTGGAGCTGCACAGCGGATCCTTCTCCTCCTGGTGACCATGGCTTTTCTCAACGAGGCGATTTCTTCAGACCACCATGGAATAGTAGGTTTCCTATTATTTTTGAATTTTGGTATGGTGGCCTTACAGCTTTCCTGGACGATTTGAGTGTATTCTTCTACTATTCCGTCTATTTCTATTTTGTTTTTTATGTTTTCAATTTTGAGTTTACTAAATTTTGCATCTACTGTTAATTGGGAGAATTTATTACTAAATTCTCCCCAATTAGCTTTTTTTGTATTATAAATCCGAGTAGTTCTGTGTATGTCTATTTTGTCCAATTTGCCTAAATTTATGCTAAATAAAATGGTGTTGTGGTCTGAACTGACGATGCCTTCGTTGACCCGCCAATCGTTCACCTGGCCGAGAAGATCCTCCGTGCATAATGTTATGTCCACGAAGCTTTGATATTGCTTTCCACCTCTTATGGTGTCAAATGTCGGGACGTCGCTGTCGTTGAGCACCTGGAGACCCCATTCGCCTATGGCTTCTGCGAGATCCTCACCCCTCCGGTCAGTGACCGCACCGCCCCACCACATGCTCTTTGCGTTGAAATCACCGCCGATGAGAATGTCGGTGGGACCTAGCTCGCTAACAATTCTCCCCAGTTGTTCCAGGTATGGCCCTATGGGTTTATCCGGCTCGAAGTAAAGAGAGACCACAGCAACCTCTCGGTTCCCAGCATAGATTTTCACCACTGAGATGTTGGGCGTGGTGAATTCTGGACATGGCGTGACTTTGGTGGTATCGTCAAATACTGCAATAGCAGACTTTACTGCAGTATTGTCCATGCCCGTATACTGGAAGATCCGTGTGCCGCCGTAGTCCCTTACCCTACCTCGGGCCCCCACGTACGGCTCCTGGAGTAGAGCGAACACCATTTTTCTACTCGCAGCCTCCAGCATAAGCTCCTGAGTAGCAAGCTGCTTCCTCTGGAGGTTTGCCTGAGCCACGAGCAGTGGCCGTGCTCCTTCTGGGGGATCATTACGCTCACTTATCCTGGGAACAACCTCAGCAATACGCAACCGCCGTTCTCGCCAGGGCATCCCACTTCCTCCTCACCGGGCATTCGCCGCTAAAGGCATTATGGTCAGCTCTGCCGAGACCAGCCTTGACGCAATTGCAGCACGTCGGGGGTGCTTGCGCAACCAATTCGGCGCAATCCTTTTTAAGGTGCGCACCCCCGCAGTGACTGCATGCATCACTCTGCTCTCCGCAGAACCGCCTCCCGTGGCCATATCCAAGGCAGCGCGAACACTGGACCAGCGGGGATTGATCCTCCACCTTGACTCGCTGGACGTCTATATGCGCCATCCCGTGTTGGGTGAGTCTCTTCCATAACTCTGGAGAGATTTGCAGCACGATGTGCGATGTGAGCGCGTTCCTCGCACCTCTCCGGTATTTCACGGAGGCTCGTGCGTTATCCCCGCTCACATCCCCAATCACGTGACGATTTTGCGTCTTTAGTGCGCCGAGGATCTCATCAGAGTTATGATTGAGGACGTTTCTCAATATAACCAGAGGGTCCTTGTTACGGACATCCTCTACTGTGAGCCGTCCTCCCCCTTTCTTAATCCTATCTTTGATCTTGTCCAGATCTTTCCTATCGTTGCACCCCAAGATAACTTTGCGATCCTTAGCTTTCCTTATCCTATCTATTCTTAGTCCTTCTTCCCTTGCGTTAACAGTTTTCCTGACCTGTTCGAAGACCTGCTCGCCAGTTTCCCTCTGGTCCGACGAGGCAATGACGACAGAATGCATAGCTTTCTGCTCGGATCCTTGCCTCGGAGGTCCCGTAAGTACGCTGGCGTAACTCGGCCTTTCGACCAGATCCTCTCTATGCTTCTTGATTTCGGCTGTTAACGCTTCCATCTCAGCTTTACTCTTCTTCAGCAGCTCACTGTGCTCATCTATCTTCCTCATGAGCTCTTCTCCACAGTGGTTCATCTTTCCGCTTCTCTCTTCGTTTTCCCTGCTGTTCTCTTTTTCCTCTTCTGCTTTTTCCTCCACTTCCTTGTACTTCCTCCCTTCCTCAGCCTCCTTCACCAGCTTAAAAAGTCGGTCTGTAGCACTGAGGACCCCCGACTTTATCTCGGTCTTCAGATTGCGGCTGTTGCCTATCTGCAATCTCACCCGCATGAGACATGCCTTTGCTTCGGCAGTGCGGGTGGCATAGGCAGGTGCTGCCTGCGCCGCAGACGGAGATCCTTCAGACCCGCTGGTTTCGCTAGTAGCTTTCTTCGCCGGTCCCGTGATTCCACCCTCTGGCTGCCTGGTCCTCTGTCGCGCAGGCCCCGCCAGCACCGGCTCCGCAGATCTTTCGATCTGCGATTCGATGCTGAGCCTGGCCTGCGCAACTTTGGTACCAACGACATCCTTCGGGCTGGTTTTATCGGGCGTCTCACTTCGGCGCATGTTTCGGGATCCAGTTTCCTTTGCAGGCGTCCTGAATCCAAACATTTTGTGCTGAGTAGGGTGGAGGGAGGCAAGAGATGGATATTTCCTGTAGGATAAGGTTTACCTGAGGGTGTAAATAGCCCTCAAGCAAAATACACGAGCTCTGGAGACACGGTGTTTCTAATAAAAATTGTCGGATACTACCAGAGGGATGCGTCAATATCAAGAATTTAAAAAATTTAAAAATTATTAAAATATTAACTTGCAGGTGTATGTGGCCTGCAAGTTGTCAAAGATCTAATAAAATTTTCCCCACAGGGGAAGGTCTTATATTAAAATGCCACTCTGAGTGTACAGGCTCACAGTGGTTATTGTCTTATATCTATTTAAATTTATGTCGAATTTTAAAACTTACAACTAGTTTTAAAATTTTAAAATTTTTGTTCCGAGTCGACTGTGTGGGGCGTCGGGCCTTTGGTCGGAGTAGAAATTGAAGGCCTTAATGTGTTCTTTTAAAAGAGCCCAAGTCCAGTTAGTCCAGTTTTTGGGGAGTTTAGTCGAGAGGGGGTGAGGTACCCGAAAACGGGGGGAGGGGGGGGGAATAACACAGATTTGAGGGGGTGAAGGAGGGGGGGGGGTAAAATTTGGGTGGGGATCCAAAAAATAGGAAGGTGGAAAAAGGTAGGGAAACTGGACTGAATGTCGGCCTTCGTTTCCCACGTCACGGGTGTGACGTCACCAGGGGGTCTGGTGGATTTGGTTCTGGTAGTTATAATACTTCCAGAACCTTCGAGAATAGATTGTCGTTCTCGAATCTATCCACCGAATGCAAGCCCGGCTGATGACGTATGTTGTTTACTCCGATGAGCGTGGGAAATTTCCGATGACCTCGACACGGCTACACACACAGCGGAACACAAACGGACACAGTGTTAAAAATACGACGCAAAAGGCGTCAATATTAGTGTTGCGCAATATTTCTGGGATTTACACGATCTTGGTATTTTGCTCGCCAAAAATCGGAGACTGAGGAACTCGAAAATATTCTTGGTCCTCAGTAAGCGGGATGGTATTACCCTTAAGGTCTAACAAATTTGCTAGGACCTTAAAGATCGCTTCCGATCTCTACAAGCATTCAAAAAGTGACCAAATTTTTTCAATCCCAAAAATAGAAAATAAAAATCGCAACTCACAATTAAAATAATTTTAAAATGTGCATTGTTGTGCAATGTTGATGTTCTCCTTCCTGAACTGCTGGTGTATGTCCCTTCCCTCTGGGAAGTCTGCTCTGGATTTTGAGCCGCAAGGTGAAAACACACTTTTGGCTGTAGCACTCTGACGATACACCTTAAAAATCTAAAACTTTTGCCAATTAGTGGGTCCCACTAATGCTCACTATTTGGCGTCTAAAAAACACTGTGTCACTCGTCTCTAAGAGCCAGCGTTCGCACTTTTGTAGACCTCTCGCTGCCGGCTTTGGTGTCAGCCATGGTCGACAGTCTGAGGTCCTGGCGTGCGGTGGCCCTCTTCTGTGAGGCGGTTATCTCACAGAAGGAGAGTGCCGAGAGGGATCGTGAACAACAAGGCGATCCCTCCCGCCGTCAGTCGAGACGGAGGAGGCGCCGGGTTGACGACTGACCGGCGTCTCCCGCCCTGTGGTTTGGGGGCGTTTGGAGAATCCCACCACGGTATCCCCTGCCTGTCGTAAGAGGCGACTAATAGGGGCATCGGGGGTCGCGGGCGCGCAGCGGGGGGCTGTCGTAGCGCCCTTTCCGGTGTGTCGAAATTTTGTTTGTACATAGTTTTATTTTGTATATACTTCGTCGGCACACCGGGCGACCCCGGGATGACGGCAGCACGGGTGGTTGGCCTCGTTGCTGCCGTGGACGCCGAGGGCGTCCTTCGGTGCGCGGGGGCTTCTGAGCCCCCCCCACTTGGAGACGGGCCGCAAGGCGGCACCGCGCAGGGGCGGTTTCGGTCGAAAATGGGGCGCTTCTCGCCCCGTGAGCCCGGGACCGTCTCTTATGCGCCGAAGAGGGCCTCCGCGGGGTTTTTAGTTGGTATTGCCGGTGTAGGGAATTTGTTAGGGACTCGGCCCAGCGGTCGTCCGGATGTCAACATCTCTCCCGGACGGCTTAACGCTGGGTCGTAAGGCCGGCGAGCCCAACATAACCGTCCCGCCATCCCCCCCGGCGGGGCGGTAGTGATAAATCGCTTTTCCCCGCGAAACAAAAAAAAAAAAAAAAGGTTAGGTTAGGTTAGGTTAGGTTTTTTTTTTGTCTCGGCTGTTCCATTCCATATGGACAGAGCAGCTCCGACTTTCCCATCAATCTTACTTCCGTCGGTGAAGATACTAAGACCCTCACCGACGTGCTGGGCCAGTTCCACCCCGTTCACCAGGCATTGGAACGTCCCGCTCTCCCGTTCTGCCGGGTGGTCCAAGCAGACGAAGGCCACAGGGGCCTCTATCTCCCGGTCTCCCACTACCCGCCTAGAGTGCCCCCTCCTGACTTCATATAAGAGTGCGGTTTCCCTCACTCTTAAGTCAAGGGGGAGCACTCCCGCGAGCAGAAGGGCCGAGTTGAGTGAGACGGTCCTGTACGCCTTCGTCATCTTTTGGACGAAACTACGCTGGATGGCTCCGAGCTGCTTCCTCACACCAAGTTTTTGGCTGGCTGGAGCCCATGCACTTGCAGCGTACAAGATTACGGGCTCCACCGCCGCTGTGTAGATCGTCCTGATCACTTCGGGTCCCAGCCCCCACTGGACTTTGGCTGACCTTGCGAGCATTTTATAAAGACCAGTGGCCTTCCCGCACGCATGCTTCACGTGGCTGTTAAAGGTGAGTTTGCGGTCTATTATCAGGCCAAGCAACTTGATCTCGTTTGACAGACCAATGTCGACTCCACCCATGTGCAGGATCGGGGTGTCGTACTTCAATTTATTGGTTATTACCATTGCCTGTGTCTTATGCGGCGCAAATTTTAGTTTGTTTCGGACACCCCAATCCCGCACATAGGCCAGCGCCGCATTGGCCTGCCTTTGTGCTTCTCCCGTGGAACCCCCGTCAAACACCAGGACGACATCATCGGCAAAGGCCTGACAATAGTCGCCCCGGCGCTCGAGCCCCTGTAACAGGGGATCGAGGAGGAGGTTCCACAGGATTGGCCCTCCAATAGAACCCTGCACGCAACCCTTAACAGTCCTGCGCGCTGACTCGGCACCCGCGTACCGAACCCTGACCATGCGATCATCCAGATAGCTGGCGACCATCCTTCTGATGTTCGGCGGGCAGCGTTCTTCCGCCAATCGGACTTTTATCGCTGGCCACCAGGCGCTGTTGAAGGCCCCCTCTATGTCCAACGATATCATAATTATGAGCTTCTTCTCAGCAAGCTTTGCCCTAATATGACTCGTCAGATCATAGAGGGAGTCCTCGGTGCCCCTTTGTGGCATAAATCCGTATTGGCGGTGACACAGCCTCGGAAGGATGTGCCATTTTAGCCTACCCACCAGCATCTTTTCCAGGATCTTTCCCATCACCGGCAACAGTCCTATGGGTCGATGCGCCTTGGGAACCGAGTAATTATCTTTACCCGGTTTCCGCAGCACAACGACTGTGGCCTCCTTCCAGATTTTCGGGAAGTAGGCCAGTTCCAGGCACTTGTTTGCCAGCGACAGGAAAGACTCCGGGTCTTGGGTGATCGCCTGCGCACAGATATCGGAGGTCAGGCCGTCCGATCCCGGTGCCTTCTTCGGGTTGAAGGTCACCAGCGCCGCTGAGAGCTCCCCCCGCGCAAACGGTGGGTCATGTTCCTCACCATGAGCCCAATCGTTCACGCGTGAAGCTATCTCCCTGATGCGCCGGTGATCCTCATTGTCCTCCTCGCAAGGGTCGTCCGGGTAGAAGGTCTCGGCAAGAAATCTTGCCGATTCCTCCTGACCCAGGGTTTGCCCGTCCCTCACGAGGGGCTGGTCTTCATGCCGCTTGGTCAGCCTACCCATCACTCGATAAATCCCATCCCACAGTCCTTCCTTATCCTGAGATCCACAGAAGTCCTTCCAGCTTTGCGTTTGGGCATCCCTCGCTAGCTTCTCATATGCTTCCCTGGCTTCCTTATACTCCCGGATGACCCGCGCCCTCCTCACTGGTGCCGCCCATCGGATGCGACGTTTCCGCCGCGTCATCTCGCGTTTGGACCTTTCGAGCTCCTTTGACCACCAAGGAATCGTATATTTATTTTTATTTGTCTTTTTAGGTATTGCTTGCTCACTGGCGGTTGTAACTACTTCTGTATATTTTACTATGTATTTTTCTAATTGCTCTACGTTGTCTAATTTATCTATTTCTACTTTATTAATTCTGTGCTCTCTTGTTAAATTATTAAAAATGTCCCCAAAATTTGCCCAATTTGCTTTTTTAGTGTTATATTTCCTGGTAGTTCTTTTAATTTCGAATCCCCGGTTTCTTTGCAATGTAATCTCAAAAATTATTGTGTTGTGGTCGGAGCTCGTCAGGTCCTCTTCGACTCTCCAATTTTGGATTTTGTCCAGAAGGTCGACCGAGCAGGCGGTGACATCCACCTGGCTGGAGTATGCCCTATCTCCTCTTACAGTGAAGAACGTGGGCGTATTGCCCTCGTTCAACACCTGGAGTCCTGCTTCATCCAGCCACGCGGACACCTCCTCTCCTCTTCGGTCAACCTCCCGGCTCCACCATAAGCTCTTTGCGTTGGCGTCCCCCCCTGCAAGCAGGCACCTCGGGCCAAACCTGCGACAGACTCTTCTCAGGTGGTCGAGATAGCCTTCCACTGGTGTATCCGGTTCGAAGTAGTACGAGACCACCACCACCTCCCAGGCGCCGGTGCGGATCTTCACCACAACTATATTTGTTGTGGTGAATTCTGGGCAGATCAAGGCGTCCAAATCGCTGTCAAAGACAACAATGGCCGCCTTGACCCTCCCGTCTTCCTGTTCCGCGCACTGGAAGATCCTGGCGGCCCCGTAGTTCTTCACTCGGCCAGTGCTCCCGACGTACGGCTCCTGGATTAGTGCGAAGGCCAACCTCCTCTCCGTTGCAAGCAACATAAACTCCTGTATGGCAATCGCACTCCTTTGGAGGTTGGCCTGCGCCACCAGGTATGGCCGCACGCCGGAGGCAGCGCCCGCCGCAGCTGAGTCCGGAATGCTGGGGACCACCTTAGCAATAAGCCATTGCGGATCGGGCCAGCGCGTCCCACTTTCTTCGCACTGGGCAATCATGGCTGAAGGCGTTGTGCCCCGCGTCTGCGAATTTCGCCTTCAGGCAGTTGCAGCACGTCGGTGCAGCAGCCACCATCCAATCGGGGCACTCCGCCTTCATGTGCGGTCCGCCACAATGGCTGCACACATCCAGGGAGCTTCGGCAGAACCGCCTCCCATGGCCGTAGCCCAGACATCTGGAACATTGGACCAGGGGAGACTGGTCCTCAACCTTGACCCTCTGTATGTCCACGTGCAACGCGCCGGCCTCTATAAACTTTTTCCAGATCTGTGGCGACACCTGGAGGACCACGTGAGCCATCAACGGGTTCCGGGCTTTCCTTTTGTATCTGACGGACATGCGGTCTGCCTCCTTGTCGATTTGGGCCATTAAATTTTTATTTTGCGCCCTTATTGCGCCCAGGATCTCGTCGTTGGAGTGACAGCTGAGTAGATTCTTAATTATTAGGAGAGAATCCTTGTTCTTGATGTCTTGGACATCCAAGTTTCTCCCCTCCTTCCTCAGCCTCTCCTTCACCTTTGCCAACTCCAGCTTGTCCTGACAGCCCATAATCACCTTCCTCTCCTTGGCCTTCCTCATCTTGTCAATTCTCAATCCCTCGTCCTTTGCATTGACCGCTTTCCTAATCCTTTCCACGATCTCGTCTCCCGTTTCTTCTTCATCCTTCGACGTTACTATGATGGAGTGCAGCGCCGAAGTCACCTCAGTTGCCTTTGGTGGACCGGCAGCTACACTCGCATACGTCCTGTTCACAGCCATCTCCTCCCGGTGTTTTCTTATTTCTTCATTCAGCCTCTCCATCTCCTCTTTCCCTTCCTTGAGCATTTTGCCATGCTCCTCGAGCTTGCTGAGGAGTTCCTTGTCCAGCCTGTTTCCGTCTTCCTTGCCTTTTCCTATGTTTGTGTTACCTATTTCTGTCTCGTCCTCCTGTCTATGACTTTCCGTTCCCTTAATTCCTCCCGTATCTTTTCCTTTGTATAGCTTCCCCTCTTCGGCCTCCTTTACCAGCCTGAAAAGCCTTTCAATTGCTTCCATCACATCAACCTTTATTTCCGTCTTCAAGTTTCGGCTATTATTCATCTGCAGTCTTGCTTTCAGGAGGCAAGCCTTTGCTTCCGCGGTCCTGCTCTGATAGGCCGGACTCCCCTTCTTGGGAGGGTCCTGCCCCTCGGAGCACACCGCCTCCGTCGTGATCTGGCTTCTAGCTTTGCCTCCCTTGTCTCCTGAGGCTGCAGGTGCCGATGTCGTGAGCGCTTTAGTCCTCTGGGTGACGGCTGGTGCTGCCCTGGTTTCAGGCTCCGTATCGAGTCGAGACTCAATGCTGACGACTGACCGGCGTCTCCCGCCCTGTGGTTTGGGGGCGTTTGGAGAATCCCACCACGGTATCCCCTGCCTGTCGTAAGAGGCGACTAATAGGGGCATCGGCGGTCGCGGGCGCGCAGCGGGGGGCTGTCGTAGCGCCCTTTCCGGTGTGTCGAAATTTTGTTTGTACATAGTTTTATTTGTATATGCTTCGTCGGCACACCGGGCGACCCCGGGATGACGGCAGCGCGGGTGGTTGGCCTCGTCGCTGCCGTGGACGCCGAGGGCGTCCTTCGGTGCGCGGGGGCTTCTGAGCCCCCCCCACTTGGAGACGGGCCGCAAGGCGGCACCGCGCAGGGGCGGTTCCGGTCGTAAATGGGGCGCTTCTCGCTCCGTGAGCCCGGGACCGTCTCTTATGCGCCGAAGAGGGCCACCGCGGGGTTTTTAGTTGGTATTGCCGGTGTAGGGTATTTGTTAGGGACTCGGCCCAGCGGTCGTCCGGATGTCAACATCTCTCCCGGACGGCTTAACGCTGGGTCGTAAGGCCGGCGAGCCCAACATAACCGTCCCGCCATCCCCCCGGCGGGGCGGTAGTGATAAATCGCTTTTCCCCGCGAAACCAAAAAAAAAAAAAAAAAAGGTTAGGTGGGGTGCGGAGTCAGGAAACCTCCTCGTGGTGCACCCTGGGCAACGGCGGTCACGTTGACCGACGGCCAATATCCTGACGAGAGGTGTTTGTCAGTCGTCGCCTGTTGTGGCGGCTGTCATTGTTTTTGGAGATGGCACCTTCTGGTTACCCTCGGGTTCTGTCCTGGGGGTGTCGGCGGGCTCGGTGTGCGCTCACCCCGCCGCCGAGCGGGCAGTAGGGGGGAAGTTCTCTCTTGCTGTCACCGTCGTATATCGTAATCCGGTCATATGGAGGTCTGTGGTCACGTCTCGCGCTCCGATCGGACCGAGGGTCTTGGCTTCACCGCCTGGACTGCGAGGGAGAAAACCTCTATAAAAAGTTACCCCGAATCCCAAGCGGCGGCGCACCGTGAGGGGATGCATGGCCGATGGGTAGTTCGGTCGCTAGTGCGAACCACGCCGGAGGGGTACATGCCTGTGCCTCGTCCGTGTATGTAAAGGCTTACCCAGCTACAGGGGGCTCTGGCTGGGTGGACGGTTTATTTCCCCCATACTCGTGGGACTCATAATGGAATCTTTCAATAAAAACCCAATTATAATCCTTGAGAAGTTGCCTGCTTCGGTTCCGGTTTCCGGATCCGGAGAGGCGGAGGTCGGAGGGCGCAAGCCCGAAGACGGATGTTGTTTGATGGAGGTCGTGGGTGAGACGCCCACGGAGATTGTGGCTCCGGAAGGAGCGGTCGTAACTCCGGCTCGCATAATTCAGGCCAGGAGTAGTCGTGCCTCTTCCAGCGCGAAAAGAGGGCGCTTTTGGCAAGGTAGCGAGACGGACTCCATTCGCTCTCGCTCCGGGCACTCAAGCGAACCCGAAAGCGGCGTGGATGCCCTAGGTCCGCCATCAACGGTCGGCAAATACGTTGGCCTGAGGAAGGCGCAGAGAGAGCTGGAGGCCCAGCGCCGTGAGGCCAAGCGGAGAAAGGCGGAGGAGGAGATGGAGGAACGAGTCAGTTCCTTTTTGAAGTCGACCGTCCCTCCGAGATCCACTTCGATGGAGGGATTCGAGGCGCGGGTCATCTTGCCTGAAGATATCAGGGAGGCGGGACGACTCCTTAAGATGGTGTCGGCTAAGTCGGGGAACCTAAAGGGTGTCTTCCAGAAGACACTCAATACGGTACACGACACCTTCGTCAAATTCATGGACCAGCCGGAATTCCAGGCTGTGTCCAAATTGGAGGCGGAAGCCAAGAAATGGCAGGAGTTGAGTGGCCGCCTTGAGAAGGAGCTGGCCAAGCAAGCGGATGAAAACTCCTCTCTTCGTCGTCGCCTTGACCAGCTGGAGGCCAGCATCAATAGTGGCCAGTCGGACGAGGCTCTCCAGAGACTGGAGGCGCGCTTGATGGCTCGGATAGACGGGGCCACAATGCACCTGCCGCCACCGCCGCGTCTGAGGCCGCCATTGGCCCATGAAGGCGGGACTACTCGGGAGGAGTTTCCTTTGCTTCCTCCTCCACCTCCTCCTCCGCTGGTAAAGGGCAAGGGTAAAGGGAAGGGGAAGAAAACGGCCCTACCCGTTGCCGCTTCCGTGCCTCCTCCTCCTAATGTGTCGAATGTGTCGAACGCGCCGATGCTTGCCGTTGCCGGTCCCTCAAGTGCGCCCATTGCTGTGGCTGGACCATCAAACCCACCACAGCACAAGGGCAAGGCAAAAGAGACGGGTGTCCCTAAGGCGGCCAAGCCAAAGAAAAAGAAGGATGCTCCTCAGTCTGCGCCCCAAGAACCTCGCCCACTGCCACCGGCTCGTACATCTATGGACGAGCCGTGGAATATCGTGGCCGGAAAGAAGGGGAAAAAGAAGGCCTCGCCTAGCGCGGTTCCGGCTGCAAGCCAGCAACAACAGCCGCGCAAGGCAGAACCAAGGCTTCGGGCGCCACGTTCCGCGGCGGTTATTATATCGTTAACTCCGGCGGCAGTGGCGGAGGGCTTAACATACGCCCAAGTTTTGACGGAGGCCCAGGGTAAGGTGGACCTCACCGGCCTCAACATTCAGAGGCTGAGGCCAAAGTTTGCGGCCACGGGCGCCCCTATGTATGAGGTGCCCGGGGCCAACAGTGATGAGAGGGCCGACTCCCTGGCCGCGAGGCTGAGGGAGTGTTTCAGTGGGTCGGAATATATTAAGGTATCCCGGCCCACTAAATCGGCGGAATTGCGTCTTTCGGGGTTGGACTGCACGGCCACCCCGGAAACAGTTGCAGTGGCCCTCGCAAAGGCCGGTGAGTGTCAGGTCGATACAATAAAGGTCGGCGAAATTCGTCCTGACCGCTCGGGTCTCGGCACAGTTTGGGCCAAGATGCCAATTAAGGCGGCCCAAAAGGTGCGAGGTGCGGGGCGAGTATTGATTGGATGGGTTGCGGCTCGAGTTTCTGTGCTAGAGCCGCGACCCATGAGGTGCTTCCGATGTCTGGAATCTGGGCACGTCAGGGAGTGTTGTCAGGGAGAAGTTGACCGTAGCGGTCTATGTTACCGCTGCGGTCAGCCGGGCCATAAAGCCCGGCAGTGTGAGGCCGCGCCGAATTGTTCTTTGTGCAGCGCGGCCGGAAAGCCCGCCGGGCATCAGATCGGGGGGAAGGCGTGTCCCGCCTCCTCCCGTAAGACCCGTCGTCCGCCCCGAAGAGGAAGACCAGCTGCCGCTGTGGCTACGGCCCAGTCGCAGCAGGAGAGCCCACCGCAGGCCGAGGTTGAGCAGATGGAGATCGCCCAATAATGGCATTTAAGTTCCTCCAGGCGAACATCAACCACTGTGCCCGTGCTCAGGATCTTTTAACCCAGAGCATGGCGCAGTGGTCGGTGCAAGTGGCCGTGGTCGCCGAGCCATATTTCATCCCCCCGCGTGATAACTGGGCGGGGGACGTCGACAGCTCGGTGGCCATCATCACCCAGGGTGCCGCTGGCTCCCCGCCCTTCGAACGTGTAGCGAAGGGCCGGGGATGCGTCGCGGCTCTGTTGGGAGACATTTGGGTAGTCGGAGTTTATTTCTCTCCCAACAGACTCCTTGCTGATTTCGAAACTTTTCTTGTTCAGTTGGGGGCCCTGGTGGCGCAAGGCCAACCTCACCCGGCAATTGTCGTCGGCGACTTCAACGCCAAGTCCCTGGCGTGGGGTTCGCCGGCGACCGATGCTCGCGGTGAGGTCCTGGAGGATTGGGTGATCTCGGCCGGTCTGGCCGTCTTGAATAGGGGGTCGGTGGACACGTGTGTGCGGCACAACGGCGGATCTATTGTTGACTTGTCCTTCGCGAGTCCCGCCGTCGCACGTCGTGTCCGGGGCTGGAAAGTTTTGGTGGGCGTGGAGACGTTGTCGGACCATCGTTATATTAGGTTCGACGTCTCCGCGTCCACCGTCTCCCAGCCCGGAGGTAGACCGAGTGCCCCGCATCAGGACGGCCCGCGGTGGGCGTTAAAGCGCCTCGATAATGAGGCCCTAGAGCTTGCCGCTCTGGTCATGTCGTGGCTCCCTGTACCGGATGGGCCGGTGCAGGTCGAGTTGGAGGCGGAATGGTTCGGGGTATCGGTGACGGACATTTGTGACGCCGCCATGCCCCGAGTCCGACGTCTCCCGCCCCGACGCCAGGTGTACTGGTGGTCGCAGGATCTGGCGTCGTTGCGCATTGCCTGTGTTTCGGCGCGCCGCCGGTACGCCAGGCATCGTCGCCGGCGTATCCGGGACGAAGAGCACGCAAACCAGGAGCGGCAGCTCTACGGCCTCTACAAGGAGGCGAAGAGAGCGCTGCAGGTGGCCATCAAGAGAGCCAAGGTCGCGGCGAGGAAGGATTTTATTTCAACTCTCGACAGCGACCCGTGGGGGCGCCCTTATCGCTTGGTGATGAACAAGCTTCGCCCAGCGGCGCCCCCGCTGTCGCAGAGTCTCCGGCCAGAACTTCTGGCCGAAGTCGTCGCGGCCTTATTTCCGGCCACCGTGGAGTCCACTCCTCCACCGATGGCGCCCCGCGAGTCGGCGCCATCGTCGAGTTCGGCAAGGGATATCCCAGAGGTTTCGCCCGCTGAGTTGCGGGCGGCAGTGTCGCGGTTGCGGGGCAAGAACACCGCCCCGGGTCTCGATGGCATCCCCGCCAAGATCTGGGTGCTAGCCATCGAGCACTTGGGGCCGAGGCTCCGCAACCTCTTCTCCGCCTGTTTGGAGCAGGGCGTCTTCCCGTCGCGTTGGAAAACCGGGAAGCTCGTCCTGCTGAAGAAGGATGGAAGACCCGCAGAGTCGCCGTCGGCCTATCGGCCCATCGTGTTGCTCGACGAGGTCGCCAAACTCTTCGAGCGAATTATTCATGCTCGCCTCGTCGAGCACCTCGAGCGGGTCGGCCCGGACTTGGCGGATTGCCAGTTCGGGTTCAGAAAAGGCCGATCCACTATCCACGCGATTCTGCGGGTGAAGGAACAGGCGGAGGAAGCAGTGGCCCGGGGCAAAGTTGTCATAGCAGTCTCACTGGACATTTCGAATGCGTTTAATTCGCTGCCCTGGGCCTGTATTCATGAGGCACTGCGGTACCACGTGGTGCCGCCCTATCTTCGGCGTCTGGTGCACGCGTACTTGTCAGAGAGGTACGTGGTGTATCCGGGCGCCAATGGGTGGCACCGGAGAGCGATGGTGTGCGGTGTTCCACAGGGCTCAGTTCTGGGTCCTCTCTTGTGGAACATCGGATATGATTGGGTGCTCCGTGGTGCCAACCTCTGGGGCGTCGGCGTCACTTGTTACGCCGACGACACGCTCGTTACTGCGTCGGCTAGGACCTTCCAGGATGCCGCAATCAAGGCGGCTGTGGGTACCGGCCACGTCATTGGCCGCATTCAGCGACTTGGTTTGAAGGTGGCCCTTGAGAAGACCGAGGCCCTTTGTTTCCACGGGCCTCGGAAGGGGCCACCGGCCGGTGCCCACATCGTGGTGAATGGGGTGCGGATTCCCATCGGCAAAACCATGAAGTATTTGGGGTTAGTTTTGGATGGCCGGTGGGAATTTCGCGCCCACTTTGAGAGGCTAGGTAGTAAATTGTGTCGGGTAGCAGGTGCCCTTGGAACCCTGCTGCCCAATCTGGAAGGTCCTGGCATCCCTTGCCGAAGGCTGTACGCCGGAGTCGTGCGGTCCATGGCCCTGTACGGCAGTCCCGTCTGGGCCGAGTCCCTGAGCGACCGGTGCGTCGCTCTGCTGCATAAGCCACAGCGTTCAGTGGCGCAGCGTGCGATCAGGGGCTACCGCACGGTCTCATTCGAGGCGGCCTGCGTTTTGGCCGGTTTCATACCGTGGGACCTGGACGCTCGGGCCCTCTCCGCCGCATTTCACTGGCGGGAGGAGGCGTTCAGGCGCGGGGAGAGACCGGCCCTGAGAGAGGTGGAGGCCATCCGTGGCTCCCTCCGCAGAGCCGCCGTGGAGGAGTGGCGTCTCAGGCTGGAGAGCCCGTCATCGGGCCAGCGGGTCGTAGCGGCAGTGCGTCCTGTCTTCCCTCAGTGGTTGGACAGGCGCCACGGCGCGGCGACGTTCCGGCTGACACAGGTGCTCACAGGCCATGGTTGTTTTGGCGAGTACCTGTGTCGCATAGCCGGCGCAGAAGGGTCGGCCGTGTGTCACCACTGTGACAACTGTCCGCGTGACACGGCCCAACATACTTTGGAGGAGTGCCCAGCCTGGGACGAAGAGCGCAGCGCTCTCGTAGCAGTCGTCGGAGGAGACCTCACGCTGCCGGCTTTGGTGTCAGCCATGGTCGACAGCCGGAGGTCCTGGCGTGCGGTGGCCCTCTTCTGTGAGGCTGTCATCTCACAGAAGGAGAGTGCCGAGAGGGATCGTGAACAACAAGCCGATCCCTCCCGCCGCCAGTCGAGACGGAGGAGGCGCCGGGTTGACGACTGACCGGCGTCTCCCGCCCTGTGGTTTGGGGGCGTTTGGAGAATCCCACCACGGTATCCCCTGCCTGTCGTAAGAGGCGACTAATAGGGGCATCGGGGGTCGCGGGCGCGCAGCGGGGGGCTGTCGTAGCGCCCTTTCCGGTGTGTCGAAACTTGTTTGTACATAGTTTTTATTTTGTATATACTTCGTCGGCACACCGGGCGACCCCGGGATGACGGCAGCGCGGGTGGTCGGCCTCGTCGCTGCCGTGGACGCCGAGGGCGTCCTTCGGTGCGCGGGGGCTTCTGAGCCCCCCCCCACTTGGAGACGGGCCGCAAGGCGGCACCGCGCAGGGGCGGTTCCGGTCGTAAATGGAGCGCTTCTCGCTCCGTGAGCCCGGGACCGTCTCTTATGCGCCGAAGAGGGCCACCGCGGGGTTTTCAGTTGGTATTGCCGGTGTAGGGAATTTGTTAGGGACTCGGCCCAGCGGTCGTCCGGATGTCAACATCTCTCCCGGACGGCTTAACGCTGGGTCGTAAGGCCGGCGAGCCCAACATAACCGTCCCGCCATCCCCCCGGCGGGGCGGTAGTGATAAATCGCTTTTCCCCGCGAAAACAAAAAAAAAAAAAAAAAAAAAAAAAGGTTAGGTTAGGTTAGGTTAGGTTTTTTTTTTTTTTTTTGTGTGGGGCGCTATGCCCCACTCTCGTTCCCCTAAACTAAATTAGGGTCCTTAATCATCCCCATGCCCTTCCTACTCTAATCTTTATTTGTAAAGCCTAATCTCCTATTTCTCCCCCTGCCAGCCTACTCATCCTAGCTACTTCTCTTTATTTTTGCCATTCCTTATATCTATTACATTTATTATATCTATTACATTTCTTATATCTATTACATTTATTATATCAGTTACATTTCTTATCTCTATTATCTACTTATACGCTATACATGTGTGTGTTGCTTTGTATACACTGCTTTGCTATTTTTCTTACTTATGTCTTATATATCTATCTTATTTCATATTCTACGTCTAGTTTCGGCAACTATCTACTATATAATAACAATTATATGTTTAGTTGCCTTCTATTCTAACATTTATTTCTCTTAACAACCTTATTTACTACTAACTTACAATATCTTATGAACTTATGTCTAACATTTTTATCTCCTAATATTTCAGCTAATTTACCTATTTCTATCTTATATCCTATTTCAGTTTCTATTTCCATCCTCTCTCTCGCGTATACCGGACATTCCACGATGACGTGGAGGATGCCTTCGTGCTTCTCGGGGTCACAGATGCACGCCGGGCTCTCTTTACACCTGAAGCGATGCAGGTATTCAGAGAACCCGCCGTGCCCCGTAAATACCATGGTTTGTGTGGAGTCTACCCCAATTTTCCTAATGATGCTGTAGGCATCCCTCACTTCCGGGAAATATTGCCTCGTTATAGAGGCAGTTTCTGCAGTCTGGTATCTCCGGTTCCATTCGTCAATCGAATCCTGCCGGATTTGTCGCTTGACGAATGAAACCGGGCATTTGTCGTAGTGCGCCTTGGTCTTGAGGTGTTTAGCAGCGTCTTTTGCAAGCGCGTCCGCTCTCTCGTTCCCCTCCAGCCCTATATGCGCTTTAATCCAAAAAAGGCTCAGTTTTTGGTTGCGTTCCTTTATAACTTCCAGATTTTTATTTATTTGGAACGCTAGAGGGTGGAGAGAATCGCCTCTGGCGATGACTTCGAGTGCAGACCGCGCATCACAGAAGACATTGCTTTTGGGCACTCTGTGCTTTAACACCTCTTCAGTGGCTCTTAGGAGGGCCAAGAGCTCCGCCTGGTAGACGGTGCAGTATGGTTCCAACTTGAGTTTGATCGTCCTGGTCTCGGCGGCTCCGTCCCATATGGACAGCGCCGCTCCGACCTTCCCCTCTATCTTGCTACCATCAGTGAAGATAGCCCGGTTTCCGACGATTTGCTGGGCCAGCTCTGCACCGTCCGTCAGGTCTTGGAACTCCTGTTCTCTCCTTCGGGCTGGGTGGCTCAGGCCGGCGAAGGACACAGGCCGCTCCACCTCGCGATCTTCTACTACTCGCCGGGAGTACCCCTTCCTGGATTCATAAAGGAGGGCAGCCTCCCTTATCCTGATGTCCAGGGGCAGGATCCCGGCGAGCAGCAGGGCCGCATTGAGGGAGACGGTTCTGTAGGCCCTCGTCAGTTTCTGTGCAAACCCTCTTTGAACCACGTCCAGCTGTTTCCTTACGCACAACTTGTTTGTCGCCGGGGCCCACGCACTGGCCGCATAGAGCACAGTGGGCTCTACCACCGCTGTATATAATGTTCTAATTATATCCGGTGCCAGACCCCACTGCACTTTCGCGGCTCTTGAGAGACGCTTATAGAAATTGATTGCCTTTACACACACTTGCGACACATGACTGTTAAAAGTTAGCCGATCGTCTATTGTCAAACCAAGAACCTTTATTTCCTTCGTCAGACCAATGTCCACACCGCCCATACGCAGGATTGGTGAATCGTATTTCAGTTTCCTGGTCAACACCATTGCTTTCGTTTTATGTGGCGCGAATTTCAACTTATTACGAATCCCCCAATCCCGCACGTAGGCGAGTGCGGCGTTGGCCTGGCTTTGTACCTCCTGGCCCGTTTCTCCGTCAAAGAGCAGCACGATGTCGTCGGCAAATGCTTGGCAGTAGTTACCCCTTCTGTCAAGCTCTTTAAGCAATGGGTCGAGGAGCAGGTTCCACAAGATAGGACCCCCAATGGATCCCTGAACGCATCCTTTGGAGGTCCTTCTCGTGTGTTCTTCCCCGGCGAAGCGAACCCTAACTCTACGGCTCTCGAAGTAGCTATCCACTACCCTTCTCAGATTTTTCGGACATTTTTCCTCCGACAGTCTGACCTTAATGGCGGGCCACCAGGCGCTGTCGAAGGCTCCCTCTATATCTAATGATACCATGGTAACCAGTTTTTTACCTCGGAGTTTGTCTCTGATGTGTTGGATCATGGTATAGAGGGAGTCCTCGGTACTCCTCTGGGGCATAAAGCCAAACTGTCGGGTACTCATCCTAGGGAGCAGATGCCACTTCACTCTTGCCACCACCATTTTCTCCAGGATCTTCCCCATCACTGGCAACAGGCCTATCGGTCTATAAGACTTGGGGTTAGTGTAGTCCTCCTTTCCGGGTTTCTGGAGGACTACGACCGTGGCCTCTTTCCAGATCGTTGGGAAATGGCCGATTTGTAGGCATTTGTTGGCCAGTGATAGGAAAACTTCTGGGTCCAGTTGGATTGCTTGCTTACAGATGTCTAATGTTAGTCCATCTGCTCCAGGGGCTTTCTTAGGATTGAAGCTAGCTACCGCTTGACGCAGCTCTTGAATTGTAAATGGCGGATCTTGATTCTCATCATCCAGATCGTCATTTATGCGAGCTGCTGCTTCTCTGACCTGCTTGTGGTATGCGGTGTCCTGTTCTATGTTGTCCTCTGGATAGAACACTACTGCCAGCAGCTCCGCCGACTCTCTCGGGCTGAGGACCTTGCCATCCTTCACAAGGGGTGGATCTTCTTGCCTCTTGGTGGTGCGTCCTATGGCTCTGTATATTCCTTCCCACATACTTTCTTTGCTTTGCCTCCCGCAAAAGTCCTTCCAGCTTTGGGCTTGTGCTTTTGTCGCTGCGGATTCATATTTTTCTTTTGCTTGCAGGTACTCATCGATGACCTTCGCTCTTCTTACAGAAGCTGCGCATCGGATTCTCCTCTTTCTGGTGACAGTGTCTCTTCTCAGCGCTTCGAGTTCGTCCGACCACCATGGAATTTTATATTTTTTACTTACCTTTTTCATTGGTATTTCTCTCTTACATGTCTCTATTATTATATTTGTGTATGATTCTACTTTGTTATCTATTTCTATTTTTGTTCTTATATTTTCCACTAAATTCTTGTTGAGATTATTTTCGGTTTTTAATTGGCTTAATTTTGCATCAAAATTCCTCCAATTAGCTTTTTTGGTGTTATATACTCTTGTTGTTCTTTTGATATCTATGTTATGTATTTTTTGCAGTTTAATTTTAAAGAGAATTGTGTTGTGGTCTGAACTCGCAACGCCGCCATCTATTCTCCACTCGTCGACCAGGTCGAGGAGTCCCATTGAGCACGCTGTTACGTCTACGTGACTGGTGTATGTCACGTTTCCCCTAACTGTATCGAAGGTAGGTGTTGTCCCTTCGTTGAGTACCTGCAAGCCAATCTCTTCCAGCAGGGCGGACATCAGTCTTCCCCTTTTGTCCGTCCTGCTGCTGCCCCACCACGTGCTCTTAGCATTAGTATCTCCTCCTATGAGGATTCTTACTGGCCCCAGCTTTTCTGCCGTGCTCCTCAGGAGGTCCATGTATGGCTCGAGTGGTTCATTGGGCTCAAAGTAGAACGATATGAGGGCTATCTCCGCTGCTTTGTCCCTGATTTTTACCACCGTAACATTGTTCGTTGTGAGATCAGGGCACTGCAGCACCTTTATGTCTTCATTGAAGACTGCTATTGCTGCCTTAGCTGTCCCTCCTTCCTTGTCGTTCTGGAAGATCCTCACTCCTCTATAGCTCCTCATCCTACCCGAGCTCCCTACATACGGCTCCTGGACAAGCGCAAAGGTCATCCTTCTCTTCTTCGCCTCAGCCATTAGCTCTTCTGTGGCTAGCTTTTTCCTTTGCAGGTTAGCTTGGGCTACTAGGTATGACCCCGCACTGTTCCCGAGATCTGCCAGCTGGGACGTCCCCGGGACAACCTCAGCAATACGCAACTTTGGCTCTAGCTATAGTGTCCCATTTCTGCCTTACCGGGCATTCTGCACTGAAGGCATTGTGGTCAACTTTTGTTGCTCTTGCCTTTTGGCAATTACAGCACGTGGGGGGTGCATCCGTCAGCCAGTCCGGGCAGTCAGCCTTCTTATGCGGTCCTCCGCAGTGGCTACATGCCTCTTCTTTGTCTTGGCAGTGTCGCCGACCATGCCCATACCCGAGACAGTGCGTGCACTGTATTAGGGGGGACTGGTCGACGACCCTGACCCTTTGCATGTCCACATGTGCTACCCCGGCTTCTGTTAAGGCCCTCCACACCTTTGGGGAAACCTGCAGCACCACGTGTGATGTGTGGGCGTTCCTCGTTTTCCGTCTGTACTTGACTGCTATCCTATCCTCCTCTTTCCCTATTCCCCTTAGCAAGTGCTTATTTTGGGCTCTTAGAGCCTTAACTATGTCCTCATCCGTGTTATATTCAAGCACTCCCATTAGCTGGATCAGGGGGTCTCTATTCTTTATCTCTTCTACTATTAGATCCTTTCCTACCTTCCTTATTCTCTCTTTTACTCTTTCAATCTCCTCTACCGATTCACATCCTAGTATAATCTTCCGATCCTTGGCTTTCCTAATCTTATCTATCTTCAGACCTTCCTCTCTTGCATTAACCGTTTTCCTGATCCTGTCATACACTTGATCACCTGTTTCCTTTTCGTCTGCGGATGTTATTGTGACAGAATGCAACGCTGTCGTCACTCTCTTGGGTTGACTTGGTGGCTGTGCTGCTGTCACACTGGCATACGTTTCTCTTCCTTGCCATTCCTCTCTACATTTCCTTATCTCCTCATTCCACTTCCCTATCTCTTCTTTACTTTCCTTTAGCAACCGTCCATGCTCTTCTAGTTTCTTTATTAACTCGTTTTCCTCTTTGCTCTGCCTCCTGTCTTCCCTCCACTCCTGAGCCTCCTCTCTTTTCTTGTCCTGTTCCTTAATCTCTTTTTCCTTTCCGTTGTATGGCTTCCCTTCTTCTGCTTCTTTCACGAGCTTATACAACCGTTCTGTGGCCTCTATCACTTCCGTCTTTATTTCCGTTTTTAAGTTACGGCTATTGTTGATTTGTGATAGGGTCTTCATCTTGCACGCTTTTGCTTCTGCTGTTCTACTGGCATATTCTCTGACTGGTTTCTCAGTCACTATCGGTTCTTGGCTTGTTTGAGTAGGTGCTTTAGACTTTGGCTTTGATGTTCCGGCGATCCTACTATCATGATTGTCGTCAATCTTCGCTTCTAGGCTCCGGCGGACTTGCGCCACACTGCCTTTACCGGCGTTGGTTGGACTGACCTTTTCCGGCGTCCTTGCTGGGCCTGACGTAACTTTAGCCGGCGTCCTAAATCCGAACATGGTGATTGGGTCTAGGGGAACACGTCAATATAATAAAGTATCGCAACGTGAGTGTAAAGGTTCTCGTTGCGTGTCTACGAACGGCAAGTGTATAGGCTCCCGTGCGGTATAGTTTTAGTCAATACAGTTTTTATTTACTATGTGCTTTGGCAAAACTATGTTTTGACACTGTCTTAACTCTAGGTGTAATTTTCTTAATATATGTATACTAATTCTATTTCTTTTTTGTTTCAGGTCTGGGTGTATGAAGAAGAATGGTGTCTACGCGTGCAGGTAAGTATTACTGTAGGTAGTTATAACAATAGACTCTGTCAAAAGTCGATTAACTCGCCTGTACTAAAAATTTTGGATCAGGTAGAGTCGCTCTCCTTATTATTATAAGGCGGGTCACACAACAGTCACGTTCTATCCACGTAATCTATATTTTTATACAATAAAAAAGTAGAGTCAAAATTTTGACTCTATGTAGAGTCGTCAGTTACACGGCCGATTCGTGGCCAAACTATTGAGTCCAAACACGGGCAGAGTATCTTGAGAACTTCCTGAGATACGGATGTTTAAAATTTTCCCAAGATGGCTACCAAAATTTTGGTAACGGGATATCTCCGGTTGTACTCGTCCGAATCTACCCGAGTTTGGGTTCTCTGTGTTTGTTTCGGTCTCCTCTACCCGTTCCTTACACTTTTAGACCAAAGATTTTTGAAAAAATATTTTTCGAAAAACGTATTTATTTCAGCAATTCTGAACCCCCCAAATTGAAAGATATTTAATTTATTGCAAATTTTGAAAGTTATAGCCAAATTTGTAAAAATTTAAAATTTAAAATTTTTAAAATGTATGGAAATAGCAAAAGTGACCGAATTAAAAAATTTAAAATGCTAAGTTGTAGAGAATTAAGATATATTTTGGGCTGTATATATGACCTAAGTCATATATCCAGGCCGATGCCAGAAATCGCCTATCTCCAGCCGTTTCCGAGATATTTGACTTTTTAGGTTTTTATATAAATTTTGCCCGTTTTTAAGCCGTGAAAAATCAGGATATGTCCCGATTTTATTGATTTTTTGGAATCGGTTGGAGGTACACGTTCCACACAGAATAACTAATAAAAAACACTATGTGAAAGCGACTCTGAAGGAGTTACATTCATTTAAAATTATAATTTTTATAAAATTTCAGTTTTTCGCTTACTGTACTAATATTCTTGGGGTTTTTTCAGATGCTGAAGATGTCTTCGTTCTTCTCTTCTCGTCGCGCAGCCCGCTGCGTACTTGAGTTTCTCCGTTTGTCCTCGGATCACTGACCACGTGCCACGTGGTCGGTTGTTTTTTTGGCTGTATCTTTTCCGATACGTGCCCGGTCGCGGAACGCGACAGGTCAAAAAATGCGCCTCAATGAGGGCTTCACAGTGATATAAAAATATCAGTATCTCCCTCGTCTCGTTTCCGAGCGCCGGTCAAAAATCTATTTACATAACCTCAAAAGAGGTTTGTTCCTGTCAATCTTGCACAAGACGCACTGAACTGCACCAACACTTTATGCCTTCGTGTGGGCACCACGATTCCGCGTATTTGGACGTTTAGTACGTCAAAATCGGAGCACTTTTTACTATTTTAGCGATTTTTTCCGTGCGGAGCGTTACAAAACTGATCTGTTCGCGGCGGCGTTCCGTGCGCGACTGGTTAGGTTAGGTTAGGTTAGGTTAGGTTAGGTTAGGTTCATCGGGTCGTAGCGGCAGTGCGTCCTGTCTTCCGTCAGTGGTTGGACAGGCGCCACGGCGCGGCGACATTCCGGCTGACACAGGTGCTCACAGGCCATGGATGTTTTGGCGAGTACCTGTGTCGCATAGCCGGTGCAGAAGGGTCGGCCGTGTGTCACCATTGTGACAACTGTCCGCGTGACACGGCCCAACACACTGTAGAGGAGTGCCCAGCCTGGGACGAAGAGCGCAGCGCTCTCGCAGCAGTCGTCGGAGTAGACCTCTCGCTGCCGGCTTTGGTGTCAGCCATGGTCGACAGTCGGAGGTCCTGGCGTGCGGTGGCCCTCTTCTGTGAGGCGGTTATCTCACAGAAGGAGAGTGCCGAGAGGGATCGTGAACAACAAGGCGATCCCTCCCGCCGTCAGTCGAGACGGAGGAGGCGCCGGGTTGACGACTGACCGGCGTCTCCCGCCCTGTGGTTTGGGGGCGTTTGGAGAATCCCACCACGGTATCCCCTGCCTGTCGTAAGAGGCGACTAATAGGGGCATCGGGGGTCGCGGGCGCGCAGCGGGGGGCTGTCGTAGCGCCCTTTCCGGTGTGTCGAAATTTTGTTTGTACATAGTTTTATTTTGTATATACTTCGTCGGCACACCGGGCGACCCCGGGATGACGGCAGCACGGGTGGTTGGCCTCGTTGCTGCCGTGGACGCCGAGGGCGTCCTTCGGTGCGCGGGGGCTTCTGAGCCCCCCCCACTTGGAGACGGGCCGCAAGGCGGCACCGCGCAGAGGCGGTTTCGGTCGAAAATGGGGCGCTTCCCGCCCCGTGAGCCCGGGACCGTCTCTTATGCGCCGAAGAGGGCCACCGCGGGGTTTTTAGTTGGTATTGCCGGTGTAGGGAATTTGTTAGGGACTCGGCCCAGCGGTCGTCCGGATGTCAACATCTCTCCCGGACGGCTTAACGCTGGGTCGTAAGGCCGGCGAGCCCAACATAACCGTCCCGCCATCCCCCCCGGTGGGGCGGTAGTGATAAATCGCTTTTCCCCGCGAAACCAAAAAAAAAAAAAAAAAAAAAAAAAGGTTAGGTTAGGTTAGGTTAGGTTAGGTTAGGTTAGGTTAGGTTAGGTTAGGTTTTTTTTTTTTTTTTTTTTTTTTTTTTTTTTTTTTTTTTTTTTTTTTTTTTTTTTTTTTTTTTTTTTTTTTTGGGGGGGGGAACACCCCCCTCTGCTCCCTCTGATACTTATTCAGAGAATTGTAAACACCTAGTTGAATTCACATGCCTTTATTAAATGAAATGCGAACTCTAAAGAAAAAACGATTGAAGGTGTTCATCAAAAATAAAATCAAAATATACTGAATCTAAATTCTCTAAAATATTACAGCATTTCCATCCGACAACTACTACACTGTAAAATCCCCTGTGTGTATTAAGCGGTCCGACAATCATACAACGCTTTACATAGATACACATAGGTTCGTTATATATTATACATTTAACAAATTACATCCTAATATAGCACGTCTTCCTCGCTTAAAAACACAGTAAAAACACATTCCTTGGCGACTAAGTTCATATAATATCATATTATATTGCATAGTCGCCCTTTTCTATTTGTTCCTTTCAATACATCTACGTGCTATATTCCTACAGTATTCTAAAAATTTACATCTTATATCACCGGTCTCCAGCATACCACTTAGGTTCTCCCTACACATTTTTACGTTGCATTCAGTTTCGAATTTCATGCGCTGATACAGATATACTGGACATTCGGTCAACACGTGAACTACATCTTCTTTAGCCTCTGGGTCACAGATGCAAGAGGGGCTCTCCTTGCACCTGAAGCGATTCAAGTACTCAGAGAATCCCCCGTGCCCCGTGAACACCTGCGTGAGGACCGGGTCCACCGGCATCTTCCTGATTAGCCTATACGCTTCCCTTGCGTCTGGGAAAAACAGCTTCGTGACCGACGCTGTTTCTCCAGCCCTGTAGCGCTCATTCCACTCGTCAATCGACTCCTGACGGATATATCGCTTGACGAATGAGATGGGGCATCTGTCGTAATCGGGCTTCCGCTTGAGCGTAGTGGCTGCAGCCTTTGCGAGTTCGTCTGCGCGCTCATTCCCCACACACCCCACGTGCGCCTTCACCCAAAAGAGGTTAACGGTTTTTCCGCACGTTACGGTCTCACATAACAAGTTGTTAATGCCAAAAGCAATGGGATGGAGGGAAACTCCGCTCGCGACCGACTCAAGCGCGGCTCTCGAGTCACAGAAGATGCTGTATTGGCGTTTATCGTGTCTCAGGGCCATTTGCACCGCCTTTTGCAGAGCCAACAATTCCGCCTGGTAAACGGTACAGAACGATTCCAGCTTTAGTTTGGTGGCTTTCGTTTCGGCATCGCCGTCCCATAAGGACACCGATGCTCCGACTTGGCCACCAATCTTGCTGCCGTCCGTGAACACCTTGACGGTGTTTGCAGCCTGTAGGTTCAGTTCTGCATCGTTCACCACGCATTCGAATTTCAATGCTCTGCGTCCAGCTGGATGTCGTAAGTTGGCAAAAGGCACAGGACTTTCCACATCCCGGTCCCCCACCGCTCGCCGAGTATGTCCTTTTTTCACTTCGTAAAGAAGCGCCGCTTCTCGGACACGAATGTCTAGCGGAAGGATCCCAGCGAGCAGTAGGGCCGAGTTTAGTGAAACTGTCCTGTAGCCCTTCACCATCTTCTGTGCAAAACCTCGTTGAACCGCTGCAAGCTTCTTTGTGATGCCTATCTTTTTGCTTGCAGGCGCCCAGGTACTGGCCGCATATAATATTGTAGGTTCAACGACTGCCGTGTACAACGTTTTCACCACCTCTGGTCCCAACCCCCACTGCACCTTTGCAGCGGTGGCCAGCCGTCTGTAGAAGCCTATTGCTTTCCTACAGACTTCCGAGACGTGCGTGTTGAATGTAAGCTTATCATCCACAGTCAAGCCCAGTATTTTAATTTCTCTTGACAGGCCGATGTCGACGCCGCCCATGTGCAGGATTGGCGAGTCGTACTTAAGTCGTCGTGTTACGACCATAGCCTTCGTCTTATGAGGGGCGAATTTTAGCTTGTTTCTGACTCCCCAATCCCGCACATAAGCTAATGCATCGTTAGCCTGTCTCTGTATCTTTAAGGTCTCGTCGCCATGAAACACCAAAACAACGTCGTCAGCAAAGGCTTGGCAGTAATCGCCCCGTTTTTCGAGCTCCTTTAGCAATGGGTCGAGGAGCAAGTTCCACATGATGGGACCACCAATAGATCCTTGTACACATCCCTTGGTGGTTCCCCTCGCGTGTTCTACTCCGGCGTAGCGAACTTTAACTTTTCGGCTCTCGAAGTAGCTATCTACTATCCGTCTCAGATTTTTCGGACATCCTTCCTCAGACAGCCTGACCCTAATAGCTGGCCACCAAGCACTGTCAAAGGCTCCCTCTATATCCAGTGAGACTATAGTCACAATCTTCTTCTCACTTATCCGGTCGCGGATGTAATTGACCAGGGTATAGAGGGAGTCTTCCGTGCCTCTTTGGGGCATAAAGCCAAACTGTCGAGTACTCATCCTAGGTAGTAGATGCCACTTTACTCTTCCCACCACCATCTTCTCCAGAATTTTCCCCATCACTGGCAACAAACCTATCGGTCTGTACGATTTAACGTTTGTGTAGTCCTCCTTTCCGGGTTTCCGGAGTACTACGACCGTTGCCTCCTTCCAGATGGTCGGGAAGTGGCCCAATTCGAGGCATTTGTTGGCCAGTGATAGGAACAACTCCGGATCTTTAAGGATAGCTTGTTTGCAGATGTCGGATGTTAGACCATCTGCTCCGGGGGCTTTTTTGGGGTTAAAGCTGTTTGTAGCCGCCAGGATCTCATCCATGGTAAATGCCGGGTCCTGATACCCATTATCTATACCGTCATTTATGCTGTCGGCTTCAACCCTTGTACGCTGATGTTCTGCGTTATCGTCTTCTACTCGGTCCTCCGGGTAGAAGACTTCCGCCAAGACCTTTGCCGATTCCTCTGGACTGAGGATTTTTCCATCTTTTTTCAGGGGGAGATCCTCAGCTCTTTTTGTCACTCTTCCTATCGCTCGATATATTCCGTCCCAAACGGTTTCTTTCGATTGTTTCTCGCAGAAAGCCTTCCAGCTGTTACTTTGGGCCTTTTTAGCTGCGGTCTCATACTCCTCCTTTGCTCTGAGGTACTCATCAACGACGAATTGTCTGCGGACTGGGGCTGCGCAGCGAATCCTTCTCCTCCTGGTGACCATGGCCCTTTTCAACGAGGCGAGCTCATCAGACCACCATGGAATAGTAGGTTTTTTGTTACTTTTAAATTTTGGCATGCTACTATTACAGCTTTTCTGAATGACTTTAGTATATTCTTCTACTACTCCATCTATTTCTGTTTTGTTTTTTAAATTTTCTATATTGAATTTACTTAATTTTGCATCTACTGTTAATTGGGAGAATTTATTACTAAATTCTCCCCAATTAGCTTTTTTGGTGTTGAAAATCCGAGTGGTTCTTGCAATTGCAATGTTTTCTAATTTGCCTAAACTGATATTAAATAAGATTGTGTTGTGGTCTGAGCTAACGATGCCTTCGTTGACCCGCCAGTCGTTCACCTGGCCGAGAAGGTCCCCCGTGCATAATGTGATGTCCACAAAACTCTTATATCGTGTACCACCTCTTACTGTGTCGAAGGTTGGTACGTCGCCGTCGTTGAGCACCTGAAGGTCCCATTCGCCTATGGCCTCTGCGAGATCCTCCCCCCTCCTGTCAGTGACCGCGCTACCCCACCACATGCTCTTAGCATTGAAATCTCCGCCGATGAGTATGTTGGTGGGACCTAGTTCGCTAATAATTACCCCCAGTTGTTCCAGGTATGGCCCTATGGGTTTATCCGGCTCAAAGTAGAGAGAGACCACAGCGACATCTCGGTTCCCAGCATAAATTTTCACCACTGAGATGTTGGGCGTGGTGAATTTTGGACATGGCGTGACTTTGATGTTATCGTCAAATACCACAATAGCAGACTTTACTGTGGTATTGTCCATGCCTGTATACTGGAAAATCCTCGTGCCGCCGTAGTCCCTAACCCTACCCTGAGCCCCCACATACGGCTCCTGGAGTAGAGCGAACACCATTTTTCTACTCGCGGCCTCCAGCATAAGCTCCTGAGTAGCAAGCTGCTTCCTCTGGAGGTTTGCCTGAGCCACGAGCAGTGGCCGTGCTCTTTCTGGGGGATCATTTTGCTTACTTAACCTGGGATCAACCTTAGCAATACGCCACCGCCGATCTCGCCAGGGCATCCCACTTCTTCCTCACCGGACATTCGCCGCCAAAAGCATTATGGTCGGCTCTGCCGAGACCAGACCTGACACAATTGCAGCACGTCGGGGGTGCATGCGCTACCAATTCAGTGCAATCCTTCTTAAGGTGCGCACCCCCGCAGTGACTGCACGTATCCTCCCGGTCCCCACAGAACCGCCTCCCGTGGCCGTAACCTAAGCAGCGCGAACACTGGACCAGAGGAGATTGGTCCTCTACTTTTACCCGTTGGACGTCAATGAACGCCGACCCGTGTTGGGTAAGTCTCTTCCAGAGCTCCGGAGAGACTTGCAATACTACGTGCGATGTGAGCGCGTTTCTCGCACCTTTCCGGTATTTTACGGCTACTCGTGCGTTATCCCCGCTCACATCCCCAAACAGGTGGCGGTTTTGCGACCTGAGTGCGCCGAGGATCTCTTCGTCCGTGTTGTGGCTCAGGACGTTTTTCAGAATCACGAGTGGGTCCTTATTTCGGACCTCTTCCACCGTGAGACGTCCTCCCCCTTTCTTTATCCTCTCTTTAATCTTGTCCAGTTCCTCTCTTTTGTTACAACCTAGGATCACCTTACGATCCTTTGCCTTCCTTATCCTATCAATCTGTAGACCTTCTTCTTTAGCGTTAACGGTCTTTCTTAGCTGTTCAAAGACCTGCTCACCGGTCTGGTTTTGGTCTACCGAGGAAACAACCACAGAGTGCATTGCACTCTGTTCAGGTCTTGGCCTCGGCTGTCCGGTGAGCACGCTGGCGTAGCTCGGTCTTTGATTCCAGTCCTCCCTCTGTTTCCTCATTTCTTCCGCTAACGCTTCCATTTCTGCCTTGTTCTTCCTTAAGAGCTCGCTGTGCTCATCTAATTTTTTGATGAGTTCTTCGTCACAGTGGCTCTTCTTCTCTCTGACGTCGCTTCCCACCTCATCTACTTTCTTCTCTGCTGCCTTCGCTTCCACTTCTTTATATTTTCTCCCTTCCTCAGCGTCTTTTACTAGCTTAAAAAGCTTGTCCGTGGCGCTGAGGACCTCCGTCTTTATCTCTGTCTTGAGATTTCGGCTATTGTTGATCTGCAGCTTTACCCGCATGAGACATGCCTTTGCCTCAGCCGTGCGGGTTGCATAAGTGGGTGCTGCAGTAGCCGCTTGCGGAGACCCTTCCGGGACGCTGGTCCCGCCACTCGCTTTCTTCGCCGGCCCCGAGTTCTTACCCTCCTGCTGCGTTAATTTGGTCCTCTGCCGCGCAGGCCCTGCCAGCACCGGCTCCGCAGATTTTTCAATCTGCGATTCGATGCTGAGCCTGACCTGTGCGACTTTGGTACCACCACTCGCTTGCATCGGGCTGGTGTGCTCAGGCGTTTTGCTCCGGCGTACGCTTCTAGGCTCAGCCTCCTTTGCCGGAGTTCTGAACCCGAACATTTTGACGTTTTCTGAGGAGGGCGGTATGAAGGGTGCTTGGTCCTAGGATAAGGGCTTATACCTGAGGGTGTAAATAGCCCTCAAGTATATTACGGGGATTGCCTCGATAGCACTGGAGACTCGGTGTTACTAAAATAATAATTTGTTGTCGGATGCTATCAGAGGGATGCGTCAAGTTTGAAACTTCAAAAATTTTAAAACTTGCAGGTGTATGTGGCCTGCAAGTTGTCAATCAATTAGTAAAATTCTTTAAAATTTTTCCCCACAGGGGAAAGTCTTATTTTAAAATCTAACCTAGGTCAAAAGTAAAATGCCACTGTGAGTGTACAGGCTCACAGTGGTAATAGTCTTAAATATAATAAAACTTATCAGTAAGTTTAAAACAATAAAAAATTTTTGTTTCAGGTCGTCTGTGCGGGGGTCGAGCTATTTGTCGGAGTAAAGTTTGTAGGTCTTATAATGTACGACAGTTTGAGACCAAAAACGGATCTCCTAGTCCAGTTTTGAGGAAGTTGGGTTGAAGGGGGTGAGGAACCCGAAAACGGGGGGAGGGGGGGGGGGAATATCACAGATTTGAGGGGGTGAAGGCGGGGGGGGGGGGGGTAAAAAGTGGGGGGGGGGGGAATTTGGGTGGGGGGTTCTAATAATAGGGAAGCGGAAAAAGGTTAGGAGCTGGACTTACTGTCGGCCTTTGTATCCCGCGCTCGTCACTGGCGTGACGTCACCAGGGGTCTGGTGGAATTGGTTCTGGTCCTTGTGTGAAATACTTCCAGAACCTTCTGTTCCGAGAGTAGATGTAAGTTCTCGAAACTTTCCACCGTTTGCAAGCCCGGCCGGTGACGTATGTTGTTTACTGCCAGAGCGTGGGAAATTTCCGATGTCCTCGACGCGTTTCTACACACACAAACAAACAAAAAACACACACAGCAACAAATCGATGACGCAGGAGACGTCCGGCGTGGCGATGCGAAGTATTTTTGGGATCTACACTATGTTGGTATTTTGCTCGCCAAAAATCGAAAACTTCGGAACTCGAAAATTTTCTTTGTCCTCAGTAAGCGGGGTGATATTACCCTTAAGGTCTAACAAATTTGCTAGGACCTTAAAGATCGCTTTCGATCTCTGCAAGTATTCAAAAAGGGACCAAATTTTTTCAATCCCAAAAATATGTGTTAAAATCACCACTTACGATTTTGTAAAATTTGAAATGTGCAGTCGGGTAGAGGTTATCCCTCCTCTCCTGTGTGTGTAAGCGGCTTCCTCCTGGGAAGTCGGCTCTAGATTTTGAGCCGCGAGGTCAAAACACACTTTACACTATAACTTCCCGACTATGCACTTTAAAAATCTAAAACTTTAGCCAAAGGGTGTCTTCCCGTAACGTCCCTTATATGGCGTCACAATATCACTGTGTAGCCGCTTTGGATCCGGCAGCGTTTTCACTTTTGTGGAAAAAAATTCTCACACTTTTGGGGTTATCTCCCAGCGAAAACACTCTAACTCGGCCAATTTAGCCCCGATTCTTCCCGACGTTTGCACGTGGTGACACTGTCACTTAGGTCTTGCTCTATGCAAACTTTCGCGCACTTTGGTAAACTTTTTCCGATTTTTCCGATTTTTACGTGTTAAAACTTGGTAAAAACGCTTGGAACGGGGGAAAAACGATGCGCTCACGGGTACGGATGGCTCGCGACTATGGTTAGGTTAGGTTAGGTTAGGTTAGGTTAGGTTAGGTTAGGTTAGGTTAGGTTAGGTTAGGTTAGGTTAGGTTAGGTTAGGTTAGGTTAGGTTAGGTTAGGTTAGGTTAGGTTAGGTTAGGTTAGGTTAGGTTAGGTTTTTTTTTTTTTTTTTTTTTTTTGCCCCACTCTCGTTCCCCCTAACAAAACGTCAGAGCTCATTGCTGTCTGTCTCTGTTATGTTACTACTCACCTCCTATCTCTACTCCTACTCCCTTCTTTGGGGAGTCCTACTTATCCTATTCCCTTCTTTGGGGAGTCCTATTCCTTATGTACTAAAGTATCTACAAGAACACATCTCTTGGGGAAGAGTTTTTTTTTTTTTTTTTTTTTTTTTTTTTTTTTTTTCTTTTTTTTTTTTTTTTTTTTTTTTCTTTAATTTTTTAATTACAATCAATTTTACAATATTCCTTAATTTCTATTTACATATACTTACTACTATTTTCTTAAGTCTATATTATTCTTAATATCTATTCCTTAGCCGCTACGTAAATATAATCTTACATTATATTTCTAGCCTAGCTTATTCTAGTCTTATTTCTATTTATTAATCTTACAGCTACTTTTTTACAGTATAATATAAACTTATCCCTAAATTCTTTGTTTGCTATTAACAAATTTAAATTTCGCTTCTCTACACTTTCCCCCAATTCGATTTCTAACATTGTTCTCTCTTTCAGAAAAACTGGGCAATCTGTAAGTGCGTGTATTATGCTTTCACTCACCTCAGGGTCGCAGACGCACGATGGGCTCTCCTTACACTTGAAACGGTGCAAGTATTCGGAGAACCCGCCGTGCCCCGTCAATACCTGGGTGAGTATTGGGTCAATTTGTATCTTCCGCATGACCTGGTGAGCCTCCACAGCGCCCGGGAAAAAGAGCTTAGTCGTAGAGGCCGTTTCCCCTTGTACGTAGCGCCCGTTCCATTCGTCAATCGATTCCAGACGTATCTGTCGCTTGACGAACGAAACGGGACACTTGTCGTACGTAGGCTTGGTCTTGAGTTTTAGTGCCGCATCCTTCGCGAGCTCGTCCGCGCGCTCGTTTCCCTCCACCCCTATGTGAGCCTTAACCCAGAATAGGTCAATATTCTGTTGGCGTTCTTTCGCTATACTTAGATTGGACTGTATTCCGAACGCTAGTGGGTGGAGGGAGACTCCGTCCGTTACTGACTCTAGGGCTGCCCTCGAGTCGCTCAGGATGCTGCACGTCGGCACTCCGCTCTTCACTACCTCCTCCACAGCCCTGTGGAGGGCCAGCAGCTCTGCCTGGTAGACAGTGCAGAACGATTCCAGTTTGGCCTTTTTGGCTTTGGTCTCGGCGGCGTCCTCCCATAAGGAGAACGCCGCTCCGACCTTGCCACCTATCTTACTTCCATCAGTGAAGATGGAGAGGCCATTCTGTGTAATCTGGCTAGCTTCTGCACCATCCACCAAGCACCGGTAATTGAATGCACTCCGTTGGGCAGGGTGCTTTAGCTCTGCGAAGGCCACAGGCCGTTCCACCTCCCGGTCTCCTACCACTCGCCTGGAGTAGCCCCTTTTCACCTCGTATAGGGAGGCATTCTCCCTTATACGGATGTCCAGGGGCAAAATCCCGGCAACTAGCAGGGCCGAGTTCAGTGAAGCGGTCCTGTAGGTCTTCGCGAGCTTCTGCGCAAAGCCCCTTTGGACGACAGCGAGTTGCTTCTTCACCCCTAACTTATTGGTAGCCGGAGCCCATACGCTTGCTCCATATAGTATGGTGGGCTCTACCACTGATTTATAAAGCAGTCGAATGATGTCCGGTCCGAGCCCCCATTGTGTTCTTGCTGCTCGGGATAGTTGTTTATAAAAGGCTATTGCCTTACTGCAGACATCCGCTACGTGGGTGTTGAACGTTAACCCGCTGTCCACGGTCACTCCCAGAATCTTGATTTCCTTTACCAGGCCAATGTCCACCCCCCCCATGTGAAGGATCGGAGCATCAAACTTCAATTTACGCGTTATTATCATCGCTTTAGTTTTGTGCGGCGCGAAATTGAGTTTGTTTTTGATGCCCCAGTCCCTCACACAGGCAAGGCTTTCATTGGCCTGGCGTTGGATTCCGCTTGTCTCCTTTCCGTCAAAGACGAGTACTACGTCGTCGGCGAAGGCCTGGCAGTAACTACCCCGTCTGTCAAGCTCTGATAGTAGTGGGTCGAGGAGCAGGTTCCAAAAGGTTGGACCTCCAATGGAGCCCTGGACGCATCCCTTGGAGGTCCACCTCTCGTGTTCAACTCCGGCGTACCGGAGCTTCACTTTCCTGCTCTCGAGATAACTATCTATCACCCTTCGGACGTTCACGGGACACCCCTCCTCCGACAGTCTGACTCTAATGGCTGGCCACCAGGCGTTATCGAAGGCTCCCTC
Organism: Laothoe populi; assembly: GCA_905220505.1. NCBI lineage: Eukaryota > Metazoa > Arthropoda > Insecta > Lepidoptera > Sphingidae > Laothoe > Laothoe populi. The sequence goes on from HG992154.1 coordinate 21,608,550, forward strand.
TATGTCCAACGAGATTATCAATATAATTCTTTTCTCGTTTAACTTCTCTCGTATATGTTTCATTAGGACATAGAGGGAGTCCTCGGTGCTCCTTTGTGGCATAAAGCCAAACTGCCGGGGGCTTGTCCTTGGGTGCAGATAGTACCTCACTCTACCCACCACCATCTTCTCCAGTATTTTCCCCATCACTGGCAACAATCCTATCGGTCTGTAAGCTTTCGGTTGTGTGTAGTCCTCCTTAGATGGTTTGCGGAGGACTATGACCGTTGCCTCCTTCCAGGTGGTCGGGAAGTGGCCAAGTTCTAGGCATTTGTTTGCCAGTGATAGGTACACGTCTGGGTACTTATGTATTGCTTGCTTACAGATGTCTGCTGTGAGTCCATCTGCTCCCGGGGCTTTCTGAGGGTTGAAGCTGTTCGCAGCCGCAAGTAGCTCTGTCATCGTAAACGCTGGGTCATGGACCTCAGCATAGACTTCGTCGTTTACCCTTACGGCTGCCTCCCTTATGCGCTGGTGATCTGCGTTGTCTCCCATCTCATCGTCTTCTGGATAGAAGGTCTCCGCCAGTACCTTCGCCGACTCTTCTGAGGTCAGGGTCCTTTCCGCTTGCACTAGTGGCAGGTCCTCGTGCTTCTTTACGATCTTCCCTATGGCTCTGTACACACTGCTCCAAATGCTCTCCTTCCCTTGTTTTGTACAAAATTCTTTCCAGCTTTGGAGTTGTGCCATCTTAGCTTCCTTTTCGTATTCTTCTTTGTATTGCAGGTACTCCGCGACGACCTTCGCTCTTCGGACTGGCGCTGCACATCGGATTCTCCTCTTCCTGGTGATGGTTTGGCGTTTCATCTTGTCGAGCTTTTCGGACCACCATGGTATGTTCATTTTGTTCTTTATTTTTAGTTTTGGTATTGCTTCATTGCTTGTTTCTATTAGTGCTTCTATGTATTTTCCTACTATTCTGTCTAATTCCTCTTTGGTATCTATATTTTTGATTAATGTTTCTGTTAGGTTTTTATTTTTAAAGGTTTCTTCCAAATTTCCTCTAAATTTTTCCCAGTTAGCTTTTTTGGTATTGTATTTCTTTGTTGTCTTGGCTATCTCGTTGATATATTTGGTCTTCGTGCTGTTTATTTTGAACAGGATACTATTGTGGTCCGAGCTCGCCATAGAATCATCAACTCTCCATCCCTCCACCAGGACCAGGATGTCCCCCGTGCTGGCCGACACGTCGATATGACTCGTGAGCAGCCTCCCCCCCCTTACTGTTTCGAAGGTTGGGGACTGGCCGTCGTTGAGCACCTGCAATCCAAGTTCCTCCAGCGTTCCTGCCACTTCCTCTCCCCTGGCATCAGTACTCGCAGCGCCCCACCAAATGCTCTTTGCATTTGCGTCGCCCCCTATAAGGATTCCTCTGGGGCCCAGTTTTTCAACTATCCTCCCCAGCTGCTCCAGGTATGGCCCAATGGGTTTGTCCGGCTCGAAGTAAAATGAGATGACCACCAATTCGCGTGTTCCGGTTCGGACCCTCACCACAGTGATGTTGGTCGTGGTGAAGTTCGGGCATTGGGTCACCGTCCAGTCGCCGTTGAAAACTGCAACGGCTGACTTGACGACTTCCCCCTGTCCAATCGTCCCCTGGAAAATTCTAACTCCTTGGTGGTCCCTCACCCTACCCTGAGCGCCCACGTATGGTTCCTGGAGCATCGCAATGTCGACCCCTCGCCTTTCAGCCTCCCGGAGGAACTCAACTGTCGCCAGTTGTTTCCTCTGCAGGTTTGCCTGGGCGATGAGGGTCGGCACTGCGCTTGCTGGGGGGTTTGTCTGACCTGGGTTCCTGGGATCCACCTTAGCAATAAGCTACGGCGGATCTCGCCAGGGTTTCCCATTTCCTCCTCACAGGGCACTCCGCGCTAAAGGCATTGTGAGGCGCCCCACCGATCCTGGCCTTGGCGCAGTTGCAACACGACGGGGGTGCCCTTGCCAACCAGTCTGCACATTGCGACCGGTGGTGGGCCTCCCCGCAGTGACTGCATGCGTCGGCCTGGTCTCGGCAGTAGCGCCTCCCATGCCCGTAGCCGAGGCACCGCGAGCACTGGATCAGCGGGGACTGATCCTCGACCCTCACCTTTTGCACGTCGACATGGACCGAGCCCACTTCCGTGAGCTTCTGCCATATCTTCGGCGGCACTTGGATCGCTATATGTGACGTGAGTGGGTTCCTAGCCCTTCGTCTAAACTTCACTTTTAGATTTACGGCTTCCCCACTCACGTCACCCAGAAGATGTTCATTCTGGACTATAAGTGCTCGCACTATCTCCTCGTCCTTGTGTATGTTGAGGACGTCTTTGAGCAATACCATCGGGTCCTTATTTTTTATGTCTTCGACATTTAGTCCCCCTCCGGTCTTCCTAATTTTCTCTTTTACCCTCCCCAATTCCTCCTTTGAGTGGCATCCTACAATCACTTTCCTGTCCTTTCCCTTCCTCATCTTGTCAATCCTGAATCCTTCTTCCTTTGCATTTAACGATTTACGTATCGTTTCGTATACCTGCTCTCCTGTCGCACCCTGGTCCGCGGAGGTGACGACCACCGAATGCATTACTGTCTCCGGCGGTCCCGCCCCCCGCGGGCCAGCCGCCACAGCGGCATAGCTCCTTCCTTCCTTCCATTCTTCCCTGCTTGTTTTAATTTCCATGTTTAGTTTTTCCATCTCCTCTTTGTGTGATTGTAGGGCCCTTGTGTGTTCCTGTATCCTTTCCATCAGATTCTCTCCGTCATATCCTACTCCCGTTCCCGTTTGTGTTTGTCCGTCCTTCCCTTCCTTCCAAACTTGATCCTTTGCCCTTGTTTCTGTCATCTCCCGAGGCCTCCCAGCCTCGCTGTCCTTAAGTAGCTTTAGCAACCTCTCCGCTGCTATCAGTACGTCATTTTTGATATCCGTCTTGAGATTTCTACTTTGGGCGATTTGTGCCCTTATCTTTGCGAGGCAGGACTTTCCTTCTTTAACTCTGGCTGACTCGTTTGAAGGTACCGCCTTGGGACTGGGTCCCGCACGTGCGGTGGCGCCCGTTGCGTCAGGTTTATCCACCTGACCCTCCAGGCTACGCCGCACCCGCGCGACCCTAGAACCCTCGGCTTCCTTCGGACTAGTGGGCTCGGGGGAGCCTTGCGTACTCTTACCTTTGGCTGGGGTTCGGAAACCGAACATCCTGTCTACTTTGGAGGTGCTGTTAGGTGGAGAACGCGTCAAAATTTATTGTATATAACTTCCCTGTAAGTGTAAATGGCCTACAGGGGGTTTAAAAGATTCCTAAATATGAATTTAGTCGTTTCTGTAAGTTTTTTGGCTAAAGAAGCAACTGCTGTCGTGCTATCACTATACAGAATGTCCAGTTTGGTCTTAATTACCCTTTAAGAGCGCGTCTACTTAATCTAAATACATAAAATAGGTTTTAATAAAATTAAAACTACAT